>JAGPOW010003316.1:25492300-25556614 GCA_030014935.1 Caiman crocodilus | reverse complement strand
TGGTCCTAGTTACCCCTGGTGGTGCCCGCGAAAAAAGAGCCTGCCCTATTTCCTGCTGATCGCCCCTCAGCAGCTTATAGGCAGCCACCAGGTCCCCCCCTCAGACTCCGTTTCCTGAGGCTGAACAGGTTCAGGTCCCTCAGACGCTCCTCATAAGGCCTATCCTGCTGCCTGCATATCAATCTAGCGGTCCTCCTCTGGACCCTCTCAAGGCCGTCCACATCCCTCTTGAAGTGCAGCGCCCACAACTGGACACAGTACTCCATCTGCGGCCTGACCAAAGCTGCATAAAGGGGGAGAATCACCACCTTAGACCGGCTTGAAATGCATCATTGGATGCACGCTAGGGTTCGGTTGGCCTTCCCAACCGCCGTCTGACATTGTTGATGCCAAGATGAACATGAGCCGCCAATGACGCCAAGATCCCGTTCCTCCACCGTGCTAGCAAAAGGGGAGCTTCCCCAGCCAGCATGTGTGCTGGGGGTTGCCTCTCCCCAGATGCATCACCCTGCACTTGTCCACGATGAATCCCATCCTGTTCCAGTCCGCTCACTCCTGCAGTCAGCCCAGATCCCTCTGCAGCCTCTCCCTCTCCTCTGGTGTACCCACCTTAGCCCACAGTTTGGTGTCATCAGCAAACTTGGATAGCTCGCTTTCCACCCCCTCGTCCAAGTCAGCGACGAAGATGTTGAACAGCGGAGGCCCAAGGACCGAGCCCTGGGGAACCCCGCTACTAACATCTCTCCAGGTCGAGTAAGACCCATCCACCACCACTCTCTGGGAGCACCCCGTCAACCAGTTTCTGACCCACTCAACCGTGTAACAGATGTTAACCCACAAATACAAATACAGGACCCCTAATTGCATCAAAGGAATTATAACCCAAATGCTTTTATATATTCCAGCAGATGGTAAAGTATTTGTCTACATGGGAAGAACTGGTTCCTGTCTGGATAGTTGTAGGCTGGGGTAACATTTTGAGAAGTGTCCAAGTGCCTGAGGAGTCTACATTTTCTAAAGTGTTTTAAGCACACAGCTATGCACATGCCATTCACATTCTCTGAAACTTAAGCTCCTAAGTGCCTAAATGACTTTTTGAAAATTAGACTTTCTTAAGTTGACTGGAAACTTCTGTAATTATATATTGGGATGTCTATGACAAGAGTAGGCCTTGTCAGTCTATGTGCTTCTCCCTTGTTCTCCCAAACACACTGATCCATGAACATTTTTTGCATAATTACTTTTTCCATGAGAAATGTAACCAACTCTGAGCATGGTCACCTTCTCCCTACATTTACTGGGTCTCCTTTCCATTTGTAATGATTGGCTGCATGCCTGGGCCCCGACCACTTTTCTAATTCCTCTCTTGTTCCTTTGTTGTGGTGCGCTCTGCCAATGGGCAAGATTAAAAGTATTATTTCCCCCTTGATTTTTCCCTTTGCCTCAAATCAGGGAGTAAATAAGATAGTTACATAGATTTTCATTTATTTACTCTGGTAAGTAACATTTATCCATATCTTTCTTTCAAAGAATAAACAGCATAAGATTCTACAAGTGTTTTACTTTGGCAAACTAGTTCACTTCTTTGGAAGCAAGGGATGAAGCTCCCCCTTGTGACAGTTAATAAAAACAACAAGAGAAGAATTTAAAAAAATAGTAACTCTTCATTTCTATTTGTTAGAACTACAGAAACCAAGAGGATTTTTTTCTTCCTGCCACCTGGATAGAATTTTTTTTCTTTGCTGCCACCTGGATAGAATCAGGGACTTTTACTGTGTTTCAAAACAGATCAGTTCTTTATTAGCTTATGGATTCATTATTCATTCATTATTTTCCTTCTTGCGTTAGGAACCAATTCTGCATTATGCTTATAGGTGGCGGTATGTGTTTTCTCTGTATCTCATATACATGAAAACATGTTATAAACACAGAAACAAGCAGACAGGAACACCAACCATTAAAAGAGAACTCTTTCATTTTAAAAGCCTACAAGCACCTCAACATGGCGGGGGGGGGGGGGAAAGAAGTTATTTACTGTTTAATAAAGAGACTTGCCAAAAAAACCCACAAAAAAAACCAGAATAAAAATAAATCTGATTAAAGCTTTAGAATCAAATATAGTCCTAGCATATATAGGTGCAACTTCAACTAAAATCAGTGTGACCCTTAGAAACTCTGGTCACTAAGTGTCCCTCTACACGTGATGGGGCTGAGAGGTCCATCAGCTACAGAAACTGCACATGCTGTTGGAGCTCAGTCCTGCAGCTGACGGGGCTTTTGGCCCTGGCTATGCCACATGGTTGTCAGGATTGTGAATCCCATCAGCTGTGGGACTCTCAGCCTTGGCAGCCCTGGGGTACCTCCATGTCTGAGAGATTGTAGTACCTGCTCTCTCTTAGCCATGAGGCACAAGCTATATGTGCAAATTCAAGCTGGATAGAAACCAGGTATAAAAGTTAATACACATTTTCCAAGCAATAACTTTAGAACTGGCTGGATCTTTAAAGGTGCCATAGTTAATTTGCACACATAGCCAATCTAAGTTTATTGGTAAGTAAACAGGTTATTGCATAACAGATGTTCAACTAAGCTCAGCACAGCCCTTAGAACATCTGATCACTAATATGCACTGCCTGATTATTTGCATGATGCAGGCAAAAAATCTGCTATCATTTATTATTTTTAAAGCACTTTAAAGAACCCATGCATTTGTACCAAAATATTATAAGAGCAAATGCCAATTTACTTAATAATATTTAGGTTAAGATGAGGGTTGGCAACATGTGGCCTGAAAGCTGGTGGGGTTTGCCTGGGCATTGGCTTCCCACTGCCTGGCTTTGGCACAGATGGAGGCAAAGCCCCAGCTGCTGAAGAGCTGTGGAAGCCACCCAGCCTGCACTTACCTGAAGCCAGGGCGTTCTAGCCCACAGCTTGCTAAAGGTTACCATCCCCCAGATTTAGACACGCGGTCTAACCTCTTTGACATGAATGTAGAAGACAGGTTATATTTTTGGACAGGGCAACCTAGAATTTAGTTTGTGGCAATCTGCTGCTTTTATTAGCTTTTAGTTTCATCAACTATCCATTTTCTGCTTTTCTTTTTAATTCTCTACTGTAGTAGGCAACCATTGATCCTTCTAGCTCATGATGCATGTGTGAGAGGCAGGGCCAGATTAACCTTCTAGAGGGCCCTAGGCAAACTCATAGGTCCCCAGCTGAAGGTGATATTTTTATATTACTTTTTTCACTCAATAATTATAACATGTAAAATAAGCTCAATTGGGCCCCTTCTTCACTTAAGGCTCTAGGCATGTGCCTAGTTTGCCTAGGCATTAATCTGACCCTGGTGGGAGGTCACCCAGACCTTTGATGCATATGCCTAAGCAGGAGTAAGGAGGAGTGGAGGCTATCTAGACTTTCCATCCCCCCTTAGAACATTGAGGCTGAATCCAAAGGTTAGACTGAGTCCAGACATTTGGTGTCTTTATGGCTGTAATTATGTGTGCATCCAGGAATCAAATCTGTGTCACCTGTCTGGCAGACAAGTGGTACTTCCAGATGAGCGTTTACTAGTGGTACATCCAGATGAGCGTGCACATGCAATATGTGGTGCTGCAGACCCATGTCCTTGTTTCACCCTGAAATACCAAATGTGTTGCCATTTACTGGAAATTCTAGTTTTTCTCTATGTTACTACAAAACGAGTAAGGGATAAACATTATTCTGTAACGATGTAGCTGGATATTCCTTTCCCAGTTTATTTTCTCCAGCTGTAGTAAGAATGCAGGGATCATTCCTCTGATGCACATTTCGGAACAATGTGACTTCCAGTTTCCTGTGGTATGTCAACATAGCTTTATAGTTTTTAGTCCCTGCTGGCTTTGGCAAACCCATCTGTGGCACTGCAGCTTGCACACTCTGTACATGCAGGTGTTTACCACACTGCTAGTTTGCAGCATGGTAGGTGTTTTTGACACTAGATCTGGCAATTCATTTTAGAGGCTAGCATCACTTTTTAATTTAATAAAATGTTATTTTGCTTTTGCACTATTAGATATCAGAAAGACAAATTCCTCATCTATTCTCCCACTAACATTATTATAGAATACACATCTCCTTTGCCATGACATGTTTCTGTTGTAGAAACAGGAGTTTGGTTATCTTAGAAAAACACAGAAGTCCACTCTTTTCAAAAAGAAATGATCAACTACTGAAGCTTTGTTCAGACAAAAAACTAACATCCCTCATTGAAATCAACCAGCCTTTACTCTCAGGTACATCCACGTGAATCTAGAATAGCTCCTATACATTTACTAGAATTACTCTAGATTTACAGTGTGGAAAAGAGCAGGACATAGCCTCAGAGATGCAGCAGGGCAGCTCTGTGTTTGGGGCAGCTGTGATGCACACGGCAGTGCTGGCTGCCACTGTGCCAATTGCGGCGACTGCTATACCAGTCATGGTGGCAGAGTCAGCCACCGCTATAGTGGTGGCAGCTATTTTTATGCCCCTTCAAGGAGACAGTCAGGGCTGCTGCTCAGGTCTCACCCTCCTCTCCTCTTCTGAAGAAGCAGTTTTTACAGAATTATTGATTCATATATATCAAAGAAGAAACTTTAGCTGATTTTTTACCACTGAAGGTATTCAATATCTCCAAAGGTTTTAATGATAAACAGACAATTTATGGAAAATGCACCAGAAAAATAAAATTAGCATACAAATAGGTATGATACAAGGGCAGGCAAGTTCCCAACAGCCATGCAGGTATGATGCAAAGTGGCATAACTCCTAAAATCATCTCTCATTATACAGCACTGGAAATGTATTCCACCCTATCAAGTTGGGGTTCTGTTAATATTTGCTGAGATTATCCCCTTCCCATTGGAATACAGCACATATCTAGGCTTAGCAAATTGACACTGTCTATTGTTCTATATTCACATATGTTCTATCCCACATCTGTTCTCAAACTCATGGACCTCTCCCTTTCTCCAGCAATTCACATTTCAGGCTATGTTATTTTAGTTTGGGATCTTACAAGCTTTAGGAATATTTTTAAACCTACAGGAATGTGTTTTACTGTGCAGTCACAGCAGGACTACTTTAAAATAAGTTCTGATATCATCATCTATCTTTCATTATTTTTTTCAGGGAAGTCAGCAAGAATTTCCAGTGAACTAGCTCAAAGTAGCTCACCCAAAGTAGTGTGGGTTTGCTTGACCCACAGTAAGACTAGGTATAAAACACTCTGCACTTCAAAATGAAGCCAGAAGCCTGGCAGCCCTCTTTGACTGAAAAGAAGAAAAAAAAAAGAAGAAAGCTTAGCATTTCTAGAAGTGAAGAAGGTATGGAATGGGCATGTGGATTTCGAAACCAACCTCAAATGTTGACTGTAAAATGAACAGTAGGTTTCACATTTATGTTCTTGTTTCATCTTGAAATGCTAAATGTGTTGCCACTTACTGGAAATTCTAGTTTTTTTTCTCTATTTTACTACAAAACTAGTAATGAATAAACATTATTCTGTAACCATGTAGCTGGAAATTCCTTTGCCAGTTCATTTTCTCCAGTTGTAGTAAGAATGCAGGGATTTTTCCTGTGATACGCATTTCAGAGTAGTGTCACTTCCACTTTCCTGTAGTACTTCAACGTAGCTTTATAGCTTTTAATCCCTGCTGGCTTTAGTAAACAAGTGAAATAATATTTAATATTTGAGTGTCACAAACCATGAATCCTTAATTCAGTAGTTTTGTTTTCCACTTCCTCCTACCCCTCCAGGGGCTGGGGAGTGCAGCTATAGGTGCAAATAACTACAAACAAAACAACACGGTGGTCCATGGATAGAGGAGTAAATCCGGTGTACCAATATCAAAGAGGATTGAGAACCATTGTCATACACAAAAAAATCCTACATAGTTCCACTGGTATAATTCTAGCTTCATAACATTAAATGACAAAAATCTGAGCAGTGCCAGAATTTCATTAATAGTATTGTGCTTTAGCAAGTACATTTTGTTTCAGGCTTGAATCATAGAAGATTAGGGTTGAAAAGGACCTTAGGAGTTCATCTAGTCCAACCCCCTGCTCAAAACAAGATCATCCCCAACTAGATTATCCCAGCCAAGGCTTTGTCTAGCTGGGTCTAAAAAATCTCCAAGGATGGAGATTCAGCATCCTTTCTGGGTAACCTGCTCCAGTGTTTTACTAACCTTCTAGTGAGAAAGTTCTTCCTAATATCTAACTTAAACTTCCTTTGCTGCAACTCGAAACCATTGCTCCTTGTTCTGTCATCTACCACCACTGGGAACAGTCCAGCTCCATCCTCTTTTGAACCCCATTTCAGGTAGTTGAAGGCTGCTATTAAGTCTCCTCTCAGTAGTGGCGATACATAAGGGGCGCATGTGCATCCTCTGAGAGTGCTGATGCCCCGCCCCATTCAGGGCACTTCTGAGTACACCGCTGGCACTTCTGACACCCCCCCACTGCTGACACCACCACAGCCGCATGTGGACAGTCCGCACTCGGCCCGCCCTTGCTGTTGATGCCCACATTGCTGCCTGCAGGTGGTCATTGTGCGTCCCCAGCCTCAGGAGGCATGCCTCTCATCACCTATGCCTCAGTTTCCTCTTCTCCAGACTAAATAAGCCTAGTTCCCTCAGTCTTTCCTCATAAGTCGTGTCCCCAGCCCCTTGCCATTTTTGTTGCCCTCCACTGGACTCCCTCCAATTTGTCCACATCCTTTCTATAGTGGGAGGGCCCCAAAACTGAACACAGTACTCCAGATATGGCCTCACTAGTGCTGAATAGAGGGCAATAATCGCTTCCCTTGTCCTGCTGGCAACACACCTACTAAAGGAGCCCAGTATGCCATTGCCCTTCTTTGCAACAAGGGCACACTGCTGGATCATATTCAGCTTATGGTCCGCTGTAACCCCCAGGTCTTTTTCTGCAGAGCTGCTATGCAGCCAGTCAGCCCCCAGCCTGTACTGTACATGGGATTGTTCTGTCCTAAGTGCAGGACTTTGCACTTGTCCTTGTTGAACCTCATGAGATTTCTTTTGGCCCATTCCTTCAATTTGTTGAGGTCACTCTGAATCCTAGCCCTACTCTCAAGCGTATCTACTATTCCCCCAGCTTCGTGTCATCTGCAAACTTGCTGAGGGTGCACTCTATGCCATCTTCCAGGTTGTTGATGAAAATATTGAACTAAATCAGCCCCAGACCCCTAGGGCACTCTACTTCATATCAGCTGCCAACTAGATCTCAAGCCATTGATTACACACCCTCTGAACTTGATGCTCCAGCCAGTTTTCTATCCACCTTACAGTCCATTCACCCAACCCATACTTCTTTAGTTTGCCTACAAGAATGTTATGGGAAACTGTATTAAAAGCCTTGCTAAAGTCAAGGTATGCCCCATCCACTGGATTCCCCACACCTACAGAGACAGTCATCTCATCACAGAAGGCAATCAGGTTGGTCAGGTATGACTTGTCCCTAGTGAATCCAAATCAACTGTTCCTACTCACCTTCTTCTACTCCAAGTGCTTAGAAATGGATTCCTTGAGGACCTACTCCATGATTTTTCCAGGGACTAAGGTGAGGCTTACTGGCCTGTAATTCCCTGGATCCTCCTTTTTGCTTTTCTTAAATATAGGCACTATGTTTGCCCTTTTCCAAACATCCAGGACCTCTCCTGATAGTCATGACTTTTCAAAGATAGTGGGCCAGCGGCTCTACAACCACATCAGCCAACTCCCTCAGCACCCTTGAGTTCACCCCTTCCGACCCAAGGACTTGTATATATCCAGTTTTTCTAAATAGCCCCTAGTCTATTCTTTCACCATTGAGGGATGCTTATCTCCTCCCTGAACTTTGCTGCCAGGTGCAGTAGTCTGGGAGCTGACCTTGCTTGTGGGCACTTGAGCCTTTTCTGCATGCTCTGTCACAAGGTTGCCTCTCCCATTCAATAAGGGACCCAACACTTTCCCTGATCTTCCTCTTGTTACTGACATACTTGTAGAAACCCTTCCTGTTTCCCTTCATGTCCCTTGCTAGCTACAACTCCAACAGTACTTTGGCCCTCCTGCATGCCAGAGAAGTATTCTTAGACTCCTCCCTACTTGTTTGTCCAAGTTTCCCCTTCTTATAAGCTTCTTTTTTGTGATTTAGTTTACTAAAGAGTTCCCTGCTAAGCCATGCTGGTTTTCTGCCATACTTGCTAGCCTTCCTGTAGGTCAGAATGATTTGTTCCTGCATTCGCAGCAAGGCTTCTTTAAAGTACAGCCAAATCTCCTGGATTCCTCTCCCCAGTAGTCTGGTTTCCCAGGGGATCATGCCCATAAGTTCCCCGAGTGAGTTGAAGTCTGCTTTTCTGAAGTCCAAGGTCCTTACTCTGCTGCTCTCCATCCTTCCTTTCCTCAGGATCCTGAACTCAATCATCTTGTGGTAGCTGCTGCTGAAGTTGTCGTCCACTACTACATTTCCCACCAATTCTTCCCTATTTGTGAGAAGCAGGTCAAGAAGAACACATCCCCTAGTTGGCCACCCCAGCACTTACACCAGGAAGATGTCCCCAACACTTTCTAAAAACTCCCTGTGCACTGATGTATTGCCCTCCCAGACGACGGCAGGGTGGTCTTATACTGGGTTGGTATTGTAATTCATAATGAATAATTATGAATCAAAATAAACTAAATGATTATTTAAAAAGCATTAATAAGAATGTGGAGCCAAGTACTTAAAAGCTTTGAAATTCACCAAATAATCAGCTACCCAGTATTTTTGTTTTCTTTCTGTTGTATAATGTGTGGCTAAAAAGGAAGCAAAAAGTCAATGAACTAGAGATACTGGGATGTCTGAATTCTAATGATTTATTCTGACTGCCAGAGGTAGTATTAGGTAAGAGGTAACTGGCTCTTAAACTAGTAAGCATAAAGTATCATGAAACAAAATTAAGAAGAATCATACAAAAACAACCCCCTTTATAGTCCTCTTCATATATATATATATATATGAAAATAAGCCTTTCTCCCCCGTTGTTTCAGATAATTTTGTGTTCTATAGAGTGGATTTGTAATCATTCTATGGTATTACCTGTAAAAGGTTACATTTGATTAGTGTTCATCCCATACCTGGTTATGGCTCCCTAGGTACAGTCTGGATATAGAGATAGCAGGCACTGTTATCAGTATCCCTGTTATCAGATAGCAGTTTAAAGTAAAGAAGGTGCCTAGAGTTCAAAGCCTAAAATCCAGTTGCCCATGTGAGATACAATAATTCTGTTAAGCCATTATGTGTTACATAAGTATGCTCATTTGTTGTATAAAATGTTTGCCATTTAAAAAGAGTATCAGAAAATGCAAGGCCAACTAGTGAATTTTAAGCAGATGAAATGCCATGTTTTTAATGGTTTGTTTTTTTTAGCAATGTCAGATAAAGATAGAAGAGACTAGAGGAGAGGGACACAGCTGGCTTCAGCCCTGTCCAGAGCAGGCTCAGGGGATAGTAAACTGCTCAGAACACAGTCTAACTTTTATTATGGCATGGTAATGCTTACTATCATCTCATATAAAACACATGCTAAGTTGTTCCATGCAAAAAAGCCCTTGCATATCTATTCATCCCACAGTAAGTCATATTTTCATGATAAATAAAAAAGTGGAGTGTTAGGGGTAGCAAATAAGAGGATGACCTGCATGCAAGAGTCAGGCATATATTAAGAGGTGAACACTTGTTACTAATCTTCATAGTCTCAAAGTCTAACTTACGACTTTGTAACAGGTTGACAACTCAGGGCCTTTCAACCAGGCTTTGTCTCTCCCCTGAGCATCTCTCAATAACCCCAGTACTACAGTCTTTCACCTTGCTGGCCTTTGCTGCCTGGTGTGCCTCTCAGCCTGCCCCAGTTACTGTACAGCCCTTCACCAAACAAAGTAAGCAAACAAATGTACCTTATCATCCTGGACCCTGAGATGAGTCCACTGTGGTTTCAGGCTTTACTTTCCCAGGTTTGTCCTCCTACTCCTAGCACAAAAGTTCCCTGCCTCTGATGCTTCTCCTTCACTCTCCTCTCTCTGGTTCTGCCTACTTGGTTTTTTGATTCTCAGTGTCATGCCCTCATTAGCTTTCCCATACCTGCAGTCCTTCAGTTTAATTAACTACCTTTTGTTAGCGGGACAGAAGGCAGAAGTTTGCTTGTTACGTACATCCCTTCCTCATAGTAAAATCAAAGACTCACACTTCTAAACGTAAACCCCCTCCTTCAAGGGAGAAGAAGTCCACATTCATACGTGCGGTCCCAGATCAATGGCATTTCTCATATATGTATACGGCTGCAAAGCCAGGTACCAAGGCATGAACCTGGAGTTGGTAGCCAATGTTTCCTTCATCCAGGTTAGAGGAACATCAGCGTAAAGGGGGCCACTGGAGGTAACAGTGTAAAACTTTGACTGCCTACTTTATGTCAATGCATTTTTTCAATGGCTAAATACTTCTGCTTTTGGGATAGGAGCTTTTGGGTCATATACGAGATTGGGTGTTCACCGTCCTTGAACTTCTATAAAAGAATGGCTCTGAGGCATCCATCTGCATGATGAACTGGCATTCAAAGTCTGAGCTTTGCAATATGTTTCCTTTTAATATCTCCAAATGCCCCTGTGTACGCCAGGTCCACTGTATCACCTGGGGTGCTGTGTTATGTAGTTTGTTGGTCGGAGGGCGATAAGAAGGCAGGACAGTTGGTCAGAGGCTTTCTTGAGTCCTCCAGGTTCAGAAAGTTTATGTGATATAACTGAGCTCCCTGTTGTCACCCTTTCAGATGAACCTCATAATCCACCTCCCCAGCTTGCCTTACAAACTTATAGGGCCCCTGCCATTTGGCTATCAGTTTGCTCTCCTCCAATGGGAGTGACAACAGGACCCAGTCTCTGAGATGATATACCTGGAGTTGGACATTTAAGCTGTAATGTTATTTCTGGGATTGTTGTGTGTTATGGAAATTTCCCCATGTGAATGTTCCTACCAGGTCCAGCTAGATCTGAAGAATATATTAAACAACAGTTTGTATCTGCAGGCTGTGTGTTTATTGGGACGCCGGGAGGTGGTCTAGTATGCCGCTGGGTTGTCTCCTGTACAACAATTTATTTATGAACAATTCAGCTAATTATAAGTAGCTAGAGATGACCAGAGGACAACAATTTCATTTTATGGAAACTTTTAACATTTGTTTTAATTCTGCACTGTAATGAAAGTGAAACCTTTCAACTTTCTACTGCAAAAAATGAACTTGTGTCAAAATGCCTAGTTCCAAATGGAAAAACTGAGGTTTTCAGTCTGGGAAGAGTTATCAAAGGAAGAAATACACTTTGCATTTGTGTATGTATGTGAATACTAGAACTCCTTATACTCCAAGCCAATCAGCTCTTCTTCAGTAACTACGACATATGTCTGCTCCTATCTCATGGTAAGTGAAAGATAAATGGAGGATCTTACTTCTGAATGTAAAGGCCTAAATTACTGTAGTTTAGTTTTGACTTACTGTGGGATGGATAGATATGCAAGGGCTTTGTTGCATGGAACAACTTAGCATGTGTTTTATATGAGATGATAGTAAGCATTACCATGCCATAATAAAAGTTAGACTGTGTTCTGAGCAGTTTACGATTGCCTGAGCCTGCTCTGGACAGGGCTGAAGCCAGCTGTGTCCCTCTCCCACTGCAAACTGACTCCAGTACTATGTGTCATAGGTTGCATGTCCACCAGTGGGGATGTTCAATCCCCACTCCTGGAGCCCATACCCTCCCTGCTGCATGCTCAGTATTGCACAGCCCTGGAGCCCATGACACATGAGGGCAAGCCAGGTCTCTGCTGCTGGCAGGGGCAAAGGGAAGCATGGGGATCTGAGCCAGGGAGAGGGTGCTACTTCTGAGATCTGTGGAATGCACTGGATCTCTCTGCCAGTCTCGAACTAGTTCCAATATGGCCAAGGCTGGTACCAACAGTCAGCTAACTGTCAGTCCTAGTCCTGACACCACACTGGAGCAACATACCTGAACTTGCATTATCTCAATGGAGCAGTGTTAGCTAAACACATTACTTAATATGATTTAGAGATACTCCTCCCATGAAAAATCATAACTTTGCTACAATACCATCACACTTAGCATGTATTTTACTGCTTGAACGCATAGATACTCTGATTTTAAGTGCAGTTAACATGTCCCAAGATTAATGTGTGACATGGTCCCAAGGTAAGTACTGCAGAGAAGCTGACACAGGGTTACTCGACTCTCAACACATATGCTTTATAATTTGGTATAATTTGTTTCTCTCCAAACCTAACACATAATCAAGGGTGAAAAACTCCGCTTTCCTTTTGTAACAAAGCTGCATATTGTGATCTAACCTGTAGCAATGACATACAGGGTAAATTCTACAGTTAGGTAAACTCCTTAAGACTATCATCCAAGAGATTAGTTATATTTTTCCAGCAAGCAGCATCAAGTTTTTATCTGTAACTTTGTTTAAAAACAATTTTACTTATGCTTTACTGACTGATTATTATGCTTCTGCCAGCATTGCACATGAGAGAGTTTCCTCAGCAATGACTTTTCAACAATTACTTCTGTTTCTGTTAAAGACAAAAGACAGCCTTCTATGACAGCTTTCTTCTCTCCAAAATATTGTCATCATCATCCCAAACAAATATAATGAAAAAAGGTATGAAACACACACAAAAAGTCAGATCTAACTCAGGCTTGATCTTGTGCCCCTAAATGAGAAAATCAGGCCATGACTAGCATCTCTTGCTTTTAAAAATGTAGGCTGGTTTGCCCTCAGACACACACACACATAAATTTAAACATGTAAAATTGCAGGCAGCTGAGAGGGTCCTCTGCCCAGTAAAAAGGGGGATATGGGCAGTCTTGAACTCACACTCTTTTAACCTCCAGCCACAAAGTCCAGCTTCAGAGCCAATGACCCCCCAAATTGTATACCTCTGTTTTGCAGGCTTCTTGTGGGGTATGGTCCAAGAAATCATGTTAGCCAGAAAAAAAATCTATGTCCAGTCTAGAGCCCCTAGGAAGACACAGCCAGCAGTCTTGAATGCAGGAACTTGAGCTGGGTAGGTGAGCAGGTTCACCATTGCAATAAAGACCTAGTAATGGTTCTCATATTCTATACCTTGTTGGACTGGAACCCTTCAGGGAAATAGGTAAGCCTCAAGTACTGTTTGGTGCCCTGACCAGACTTTGGCCATACCCAAGCCCTATAAAGATAAACATTCCAATTGGATTGAAGCTAGGCCTGGACTTAGCAACTTGGCTCTTCATGTGAGCTGCACAAAGGGTTCAGCCTGGAGAGCTGACCCCTGCAATTTTGTATTCTGGAGCCATGGCACTGGTCAAATGGGCTCAGGAGCCCATCTGAGCTATGCCAGGATCAGGGGAAAAAATAATCCTCAGCAGTTCTGGAGTCAAGGTGTTGAAGAGCTGAACAGATGCCTCTGCTCAACAAGAAGGAGGCAGTACCAGAGGCTTTGCTTTTCTTTCTCAAGGCTGCCAGCCCCACAAGGGATTGAGCATAAAAGCAGCCAAAGAGCCTGAAATGCAAATGCAAATTTCTCACATACCTTGGTGATGTGGAAGTATGAGAACCTAACAAGATACAGATTAGAAAATCCCAAAGCCAAATTTCTGAGCACTGAAACATCAAAGAAAGACAGAGATAGAACAGTCCAGTAAATGTGAACTCCATCTTTTCTTTGGTTTCTTGATGATAGTGGTACTCTATCACTTTGACTAGTTAGAGGAGCATTTATGTTGATATACCTCTACTCCAGCTGAGATGAGCTCAGTACAGATCTCAGGAAAGTGGTTAGTCCACTGCTAGTCATTCTAGGTCTCTATCATAATCCTCTTCTACCACTTGACCCTTGTTTCATGAGACCAGAAGCAACAATACACCCAGGAAAGCTGATCAAAACAACTCCTTCTACTGACATCTGGTCTATGTTATCCGACCAATCTTCTCTTCCAGTTCATCTTTCCAGTGCAGCTACAGGCATGCCAGCTGCTGGCACTGCTGTCAAAATGACTGTAAAAGGTACTGGTAGCCTGGTGGATGTCTTGTGAAGCTGAAGCTATCTGGTAGCTGTCAAATATACTTTCATAAACACTTGTGATGACCAACAGCATGTCACAGACCACTATTTTGTCCATGTTAGCCAGCCAAAAAAAAGAGGAATAATAAACATGTCCCAGATTGTAGTTGTTTCTTGCTGGCTACTGCTACAGAACCCACAATGCAACACAGGAAATAAAGCCAACACTGAAATTCATAGGGCCCAGGAACAAGTCAAAGCAGCATGGGATACCTGCCCATGATCCTGAGTGCTTAATTTAGATAAAGTCCTTGCCATATGGAAGCAATGATATGTATGGCAATAAGAGCCAGCTGGACCTGTGGACACAGTTACAACATACCATCTGATATACAGAAGTTACTGAGCTCCAGCTAAACGTAGGATAGAGTCCCATGTGAAGACAGCCCTTGGATTTTTCTCGAGATGTTTTTGACCCTTGATTCCCGCAACCATATTGTACACCACATTTATATAAAAAAACAGAACATACTATAACCTAGAGAGAAAAAAAACACTTGGGGAAAAGAAGAAGGTACATTTGTTCACCCAGCCCATGTGTGTTCTTTATCAAAACCAGCTGCACAAAGGAAGCCTGCTTCGAATATTGGCATTGTTAAAGGAAGAGCAAGAATGAGCATAGAAAATAAAATAAGCAGTATCAAACATGCGATCAGTGGTTTGGCACAGAACAGCATATTATTTGTTAATGATTTTTATATACTTGGTTTAGCCTAAAGAATTACATAATACTTTAATGCACACTGTCAAAGTAACAACAATATTAGCAAGGGTTTACAAAGTATGTCAATGTTAGTAATGGTTTGAAGAGTTTCCAACATGCAAAATCCGTTCAGCAGAGAAAGCCTGGGGTACACAACCACTGATTAAGTGATGGCCAAATTGATCTACTGATCAAATAGTAATACAAGGAGTAATACAGTTTTCTTTTCAGTGGTCCCCCAAAACATTTGCTTTATTCTCCAAACTAAAGGCATACAGACTCTGCCAACTTAATGGTACCAATTAAAAAGTTGGCTTATCATTAATTTTGTAATTTTGCTACAATCGTGGACATTATTTAGACTGTATTTCTGTTCATGTCTACAAATCTGGACCTGTCATTTGCTCTCTAAAATACTGTCTAGACCACACAATTAGTATGGTCATTTTGTTGACTCCAAAATGAGAAGTACTAGCATCATGCTTTAATGGTTTAAAGAGAGAGAGCAACACAATGGAAGAAGGACAGATGGGAAGACCACAAACACCAGAACATTTTTTTCTTTAGAAATGAACTATAAAGTCAATGGAACTAAACTGCTGAAAAACTTGTGAAATAGTAGGAATAATGTGAAAGAAAGCAGAGAGTAGAGGGATGGTTCAGTGGTTAGTGTAGATGGGTTTTCCCCTAAGCCACTCCTTAGGGGTTGGCTTCGTGACAGTTCTGCCATAGACTTCCTGTATGATATGGCACAATCTGTTAGATTTCAAGTAGACGTGGTCTAAGGGGAAAATAAAATTTCTTGAAAATATCATAGACTTAAAATTTGATCTGCCCAGAAGCAAGTCTTCTATTATTTGGAAAGCTGGGAACCCAGCAGCATTCAAAAAAGTGATGTTAAGGTCACGCAAGCAACTTGAACACTGGCCCCATAGCACTACCATGAAGATAATTTACTTCCTTGAATTTCCTGCCAGCTGGCCAGCAGAGCTAAGCAGACATGGAGAATGGAGCCATACTTTCTCATGGGGAATCTTGGTGAAGTATGGTTCCTCAGGATGTATTTACCAGTTACTTCTGACATGGTGTCCCACAGCGGACAGCCTGTCCTGCAGTGGAAATACTTTACTTTGTCACCCTGTATTCTCATTCTAGGATGTTCAAGGCCTTCTCCTAATGAGCACTGTGGTTAAGAAACTGTCACTATCATTGCTAAAGTAGCTGGGGTCTGATACATGGGGAGCTTTAACTATTAAAACTAGAACTCTGAATTTCACATTGGGAATGTGAAACCAATGGAGAGAAGAGAATTGAACTCTTTTCTTCTTAAAATAGCAGCTTACATTTTGAAGTGTAAAAAAGCCTTTATTAATAAAAAGTCTCATCAGCTGGTAATGAAAAAGTTGCAGGTAAATAGTAGTTTGACTCTTACATTTGTAGAGACATTAACAGCTAGGAAAAGAAAATGTAAATAAAGACTTTGTACAGATCTGGTACCCTTCATAGATTATCTAGTAAGAAGAATTGCAGTTAAACAGTAACAATGTATTTTAACATGCATATACCAGGTCAAGTATGTAAAAGATGCAGCATAATTGAGGGAAAATACTGTTAGTGCCATAATGGCTGCTGTGAGAGCTCTGTCAGCTGCACAATGGATTGTGTGAAAAAATTGTGTGTATGAAAAAAAATCCCTTAAAAATAAAAACAGGGATTCCATGTGATAACAGCACCATATATACACAGGGTGAAGTGTCACTACTTGCTGTGATATAGTCCAACATATCAGATGGGGCAGAGGTGACAGAGGCTACATGTGCAGGTGCAAGGGGATTTCCTGTGAAACAGCATGTGTGAGAACTTAAGACTGTCTAGGACAATGGCTAGGGTCAAAAACAGTGCAGTTACACAAGCTCCAGACCAAGTGAGAGTCATCATACAGACCAAGAATTTGAGAATCCAGTGATAATAAAAGCTCATTAACTTTAATGAGGTGGATGTAAATAGCAACTCCCTTGCACCACTGTATATATCTGATCAAGAAAAGATTCCAGCTGGGTTGGATGGAATTGTTCCTCTGACAAGCTGCAGGTGTTGGGTCCAGGCTGCATTCTCTGACTGCTTGAGGTTGCTTTACCCTTCCTTGTCTACAGCAGATCTTTCAATACAAATGATTTAATTTTTCTTGGGGGGGACCCAACATGGGGCTGAAATATCTTCTATCATCCAATGAAAAGAAAGGACAATACATACAGTATACAGAGCTGCTTTACATGATTATAGCAACTTGAATTCTAAAAGAAAGGACTCTCCGAAGAGATTTCTGTCCCCTCCCAGCTAGAGCTTTTGTGAAACATTGTCCTAAACAAATAAAAGAATTTTGCTCAAATGATCTACCTTGCTGTTTTCTTTTCCTTTGATGAAGCTTAGGGTACAATAGGCAACCCATCAGGAATAATTAGATTATACGGCAGCATCCATGGAAACAATACAGCTTTTGAAAAGAACTCCTACAGAAGATCTTAGAAATCACATCTATTATGGATATCTTTGACTATTTCAAAGAGGGTGCAGCTCCAAATTATGGGAACCAAGACTGGGGCAAATTCTGACTGCTCCATGCTTTGTCCCTTGTCAATAATTATTATTAAATGAAACAGTCAACTAGTCATTGTAACTACATGAAACAGTCAACTAGTCATTGTTACAAGAGAACAACTGGTCTCAGGAATAATCAGCTGCACTTGAAGCTTCAGAAAGTAATAAAAACTAAACTTATTTTACAAAGTACATTTAGAAAACATATCCCTTTCACAGTCTTCCCTTTCACTGGCTTTAACGGGTGCTGGACATAAGGCACAAAACACAAGAAAAAAACATTTTGTCTTCAAACTTCTGCCTTTTTGGGTCTCCAAACTAAAGGCACACATTTACAAGCAATATGAAGATTAGATCATTGTACTCATTTTCATGTTCCAGTTTACCTGAAATATTTCATTGATTTAATATTTCTAATGCTGACTTTCATTTTTTCATTCTATACTCACAATGCATTAGAAAAAGTAAAGACCTACTGGTAAGTTAAAACCTGCCCTAGTTAGTGAAGCCAGTCAACTAAACATGACCTATAATTACCAGATAGTATTGTTATAGGTCTCACTGTCTTTGTAATATCAGGGGCAGTATTTTCATAATAACTGTTTTTTTTTTTTAAATCTGAATTAAATGGTTGTAGTAAACACCAGAAGACCAGTACTAAAAACTGAGAGCAGGACTATCAAGAAACTACTGTTTAACTTAACAGGATAAGTCTCTTTGAAAGGCAACAAGCTTTTTGCTTCTAGGTAATTTGGTGCTTTGGAGGATCCCACCTTGAAGTCACCTGGTTTCCCCATGCAGTCTAATATTGGAAGTGCAACTCAAACTGCCTTGCCAATCTGTCTGAATATTTAAGGCAGAGATCACACTCTTAAGGATTGTGGCAATAAAGAATTCGACCTCCATACCCATGACATCTTTCTATACATACATTGCAAACAGCTGTCCCAATTGGAGCTACTAAGTGTGGTGATATAGGCACATCTACCCTGGTGTTGAACTAAAACCACTTGTTCCCAAAACAGCAATAGCCATCAAGCTGGATAAAATTTGAACTGGAAACCAGACACTCAGGCTATGTCTACACTGACGGGAAGAGTCAACCTTAAGGTCATCCTTAAGATCATGTGTACTATCAAAAATGTGAACACCTTCTTAGCTTGACCTCTGGCATCAGTATATCCTGGCACTAGAAACTCTGTTGAATTTCCAGGTATGATGTCAATTGTTCTTACTCTCACCTCCAAGCCCACCCTTTTTGGCTGTATGTTTGGAACTAACCCATTCACTGTCTAAAAACATGTCAGCAATAATCCTACATATCTTGTTTTTGACTTTCAGTCTTTCTGCACTTCAGTTCCCTTTTCTCTTTCCTGCCAATAGAGACAAGACTAGAAGGAGAGACAAGACTGGTTCCTAGCAGGGTTTTGTTTTATCTGTAAGCAGCACAATGCGATTGGCCAGAGTATCACCTATAAAGCATGGCACAGACAGAAGAAGATACTCATGTAACACAGGCTGGTTGAAGGCAATTATCAAGGCAGACACTGTGGGTCCCTATACACGTGCTAATATGCATGCATGGGAGCAGACTTGATTAATCTGCACCATACCTGGATCCAATCTGGAAACACAGAACATAATCTTACTCATGCCCTTTTTTCTTTTTGGTGATATTGAAGATTCTTATGGTGCTAAGCCCAAACTAAAAGCAAATTATTTTTCTAATAATATTCAACTTTTTTGTTCAGTAATGAGAATCAAAGTAGATATTTGCTTCAGACCCTTTTCCATCAATTTTATAGAAATAACTTGAGTAGATATGTTTTAGGGTGCAATAGAAACCAGCAACAAAATTATTACATTTTTGTGGATGGTTTCTATTGCACCCTAAAACATATGGCAGGGTAGACTGCCACAGTTCTCAGAAGCAGTGAGCCTAAGTGACTTCCACCTGTGATGTCCTGAGTTTTCAGACCTCAGTAGCTCTAAAAAATGAAATCCTAAACTACTTTCCAGGCTGGTGGAAGTGGTAGCTTTATAAAAGAACAGGTTGTGTACGCACATGTATTTTTATCTCCTGTGATATAGAAGTATGGCCCCCAAATGTTATCTTCTGATTACTAATTTTAAAAACCCTATAAATTAAAACCAGGTTTATGGAGGCATGCATATTTCAAATTAACAAATTACAAAAAAGTTCTTAAAAGTTAGGTAAAATGCCAGACAGTGCAAAGGCAATGTAGAGAACACTTTAATTAAAAAATGATGTTTGTTGTAGTACTAGTAGTTTCCACTAAGGTGTGCTAGTTCTCCAAATATCACCACCACACCCTTCACTTAGGTTACTGAATGTACTGTTATAACCTCAACAATGTCCACTACTGTGTTTCAGATTGCTAACCTTTTCACACAATCATTTTATACACAGCGTGTTTTCTAGTGAAAATAGCAAAATGCTGTAGAGGAACTCTGCTAAAACAAAAGATGATTTCTCTATTTTAAACCAGGGAAGGGCAATTAGTTCCTGTCTGAACTTACTTTTCTTTGTAACAAGGGTGACATGGATATTAGTTTTGATTTCACAGAAATAAATGTGTGTTATTCTGGAGAATTTGGGTAGCCTTAACAGTGTGAGAGAGGAGTTTTTCATGCTGTTCTGACACTTGTCTGCTTCCAGAAGCCATTGTATAATGTTGTCCCATCATTATTGCTGCCACTATAAATGTAAGCTCCCTTTGCTTTTACATCAGACTGACTTCCCCATTATTCAGAACTATTTAAACCCAAAGGTTAGCCAAGCACACATATTGATATCTGAAAAACAGATAAAACAGCAGGGCATTTTTAAATAGGCTATATAATCAGGAAAGTTACAGAGATCTAAAACTTGAATAAAGAGGAGTGTAGGGAAGGGAAAGTTCAAGTAAATTTAGCTTTTAAAAAAATAATTGAAGGTCTTAAAAACATTATCTTTGATTTTTAAGACTACTACATTCTGTTTAAAGGGAATAATGACTTAATAATTTTCAATCTACAGGTAATCTCTTTAAACTGACATCAGATGACACCTCAGATTCCCCTAGTGTTAATTTATAGAATATATATTTGTGCATAACCCATTTCCAATCAGATGCAGCTTTGCAAGAAAAGGCATCTGCAAAAAATGTAAGCAGAGCATTTAATATCTGTTACAGAAAAAGGAGGTTTTAAAAAAATATGGTTGGATGTTACAAATAGTTCACTAACTAATAATATTAACAACATTGAAATAATTTTTCTTGGAAAAGGAATGTAAATCTATTTGATACTGCCTCCTACCCCGCCCCCTGCAAAAAACAGAACACTATGCACCAGGTCTTTGTCCTCATTTAAGATACTTTCCATACTCTGTCAGTGTCAGTGCAGAACAGGCCTAAATGCTGGCTTAGCTGTCCAGAAGAATCAGTGAAAAGTGTAGGAGAAATAGCTTACGTTACTCTTCTTATCCCAAATTGCAGTTTTAGAGCTGTATTCAAGGGAAGAGGGATTTAATCAGAATACCCTTCTATTTAGAAAAAAAAATCAGCCATCATGGGCAGCTGCATTCCTGAATTTGTTCTAACTAGGTCCTCAGGATTGACTCAGGCTGGTGGCCCAAAGATAAAGGATCCAAAACAGCTTCTCTTGGGGAGAACTAACAGAAGCCTTTGCCCCTTCATCTGGATGTCATATGACACAAATAACCATGTGGGACCCCATTAAGGAGCTCAACCTGGAGCTACACACTCAGGTAGTTGTAGCTGTTAACTCAAACTGTCTGCATCCCTACAGGTTTAAAAACCAAAGCAAAGTGTTGAGCGTATGGCCCACGAAACAGCTGTCCAAACAGCTGGTTGCTCCAAGTAATTCAGAATTGTGTCATATGCCTGACTTGAGTTGCAGGTTAAGGTACTAAAGTAACAGCCTCTTACTGAAATGTGTACCATTAAAATAGTGTAACAAGTTAGGCTATCCAAACACATTTGAGAGATGACCAGCTGATCAGGTTTAGGGTGTCAGACACAAAGAGCAGAGGGTACAGAGGATTTGCTGAGGGTTTACAGGATTAGTAGAGGGAAGGGGGCATGCCCAAATAGAATTAGCACTAGTGTAACCTGGGTGGTATGCAGAAAGGTACCCCCTCTTCAAATGAAGGGATGTCAGCAGGTGCAGGTATGCTGCTGGAGGCATGTCCTGGCTCTATGCAGTTCCCCTGATCTTCCTACAGAACAGAGAGCCAGGGGACTCAGTAAGTCTTAACTATATACAGATTTAATAGTATAAAAGATTTTACAATGCATAATAACCAAATTATACACACATGGACATATGTATGTGTGTGTGTATATTTATTTATATAGTTATATATATATATTTATATTTATATATTTACAGTTATGAATTTGCCCAAACACATGCTAATTAGCCCTGGACTCATCTGCAGGGGGCAAGGTATCTCTTCCCTCTGCTTCGGGCAGCTCTCCCAGTCTGTCAGCTTGCTCTATACACTGTGCACCATCCCATGCATCAGTAGTTTTGTCTCTGCCTCGTGCAGGGTTGGAGACCCCTGCTGCTGCATGCAGCTGCTGTAGTCCCTTCAGCTGTATGGCCCTGTGGACTAGTTCATGAACCAATGGCTTTGTTCCTACCTCATGCAGGGTTGGAGGCCTATGCTGCTGCATACAGCTGCTGAGGTCCTGTCTGCTCCCAGGCCCTCTGTGCACCAGCCTGCGCACTGTCATCCCTACCCCGTGCAGGGGGTTGGAGATGCGCACTGCCTTGTGCAGCACCCAAGGTCCCGTGCATCCCTGGACCCTCCCTGCACAGGCCTGTGCATCATCACCACGGCTCCCTCCACAGCAAGGCAGGGACACAGCCGCTTGCCACTCTCCAATTGGCAACGGCATCTTATGAGCACTTCTGAGGCAACTACTCTGCCCCACTAGCCAGCTCAACCAACTCTTCACAGCCCTTTTGTACTGTCCTTCATCAAAGCTGCCTGTGTGCTGGGCACGCTGCCTTTTTATTCCTTCAGAAGTCTCCACCCATGGATTGGGAGTGGACCAATAGGAAGGCCTGAGGGGTTAGTTCCCCCTCAGGTCCTCCTCTTCATTTCACCCCCATGCTGGGGTGGGGCAAGCCTCTATCCTTCCCTTGCCTGATTGGTGGGAAAGGGAAATGCCCCCATCAATTGTTCAGAGCCTCCCGGCTCAAAGATGCCTAATACAATATTAGTGGAAAATGCTCCTAGCTTTCAGTTCTGACTAGGGCTATGTATACATGTTCAAATGATCTGAAGGAATTCTCCCAGGTTTGTTCTCCTGGTAGAAAAGCTTACGTGGGGAGACCTGGACAGACTTTTGAATGTTGAGGCCTCGAAGAGCAGAGAGCTTGCAGTGCTGACAAAGCATAGCCAGGGGGGACCCTGTGCACACATCTCACCATGTTCTTTAGGTTTTTTCAGTCTGCCTGGTGACAAATGGCAGCAATACACAGGGCAGCCCTGACTGGCTGACCCAAACCACTCAGAGTCTGAACATGTACAGATATTCTCTCTTCTAGGAGAGACTCTTCTGGGAGTGATTTAATCTTGGTTGTTCCCAGGTTATTCTTCTCATGGAGCAGTCATTTTTATTCTGGGATAAAAACCCTGAACATCTGTATACCTATGGTTTTTCCTGGAAAAGCAGCAACTCTCCCATGAGAAAATGAATGTCTGTATGTAGCCAGTGTTTCAGGAGCCATCAAAGATCCTGTACCCCCACATTTCAAATCAGTTGAGTAAAAAGTAGACAAAATCCCCAATACTGAGGGCAGGAGCTCAAGCCTGGGCAGGGACAAGCAAGGGAGAAATTCAGAGATCAAACCCAGACTGTACCTAATTAACCATAACTTGAGTCCATTTTTATGAGACAAAATTGAAAATCAGGGAGCTAAATATGACTTCTTGATAAGTTGCTTCTCCCTGCCAGGCCCATAAAAAAACTTAGTTTATAGCTGAGAAAATGGGACTATAAGGGCATTTTTACACATGTTCCAGGAGTGCGCGGGGGGAGCAGGGGAGGACTTTAATTAGAGCGGCTCCAAGAGCTGTTTTAAAGTGCCTGAAGTGTCTCATGTATAAGCAACCCCATGCTTCAAAATGGCAATGGGAGTGTTGCATCTAAAGCTTGTCAAACAAGCTTTCATTAAGGCACCCCCCCCCCACTGCCATTCTCAAGCATGGGGATGTTAATACATAAGATGTGGAGGCTGGCTGGAGTGCAGTAATTACCAGAAGGCTTGAGTCCAGCAAACTCAATTAATCAAGTAATTACAGAATGTCAGAGCAGTCTCTCAGCTCATGTATAGTCACCCCAAGATGCCATGCATATATTGTGCAATTAGCAACCTTTTCTGTTATATATTTTTTCTATTATTTTTATTTGAAATTCTAAAAATGATAATGATTTTCATTTTGAACTGGGCCTGACCCTGTGAGAAGCCTTTTTTTTAATTCTAAGACTGTACAAAAATGTTACTGTATCATCCAGCCCAACATAAAATGAAAAGAATTAGAATGCCTGGAGCTTGACTGACCTACATGGGATTCAAACAGCGTTCCAAAAGACTTCCCATTGAACAAAGAGAAGAGAAAGTTGAACACTTCATGGTGAAAGGAGAATGACAGGGCATGCATAAAAGTATCCAGACACATTATTCTTTTACATGAAATAAAAACAAATGAAAACATTTAACAATGGAACAGGAAAGAATGAAGAGTGCTGTAATAAAGGGAGATATAGCATGCTGAGGAGAAACATTTAAAAGAGTACAAGAAACTCTTACTTTATTGAAGAGAATTCTGGTCTCTTTGTTTAATTCATTAAAAATCTTAGTAAGTTTTTGCATGAAATAAGAGTGCTGTCTACAAAGCTAGGTAATTAGAAGCTAGTCCCATTAAAAGTTATTCAGACAATTAAGGGCCTGTTTTAAAAAGGATGTTCCCTTTTAAGAAACACCTTCTGCTTCATAACAAAAGAAATGAGCTGTGTTCTTTGGAGTGCTAGCTTCTCTCTTAGGAATATTTCAGAAGAATATCAGTAACACACATCTTGTAAAACATAGTTTATAAGTATGGATGTGTTTGAGGAAATGTAATTTTAGATTCATTTACACATGTAAATTAGATAAAAGACTAGCAAATGAGCTCATGTTCTTTATAAAGCAATAACGGAGCATTACCTGCATGTGTAATAAAAAGGATAACTACAGGGCTCCTGCAGTGTTCTTATCTCCTGTCAGCCTAGGAAGCCAAAACTGCATGCCAAGTCCAGAAACTGACTCAGGTTCCTAATACATATTGGGCATATCTACATGAGATGCTAGAAGTGCAGTACACTAATTTTACTGCACATAAGTATGTCACGGTTAAAGCTGTGCTAATGCACTAATATGCAGTAGTACCAATTACAGTGCACTAATGCACATCTAGATGTGTCCATTGAGTCACATACACGTGTGCCATCTAAGTCAGATACACCTAAATATGTAAACCTGTTTTCCTAGTTCGTCCTATAACATTGCCCATTGCAGCCCCAATTTCAAGGGTTCAGAGAAGAATATTAGAAGAATACTTACCAGCACCAGACCCACTCCCCTGGTCTCCTGCCTGAGGATGTCAGATACAGAAAGGGGAGAATCCCAGTGACACGGAGGTCTGCCACCAGAGCTGCCACTGACTGGGAAGGAACCTGAAAGAGCCTGTTAAGAGACAGTGAGTCTTTTAAGACATGGCCAGTGAGCGTGAGATCCCTGGTGATAAAAGTGTGAGAAGCAGCCAGAGTGAGCTACCGCAAGCCTATGTGGAGGCATGGGGAATCTGATCAGCAGCGAATGGAGACATCCAATGGGCAAGAGAGAGAGAGAAGGAGAGTTGGGACTGGATCCTGTCAGACTGGTGGCAATAGTGAGTTGCCTGGACAATAGGGTTCCAGAGCTGGAGCAATGGGAGGATTTAACTGGCTGTGACCAGGTGCATTGGCAATGCAAGTGTTCAGGAATAGAGACCGGCCTGTTTGAGATGGAAAGGTTGTGACCTCAAATTTGTATTTTGAGATAGATGAGAAATCCTTCTGAGGTGATTCCATGTTGCTTGTGGGGTGAGGGGAAGCCAGGGAGGAAATTAAGTCTCCACCTACCCTGGGGAACTCTGACTTACCCAAGAGACATAAGGAGATGGCAAAGAGGGGATACACTGACAGAAGGTCAAGTTGAGTTGTCAATCCTCATACCTGGGAAGGAGAGGTTGGACAATTTGGAAGTACTCTAATTGGATACAAGCTGGGCCCAGACAGGGTATAGGGAAGGTGGAACCCTGTGGCAAAGGCCAGATCACCAGTTATCCATCAACTAATTGGCCACTGTCAACCTGTTTCACATTATTTTCTCCCAACAACGTGTGGCAGGTGAGCGAGGAAGTCAGTGGCTAAAAACAGCAAGCTTCACGAAGGCCTCACTCACACACTATTAAGTTTTACAGGCTTGGGGAGAAATTTGTTTGTGTTATCTATTATTTCTTTCCCTCTTATGGTTAGACCCACCCTGTAAAAAATGATAAATAAAAGCAACACTTGAGATTTGTGACAGATTATACAGAATGGAAAAAACTGTACTTGGGCAAAATAGAATCTCTCCTCATGATGACCATTTCATCCTTCTGTTACAATACTGAGAAGTTAGTAATGAGATGGTATGTTCAGCTCTTGCATGGATAAGAAATGCCTTGTATTACTGTGTAGGGAGTTGTTCAAAGGACTCCGAAATATGAATAAAATATAAAGGATGATTTAAAGAAAACTGAGGTAATAGGCTTCAAATACCCAAAGGAAAGGGCTGGCATAAACTTTTTTTTTCTGTGGATTTAGGGAACAGAACTGGGAGTAATGGCCTCAAACTTCAGCAAAGGAAATTTAGGTTGGAGACTTGTAAGAACTTTCTGACTATGAGGATGGTTATGTACTGAAACAGGCTACCTAGAGAAGTTGTGAAATCTTCATCTCTAGAAATTTCAAGATCAGATAAGACAGACATTTGACTGGAATGATTTATTTAGGAATGATCCTGCCTTGAGCAAATATTGAGAGGTCAGGGATATCTCATTAGGTTTTTTGAACGTTTGACTGTGTATTAGAGGAGAGACTATAAGTTCTGTAGGACTGTATCTACCTTCCAAAAATCACTAATTATCATCTTTTTGTAACAGGTTAAAAAGTTGAGTCCCAATCAATGCCAGGATCTCAACAACTCTGAACTCCAGAAATGTTTGTAATCCAAAACTAGCTTGCAAGTGACCCTTAGACCTTCCAAAATGAGAAACTAAAACCTGATTTGAGACAATCCTGAAGTCTGTATATATAAAATCTAGCTATGGATTTGATAACTAGTAGCTTTTACAGAATAGAAAAAGGGAAGGTAGCACTCTCAAAACTAGGGAAAATATGAAAAAGCATGTAAATATGTAGCAAAAAAAATAATCTCAGAGTCATAACAAAAAATTACCAATTTTAGAAAATGATTCAATTAATATAGATCGTGACAAGTTTGGGTCTAGGGCTAGCTATGATGCACCCTGGTGGTCACATAATTCCTGCCCCAGCTCCAGCTCTAGGGTCCCTCACTTCCTTTATTTGACCACTACACCTCTCATGTTATTTTTAGAAAGGAGGGAGGTGACCTGAGGAATCTAGAGTGAACATGCCATTGTCTAAGTGTTAGGCTTCAGCCATCTCACCCTCTGCCCCTTTTGCTCCAGCTGAGCCCTCTAGCTTTAGTCCATGAACCAGACTGAGCTTCAGGATTCCCAGCTTCTTGGCTTGCCCTCTCATGCTGTTGAGCCTCCCTAGACTATCTCTCTATTTGGGCTATCTCTCTTCTCTGCCTAGGCACCGGGTCCTCTGCCCTGCAAAGTTTCAGTCCTGCCCCCCCCAGACTCTTTGTGACTTCCCCTCTCAGATGCTCTAGGACTTCTGCATGCCCCCCTCCCCAGTGGGCACTATGGGACCCCCTAAACCGTCTGTATAGTCCCCCAAACTTCCAGGTCAAATTGGAATCAACACACAAACACAAGCCATTTTTGCTCAAACAAAACTGCTACCCCAATCCTGGGTCTAGATCTGTTGCTAGCCATCAGCTCTCCACATGAAAACCACATGCCTCTGGAGACTAGAGGGGCATGGTGAGCTCCCACAGCTGGCGGCGGTGCTGGTGGCAATGGGAGTGTGGTGGCAGCAAGTGGTAAGCTCCTGCAGGCGGCTGTAGTGTTGTTGGCATTGATGGGGGGAAGGGTGGTGAATGCTGACCAGTGGTCACTGAGCACCTGCAGGCGCTGCTGGAAGCATCTGTAGCAGCCAGCGGCGATCGGGAACCACCCACAGATGCTGCCAGCAGTGTTAATGGTGACGGGGGGGCATGGCGAGCGGCAACCACCTGCAAGTGCCACTGGCAGTGTCAGCAGTGCTTTTTTGCAGGGGGTGCACTGCCAAGTTTAGGGGGTGCATGTGTACCTGCATGCACCCCCTATGCTTTGCCAATGGCTATCTAGCTGACTCAAGGCCTAGCATAGTCACAGTCTACTTCTAACAAAGAGGCATCTCTGCAGAGGTCCTTCTTGCTCCATTTCAATGGCCAGCCTGCTGGAATTGTGGCCAGGCTCCCACACTCTCCCATTATGTTGTCATTAACAAGCTAAGGAGATACAGATTAGATGAAAAGATTAGATGAAAAGGTGGATATGTAAGTGGTTGGATCACTGTACTCAATGAGCAGTCATCAATGTTTTAATGCCTTGCTGGGAAGAGGTATGAAGTGTGGTTCCCTAGAGGTCTTTTCTGGCATTGCTTAACAACCTTACTAATGATTTGGCTGGTGGGACTGAACGCATGCTTAGCAAATTTGCAGATGACACCAAAATGAATAGAGTTGCAGACCTTTTGGAGGATAGATCTAGGATCCTAAATGATCTGCATAGACTGAAAGAAAAAATGGTCTGCAATCAATCAGATGAGATTCATGAGGACAAGAGCAAAGCCCTACGCCTGGGATGGAAAAATTGCATGCACAAATACAGACTGGGGCTAGTACTGCAGAGAAAGAGGTGGGGATTACAGTAGACCATAAACTGAATAAGAGCCAACAACATGCTGTTGTTGCAAAAAAAGCCAACAGCATCCTGCATTTTATCAACAGGAGTGACATTTGCAAATCAAGGGAAGTGATTCTTCCACTCTATTCAGCACTGGTGAGGCCTTACGTAGAGTACTGTGCTCAGCTTTGGGCCCCACATTCAAGAAAGATGTGGACAGATTTGAAATAGTCCAACAGAGAGATCAATAAAAATGATTACAGGCTTAGGAAACAGGACTTGGGTACAGCTGTAATAATTATGACAATATAGAGAAGACTAAGGGGAGTGAAATTTGATAATAATCTTCAAACATCTGAAGGGAGGAGATGGAGACAGATTTTTCTCAGTGACTTTAGAGCATAGGTGGGCAAAACATGGCCTGCAGGCTGCATCTAGCCCACCAGGCTATTCTATCTGGCCTGTGGGACCCTGAATTTTTTTTTGAAAATTAATGTTTCTCTGCCCTTTGCTGCCTATCATACATGACAGGAGCCAGGGGCAGTAGGACCCAGGGGAAGCCATGGCAGGACCCAACAGTAGCAAGGCCCACCCAGCCCCACCTCCCTGCACACCAAGAAGCCCCTACCTAGCAGAGGCTTCTGGCCTGGGATCATGGAATTGTTCATGTCTACCTGTGGTAGAGAGGGAAATAAAGGTAAGAACGGAAACAGGGTGGGGGGAGGCAAATTGCCCCAGTCCTTGGAGCTGAGCTGGCTCCAGCTGAGTCCCTCCATCATGGCCATACAGCCAGGAGCCACGTCGGGCAGGAATGTGGGGAAAGCAGCAGCGGGGGCTGAGAGGAGTGGAAGCAAGCTGGCATGTGAGAGTGCAGGTCTCACACTGGTGTCCCAGGGCCACTGCTGGGGCCCAGAGTGGAGCAGCAGGAGCATGGGGTGTGGGCTGGCAAAGGTCTATGGAGCTGGGCTGGGCTGCACCAGCAGGGAGAGAGGAAAGGAGAGTTGGCCAGACTCCATATAGCCTCTGCCAGGCAGGACTTCATGCTCCTGCTGTCCTGCTCTGGGCCCTGCCAGCACTGCACTGGTGTTCCAGTGCAGGCCCTGTATGCCTGCTCAGCTGTCCTTGTGCTCCAGCGCACCTGCTCATGCCCAGTCCTCCCCTCACCCTAGCCCTGCACTACAGGTGGGGACCAGTGTTCACAGCCCCAACCCCGCATGCCCCACACTCACTTATAGATTCATAGATTCATGCACTTGTATCCCAGTGCAGTGCTAGAAGGGCCCAGAACAGGACAGCAGGAGCATGAAGTCCTGCCTGGCAGAGGCTATATAGAGTCTGGACAACTCTCCTCTCCTCTCTCCCTGCTGGTGCAACCCAGTTCAGCTCCATAGACCTTTGCCAGCCCACACTCCATGCTCCTGCTGCTCCACTCTGGGCCCCAACGGTGCTGGCCCTGGGACACCAGCATGAGGCCTGCACTCTCACATGCCAGTTTGCTTCCACTCCTCTCAGCAGCCCCCGCTGCTGCTTTCCCCACTCACTCATCTGGGCTGAGCAGCAGCAGTGCAGGACAAACTGCTGCTCAGCATGGGGGAAAAGCAGCCCCTCCCTGTCCTACTGCCAGCACTTCCTGGTGCAGCTGCCTGAAGCCTGTGCAGGGCTGCTTGGTATGCCTGCTATCACCACTGCCTCTGGGCTGGCTTTCAGGGCAGTAGTGGCAGTGCAAAGAATATCCAGGGCAGGCCCATATGGTCTCTGAGCAGCTGCACCAGGAAGCACCAGCAGCTGGAAGGGGAGAGGCTGCTTCCTCCCCACACTGAACAGCAGTTTTACTCCTGTGCTGTTGCTGCTGAGTACAGGCCCCTGCACCAGTTCCAGGCTCTCCTGTCCAGGCTGAGTGGCAGCAGTATCTGGGCAGAAACTGCTGCTCACCATGGGGGAAAGTAGCATCTTTCCCTCACCACCACCAGGCAGTTTTTGGTGTGGCTGTCTGGAGCCTGCACCACATTGGGCTGCTCTGTGGCTCCATCACTGCCACCTCTGGGCTGCCCAGTGTGGCAGCAGTGACAATGTGGAGCAGCCGCAAGGCAGCTCACAGATGGCGGTAACGGAGCCGCAGGCCAGCCGGCATGGGCTCCGGGTGGCCACACTGAAAACTGCCCAGTGTCAGTAAAGGGGAAGGATTGCTTTCCCCTGCATCGAGCATCAGTTTCTCCCCAGCTGCTGCTGCTGTGGCTCAGCCTGGACAGGCGAGCCCAGAGCCAACACAGGACATGCAGGATCTTGGCTGCATGCTCTGGTCCCCGCCGCTACCACAGGGGTTGCAGGACACGCCATGTCTGGGTGCTGCAGAACAGGCATGGTGTGTGTTGTGGCTGCATGCTGTTGGCGGTGGTGGGGAGGTGCCACAGGGTGCTCAGGGTCTGGGCTTTTGCAGGGTGGAGGTGGATGCTGACCAGGTGAAAGGGGGGGTGTGCAGGGAGGCTCCCATGCACAGCCCACATACCCTGAAACCCTTCCTGCAAACCCCACAGTCACATCCTCCCCCTACACAATCTCACACACCACAAATACTGTACCCAAACACACATCCCCACAAACCCTCCATACCCACCCTCCCCTATCCAGACACATCCACAGCTACCCACAAGCCCCACACCCACCCATACCCCCTGACACCTCTACACACCCCACACAATATACAAGAATAAGACTGCATTTTGACCTATTATGCAATTGTTTCTACATATACAGCACAAACACACACAAATCAGGACAAAAATATTGTTTCAAATTAAATTAAAATATATTATTATGGGTGTTTTGATTTTTAGTATATAATTTTTCCACCATTCTAAGATGGCAAACCTAAAATGAGTAGTTCCAGGGGCAAGAGGAGGCACTTCTGGTGGTAAAGGTCAGAATAGAGTGGGAAGGGACCTCATGAGGCCATCTTTTACAGCCCCTTACTCAAGGCAGATTGTCCTTGACTAAACCACCCCAGCTAAGAGTCTGTCCAACCCAATCTTGAAAATTTCCAAGGATGGAGATTCCACAACTCCTTTAGGTAGTCTGTTCCCATACTTGACCATCCTCATAATCAGAAAGTTTCTGCTATTTTCTAGCCTAAATTTCCCCTGCTACAGCTTGAGATCATTACTCCTAGTCCTGTCCCATACACCCACAGAGGAGAGAGACCATTTCAATACTCTCTCTAATTGCCTTTTAGTTATTTGAAGACTATTATCAAATCCCACCTCAGGCTTCTCTTCTCCAGACTAAAAAAACCCTTCTCCAGCTCTTACACCCTTCCCTCATAAGACATGCTTTTCAAGTCCCTAATAATTTTTGCTGCTCTGTGCTGGACTCTTTCCAACGTGGCCACATCCTTCTTGAAGCGTGGAGCCCAGGACTGCCCAGATGAGGTTTTCACAGTGCTAACAGTCTGCCCTCAGCCTCAAACCTCTACTGAACTTCTAAATATGAAATCAACCCAACTTTCAGTGACCAACCTCCTTTCAATTTTCTGTAGTATGTCTGGAATTTACCTGCATGTTTTAGACCTCAAACACGGCAAGTGTAGCAGCAACCCCACAATTCCCTGTTCTTAGCTGCCAGTCCTTGTATACCTTCCTATTTCTTCTTCCTTTAAGTTTAGGGAGGTATTCCACAGTCTGTTTCCTAAAAGGGCTCTACTTTATATGACAAAAGGGAACCTGTGATACATCTAGAGTGCTACACTTAAGAAATAAGAGGGACAACATGGATGGTTTTGCTGTGGGTTACAATTTACAACGTAGACAGGAGGGGCAGCTCACTTGGACTGGTCAATCATTATCTCAAGGCAGACCCCAAGTATCAGTGTAGATATAACTTTAATATCTTTTGTTATCAAAGACATCCCATCAATATTATCCTCTTCTTTTTATACACCTTGATTTTTTATTAATTTTTATTACCACAATACTGAACAGGACTGCATTTGCATATTATTAAAATTACTGCCTATAGTTCAGGAAAACCCATATTTCATCATCTCATGCTGTGTTTTAATATTGCCTGATGTGCACTGCTTGCATTTTAATACATGCATATATGTTTTGAAATGCAAACATTCAGAATGCTTAAGGAATAAATTTAAAAACAGGCATTGAAGAATTCACCAAGCACCCTGTATGCCAGGCTCAAAAAAACGCCATCAGAGCTGCCAATTCCATTGTCTGAAAAGTTAGATTACAAGAGACAGACTCATTATACCCAGCAAAAAAGAGAATGTGCATCATCTGTCTGCTGAAATTATTGCTATTATTTACACCGAAATAGAGCCGAAACATAGACAACGCATAATGTCTGCTATGAAAAGCATGCAATCTAAATACAGTTTTAAATGTGTAAGATAACAAGAGAGAGAAGAGAAGAATGAATCACTTTGCTACATGCAGACATTTCTACGGGAAGAAATTTTATCTGGTAGAAAAATAGCCTAGGAGGTAGGTTCTACAGGTATTCTTTCAGCCCTTTGGTGGAGAGCTTCACAGGCAAACTCTCTAGCTAGGGAGCACTACAGGGCTGCACCCTGGGCAACTTCCACCTTTAGGGGACCCCTATAATTGACAGTCTGTCCTCTCCCCTGCCTAAGGCAGGCTGTCAAGCGGCTGTTGGCAGCTGCTGAAAGGCAGCACCTGCCACAGACAGCTGGAGAGAGTTCTAGCCTCAGGAAAATGCTCCCGCATCCCAGCAATTAGTTGACTGGCAGGAGAGGGGCAATGTCACATGGTGGAAATCCTCCCAGCCACTCCAGCTTTTTAATTACCACCCCTGAGGCTCAGCTGAGTGGCAGGGAGGGAAGGCAGGGGATGCGGATAGGAGGTAATGTTGCTTTCACTCAGCTCCTGATGACTGATCCTGAAGAGATCCAAGAAGAGGGAGGGATGTGGCAAAGCCCATGTCTGCTTCACATACTGAGAACTTCTCTAGCATAAGAAGCAGCTTGAGTTGCTGCTTCCCTCTTCTCCCTTCTATGGGAGGGGAGAGAGAAGCAACTGCTTCCCAAAATCTTTCTCCAGATTGGGGTAACTTTGGCCTTGGGAAGGCATGGAAATCTTCCTTCAGGAGGAATTAAGTTAGGGAACAGTATGCAAATGTTCAGTCTCCCAGGAGAAACTCTCCCAGGAGCAATTTAACTTTGGTTGTTTCCAGGTTACTTCTCTTCTGGAGCAGTCACTTTTGCTCTGGAAAGAAGAGCTTGAACATCTGTACTTTTGTTTTGAACCGGGAGAACAACAGTAGAAACCGAACATCTGTACATGACGTATAGTGGAGCAAATAATACCTGTCACACCTCCTTTTTAACTTAGAGATTTCCTTCCCCTGTAGTATCAGTTCTTAGGACTATTACAACCACTGGAAATAACATTTGCAAAGCCATGGGAGCTGAATGAGGTCCCAGAGAACTGGGATAACACACTGCCCATCTTTAAAAAGATGGAAAAAAGAGGACCCACAGAATTATAGACAAGTCACCAGACTTCAATACCTGGGAAGTTGCTAAAGCAAATTATAAAGCACTCAGTCCCTTGGAGTAAGAGGAGGAATGGATGATCAGTAGCAACCAGGATAGATCTGTTAAAAACTAATCATGCCAAACTCCCTTTGATTTGACAAGGTAACAACTACTTTGGTGGATGAGGGGAATGTGGTGCACATAGCATACTAGACTTCAGTTAAGCTTTTTTACATAGTCCCTTCTATCAAAAGTAAACTGGAGAAATATGGGCTAGCTAGAATAACTATTATGTAAATACATCATTGGTTAAATAACTGCAAACAAAAAGTAATTTTAAATGGATCAAAGCCTGAATGGCAGAAGGTTTCATGTGGGGTTCCAGAACAGTCTGTCCTGGGCCCAGTGCTGTTCAATGTTATTAATAACTTGAAGGCAGGTATGTGTAGCAGGACCTGGACCCAAGGGTGGCCATGATGTTCCCTGGTGGCCCAGAAACTCCTGCCCTTCTCCAGCTCCTTGGGGTACCCTCCCTTTTCTGCCATGCCTTGATGGATCTTAAGAGTACTTAAAGAGGCTGCCCCAGGGTCCCTCACTAAGCCCTAACCCCTCAGCTGTCTCCTTCTACACATGCCCGTCTGCTACTAGTCTCACCCCTCCAGCACTAAATGGCAGCCTTCCTGGCTTTATCCATGCTTTAAGGCACAAGCCACTTCAGGGATGATAAATGTGGCCTCCTGATGCCCCACAGCCATACCCATGCCTCACAGGTGTCACTTAGTATCAATTTGGAGGGGCCCAACTGGTCCCAGTGCAACTTTTAGCCCCCTCAGGCATCAAAACTTTGTCAGGGCTTGAGCCTTCCCAGATCTGGCCTCTTTTCTCTGGTTATGCTTCTCAGCCTAGGTCCATTGCCTCAGACCTCAGCTCCTGGGCCTCCACCCCTGGTCTTACCTGCTCAGACCCCATCTTGTGACATCCCCTGGGGTCCCTGACACAGGCCAGGCTGCTCTTGCATTGCTCTGCCTCCTTGGGTTTCTGAACCAGGCAAGACTCTATGCTGGGTGCCCCTCAAGTGCTGCTGTAACCTCCATACCATTCCCACAGCCACAAGCCAGTCCTCTGGTACCAAGCTTAAATGCAACATAAATACAAGCAAACCATTTCAAACTAAAATTCTCCCCCACTCTGGGTCAATGCCATATCACAAGCCACGCTTTCCCCTTAGCTTAAAGCTATCTCCCTCAAGCAGCTCGGGTGTCCATGGGCCTGTTTCCTGTAGCCACTCTCTCCCAGGAGATCCTTTCCCTGCAGCAATCACTTTGGAAGACAGGATCCAAATGCAAAAGAGTTTTGATAAGTTAGCGAGCTGGGCTAAAGACAGATAAAATGAAAATTAAATTCAACATAGACAAAGGTATGGTGCCACCTTTTGGGAAGGAAAAACAAATGCACACACAAGAAATGGGGCTGTTGAGAAGGGTCTCACTGTTGAAATAGCACTGTTGAGAAGGGTCAGAGGTGACGGTGGAGCACACACTCAATATAAGTAATAAATGTGATGCTGTCCCCCAAAAAACTATTAACAGAAATATTGAATGTAATACGTAGGAGGTAATAGTACCATTCTACTTGGTAGGTCTAAGCTGTAGACTTGTGTGGCACATCTTAAGAAGGATGTACAGAAACAGAATCCTCTGGAGAGGATAGAGAGACAAGCAGCAAAGATGATAAAGGGTTGGAATGCAAACCCAAAGGGAGGACAACCATTCCTTTGCCACAGAAGGCAGGACATGAGGCAATACATTTAAACTATATCATGGCATGACTGAAAGAAAACTTAGCATCAGAACTGTAGGACAGTGCAATAGGTTGTCTAGGGAAGTTATGGCATCTCCTTCATTGAAGATATTCAAGTAAAGGTTAGGTAGTCACTGTCTGGGATGGTTTAAGAACTCTTAAGGCTCTCTACAAGACTGTTTCAATGAATTTGCCACCCTTCCTCATACTGAGTATTTAAATTCTTATACAACAGATGCTACTGAGTCATGTCTCTGAACCACATGGAATCCCAACAAAGCAAACAAGTCTCTGTGCAGGGGTGATTTATATAGAAATAACTGCAGTTGTAGGCCCTATTCTGTAAGACTAATAGAACTAGTTGTAGAGCAAAATACTAGCCAACACAATTAAAGGTGACAAGAGTTTAGTGATTAGGCTTGGAACACTGCTACAAGAGAAGAATTGTATTTTTGTCCATCAGATAGTTTTAACAACTATATATGAAAAAATCTCCCAGCATGCACTTTAGTCCCAAAGTCTGAGACTGGGTCCTATTTCCTTCTAAGATGTGTTAACAGCACTCAAGTGGATTTTAGGCATCACTAAACACAATGCTATTCCTTTTCACTTTACAGCTACAAAAACACAACACTTGGATTCATTCTGCACTTTCATTTGGACCTGAAAATATTTGTGCTCCCTGCACAGTTCCGTATACGTATTGGAGTCAACTAAAGCTGCTCATTCCCAAAATGGGAGAACTATGCACTTCTGCAGTGTGGAATTGGACCAGCCTCTGGAAGTGCATTAGGTGGCTCACTAAGAGAATGAAAAAACTATGTGAGAGGCATATTTTGGGGGAAAACAGATATGCAGGTTCAGAGATCTACTAGGTGGAACAGGATTTGAGTCACAGAGCCTCCAATTCCACCCCATTCTTTATACTATCTTCATAATATCTTACCTTGAATCAACCAACACATATTTGAGAAAAACTGTATAGGGCTCCCTCCTTTGACAAGTCAGTGGACTTGCTGTTACTTATCATACTATTAAAAAATCAAGCTTTGTTTTTCTAGCTATCCTGAACTTCTTTATTCTCCCAGTCTGGGAAGAAAAAGTTTAATTTGGAAACTGAACCTGGATTTCTTGCTCAACAATAGAGAGCTGCAGTATTAAAAAATGACTATGCAAACCATTAATAGAATTAGTTATTTGCTCCTGCATTTCAAAGTATACTATTCAAAGTATATATATATCCCATACTCTTCATCTGAGAGGATTGTAAGGATAAAGGAAAAGAAATAAGAATGTACAAGCAGAATGAGAGACGATTTGGATGACTGCCCTGTAATGAAAACTGATATCGTTGGATGTCAATGTAATAATTCATCTCAGCTGATAGACTATAGGTAACAGTTAACGTATTGTGAATACAATAGACAGCCCAGGCCCTGAAAGATGAATGTTTTTCTGCATGCAAGTTGCAAGTAAAAGGGATATTTTTTCCTTTTGTTAATCTAGAGTAAATAATGGTTATAACATTACATATTTGCTTGCTTTATCTCTGACAGCTTCTTTGTGCAGAACTAGATGACTGCAGTATGCAGCAAAGCTTCTCAGACTGTGTTGTGTGCATTTGCGTGTGTGTGTGTGTGTGTGTGTGTGTGTGTGTGTGTGTGTGTGTGTGTGTGTGTGAGCGAGAGTCATTCATGCTACAAAATACCTAACAAAATTACAATTTCAGTTCTCCTTCTAATCAGTCTTGAGTATGGCTGCATTGTTGTTAAACCAAGGTTAGATTTGCAGGTTCTATTACATTGTTTAATTTATACTTTTTTTGGTAAAAAATGTAAATGATACCATTCTCACTTATTCATTGATAGAGACCAATTTTAGGTTGACATTATAAAATGAAACGTATAAAGATCCAGTTTTGGTTTCTCCAGCCTCCAGATACATTCTCAGTCAGAGCAACTTGTAATGATATGCAAAACACAAGGCACAAACAGTACACATAGCTGTAGCAACTTACTTGGCAATAGACCTGATGTGACAGACAAGATAATTTCAAATATAATAGTCTCTTACGTTCCTTAAATGTCTGTTTGTATTTGATACTTACACAGGAACACGGGAGAGGAAAGAACCTAGTGTGTCCAGCCCTCTAGTATTTCCAGGAACTGCATCACACAATCAATCTGCTTTGACACTTATCTCCCCCACCAGCAAATTTTCCATTCCTCATCTCTGTTCCCCCTCCTATCGCTTTTTTCAATAAATCCTCATGTTTTTTTTTAAAAAAACTTCAGACTTGTTCTAATGCAGACACAATTCCTTACATCAGTGCTCTTTTCACTACCAACTAGGGACCGAAACAACTTTTGATTTGGGTTTTTCTGTCTGCTTGTTTGTATTTTAATGTTGATGTCTCCTTCAAGGTTTGCCATCAGGACTATAAACATATAAGGGTATCTGAAAAACTGTCCTTATTTCTTGGGGGGAAGTCAATATCGCTTTTTTTTAATTTTGTGCCTGTGTGGTGTGATACTGTGTGTGGCTTATACAGATGAATGTCTTCCTGTACTCACTGCAGGAAGGCAAATGTGGCATACAATAGATTTTTGGAGCAGGCAAAGAGGGGAGTAGCCGTGTGTGGATTCATGCAGAAAATTCCCTAGGGAGCTTTGTGATATACCCCTTTATGTCTACGCAACAATCTGCACACTTGGTTAAAATCTGGCACTAATTTGAAGCAAGTACTATTCAGAGTGCAAGCAGCCTCCATTTCGCTGCCTCGTTCTTGGAATCCTGACAAAATGGTGGCAAAGGACAGAGGCAAAAGATGGATAATGATTAACTTCTCCTTCTGTTTGCCATGAGGCTTTTGAATTTTTCTTCGGAATAGAATCCTGAGGTAACAGGACACGATACTTATGTGTTCATTTAGCTTGTTCAAACATTTTACAAACTCATTCTTTCTTCTATCCTCTAGCATCCATATTAAAGTAGCCATAGAGCGGCTTTCAGATGCAATGCCATTCTACGACCACAGAAACAATACCAAGACCAGCAGTACAAGAACAGCCAGTTTATGCTCTCTTTCTATCTCAATTTTTCCGCCTGTTGAGGTCAGAAAACACTTGCCACATACAGTATTTGCTGACTATCCTTTTTATAAAAGAAGAATTGATGCTTCATTACTGTCAGATTTTGATGAATTACTGGCAGAGTTTGATAAGTCACAAAACAGAAGAGTAATTTAGATGGAAAATGTCCAGTCTACACTTTAGCATGTACAGTTTAACTAGCTAGCAAAACATTTTTTACTTCATAACTACTGTAGCTAATGCCCAAATGCTCCAATGAATCAAAACCTTTTTTTAATGTGATTATATAGCTGTTCATAATTCCATAATTTTCACAATGATCAGTAAGGTTACCTACTGCGTAAAGAGCAGCTTGTACAATTGTATTTTCACAGAGTCTGCTCAGATTAGTGAAAAAAGACACTTCTCTGTCTTTGTTGTGTATGTAGGAAGACATATACCTTACAGTCACTGTGACTAGCTATGGATGTTCTTACACCCTTTACTTTCTCAAACTGTAACTATTTCTTTTGCTATATAGATACTAGGGCTGTGCAAAATTATGCTGGCTGTTTCGTTTTGACACTGTTTTGACTCATTTTAAACTTGAAACAGCAAAGATGAAATGAATGAAGGGCTTCAAAACAGCCTCGAAACAAAATGAGTCTAGTTGAAATGTTTTGAAAGTACATTCCAACGGTCGTGCTGGCGAGGGGAACTCAGCACAGCTGGGCTGAGGTTGTTTCCCCAGTCTGATAGTTGCGCTGGGGAGGGGAATTGAACAATGGGGCTCAGTTCCCTTCCCCAGCTCTCCAGTCCCAGGCGGCACCCCTCCCTCATCTGGCAGGTAGATGGAGGCCCGTAACCCTGGGAGGACTGGCACAGCCCCTGCAGCCCGCCTGGGGTTGGGCCCCAATCTGCCTGCTGGATGAGAAAGGCTGTTTCGAGCTTCCCTATTATAGCTTATGGGTGAAACATTGGAATAACATCACTGTTTCAACAAAACAAAATGGAACCGAGGTTTTGAATCGAAACAAAATTTGAAACCAAATGCTGTCCCCTCAAAATGCAAGTTGAAACAGAACAGTGCCATGTTGCACAGCCCTAGTAGATACTAGGTACTAGTACAAGGCCCTGTGTAGCCTCATTCATAAATTGTGTTAGGACTCCTTCATGAAGACAGGAAGACTATTTATTCAAGGAAAATAAGCAAAATTCCCTGAGACATTCTACTGACACAAATGGAGTTGCCTTGGATTATCAATAAATACTGAAGTAAAACAAACAATAAAAGTACCAGAACAAACTTTTCATTTTGAGAACAAATACTGAACCAGAGTTTACTTTGGGAAATTTAAACCTTTGCAGGACACCAGCACCGGCTTATGTGTATCCCTTTAAAAAATACTTAATCTTTTACAGAAGACCTGAAGTAAGGCTTAAATGATACGTAGGTCTTTGCTTGCATTCTGCACATTTTTATATTTCACTTTTACCTGTTCTACCTTGTTACCCACAGGCAGGGAAGGGTGATTGAACAGGAAATCTTTTTACAAGATGCATTTCCCTTCAACAACACACAAAGAAGTGAGGGGTGGCTAGAATACCATCTGGCTGCCTCGGACTTCCAAGTCTACCAGACCCAGCAGGGGGTGGCCTTCAGCACAGGTGAAACCAGACTCAAAATCACAACTTTGAAAAGCCACAGCTCGCCCCAGTTTGCCACTACAGCCCAGAATGAATGCAAGTCATCGATGATTTTGAGGCCTTCAGATTCCTTACTTAGAGTTAGTGAGCTAGCTGAAACAATAAAAAAAAAATGCAAGAAAAAGAATGCATCCTAAGCTCAGTATGAGGTTTTTGGTTCATAAATAAATAACATATATCTATAAGAAGATATGTTGGAACACATTCAGATAAATAAGATGGAAAAGTTGGAAGGGACGAATCCACACCTCAAATTCTTTTTGAGGAAGTCACCTAGGAATCAGACAGCAGGGCTAGAATTTCTTGCCCAGCATTTTGGGTACAGAGAATTAAATATTCTACAAAAAGTTACTCTGATTGATACTATTATCAGATCACAATTGAAGAGAAGGGTTAAGTCAAATTATAGCAACTTGTTATGTTTGAAAAAGACTAAGAGATAGAGACAAAAAGCAGGAGTAGAAATTTAATACCTTTTTGGTTTGTAAGTAGGAAGTCAGTAAGGGACAGTAGACTGCAAAGATGTCATTCATTATCATGGCATTCAATTGAAAAATGGCAGATGGCCAATAAAGCACTTTGTTACTGTTTATGTGGGTAACTGTTCAGCCATCCATATCTACCAATGCATATAGTTTTTATTGCATGCAATGAACAAGAAGCTGTTTACCAGATTTGTAGTACAATTCACAGTGTTTACCTACAATTGTTGAAAACAAAGAAAATGCAGGGTCTTTCCAATTTTTTTTCTGAACTATACAAAGGTATCTTCCCATTAAAAAATATTGGAGCCCAAAGTATATGGCTTGTAATTTAATATTTTTTGAGTGCACACGTTCCATTTGAAATAAAGAAAGATGTCTCATACCAAGTTTTGCTTTCATTAGGGGCATTTAACTACTTGATTTTTTCACCTGTATAAAGGTAAGAAGGACTCAAGAGACTTAAAAGTCACATTTCTGTATTTCAAATGAAGTAAGGCTACAAAAAAACAAACATTACATCAAAGCCAACTGGTTTAGGAACCAGCTTAGCTGTCCAGTGCAAAATCCTAGAAGCAATGTGTTTGATTAAAACAAAGTAGGTTAGAGACATCAGAAAACATACATTTATTTAACCTTTCTATGTGCAAACAACATCAAGAAACTTTGTCTGGTTCAGTGGTGGTCAGAAAAGCTGCTTTAATCTTCAGTTTGTATTAGTCTATTTTCTGGAAAACAAATGTTCTTTATAGGTTCCCAAAAGACCTATACATAGTTGAAAACATTTTTTAAAATCATCATCTGGATTTTTTTGGCAACTACATTGAGGTATAGATTTCATGAGGTAAGTATTCCAACAGTACCTTTTGATGGCTGATCTATCAGATGCATAACATGCACATAGTGCATGCACACACACAGTGCCCCCCCCCACTGCTGTCCTTCTTGCTGGACTTATTTATGCTACATAAACATAAAGGATATTATTTGCAGAAAATATGCTATAAGATTTATTTCAGGGAAACTGATATGCTGAGTTCATACACAGAAACTTGCATGAAGTTTGCAGAAGAAATGAAAAACCAGTTTTCTGTAACTCTCACAAAATTGAACTAGTTCTCAGAGGTCACATCTACACATGCAATTAATACACCTGAATAAACTCCAGCACAGTTCACACCAGAATTTATTGCTCATGGGTGCAACATTTAAACATACTGCAGTCCCAGTCACATGTGAAGCCAGGGTGGCACAATCCAAGCTGGAAGTAGATCTAGTGTGGGGGAGGTGTGGGATCAGCCTGCCAGCCCGGAGCCACTCTGCCTTGGCTGGACATGCCCTGGAGGGGCTGGCTGGGGCACAAGAGTACTACCGTGTGGGGCTAGCCAGCAGCAGTCCCTGCACTGTAGCAGCCTTGTGCCCAGCCAGTCCTGGTCACCATCTACATGCGTGTTACAGTGGAATAAATAACTCTTGCCTGAGGATAGTACTTGTGTCAGGCAGAATTAATTAGTTTACTCTGGCTTAAGAGTACCGTATGTATAGATTATGATGTTTTAGCATGGAGGTATTCATCTCCAGAGTAAAGCCTATGACTAGATGCCCCCAGAGAGTATGAACAAAGATGTATTTGTGTTAAATACATTCTATTATGGAGAAACAGTTGTGGGATGGGTTAAAAAATGTATTCTGTTCAGCTCTGATAGAACACTTATTAGGCATGCCCTACCAAAGAAAATCATATTCAACCTGATAGTAGTTAATCCCCTATTGACATTTGTGAACATTTATTAAAAATATACAAATTATTCTCTCAGTTCTGCAGAAAAGAGATTCACTCTCTTTTTTTTTTTTTTTCACTCTGTCGATTTTATTTCCAAATTTCATGTGAATGCTTCAGCTTTTCTACTCATCTCAAGATCTTAAGAAAAAAGCTTGCGAAAGGGGCCAAATTTGGGTATTTACGCAGTGCAAATTTGGGCACACTTTCATGCAGTAGTTTTTGGTTGCAATTCTGGAAATAATTTAAATTAAATAATTTAAGTAATTTAAATTAAATGCTCATAATATAGGGAACAAGCAGGAGGAACTTACCCTTCTCCTAGCTAACACCAGCCTAGACATAGCGTGGCTCACTGAAATGTGAGCCCCAATGCATGACTAAGTGGTGAATATCAAGGGCTATAAGCTGTACAGGAGGGACAGGACAGGGAGGAAAGGTGGGGGTGTGGCACTCTACGTCAAGAAGAAATACACTGCACTGGGTCAGAGGAGGGGCACACTGAAGTACTCTGGGTTAGACTACAAGGAGGTCGAGGTGAAAGGGACTTAACAGTGGAGGTCTAGTACAGACCACCCAACCAAGGGGAAGAGTTAGACCACGAATTCTGAAGTGAGCTCACAGAGGCAGTTACATCAAAGCACGTGATCATTGTGGGTGACCTAAACTTTCCAGACATCTGCTGGGAAGAGCAGTCAGCCAGGTCTGACAGCTCACATAGGCTCCTAGCTGAGATACAGGACCTTCATCTAAACCAGGAGGTACACAGCCCCACCAGGGGAGATGCCTTGTTGGATCTAGTCCTAGCCATGGGCGACGACCTGGTGAGGGGTTTGTGGGTGCTCAACCACCTGGGCGACAGTGATCATTGCTTGCTGGAATTCACCGTCCAGCACAAGGTGGTAAGGATGACACTAAGATGACACTAAGATGTGGGGGGGAAGTGGGCACACTAGAAGGGAAGAATAGGCTGCAATTGGACCTGGACAGGTTGCAGAGGTGGGAGGATGAGAACAGGATGGGTTTCAACACCAACAAGTGCAAAGTGCTGCACTTGGGGGAGGAAGAACCAGCAGCACACCTACAGGGTGGGGAACTCCCTTCTTGTCAGTGCAGAGGCAGAAAAGGATCTTAGAGTCCTTATTGATGCCTAAATGAACATGGCCCGACAGTGCGGGGACGTGGTCAGGAAGGCTAACCATGCCTTGTTATGCATCCACAGATCCAAGGAGGTGATCCTCCCCCTCTGCGTGGCACTGGTCAGGCCATAGTTGGAATACTGCGTCCAGTACTGGGGGCTGCACTTCAGGAGGGATGTGGACAACATGGAGAGGGTCCAGAGGAGGGCCACTTGCATGATAAGAGAGCAGCAGGGCAGGCCCTATGATGAGAGGCTAAGGGGCCTGAACCTGTTCATGCTCCACAAGAGAAGGCTGAGGGGAGATCTAGTGGCCATTTACAAACAAGTTAGGAGGGACCAGCAGGCATTGGGGAAGTCCCTGTTCCCCTTGTCACAACCCAGTAAAACAGTGCCCATGTCACTAGCAAGATACAAGGCCTAAAACCTCTCCTACGTCACAGCCAGGAAGCGAAATTAAACTCTGCTTCTAAGTTTGGAAGTAGAAAGGCTGCTGCCTTACTGACAATCAGCATTCCACTTCGCGGCTTATCATTGGCCAAAAGTAAAAGAAAATCCCTGCAATAAATCCCTGGCATAAAACACCTAGTGAAAACTTTTAATAATTGGTGATTCAAAGTCAAACCAAATGACGTAGCCTAAAATGATTGGTCATAACGCAAACAAAGCCATCCTGCACATATAAATAGTTATGCAGTTTCCACCCAAGTCGGAGAACTCTGAACAAAAGGACAGAGTAACTTGGCGAACTGATCACCCACCAATGACTCCCCACCACCGATTGCCCTGGTGTATCTACGAACCTGCCAGCTCGTTTCCATTGGCACCTCGTTCGTCACACACTGTCAACTATAATCGAACCCGCATGCTTATCTGTAACTAAAGCAAGCCTCCTGCCTGCGTCATGCTTGTACTTCTGAGCAGCGTAAGTAAAATCTTCCTGCAACCAATGCATGTCAATGCCTAGTTAATTCCACTCTATCTTTAAACACCCACCTGCCAAGGCGAAGGCCCAGGCATGTAATTAACAGCCTGAATGCAACCACCTGGCAGCATTAAAACCGTTGTGGATACCCCTGAGCACTACCAGGAGTGACAAGAAATAATGGTCACAAGCTGGCAAAGGGTAGATTCAGGCTAGATATCAGGAGGTGCTACTTCACTGTCAGGGCGGCTAGGATCTGGAACCAACTTCCAAGAGAAGTGGTGCTGGCTCCTATCCCAGAGTCTTTAAAAGGAAGCTGGATGAACACCTTGCTGGGGTTGTTTGACCCCACTACTCTTTCCTGCCCATGGCAGGGGGTCGGACTTGATGATCTGCTCAGGTCCTTTCTGACCCTACCAGCTATGAAACTATGTGAAGAATAAGGCATTTTATAATCAACCAATTTAAAATAAAATCTAGGAGGGAAAAGAAAAAGAAAGATAGCCTCATGGTTAATGGATGGATAGAGCACAGAAAACCTAGGTTCAGTCCAATTTCTTTCTCTGTTAAGGACTTCACATGTGGTCTTGTGGAGACAATCTTTCTATGCCTCATTTTCTCATATGCAAAAAAGGGATAAAACTACTACCTGTCTTTTTTGATCAAAAAAAATCTTTGACCAGATACAGTACATTACTGAAGATATGGTCATCCCTTGGTAGTGACAGGCTGCTTTCTTACTTAAGTAAATACATATTTTAAGAAATCTCCTCTGCAAATTGTGTAATTTATGGCATACTGGAAAGCCTATCTCCATCCATTTTTATGTCTCTATGAATAGTAGACCACATCTTTGAAGGGAAATTAATTCAAACTTTCAATTTCTCCAAAATGTCTATAGATAATCTTGTCTCCTAAACTGCATCATATGCCCTTCCTGGTTCCTTGACAAAATATTGAATTATTCTAATTTATTCAGATGGTTTAAAGTCTCAAAAAGACCTTGGCCATGTCCCTTTCAAGTGAGTTGAAGAAACTTTTAGAGTAATTCTATGCCATACAAGCATCCTCTGCCTGTGAATCTTTTCAGTGGTTGGTCAAGGGGTGGCCTTCCTGCCTCCTGAAAAGGTGCAGGGATTTAGTCCCAAAAGCACTCCATAACCTTTATCAGCAAACAAAAAGATGCCTCCTATCCTTCTCCTCTCTGTTCCCTGCATCACCTCAGCCTAAAGCATAGATTCCTGGTCTTCCACTACAGCAGCATGTTTCCCTTCCTAAAACCTCCCAAGCAGTCCCTTCTCCAGTGGTAACTCCATCTTCTAATAGGAGAGCTGGTAGAGTGAATAAAAGTAAAGATTTTAACTCAAACAACGCTCAGGGAAGGATAAGAGGAGGGACTGGGGGTATATTACCTGAAAAGTCAGCACCTCTTTTTTGCTAATGTTCTAGCAGATCAGAGCTTGGGGTTAGGTCCATACTTCATAGTCTTGACACTGATCTAGAGCATGGAGAGAGGAGAAGGCTCCCCAGAGGAGACTTAGGCCTTCTTTGGCTGGAAAAGTTGTGCAAAGCAGCCTGAGAACAGGAGTTGTCCTGGCTCTCAATTACTTATATATATCTGTTTGTATTCAATATGGTTTGGGACCTACCCTGCCTCCATGCAAGTTAAAAAAAATTAAAATCAAGTTCAGTAAAAGACTGCATCAGTTCAGGGCTTTATGACAAGTACTGTTTGTCAGGTACTACAGGCAAGGAATGGTTAATCACAAAATGAAAGGCTGCCCTGCATTGACAGGGAATTACAATGACTCCAACTTCAAAGATACCAAAATAGCTACAATAAAAACACAAGTCATTTTGAACAGCTGCAAAACCAAGAAAATCTCTTTGTTTATAAAGTCATCATCAGGGAAACGTCCCTAGGAAATTGGGGCCATTTTGTTGGAGTGGAAACCAAATACTGTAGTACGGGGGTGTCAAACTCATCAATCCCTGCATGCCAGATGAGTGGTGCAGGGCTGGTCTGCAGGCTGGATCAGCCCCACAGACTGGCCCCACAGACTGGATCTAGTGTGAAGGCCCAGTCTGGCGCAGGCACTGCCTGGAATGGCCCCATGCACTGCATGCAGTGTGGACTGTATGCTGCATGCAGCATGTGCCCGTGTCCCACATCAACCCCATGCAGCATCTACCCCCACACTGGCTCCACATACCACATCCAGTGTGCACCCTGGACAGGCCCTGTGCATCACGTGCAGTGTATATTCCATACTGGCTGCATGGGAACTGGAGATGCTCAGCACATCTCAGGATCTTGCCATATGTGCATTGTAATGTGTTGTGTTTTCCTTACATATCACCTTACAACTGCATGTGGTACATGCATCAGTCCCAGCCTCATGCATGGTACATAGCACAGGGGTCAGTCAGAGGTGATGCAGCATGTGGGGGCCAGTCCAGGGTATACCACAGGCACTGTTCAAGTCCAGTCCGAGAACCATGGACAGCAAAGTGGGCTGGATGACAGGGCTGTAATTTTTAGGCTGGCCCATGTCTTTCCTACTCCCACTGTAGAAAAATACTACTATTTTTAGCTTACAAACTGCAGGGAGAAAATTTCCATGATAAAATTTCCTAAATGTTAATATTTAATATTGAGATTATTTCACGGGCCTCTGAAAACACATTGCATTATTTATTTTACATTAGATTTGATATACAGCATTCAGAAATGAAAGGCAATTTTACTAACCCAAACAGTAGACAAGCTGTTAGGACTTTTTCCCATGTTTGAATCCTTTCAGTGTGTCACTCAAGTTTGTTGAACTGTATCCTTTGAAAGTATTAATTGAATGACATTACTGAAGTCAATGGAGCCAAACTTCAGCAGCTGAAGATCCAGCTTGCTTATTTATGACCCAAAAGCATAAGTACCAAATTAAAAATTCTATCTACAGTCTTTTTAATGACAACCTAAACAGTACCAAAATGATAAATATGATGTAAATTAGTATGTTTGCATTACAGCTGGTGTGGAGGGAGATAACAAAGTGTTCTCAATAGGTTCCATTATCATGCTGTAACAATTTTCCCTCATTAGAAAATTTAGTGGGTTCAGCCAGGCTGAGTTGGGCACCTGTGGCAATTCTCACCTTGGAAATGGAGGGAGGGAAAAAGCAGGAATGGGTCCAAGGAGAAACCTTTCTCATATGATTTCTTTTTTTCTTCCCAGCTATTCTGTGCAAATAATGACATCCCTGTTCCTTATCCTCCTGTTGTAGTTATGATCCTTACTGGGCTGGGTGCAACAGACCATGGTTCATTACAACATGCTGTAGCTGATAAGCATGATGCAATGCAACATTATGATGTTTCATTTGACACTGTCGCTTCTTCTCATTTTAATAAATCATAATAGTAATGGGTCAATTCTTAGCATCCCTACTCCTATTAAGGTTAATGAAGGTTTAGTCTAACTAAGCAGATCAGGATATAGCCAAATAGCACTTAGCACTAATAGAACATTCATCAGCTTACCAACATATTATGAACAATGAATTAACCAAATTATATCTAATTATTAATAATAACAACAAGAAACATCATTAACATTTTAATAGGAAAGTTTCACACATTTCAGGGCTCATCGCAGCCAGAGTGAAGCTTGCCAGCACGTGCTCAAAGAAAACTTAATTTATCTAGACAGAAAGGCAAGTTTCCTTATGCCACTCCAAAACTAATGCCATTCTTATGATAATACTTCAATTTTCTCCAGAACTGAGCTCATCCAACACACACAAGAAAAAACTGCTTAAGGATGAGAACAAGAGGTCACTCTTGAAATTCACAGAAAACACATTTAAAGCAAATCAAGCAAGATCATAATTGTCTAAATATTAGTATTATGAAAGCAGATCTGTTATGACAATGTCATGCACATGACCACTATCAAAAGACCAGCAGTGCTGCTCTTTTCACAGGCACCCCAGAGCAATTCCAGCTTCCAGAGATCACGGAATCTTTCTTGTCAAATGGAAGGAAAGTCGAAGATAGCATTCCCACTTCGTCATAGACTCTATGTCAGCCATCATAAAAATGCATCCATATCTATCTTGCTAGGAAAGAAATGAGCATTCCCTTCCCTTTGTTTTCTGTACCATCATTCACCCATTCCAGAAATCTATGATGAAAGTCTTCCTTACAAACAAAAATACACAAAGCCCAGAAAATACACAAAGCCCAGAAAATTGTCCCTAATAGGATTCTAGCCAGGATTAGAGGTAAGCCAACATAATCTTCACTACCAGCTACAACTTTTGCTTTTTCCCCAAGAACTTGGAGGGCTAGAGAACTCAGAAGAAGCAAAGACAGAGCAGCATCCTGAGAGGATATTTACAGCATGGAAGAGACATTTTTCAGCAGGATACTAACTATGCTTGTATGAAAGCAGAACCATCCCTTTTGGGCAGAAGTCCATAAAGTTTTGACAGACACTTCAAAGAGAACAAGACTGGGTCTCTTCCAGATCTGACCCCAACAAATAAAGATGTGGTTAGCTGTGTTAATCTGAAATCAGGAAGAAGGTATGGCAGAGTGGCACCTTAGAGATGAACTAGATAGTTTAGTTAGTCTTAAAAGTGCCATCATCAGGGGTGGATCCCAAGGGAGTGCAGTGACATAGTCTGAAAGGGAGAGGTGCAACCATGTTATGGAAGCAGCAGTTGGGGGCTTTTTAAGTCCCCACATGAGGTAAGAATTCTTACCATCCTTTTTCTCTGTGCTCAGTAGCATGTTCCCTCCCATCTCGCTTTTTTGTTCCCTTCCCCATTCATCACTGCTGCCATCCCTGCCACCTTGCTAACCTGGGGTTGGGGAGCTCCAAAGTTGCTGCTTGTTCCTTCCCCTTTCTAGCTAAGCTATAAAAGGAGCCAGGCTCATCTAGGGAAAGCGACAGTGGCAGCACCTGGTGGATGCCCCCTTCCTACCTGATGCCCCCTAGGTGTTCCCTGCCAATCAGGGAGTAGGCATAGGAAGGGAAACCTGTCTACTCTTACCACTGCCCCCAGCTGAGCCTGGTTTCCCCATACAGAACAGCTGGAGAGGGGCAGGAGTGACTCTGGAGCTCATACATACAGACTTAACTAGAAGTCAAAAAATCAGACCTAACCTGATGTGAAGCTCAGTGGACTTGCTTGCAGCATTAAATCCCTGGAACTGAAATGGTTGTATTGGCTGCTAGTATCTGGGATTCCAATTGTTGCTGCTTCAGCTTCTATGAGTTACTAGAGCAGTAAAACATGCCCTTGGTTCCCCTTTACAACAGCAATACTCAACTTGCAGGTCAGATCCAGCCCCCCAAAGTGGCCCACAACATGGGGTGATCAACAGCAAGCAGCTTTCCTGATTTGCACTGTGTTGCTCATCCCTTCCACAGTCCTTCATGCTCCAGTCTCTTCCTCTCTCTCTCTCTCCCCATCCTCTACCAGAGGGAAGTTCAGTGGGCTGTGGTGCAGCTGGCTCCAAGGCACCCAGCCCACTGCCTTAACAAAGACCCAAGGATTTATATTCAAACTTCTGATACACAATCTCCCTAACATTTGATCATGTCTTGTCCTTGTTCTGAACACCAGCTTCCTTTTCCTGCCTGCCAGTGACCATGAGCTTCAGCTGTTGTTTCCTCCATGACCCTTATATTTTCTAGGCCTTGCTTTCAAATCCTGCCAACAAACTTAGTGTAGAAAAATGTTTTTTGAGATGGTGCAATCTAATTTTGTTCTCTGTAAAGAAAGGGAGACGTGGAGTGATCACAGAGTCCTGTTCCTCCATGCCTACTAAATAGGTTGTACTAGGGAGACAGTAATAAAGGCTGGACAGTCCCTGGAGGGAGCCAGATTACAACAGATAAATTCCAGTGTAAGCCTACAGCTTCTGGTGATCATTACTGCAGAACATTAAGAACATGAAATATTTCAGGTGAAATTTTAAGATGTGGAAAATTCAACATGTAGCTATACCTGCTGGAATCATATTTAATGTTTCAGGGACTTATAGCTCAGGAACAAATCCTGTACCAGAAACGGCATTACACAAGTGGCTATGCACAGTACCTTAGAAGCATAGGATGAAAAAAAATGCACCCAGGGCAGGCAGTCTTCTCTCCCCTTCCCCCCCCCCCCCACTCCTTTCCCTGCCTACCTTATGGCTTGCAGTATGCAGAACAGCTGGAAGCAGCAGCCAGGCAGTGTCATGGAGTGCACGGTATTCTGGGAATAGTAGTTCTCTAGACTGGCCCTGGAGGGACTTTGTGCTTCCTGGGAAACATTTACCCCAGTTTTTGCTGCCAAGCCAAGACAAAAAAATGTCCAGAAGACAAAAAAAAGTGCTGATTTTGGTAGCAAAAAAATGGGATTAATTCTCCACCTGCCCCCACCCAGGAGCAGCAAATGCCACTGCTGCTCAATTGTCAGAATGCCTTGTGTTCTGGAACAACACCCATTGCCTGTCCTAGTGGCTTTCTGCAGCTGGTACATGCAGGCAGAGCACAGGGTGAGGTGCTTCCTTCTTGTTCTTTTGGCACTGCTCCTCTTATGTGGCACCTGGGGCATGTGCCTCACTCGCCCACCCCATGCTGCACTACCAACCTGGGGTGCAGAGGTGACGTATCCTCCCTTCTTTTAGGATATCAGACTTGGGCAAGCAATAGTCTGATCCAGTATGCATCACTATACTTCACAGCAGTGCTTCTTAACCTTTTAAGCCTCAAGGCACCCCCTCAACATTTTTAATAAATGTAGTGGCACTCTATTAAAAAACTAATTGAAATATTTATGCATATTGTACATAGACATTATAATTAAATTATCAATTACTGTGTTAACAACTCAGTAAGTCATCATAATTATATCATATTCACATATCTACCATTGCTGTTACAGCCAGGTGGAACTGCACTGTGCACCTCCTGCACAGCCAGATCAGGAAGAAACCATGAGAAGCCATAGCAGGAGACCATGCTCTTCTTGGTCCAATTCTGCAGTTCATCTTCTGGAAATAGAGGCACGAAGAGCAGCTGCAATGTGTTTATAATAGTCAAGAATAAGAGATGATTCTGTCAAATAAGAGTCGATGCAACTCAAGGGGAAAGTAAAACCTGCCTTGTTCTTCCAGAGTGGAGCAAAGAATTATCCTGTGTCTAAATCAGTGGCAGAGACAAACAACAGTTGGAATAAAAAGACTGATCCCCTATATAGGATCTGAAGAGGGCCCTTTCTTCTACACTTATGCATGGAGAAATTACGGATGAGGTGGCGAGGAAGAAGCAGGCTGTTTCTCTGCCTCCTGTGGCTGGACAAAATGAGGCAATTAGAGCAGCCAACAAATTATCTTGGTCCTTCTCACTCAAACATAATATTTTCCTGGGCTTTCAGGAGATACCTTTGTTTGCCCTGCCCACTTCTTTCATTTGACCAATCACTTGCTTTAAGGATAAGGAAGGACTTTTCCTCTGTTGAGTCAAATTGGTAGAGATCCAATGAATTTCTCTCCCTCCTTGCAGCATTGTGGAACCACAGTTAAGTTATAGGAGTAAAAATGGGGAGGAATATTAGAAGATAATATAAGAATCCTTAGTGTGCCATAACTGGAACTGGTGTTCTATACAAAGAAAAACAAACTCTGGGCATGTTTACATGTGCTGTGAATGTGCACTAGGTTTATTAAACAGCAAACCTTCCCCAGGATCATGTCTATGCACACTCCTGGTTGGGAGAAGATTTACTGCCAATGGGAAAAGCTTGATACAGGGCTGCTTTTGTTCTTCTCTGCCCCACTGCAGCAGCCAGGGGGAGCCCCAGGAGCCCCTGAATGCTGGCATGGAGGCTGGCAAGAAGCATGGAGCTGGTCTCAAAATGCAGAGGGCCAGCATTGCTCTGCTGGGGAGGGAACTTGATGTGCACTAGGCTGGGAAACAGCTGCCCCTACACTGGGAAGAGCTCTCTTGGCCCCATGCTCAACTACCTTGTAAAAAAAAAAAAAAACCCAAGTATTTACAGGTAGTAGCTAACTACACAGTAGCCTAATCTACTGAGCAGTTAATGTCCTGCACATGTTGATGGTGATGCTTTAGTGTGCAGTAGATTAGTCTACTGCTCTGTAAAGCATATTATAGAGAAATGCCCTCTGGGAGCTAAATCAGTCACAGAATCATAGAGAAGTAGGGCTGGAAAGGACCTCCAGAGGTCGTAGAACTTTGCTATTAGACCTAATGCTTGTAGGAAGAACAGGAAAAAAAAATCAAGTATTTACAATCTGGGGAGTCCCTTATAGGGCCTGGAGCAAATTTAAAAGGATTCAGGGGTAGGCCAAATTCTAGAGGTTACACTGAAGAGAGTCTACAGTGAGTTATTGGTTATATGATGGGAGGTCTGGAAACTTGCATCAGATCCAGTAAGTCATCAGGATGTAAGTTGTGAGAGTAGGTAAACTTTGCAACACAGTATTTTTATGTTATTAAAGTTGTGACCAGCTGCTTAAATATATCCCTGTCTTTCTTGTGTGTCTTGATCCCACTAAACCATGGTTCATGACTTGGCTCGCTACTATTGGTTTAATTAGGAAGCTGTCAGTTTTCAGGTGTCTGTGACTCAGCGTAATGGTTACAGCAAACATTTAAACATATATGTCTTGAATAAATTTAGCCGGCTCTGCTTGCACAAACAGAACTTGCATTCTGTCACTATGAATCAAAATAAAAAGCTGATCTATTTATTTTAAACCGTGTTGCTTCTACTTCTAGAAAACCTTGCCTTAAGAAGTAGAACATGATCAGACTGCCAACTTTGTTAGGAATAGAGCCCTAAATTTTAGAATAAACAAGTTTGTAGATTATTATATGTTTTTGATGCAAGTAATATGCTACTTCTTCAGGGAAACAGAACATTTCTCTTGCTTGATTTTCACTGCATTTAATAATCTTTGTACATGTTTAGAAATATGAAGAGAGTCTCGTATATTTCTGTACTGAAGGACAGTTTTCAAATCACCATCTTATCTGCACATAAATCTTAACCAAAACTTCACTATTTACAGCCATAAACTGCAATAAAACTTCCACACGAACAAGAAGTTATTTTGTTCTATTTTATTCAGATGGTTTAAACACACATAAACAAAAGAAACAACATATACCTATATAGTACAATAAGCTTCAGTGTTCGCCATTTTTCAGTGCAGTATGAAGGACCATTTACTGCTGACAAACCAGTCTCAGCAGACGAGCTACTTAAGGAATTCTGCCAGATCAGGATTAGGCAACCTTTTCTGGCTGAAGAGCAGAATGATCCATTCTGGGTTGAAGGTATGCAGGAAGGTGGGCACTAGGATGCTGCTGCTGTCATCACCTGTACTTGAGAGTTTCCAATATAAAAATAAAATTTTGGTTCCAATTTTAATCTTGGTCCACAGGATGTTTAAAGCAGCCCTGAATTTAGTCTTTTAAAAAAAGTCTATTATTTTCAGCATTCTAGGTAAGAGGTTTTTACAAGATCTTAGAACTTCAAACAGAGTAAACTGACTTCAACAGAACTAAGACAATTTATAGCAGTTGACAATCTCAGTGGAACAGAGAATCAGAATGAACCTCCTGAGTCAGGGTCATTCTCTCTACCATTCCATATGCTAGGATAACACAATGAGTGTTTACTCCTGAGTAGCCAACACTTTGTCTACATTACATCTGTTCATGTGACTTTTCAAATTGTACTTAAACCTGTACAATTTCCTAATGCAAGTAAGCCCTAGGATGCTGTTATAAGGGCCTAAACTAAACTACTTCCAAGATTAGTGTTAGGGACAGAAGCTGCACGTAAACTGGTTTAAGTGATCAGACACTGGTTTCAACCTGTAGCAGAACAAAAATTCAGTGCACATAAAATGCTTTCAAAATGGCCCAAACCAGTGTATGATAAACCTGGATGGATGTAGTATCAGACTTAACTGATTTATGTCAAACTGGTCTATAGAATTTCTGTCCCAGATCCCCTCCCAATTCAAGTTATAGTTTCCCAGCATCCCAGGATGCTTTGTAGCCCAGGGCTGTGTTGTCTTCTCTAGTGGGGCAGGGCTGGCCCTGCTCCCCTGTTTTCACAGAACTGAGGCAGTAAAGCCTCTGCACCCTAGCCTAGCCTCTGCCTGTGCCTGTCAGCCTGGTTGGAGGGGAACAGGGATCCCTAGAGAGCCAGGCTGGGATCTCTTGACCCTGTTTTCAGAGAGCTGAGGCAGTAAGATCCCTAGCTTCTGCCTGTAAGCCTAGAATGAGGCCAAGCCCTGTGGCATCATACCGAGGAGTGGAAGCGCATAATCCTGTCTCTGTACCAGGATCAGGGCTTGGGGGATTCTGCCAGGGCAGGGAACTCCCTCTGAGGCTGGGGGATTCAGCCAGCCTTGGGCTGAAGGAACTATTCCCCCCAACCTGTGGGCACAGGGCTAAACCCTGCAAGACCATACTGAGTGGTGGAAGAGAGGAATCCCCTCTCTGTACCAGGGGCAAGGTTCAGAGATCCTGCCAGGGATGGGGTACCCCCACTGAGGCCAGTCCTGGGCTGGAGGGACTCTTCCTCCTGTGGGGGATAGCAATGGGTGAGGGGCATGTGCTGGGCACCCAATCAAGGATGAGCCCTGGGCTGCATTTGCATCCCTTCAGGAGTGGCCAGCAGGCTGACAGGTGTCCTCTAGTACAGTAGTTCTCAACCTTTTTTGTACCAGGACCCATCTGTAAACTTCAATGGTCTGTCGCAACCCAGTGCCCATCAGTTCTGACCCACTGCCCCCAGGCCCCAGCCTGCCAGTGTGTGGAGCAGGGGGTGTGTGTGTGGGGCAAGCAGCCCCTCACAGGCTGGGACTCTGACAGCTTGCAAGAGAAAACCCATGGTTTTTCACGTTTTTCTTCTTTAAAAGAGAACCTGTTTTTAAAGTTTGTTTGTAACCCTTTTATATATTCTTGTGACCCAGGGGTTGAGAAACGCTGCTCTAGTACCTCCTGGCTACTGGTATGAGCCACTGCAGGGGTCTGTCTCCCTTTCCAGTCTCAAAAATGAATGTCAGCTCACTTTATTATCAATTCAATCTTCATAGTTTAGGGAAACTTGAAAAGATTGAATTGATTCAGCACTGAGCTTTTTGATTGTCTGCACTTAGCCTAGAAGGCAAGGATTCCTATATTCAGTGTAGCATCACAGCTTTAATTACTCCTAACTGAATGTGTGTTTTCTACATAAATGGGATTAGCTGAAATACAAACAAATGTTTTCTTGACCCCGGGCACAATTTTTTCTTCCACTGAAGAACATAGAAACATTTCCAAAAATCTGAAAGGAAGTAGAGTCAGGTCCAATATTAGGAAGTCAGGGAGCTTTCCCAGCTAAGTTGAAAGACAGGATGAAATAAGAACTGCCTATTTATAGCATTTAACACTAACATGGTATTCCTACAGGTACAGTATAACAGCACAAATTGATTAAATCAGGGGTGTCAAGGATATGGCCTGTGGGCCAGATTCAGGCTGCAAAGCCCTATCACCCATTCTGCTGTGCTGCCTTTGGCTCTTGGACCAGTGCCTGCATATTGGTTATAGCATGCACAGATCTTGAACCATGTACTGCATAAAGTTAGGATAACTATGCATCCTAGTTTGACCTGATCAGTCCCGGATTTCAAAGGCCAGTCCTGGCTGGTTGTTGAAAATTAAAGTGAATCCCAGAATTGCAGGGGCCTGGGATGCAGACTGGCAGAGAGGTGCGGTGACTAGGTGTGCCTAGCAGCTCCACCTCCCTGCCGAACTATGCCCACGTCCCTGCCTACTGACCTCTGCCACTGCCTGCAGCAGCACTACTGACTTGGGATGGGGAGCAGCATACCAGGTATCCTGAATTTCCTTATGGCCACCCTCCGCAGAGCGCACGGGAAGTTGTCACACACACATAGCATTTGATACATGCAGCACTTAGGGCCAGACCAGGGTGGCTGAATGAGTTTGATCCTCTGGGATTGCATTGCTTTAGTAGATTACTACACTTGCCACTGTTTTTAGAATACCCAGTGTTATTCTAACAATAATGCTAAAAGCCTCTGCTTCAGGAGAGCTACACTGGGAATACTGAATATTTGTATAAATATCAGATTTGTTCCTGAATCTATTGATACAATGGCCAAAACTGTTCCTAATTTCAGAGTAGCAAAACTCTGATTTGGCACTGAGTGTAACCCCTTCCTGCTCATTTGGTAATGCCGTTTCATGGCAATGATGTAGTGACACCATTTGTTATGATGCAACAGCAATACAATTACATCATGACAAAGGATATCAAATGATAGTATAACTCTGAGAGGCCTGGAATAGCTTGTTTAATAATTAGGCAAAACAGCTATAACATGAGCAAATTATTTAACACAGTTAATGAGAAGTTTTTCTTACTCTGAATGAGGGAAAGAAAAGGGTTGAATACTTCCTTTTTCATACTTTGCAAGTTAAATGGATCTGAATATTCTGAAGTCACTAATAGAGGTGTAGAATGGACAACTTTCAACATATTGAGAGCTTTGCTTCAGTTTGCATCCATTAACAAAAAGTTATTTGGGCTGAAAAACTGAAGTAAGGCAGTCTTGTTTTGCAACATTTCTAGTACTTTTAATTTTTGATCATGTCATTAATACCTCAGAGATTTGTGGTAATCCAGCTCTTCACCTTCTCTTTTCCAGGAAGACCCAAGGACTCTGTGAAAGATGGTTAGAAACCTCATTGAATGTTTATTCCCAATTTTAGTGTGAACTAGTATTTTGATCAAACCAGTTCTAAATCATGTTACTATTTCCCATTTTTTTTAAGCTGAAATTTAAAAATGCTGACAAATAAATGTCTGGGGAATAAAAGCACCTGAGCAAATGTTTGCATTCAGCTCCCCCGTTTGTGTTGTATGCAACTGTGAGATGACCACGCCCCTCCCCCAGCCCTCTGTGATGCTCCTTGTAGCCGCATAGCTCCTGCCCCACTCTGGCCTGGGTACCCTCCCCTTTCTCTTGCCTACCATGTCTTGATGTACTTTGTTGATCTGCAAAAAGGAAGGCTGTCTTAGGGTCCAAGAGTGAGCTCTTATCTGCTTTTCAGCCAGCATGTCCCTCCCAGACCTCACTGGTCCCAATCCTGCCCTGCAAGTGCTAAGTGGGCCTTTTTGGCCCATCCATGCACCCCAGGCCCATCCATGCACCCCAGGGCACCTGTTGCCCTAAGGGCTATTGGTTACCATTTCAGTACCTTGTCTCAGTCCAATGCCAGGCCACTTCAGGCCAACACACCCTTGTGTGTGCAAGGCACAAAACCTTGTGCTGTGCAAGGCCTTGGCTTATGGGCTACAGCGCCTGGTTCACCCCCCTTGGGCTCCTGGCCCTGGTTTTTCACCTCCCCTCCCCCTTGTCTCTGCCCCTGGCCCAGGCTTTACCTCTCTTGGGCTCTGGCCTTAGCCCTCCTAGCTTTAGGCCACTGCTATTGCTTTGCAGTTTAGGTTTTAACCCTCCTAGCTTCCACCTATGTGACTGGAGCCCTGACCTCTTGCTGGGCTCAAAACCACACGTACCCCTCAGGCACCCCGGCACGGCTCAAGATCTCATGTGCCCCTCAGGCACCCCTGTGGACTCCTGATCACCTCTTATAGCCCATTCCAGTCCTCCAGTATAACATGAACATAAACACAAGTCCACTGGTTGTACAACAAAATTCTCCCCATACTGGGTCATACTTCCCTAAAATCTCTAAGCTTCTTGTAGCTACCAGGGCAGCCTAAGTAACAGTTGGTTATTCTCCTGGTGCCATCTTGCTCATAAGCTCCTCTCCAGGATGGTCTCAAATGCTGGTCTTCTGCATCTCCAAAGCCCCACCTCTTCCTCCAAAGCCCCACCTGTTCCTCTCCAGCAATCCACAGGGGTTTCCTTTTTGCACCTAATGACCAATGTGCCTGTCCTTGTTATGGCTTAGCTCAGCTGCTTGTGGCTCTGTGCTTCTGAGATGCCTATATACCTGCCCTGGTGCAGCTTCCTGCTCTACAACTCTAGGGAGAGTTACTCCCCCAGGGGCTACCTCTATCTGTGGCGTGGCTACAAGTCTATTTGTTTGCCAGCAGCTAGCTCACTAGCGGTTAGCCTGCTTCCTAGCAGTTAGCCTGCTTCCTAGATGTCAGCCCTCCCAGAGCCAGTCCAACCTGTTGCAGTCTCTTCTTAAAGTAACAGGAGCAAGCCTCTTTCATTTCCACTGTAGAGAAATCAAGTGGCTTTTTTACAGATAAGTCATTTATCACAGAAGTGTGCAGTCTTCTATACTAAGGGAAAGTAAACTTGGATGCATTTAGTCATATATTCTACGAAAGTTAATATAGGAACATATATTGAAATGAATAGTAATTTAAATAATTAGTGAACTACTGACTGGATGCTTACATGCAAGTCTTGAATACATTGATTAATTTTTCAAAATCTCTTTAAGTGAACTAGAAGCCTAATAATCATTTCAAAAGTGATTTAGACATTTAGGAGCCTAAATCAATAAAAACCCCATGAGTCCCATTTTCCAAAGAGACTTAGGCACTTTCAAAATTTGTATCTGTAAGTCTTTGCTTTTGCATGCTTCTATTTAGTGCTACAGCCATATTAGTATCATTCATATTTTGTACCTTAGAAAGATAATAAAGCAAAAACTTTTATATAAGCTTAGAAAAGTCTATGGATCATGGATATTTCGGCTCACTTTTGTTTCTTCTTGACTAGCACACATTAAAGAAAATATTTTTTCATGTGGCACAAAGAATAATAAGCAATAAAATGATACCAGTTTACATGTATAGTCTTACAAAACCACTTTAGAATTGTTACATAAAAAGATAAGAGGCTTGGTTATTAACATGTGGGTTCTGTCTTTCATATATGTTAAATCCCAAGTGAAATTGAAACTGCATAGTTTGGACATTCCAAGTAACTAAAATAACATGCCGGTAAAATCTCATTTTAAACTGAATGAATTCTATAAGAAAGTAGTGACTGATGTATGTTGATGACCATACAGGCCTTCTCACTCTTTGCCCCACCACAGTGGTTGCAATAAATGGTCAGGCTTTCTTCAGCAATATCTGGAACTCATTTCTTCTGCTTTTAAAATAGCACTCCAGTATATTGATCTTCAAAAAATGGCATAAGGTGCATTTGTTTATGCAGTTCTGCTTGACAGACACTTGTTAAAAGAGTAATATTTTTTTAAAAATGAGCCCTATTGCCACTATAGAATGACCTGCAAATTGTTGGCTACTATAGACTATAGACTTTATGAAGGCAATATTAGTTTGAGCAGGTGTATTAGTTTGTTGGAGGTGTGTGGGGGGGAAAGAGGGTAGAGTTTTACCTTCCATGGCACTTCTTCACTGTGAACTGGTTGCTGCTATGAGCTTGAGCTATTGCAGCTGCAGGATGTGCTCCCTGAGTACCAAGGCAAGCTCCCTGTACACTGGCTGCGGCAGCCTCCATAGCATGGGCTCCCTGGGGGCTGCTATTCTAGTGCCCATCTAAATTGACCCCCAGGGCTAGTGCCCTGCTCACCCACCCTGGTTACACTCATGATATAGATCACATGTGTATGTTTTAGGAAAACTTAAAAATCTGTATAGCTCCTGAAAGAGAAGATTTTTTGCCAGAAGGACAACTCCATAAGTGCTTAAATGCATCCACAGAGGAGATGCATGCTTGTGAATACCTTCATAAGGAAGTGGTACTTAGTAATAACTGCTGTTCTTAAAGAGCTATGTTTGTGCTGGGATAATAAAATGAAAGGGTCTAATTTTGGCCCTGGGGAAAGTCTTGTTGGTTACACAGAAGACAGATTCATGACCACTCTCCAATAACTGGCATTTAATGCAGTGAAAGACCATTTCTGCATCATATACTCATCCACTGTCCAGAGTTGTCAAATACTGACCTTGAAGCGGTCTTCACTAAGATATTAATATCTCCGGTGAGTGAATCACAGTGTGACATTCTGACCCTAATGAAATCAGTGGGACATGGATTCTATCCTAAATAGAAATACCCATCTTTGTCACATACCATTGCTGGACTAGAGGCTGATTAAGGTAAAGATAAAGAATGGATTCTTCTCTTCTGCTTAATATGCTCTGGCTGGGAAGTCAGGAATTGTTTTAAATTATGCTAATGGTATAAGGTTCAGTAAAGTCTTTATGCCAGAGGTGGGCCAAATCCAACCTGCAGGTAGTATTTTGCCTGCCAGGCACTTTTGTCCAGCATGCAGTGCCCCCCAACAAATTGTGCCTCACTCAGTCCTTCTGCCTGCAAGGGTGGGAGTGAGGCACTCATTCTGCCTCACTCCTACCTTCTTGGTCCGAAGGGCCCCACCCCATCAGCAGCAAGTTCTGGGCAGGGATCCTGCTGCAGAACCCCACGGGAACCTGCTTGGCTTCCTGGATGTCCAGCTTGCTCGGGGCAGCAGGTAGGAGAGTGGCAGGGCTGGTGCCCAGGCAGGGGTAGAGAGGCTGGAATTCCAATTGCGCAGAAGCACAGAGAACAGTGAAGAGCCCATGGCTAGGAAGGTGGTAGAAAAGAGTGGAGCTTGGCTAGGCAGGGTATGAGTATGAGGGAGTGTGGAAGTGGGGATTGTGGGGACCCCCCACACCCTTCCCCACACGGCACACAGTCCCCACTGCCAGCAGCAACAGCAGGAGGGAGGCTCAGGGTGCTAATGCCTGGCGCAGGTGCTGGTGCTTGATGCGATGTAGCTCCTGCAGCTCCCACACTTGCACCAGAGAAGCCCCATGCTAGAGCTGGCTGCTTTACCCACCCTGTGCTGCCCAAGCCCTCAGACTCTGCTGGATGTTGAGGGAGCCCTCAACATACCTATGGACCCCTAACACACAGCCACACCCTCTCATAACCACCCCACACACACACACAGAGTGCTGGATTTAGGCTTAAACTTTTTAAGCTACAGCTTATAGCCTCACAATATGAGGGGCCGTTAAATTAGAAAAAAAAATCACTAAATATAAATTTTTAAAATAATTAGTTGGTAAAGGAAGGAGATAAAGAAGATATGGGAAAAATACTCTTTAAATATGAACATTTTCATTCTAATATAACTAAAATATACATAACTATGGAGCTATATATATTATTCATATTGAGTTCATAAATTTGTGCAGAAATAACACTAATTCATCTCAAAATTTCATGAAAATCCATTTTCATGGATTTTGTGGATTATTTTTATTGTATGGATCCTCTTCAACTGGACATAATTTAGGACCTCAGCATGGCATAATCCAGTACTGCCCACATCCCACCATACCTGCCCCCCACACTTCCATATACACATCATATAAAAAAAGTGCGACTTTATTTTTGAGTTATTATACAATCCCTTTTATATACAGTACACAAAAATAAATATGTCATGATTCAATGTTATAGTAGGGTGTTTGACATTTAGTGTATGATTTAGGGTTTCTTGGTTTTTAAGATGGCAACCCACCCCCCCACAGAGGAGTATGGGGGGCACGGTATATGACAAATGGGCAGGGCAACTGTCAAGGGGCAGGGTTACCTATTCGGCCCTTGACAGTTCACCAACATTTGTTAAGTGATCCTCCAGCTGAAATAATTGCCTACCCCTGCTTTATGTCAATGCAGGATTGGCATATAAGTGCTTGGCTCTATGACTCTGTCTCCTGGCTTCCGATATGGCAGTGGACACAGTATAGATTGGCAAAGGAAGCAGTTATACAGCCTTCATTAGCAGCAAGAATTCCCCTATGCATAGAGTAACCATATTATTTCAAAGGAAATCCCTGCATCCCTGTGATTTGAGGACTTTTGTTTCAATTTTCACCAACTGGCTGAGACCAGATTACAGAATACAGAACTGTCCCAGCCAAACTGGGACATACGGTCACCCTATTGATTCATGTAACCTTGTTTAGATATAGCACAGACACTGTGTTGCTTGAATAGGACACAGTAACTGCATTCTAGTCCCAGGAGAGAATCTGGAGCATTCTGCCATATTGAAACTGATTCTAGAAACCATTGGTGCTGTAGACCTTTTGTATTACATTTCAATGACAAGGATATGCTTTTAATCAACAAAAAGTTCAATAGTTGTGATACCCAAAAAGATTAATTGTGGAGTGCTTTCTTGTCAGATGATTACTTGGATGAGTACCTATCTCTGGCATATGGAACATTTGCTGACCAGAGAGATTCAGGTCTTATAAAACATTCATGTATTAAAGCTGGCTCATGTTTAATGGTACCAGATATGCTCCATGGATCAGTTTTTGCTGAGTAGCTAGTACTACAAAAAGACTTTATGACCAGGTTATGAAATGTCTGGACACAGGAGGAGGGGTGGATGTCGTATACTTAGACTTCAGGAAGGCCTTCGATACGGTATCCCATCCCATACCGGTGAACAAGTTAAGAGGCTGTGACTTGGATGACTACATAGTCAGGTGGGTGGCAAATTGGCTTGAGGGTCGCACCCAGACAGTCGTGGTGGATAGGTCGGTTTTGACCTGGAAGGTTGTGGGCAGTGGGGTCCCGCAGGGCTCGGTCCTTGGACCAATACTCTTTAATGTCTTCATCAGCGACTTGGATGAGGGAGTGAAGTGTACTGTCCAAGTTTGCAGAAGACACAAAGCTATGGGGAGAAGTGGACATGCTGGAGGGCAGAGAACAGCTGCAAACAGACCTGGGCAGGTTGGATAAGTGGGCAGAAAACAACAGAATCCAGTTCAACAAGGAGAAATGCAAAGTGATGCACCTACGGAGGAAAAGTGTCCAGCACACCTACTGTCTAGGGAATGACCCGCTGGGTGGCACGGAAGTGGAAAGGGATCTCGGAGTCCTATCGGACTCCAAGATGTACATGAGTCAGCAGTGTGACAAAGCCATCAGAAAAGCCAATGGCACTTTATCGTGCATCAGCAGATGCATGCCGAATAGATCCAAGGAGGTGATACTTCCCCTCTATCGGGCGCTGATCAGACCACAGTTGGAGTACTGCGTGCAATTCTGGGCACTGCATTTCAAGAGGGATGTGGACAACCTGGAGAGGGTCCAGAGAAGGGCCACTCGTATGGTTAAGGGCTGCAGACCGAGTCCTACGAGGAGAGACTAGAGAACCTGGACCTTTTCAGCCTCCGCAAGAGAAGGTTGAGAGGCGACCTTGTGGCTGCCTATAAGTTCATCACGGGGGCAC
>JAGPOW010003316.1:25481824-25492200 GCA_030014935.1 Caiman crocodilus | reverse complement strand
ATAAGTTCATCACGGGGGCACAGAAGGGAATTGGTGAGGTTTTATTCACCAAGACGCCCCCAGGGGTTACAAGAAATAATGGCCACAAGCTAGCAGAGAACAGATTTAGATTGGACGTTAGGAAGAACTTCTTCACAGTTAGAGTGCCCAAGGTCTGGAACAGACTCCCAAGGGAGGAGGTGCTCTCCCCTACCCTGGGGGTCTTCAAGAGGAGGTTGGATAAGCATCTAGCTGGGGTCATCTAGACCCAGCACTCTTTCCTGCCTATGTAGGGGGTCGGACTTGATGATCTATTGAGGTTCCTTCCAACCCTAACATCTTTGAATCTATGACTGGTCATTCAGCAGCATAAATAACATCACAGACGTTATTTTCTTCTGAAAGTTGTTTTTGGATAGTCCTAAATACAAGACTACTCCCTGTCAAACCAAGAATAACAGCTATAGCTGTTATTCATCAAATGAGCATATCTTCAAATGAGCATGGCAAAAACATGATTCATTTCACAAGCCAATTAGATCACTGTTAGATCAGGATAACAAGGCAGTTTATAAAAATGCTGAACTATGATTTGTATGCACCACTAAAATTCCTTGCGACAATTTAGCAAAGCCCTGTTAAACTTTTATAAATTAATTTCAGATGAGAATAATTATACTAATATAATAGTCAGTCATGTCACCAAATGATGCATAATATTATATGCTGTCATTGTATTGGCATTTTAAGAATACTTTACCAGAGTTTGATTTCTGAAACTTATGCTAGGAGTTAAAAGATGACAAAAGCTGTAATATTTAGACTGGAGAAAATGGAGAAGCTCTTACATTCAGCTATGCAGAAACCATTTTATGGCAGTGACACAAGGTGACAGAAAAGAGTTTCTATCAGATATAAAAAGCCAGGCATCAAAGAGGATTTTATCTTGCAAATAACTGATCCCAAAGTAAAATCTGGGAATGACAGGAAAGGCAAAGAAACAACAGCTCCAGTTAATGCTAGTAACAGAGGACTCAATTTCCAACCTGTGAGGACCCATGATTCTGAAGGAAAATCTAGTGCCTTTATTGACCAACATATTTGCATTTGTCTTTTGCTGCATTCTGTTTATGCTTTACTGAATGATCATGCAGTTTCTTTCCCACTTTCAGTAACTTGTTTGACCCCGTCTTTGCTGGCTCCCTTTTAAGGCTGCCTAAATAAAGGAAGACAAAAATGATTCATAGGAATATGTCTCTTCCCTCTCCTTCAAGTTGACACTAATGAAACACTAACTGATTAAAAGCACTGAAAGCACACTGTTTTACACCCCCCGCCCCCGGCCAGGGGTCTGACTCGATGATCTATTAAAGTCTCTTCTGACCCTAAACATCCATGAAATCTATGAATTCCCAAATTTTCCTGGATCTGATCAGGTAGGAAATAGAAGAATAACCTATATGATATCATAGTCAAAACTATAGCAATAGCCCTTCCCAATTGACCTTCTAACATCCTTTTGTATTATCAGCTATCTTTCTCTTTAGGTTCCATCAGACCCACCACACCATTCCATGTTGCTTTAGTGAAGACAGAGAATATTGGCTGGATATCCTTCCCTCTCCCCGACTTCACTGCTGCCACCTGCCAGGTAATTTCTCTCTTTTAATGCTTCTAGGGAGCCAGACTACAGAATCCACCTCCTAGAACTTTCTTGGATGTTGATGAAGTCTAATTTCTTTCCAGTTATTTGGAGGCATTTAGTGGAGGAACTGCCTCCCCCACTTCCTTTCTGCAATACAATAAGCTCCAACTATTCAAAACCTTGTTCCAGGTCTGTGGGAAACCGTACCTCTAAAAGGCTCTTGCAGGAGGCCATTGTTATCAGTTGTTATATTGACATGGTTCATATGTAACTGTGCTGATCAGTTAGAACTTAGATGTTGAATGAAGCACAGCTGTGTCAGATTGGGTGGTTCTACATCATTCTGAACAATACATGATGCTAGGAAATGAAATGAACTAAAAAAAAAAAATGCCCTAAAATTGAAGAATCAACTAATTAAAAACCACATCAGGACTGAAAAAATCATTACATAAGGAAAACAACTGAAGCAGGTTAAAACAGCTCTTTGCTCTGCCACTGCAAGTAAGAGATGCCACTAAAAAGCAATTGCAACAGTGACGCCGTAGCTATGATGGTCCAGTAATAACGGAAGAGTAGAGGTACACCAATACATCAATCTGACATTGGACCAGTACCAATATAAAAAAAAAAAAAATTGGCTGTATCAGAAATTGGCCCAATAGGGCAGGTAATTTGGCTGATAAATGCGTGTGTGTGTACGCAGCTGCAGCACAGCATGCAGGCAGTGAGGAACATAGATCGGCAGTGTGGAGAGCTGCCTTCAGCTGGTAAGTCTGTTGTGCTGGAAAGGGAGGGGAGAGGGAAGGGCATGGCGGGGCAGATCAATCCTCCCCTGCAATGTAGACACTGCCTAGCCAGGGTGGGGAAGGGTGCTTGCTGCAGGGGCAGCTCCTGCCACTGCTTGCCCCCCAGGAGGGTATGGGGGCAGGGTGTGCCTCCTGATCTGTGTGGGGTGGGGCAGGCAGGCTGCAGCCCTGGGCTGGAGCCTGGGCTGTGCTGGGCTCTTTTTGCTGGGGTTTGGGCTCTGAATGGGGGCTACAGGGGCAGCTGCAGCCACCCCAAATTTCACCATTGCTAAAGTGAAATTTGGGGCAGCTGCAGGCCCCTCCATAGTCCCTGCCCTGAGCCCAGACCCCAGCAAGAAAAGCCTGGTGCAACCCTGGCTCCAGCCCACAGATGCTGCCCGCCTGCCCTGCCCTGCGCAGATCCAAGGGCACATGCCCCCCGCCTCATACCCTCTTGGGTTGTAAGCAGTGGCAGGAGCTGCTCCACCCCTTGCGAGTGTCCAACCCCACCCCAGCTGGACAGCACCTGCCCCTGCTCCTACCCTCTCCCTCATAGTGGGAAAGGGGTTGATATGCATCCCCCATATCCCTTCCCTGCCCCCTCCCCTTGCATCACAACAGACTTACCAGAGGGGGGCAGCTCTGTATTGGAAATTGGATTGGCATCAGCCAATATGCCTCCTTAAAAATCAGATATTGGTATCAGCCCCAAAAATTTCTATTGGTGCACATCTATGCAAGAGGCAAGTGTGAAGGAAGACATGTAGAAATCAACTTTATTCCTGACAATAGCAAATGCAGAAGCACTTGCTGTTTTAATACATTTCAGTTAAGTTGGAAAGAAAAGGCTAAACTATGAAACCGTGCTACAGAGACTGAAGAAATGTTGTAGTCCATGTCACATAGCAACATGAAACATTAGGTTTTTTTTTTTTACAAAGGTAAAGAAAGAAAGTTGAAGATTGGAACAGTTTGTGACTGGGCCAAGACTGAAGATCAAATAGTACTGTTAAGGGATGGTGGATGAATCCTTAATAAAAGATTCACTCATACTTGGGATTTGGTGGGGAAGAAATGTCTCAGAAAAAGAACACTACTGGGATATTGAGAATTAACCTTTGACAAAACAATAGAACTTGCCAATAAAGGAAACCACTGAGTTAGGAATGAAGGGTATGGGAATAGAGAACACCCAATACAGTACACATGATAGAGGATCCAAAATATAACAAGAAAAAAAACCCACTAAGCTAAAGACCTGAGGCAGAAAGGTATGAAAAGTTCAAAGTCAAAGCCCTCCAAAACCAGCACATGCAGCTGCACACTCAGTGCGAAACAAAATAAGTCAGTGCAATGCCCAGCCTATAGGAAAAGATGCAAACTTGCAATTGATTCCCTCACTTCACAAAGTCTGAAACCATAAGACCTTCTTGCACACAGAATGGACAAAGAGGATGATAACAGTACTGCTATATGAGGAATTCTTCAGAGGAGCAACAAACAACATCATGAGAAGTTGATGTTATCAGCCTGAAAGCAATGGGGCATTTATTGAAGTGGGACACTGGTGCACAACCAAACTTTTAGCACCAAACAAAAAGCCCGTGCTAAGGTAAGTGGGTGGAAATCCAGAACTCTGGCAATGATGGACTTATGCACCCCCATTAGCAATGTTATGGACATTGCTAAGTATATGGAAAACTAAACTGGAAAGAAATAAAATATATTATAGTGCTGTGGAAAGGAGTACACATTTTTGTATTAAAGCCCTGTCAAACCCTTGGCCTTCTCAAGACAGCGTACTCATTGGAAAGGCAGAACATAAAAACAATAGAGGTTCCAGAGTTTGAGGGATATAGAAGCTCTTCACGGACTAGAATTATCCAACCCCCCCACTAAAATTCTTGTCCATAGAAGCATTCCCTTTTCCCTAAAGTAGAGGCTAAAAGAAGAGCTAGGTAGATTTACTGCACAAGAGTGCTGGGTAAGGAGAACCGAAAATGTGTACACATGCTGGTCAGCCTAGGGAAAGAAAGAAGACAGAATCTCTCCCTTTTAAATAGAACTAAACAAGTAAATTAATATGTAGAAAGGGAACTTTTACAACTATCTAAAAGGAGAGAAACATTTTTGAGGAAGACTGGGTGCATAGGCATAGTTCTAGCAAGTACCTTTGGAAAGCCAGCTCTCAACAACCCACTTTGAAGACCCTGGTTGTACAGGTACCATTTATGTTGCACCCTAAGGATTTCAGAGGATGAATAACTTTTATTTTCTCTATTAAGGAGAATACCAAGTTTCACATGCATGATTTTAAATCTGAGGGGGAAACACAAGAATACAATCAGAGACCCTGAGCAGCTTCACTGATAAAGGTAAATAAGCAAAAAATGTAAATTATATATCTGAGAGAAAAGTTAACATAACAAGCAATATAGTTGGAGTACAGTAAGATTGAGATAATTACCAACACCAGGCCTGACCCAAAAGATGAGAGAGAGATTGCAACCAAGACTCTTGGGAATTATGAATGTGTAAGGAAAGATATGCCTTTTAACTCTCCAAACTAACAACCCAAGGATGCTACTGTGCAAATATGTCCAATGAACCTGGGATGTCAGTCTTAATAAAGAGTCTGAATGGAAGGAGTTGAAAAGACCCCCGTCCTGTAGTACTGCAAGAGAAACTGAAACACTAGGATGTTTGCAAAGAGGGTACTGGTACAATCCATGTACAAGAATATGATCAAAACTGAAGACCTGTGACAGGATCTCTCAAAACGTGCTTGTCAATACACTTAAATGAAGGAGGAGGGTTTGGTTTCAGTTCATGGTATAAAAAGTTAAATATATTTATTAAAGCAAGTCAGTATTATACCAAATTGACTATAAACATCATATTTTCACTTCCAAAAAAATCGGCTTGGCAACCATCTCCATTCCCTTTCCTTCCCCCACCCCCAGGAATAGAGATGATCTTGTTTTTTCAGTTACAAAGCAGATCCAAACTGAGAACTGGAGTTGGTGGTTGCAGACACACTCTCAAGACCATTTGACAAAAGAATAGTGGAATGAAGCCTGCAGATGAATGATGTTCATTACAATCTGTTTAAAAAGTGTTTTGCTTCCAACAAAATATGAATTATTATTGTCAAAGCTACTGCCAAAGAGACCCTGCATAAAGCAGTTAAGTCTGGCATAGGTTAAACAAAACAACATACTTTCTGCACTGATTGCCTATAGATATAAGGGATTTCTTGAGTAAAAAAAAAACCAAACCATTTTGTTTGAAGGCACTAGACAGAATCCCTCACATTAGTATAGAACTAAACAAGTAAACTAACATGTAATTCCTAAGGTTACAAAAAGTAGGTTAGTAAGTACAAGTGAAAGTGAAGTATAAGAATGTATATGTGAAACAGGCCAGAAATATTTGATAGATACCTTTCACAAACAGCAATATTTGTGAAAGGAAAACTGTTGCCTTATCATGCATCCCAAAAATGCAAACCAAGTCAAGCAAAATGTCATGTTGGTGGCACGGGAGTAATGGATCCTCTGAAACAAAGTATGCATGTACATGTTTAGATTGAGTGGGTGGGGGAGATAGGGGGAAGCTATCTCCTTGTCTAGATACTTTTGCTCACTTCCCTGTCATAGCCCTGTTAGTAGTACAGCTAACAGCTGATTGTGCATCTCAAATATATTTTCCTAGATAAGACATAACAATCATAATAGTGTCTGACAATGTGCCACAGTTTAATGAGCATAAGTTTAAGTAGTGTGAAATGAAGTAAGATGTGTCTGAGATTTGTGATCTGTAGGCTTCCTCATACCAAATCCAATAAGCTAATGGAAAATGATGTCAAAATTAGAAAACATTCACTTGGAAGTACAGAGTCAGACTTTAATTTGTATTTAACACTTTTAAATGATAGAAACATGGGGGTGTCAGTTAATTATATTTTGTTTGGCAGAATACTGCACTGCTGGACTCAGGTACTTGAGTCACTGGAGACTTATGAAAAAAGTCTATAGAGATGAATGAAGCTCGACAAAAATTAGGCATGATTTGGGATCTCAAAAAATGCTGCTACTTTGTAAAGAAGGAGCTAGGTATCTTCATAACAACAGGGAACAACAGTCACAAACCCGAAAGGGGTAGTGGAAGAGACAACCATGTTAGCGTAGCATCCTAAATGGACACTAGGGATGTGTGAAATGGGCTGTATTTGATTTGGATTTGGATGAAGCCAAAACTGGGGACAGTGATTCGATTAATTGATTTGGATCACTTTCCCCAATTCGATTTGGCTGAATCCAAATCTAAAGATTTGATGCCGATTCACAGAATCACCAATTTGGCCATAGACACAGCTTTAAATGTTTTTTCTATGTACCTCGAGGTAGCAGATGTGGCTCATGAACACTGAGATGGTTAGGCAGATGGAGCATCTCAGAAGAGCGCAAGGTGGGGGGAGGGCATGTGCTTGGCAGTATTTCTGGTCTATTCCGAGTCCACTGCTGCGCATGTGGGGGACCCCCTCCCACTAAAATCTGCCCCAACTCAGAAGTCAGACATGGGGGGACCCCAGGTACCCCCCCAGACCCAGGAGGCACCAGTCACCAAGCCAGGAGGAGATATGGGGTGGTCCCCTTGCATGCTTCCTGGTAGACCCGGAAGCACTTCTGGTCCACTTCTGGGTCTGCTGCCAAGAGCACTGGGGGAGCCCCCCTGTAACATGTAACCGCTCTGGGCTGAGCTAAATTGTGACCCGTGCACCTGTTCCTAGGGCAACCACCCGCCTTCTCACCTGCCATGCCTTGTTGTTGATTAATTAGTTGATGTTAATTAGCGGGAGGCTGCCATTGTACTGCCCCATTGCCAGGGGGCGCTATCTGCGGCTTCTATCCTCCCCAACACCGCAGCCCAAGCCTTGCAGATGGAATATCTGTTATGTACCAGCCTTTTTCCCAGTCAGGCCCCTCTCTGTGCTGCTTTACTCTCCTCAGGTCTTTGTAAGTGCTGCCTCTTCTCTGGGGCTCACCACACACATGCTAGATCCTCTCAGTAATGCCCCCTCTCTGAGGCTCGCCACGCTCGCACTGGGCTTCTCAATAACACCCCCCTCCCTGGGGCTTGCCACACCCATGCTAGGGTACCTCAAAAGTGCCCTTCTCTAGGGCTGGGGTCTATACACCCCATATGCTGCACCCTCCTGGGTGTCGGGGTCCTCACACTCTGCTGTGAGTTCCCCCTGAGGCCTCCTCAACCCCTTATAGCTTCACCCGAACCACCGGTGTAATAACAAAACAAAAACACAAGCCCCTAGGCTACAACATAACTATAAGCTGCCTGGCTATAACCACATTGCTCTGACATCTTAGAGCTGCTTTCTGTTATCTGGATTAGGCAGTACCTGTGGTTGTCACTGCTTCTCGCTTCATGGCTGAGGGCACTCCTGCCTCTCTGGCTGCTGGCAGAGAATTGCCCTGGTCACAGCTCCTGGGCTTTATAGGAGCCAGGCCCTGCCTCCTACAGGCAGCTGACTGCTGGCAGGTCTGGGTCATTTGCTCCCTCCAGTTGCTCTGGCAACCCTTCATGTGGGCTCCTTATCCCCTGCTAGGACTCTTTTCCCTGGCAGTTTCCCCTCCCTGGGAGCAAGGCACCTCAGTACTCTGCAACACCCCCACACTTCTGTGGGATGTTCCATCCACCCCACCATCTCAGCACTCATGAGCCAGTGGTACCTTGAGGTATGTAGAAAAAACATCACAGTTGCATCTATGTCTGAATCATTGAATCTTTCTGAATCCCTCCAAGTCGATTTGGAAGGTTCTGATTCAATTCGGAGCAATTAAAGGATCGCCTGATTAAATTCAGATCCTGATTCAATTCAAATTCAGAGATTTGGCCACTGAACCAGGCCAAATCTCTGCTGAAGCAAATCAGGGCCCAGAGCTTTGCACAGCCCTAATGGGAACACACCATAGAGAAAGAAGTGGCACCTTCCTCAGATCCCATGTAGGAGGTTCATACTAAAAATTTACCATAGTGGTAAAAAGGAGAAGGGTTTTACCACACTTTAGCTGTCCCTCCTTACTCTCTTCTGCCATTATGTGTGAAAACTAAACCATGGTAGCTTAATGAAGAAGGGATAATTTACCGTTCATAATCCCCTACTTCCAGTGGGGGAAGACTGTATGCATGTTCACTTACTGCAGAGTATCTGAAATGTGGTAATGCCCCACAGCTTTTTACCATGCACTAAATTGTATGCCCATAGCTTTACTTAATACCAAAGAATTAGAAGTCAGAAACCGATTAGGCCGAGCTCTTTCAGACTCTGTGACTCATGATCACCGAACAACACACCCCACTATGCTCAAATTATGATATTAGCTTGAAAAATGAAATTTTAAAATGGTATATAAAGGTAGAATTATTTGTTTTAGGGCACTGTTATGTAATTCTCTGCTTCATTACCTGAATTTGATATGACAAACTAGATTCTTACAATTTGTACACACCTGACGCAGTGTGTTGCCTATGAAATCTTATGCCTCTCTGAAACAAGGTACCACCTTACCCTACCTTCTGCCTGACTTCAGAAAGATGGGGCTAACTACCATTCTCTGACTTAAACTATGTAAATGGATCTGTACACATATAAACACAATCTGCGCTTACACACTGAAACATTACACACAAAACTAAAGCACAAGCTAATGGGTATAACTTTCATGTGCTTTTAACACCAAAGATATGCCCCAATACCATCATATTTATCTCCAAATATTAGTAATCTCATTGTGATTCTCAATATGCATTTTCTTTTGAGTGAGCCAATTTATTTCACAAAATGTGAAGACAGAAAATTAAATTTTCAATAACGTGCCACTAATTTCTACACTCATGGGTACAGCATTTACTTTAGTGTTTGAATTCAATCTGCAGTTCATTGACGAGGTAGGTTATTTGTCAATATTTCAAGTCAGGCAGGTTGAGAGGGGAAAGCCTTTACATTTCCAAGTTTATATCTAAGCAGCTGATGGAAACAATTCCACAACAAAAAGAATGAACTCTGGTAGGATATTCTGAAGATCTCTTAAGTTCAGCATGTCACCAGTGCTGAGGCCAATTTTCCAGAAGACTGGTGAAGTGATATATTATCTTAACCCATTAAACGATGAATTCTGGAGTTAAATCAAAATGTAATTATTTTCTGAAATACACATTGTACAATTAACTCGTTTTTTTCATGTTTGCCTTCACTGTTAATATTAATTGATGATACCTGTGTCTGTACTTGTTTAACCTTCAGCACCTCAGGGGACAAGTAGATGATGAGAAATGCTGTTCCTGATTATGCTACTTGAACCAGTTTAGAGGAACTGTACCTTTGAATCTTCAATCCACCATAATTAAAGGTTTTGTGCATTTCACTGCAAAAAGTTACCACTGAAAAAAATAAATGGCATCTCATAACAGCCCAAATATCTTTCAAAATATATTGAATTAGTGCATAAAACAGAAGGACTTTAGAGATTGCCTGTAAAGCTGGAACAAATTATTTCAGAGGCTCATGATTGGCAGGTGGGTAACATGATTCTCAGAGATGACTTTCCTTTCACTTTTCTTTTAAGAAGTTTCAAAGTAAAATTAACTCACATATCTACACCTTAAAGGAAAGGAAGGATTCATTGGATAGGTAAGGAACTGGATTTGGGACTGGTTCAACCTTCTGCATGACTTTAGCTAACCACTTAGTCTCTATGTTCCTCATTAGTAAAACAGGGATAAAAACGCTTCTTTAGCATTTATTTCGATTGAAAGCTGCTTACAAAGAAATACTCTCTTGCTATTGTTGTGAATAACCCCGAGCCATTTCTCTGAAGGCCTAATAAATGGCCTCGAGCCATCCTCCCAAGACAGAATACACAGCGAGACTGGAAGGTTGTTTT
>JAGPOW010003316.1:25462981-25481724 GCA_030014935.1 Caiman crocodilus | reverse complement strand
AGAAATATTGTTTAGTGTGCTTGCTACCTTGCACCTTTATTGCTAGCAATAAAAACTTTTTTTTCTTTCAAACTTCCAACTGGTATTCGTGTATTGGCTTACGCATACCGGGCATGAATTCAGACTTGGGCTGAAGCATAACACTATGTGTCACCTAGGACAATGTTACCATGCAAGGATTTTGCATTAGGATCGCTAGGTGCTACTGGAGCACACATGATAGATAATGGTAATAAAGCAGACCTATATATCATATTATTACCTGGGTAAAGGATATTTATTGAATCAGTGGTTTCAAAGGTACAGCACACAGAGCTCTATCATCCGGCCCCCAGTGCTACCTGTGTATCCCAGAATGAAATAGGCTTCATGTAGGGGGAGAGAAGTGATGGATTGAAAATGATATTTAGAGATTTGGTTTTAGGAATTGGCTTGTAGGTAAAGTAGATAGTATATTAGAACAATGGTCTAGGGGAATGGCAAGGGTTAACTGATTTCTAAAAGCCTGTTTGTCACAGTCTCATAGCCTGAAGCAGGGTATCAGATTGTGCTTGCCTGAAGCAGGGTATCAGGGCTGGGTTTTGAATCCAGTGCCAACAAGAGGGGCACACCTTCAATCCTTGCTCCACCCAAGCTATAAAACCAACTGCCAGGAGGAACAGCTGCATTTCTGTTTAGGCAGAGATGAGAGGGTCAATTGACTTCAGAGTCCATTATCATCTTCCTGATTCCTGTTAATCTTCCTCCACTCCATGGGTCTTAATGACCCTCTATCATTTTTAATAGTCTTGTTGTTCTGCTATTCAAACTAGCCTTTCTTCTCCAATGTTTCTGTCTGTTAGCCATCTCTGGTAATGTCTCTCTTCTATGTTACAGATCTGAAGTTATCTATATAGATAACCCAGTTATCTATGTATCTTCTCCAAATGATAAACCAGTTATCTTCTCCAAGCAAGAACCCAGTTATCTATTTGTCTTCAAACAGGAACCAGTTATCTCTTTAATAAATCAGTTTTATGGAGCATTATCCTAGTTTTGCTCCATTGACCAGGAGGCCAGTTGAAGGTGCTTGGTTGTCATTGCAGTGACATTAGCTGTGGACCCAGGAATTCAAAAATTCAGAAAATCAAAAAATTCAAGAGACTGCTTAGCTGGGTGGGCCATGAGAAGGCATCACCATCCACCCATCATTTTGGAAACACATGGGGTATGGGTGGTGTGGCCACCTGATGTACAAGTGGCAGCTAAAAACCTTGCCTGGCTGTGACTGTAGAAACGCTGACCAAACCATAGAGCACATAATAACTTTCTGCTCCAGATATAGGTCTCAGGGCCACATCCTAGACTTACACTTGCTTTCCAGCAGTGCATTGGTTTGGTTGGGGAATTTGGAATTAAAACTGTGACAATAGTTCTTGCTCCTAAAGCCATACAAAAGAAAAATAATCGAGCATTATAAAGTATTAACTCCAAGCATGCACATAGATATAATCTTAGCAGTTTCAGTAAACTTAGAAAGATATAATCTTAGCACGCAAGTAACTGTACACTACCAGTAATAATATATGACTCAGGAGCTGGCCAAGCTTCCAGACCAGGTAAGGTTCCTTGAAGAGAGATCAAATATCTTCAGTTCTCAGGCATCGTTAGGATGAGGGGAAAAAGAGGAGGGGATGGGAAAAAAAGAGAGGAAGGGAAAAAAGGGGAAGGGGTAATATTTATAGTCTTTTAGTCACGTAGCTACCAATTAGGCCAATGTTCTGTTTTTCATCAACAATTTGGGGTTTGTCTTCACTTTACCATCGTTTTTCTCTTCTTCTATGGTGCCAGGAGATATTTGCTTCAGATATGGGTGGAGTGCACCATAACAAACCCTTTTTATCCATAACAAGTGTTTTTATCATCAGACACTTGCAGAAAGACAAGTTAAATCAGACCCTTTTCTCTGTAGGGAGCAGGTCATACAATCACATAACTCCATGAGTGCATTCTTAGCCTGTTTATGTCAAGGCTGTTTTAGGCCTTGCAGGCCTAAGGGACCATTTCAGTCCTGTCAAGTGTCAAGAGGCTCTCCACAATATTAACTCAGGTGGAGAAATGACTGTCACCGAAGTACTGGAAGCACTGTCAAGATGCACAAGAAGGCTAGATATAATTTTACAAATCTGAATAAGAGGGGTAGATTTAACTATAATGACTATGGGACTAATGACACAATATTTTTTACTATTTTTAGCCTAGATTGTTGTGTTTTTTTAAGCTTAATATATAGTCTAGCAAATTAGTGCACATTCCAATTAAGTTATATTTATTTTTGTTTTGATGTTAAACTGTATAATGTAGCACTAGCTCCCCATCGTTAGGCCCTGGTTTAAATTATGGGTCCAGCTCAGTAATTTCATGGCCTAATTATGCCAGGGGCTGCCATTTTCGCACCACAATAGTCATGCAGGGGCAGGTGCTGAGGGGAAGGAGGGGACGTGGAGAGAATCCACACCCAGCACAGGACAAGGAGCGCATGAAGTCCCTTCCCTTCTGTCCCCCAGCGATGGGGGAGGGGATATGGAGAGGTGTAAGGTGAGGCCTGGCCCAACCTGGTCTAACCTGCTGGTACATTTGCTTTGCTGGTCAGGCAGGTAGTGAGCTGGCCCCTTCCCACTGGCCACTGCTGCCTCAAGCCACTGCCATCTTAAGGGCTCTGGCCCCCTCTCACCACCTTCCTGCTTGAAAGCTGCAGAGGGACCAGGAGGGCAACAACTCCCTCCAGAATTAAACAAAATATGGGGTAAGGATGGGTTGGGCCATGCATCATACTGGCTCCTTCCTGCTGGCTGCTGCTGCCACCTCAGGGGCTCAGGCCCCCTCATACCACTCCCTGTCTGCAGGCTGCAGAGGGGCCAGGTGAGCAGTGGCTCCCTCCCTGGTGCTGAAAAAAGTGCTTGGCTGGGTTGGGGCAGGCTGGAAAGGAACGGTGTACAAAGATGGGGCTGGGAAGGCACCTGCTGCCTGTACCCCATGGAGGCCAGCAGGACTTGGGGAGACTGGTGGTTGAGAGATATTCTTCTCCACTCTGCTGTCACTAGGGAAGGCAGCCTGAGGGAGAAGTGCACCAACTGGCTTGTTATTCCAGGTTTTGAGTGGCATCCCATTTCCTCCTCCACTTGCATCTCATCTTGTTGCATTGAAATGCCATGGATACAGCTACTTGCTGGCGAACTCCCCCCGTCTATGAAAATCACTTAATTTTGTAATTTTCACAAAAAATGTGAAATTGCGATTTAAACCAGGCCCTACCTATCATATTAGTAACGCTTCTAGATTCTTTTTAACTGGACAACAATGTGTTGTGTTCTACATGATGATGCACCATACCACTTGCACCTCCCATTGCAAAATCCGAGATCCACCTATGCCACCACCCCTTCATTGATAAAGGACCTATATTTTTATGTCCATTTAATATTTTTCATCAGAGCTAAATTCACTGAACAAAAATGAAATAAAAAAAAAATCCCATAAATACAAAAACAATTTTGATACATAATCCATTTAAACTTTCATTCCTTATGAAAGCAAATAACACAGAACAGGATGACTAAGGAGCAATGAACCAAAATGAGGGGAGAGGGGCATGAGGGCACACACCAACTGGAGAAGGCACAGTAGGTTCAGGGAATGACTACCTCCTGTTAGGAATTTTCATTTTCGTGCAGCTTTTCAAAGCTGGCTGAAGCAGAAAACAGTTAAATGGACCATGACCAGAAATGAACTAAACAGCTATTGTGTACTTATTACTGCTTAAACTAACATAACCTTTCCTTAGTGAAGTATGCAAGTAATAGCAATAGTTGTCATATTTTGACACATTTTTTCATTTTCAGTTTTGAGCAAAAATCATTCTGCTCCTCTGAACTACATCTTACCCCTTCAATGAATGCCGCAAAGAAAATTTACGTTTGCTCCAAGAATCATAAGGCAACAATTAAATAGAAAAAGAGAATTTCTTCAAACATATTTGAATGTTTAAATTACTATGTTTTGAAATTCTGTTAATGTGTGTACATGTATTTTTTGCATACATTATGACCAACAGCTTACCAGTACATAGGTTTGTAAAACATTGCATTTTAAGTGAACATTGCAAGATAATCCTGGAAACTGAATTTAGAATTTGGGATCATAACTGTTTGTAGTAGCAACCTAACTTTAAAAGTTACTTTAAGAGTTATCTTAAACAGGGTACTTTCTGATCACAGGAGAACCCATTCACTGAAAATACCTTAAATTTCAAAGATGTGTAGAAGTGATGTTATTGCTGTGATAGTGCAGGAAATATGTGAAAGGCAAGAGTTCTTGTGGGTGATACCTTTTATTGGACCTACTGCATAGTTAGGATAGACCTAGACAAGCTTTCGGCTATCACAGTTCTTTGGGCTCCAAATTTCAAATACAGTTGACGTCCTTTTGCAGTAATACCAGTTTACCAACAATAGTTCCCCTTCCAGTGTTTTTTCAGGCATTTATTTAGAGAACACTGGATCTCTCAAACTTATTTTAATGATCCTCACATCAGCAGGACCCTGGCTGCCATCATCTCTCTATGACTACAAGGTGTTATGCCTTATAGTTGTATGATAGGGTTGGTTTTGTAGTTTTAGTAATAAGTTAAACAAGGATTTGTATGGGATGGTTTGGACAGGATGATCCTGTTTCAGGCAGGGGGTTGGACTAGATGACCTCCAGAGCTATCTTCCAGCCCTACTTTTCTCTGATTCTATAACAACAGTCACTTACAATGCATGTATGTACATGGAAAGATATAGATAAAAAGAATAACATTTGTTCTATTAAGGGCAAGACTATGCAGTCCTTAAATCAAGAAACTAATACCTACTTAGGCATCATAATGTCACTTAAATGAATAAGATTACTTACCCAAGTAAATACTATTCAGTGCAAGGACAAACTAAAGCACTGGGCTCTAAACAAGGACCTACATTTTCTCAGATTTTTAAAAAAATCATGTATTTCATCACAATTTGGTTTGGTGAGTAACCTTGTAGAAAGGAAAAGGTTGTCATGGAAAGGCAATGAATGGAATCTTACAGTACTCAAACACACACCACTTTATTACATGATGCCTGCTAGAAGCAATATCAAAACTTTTTTTTTTATTATTAGGTATTGTACATGTACAAAATAAAGTAAGAAGACTAAAACATGATACTGGGAAAGGGGGGATTCAAATGTATAACTGCTGACTGAAATATGACGAGTCCTGTTGCACTATAGCAATGAAGTATGAGCCAGCAAAATTAAAAATTGCAACTCAAATTTCATTTCCTGTATAAAGGCTGAGAGCTACAAAAATGAAACTAAAGTAAGGAGAAGAGGCTAAAGACAAAAAATCCAGATCCAGGTTTCCAACAAACAATCTTCCTTCCCCAAAGGTTCAGAGAAATATTTGGATCTCTGGTTTTTGTTGAGAAATGGAAGACATTTGTGAACTTTGTATCTGGATTTTGAACACACACGAAAAGAAGTTACCTACACTAATCAGACTTCTTCAAGATGTGTTATCTTGGTATGCATTCATACTATGGATGCACATGCTCCATAATCATTTAAATTCAGACATTACTCAAACATCAGGTTTGAACTTTTCTTAAAGGCTTATTCCAAAAAGGTTTCTGTTCAACATGTAGAACATATAATAATGCCTCAGCTCTTGACAAATTAATCTCAAGGGAAAATACCCAGAAAGGCTTATCTGTTGACTCAGATTGAATTCAGTCAGCCATAGTTAGAAACTTAGGGTAAGTCTACAAGGAGTGCTTGTCCAGATAAAAGATGGTATAGGGAAGATCTGCCATAGGGAAGATCAGTTAGATCTTAGAACCCACCTACCTTTCTAACCAAGATGATAACCACTATTCTCCATAGCTTCTAAAATTAAATTATCTTCAAAGAGAGATGAGAAACATTGGATTAGGTCTCACAGAAGAACTGAAGCGCTTATTGGAGGGAACATCTTGGGTAGACTCTTGAGGAATCTTAAAACTGTTGGTAAGAAGAAAGAGAAACACTGAATTTCTGGACAGAGGATTGTCCAGACAGAGGTCCATTAACCGAGCAGAAGGACAAGTCACAGCACTTGAGCTCTAGAAGGTGTGAGGATGAATTGAGGGGGGAAATTAACCCCTAAGTCGAACAGGCCGGGGATGAAACGGTTCAGGAACGTTTCGCCCTATTTCTCTTTTCCCATCCTGAATAAGAAATACGAAGCCGATGTAAGAAACAAATGCTTTACTTACAACTTGAACACACCGTAGACACGCTCCTCAAAACTCCACCGTGAGGCACTCCAATACCTTGGACCCACTCTGTGCTGGCAGTTCCCTTTAGACTCTGTAGTAAACACAACCAAAAAACCTCAGAACTCGAGAGCTCTTTATTGCTTATCCGCTGCAGACTATCCGATGGGGGCGTCCGGGGGAAAAGGGAGCCATGGACGCAGGAACTCAGTGAGGGTGATCAGGCCTCCCGAAGCTATGTGTGGTCCCGCCTTCCCTTTTCCTGGGCTCTGTTTTTAGACTGCCCCAATGGCCAATCAACTTGGGTCTTACGTTTGCGCGCTTTTCAAGCTGTGTGAGTCAGGGATTTTGCTGCATGCACGCTTCATGCGGCTAATTGGGCTTCACCCGCTGTTTCCTCTTGCAGCGAGCACAGTTTGCTGGCATTTGGTCACTCTTTATCACCACTTATTTATCACATGCCCCCTTGACCAAATGCCAAGCTTGGATACACTTGAGCTCAAGAACTTCCCTGTTCACACTTAAGTTTCAGTTAACTAAATACGTAAACACAACATTATTAACAGTTTATCAAAAGTGCAGTCAAATGCATAAAAGTCCAGCAACTCCAATGATATCAGATCTATCCACTCCGGCTGAGGTTCGTTGCAGGCAGGTTTACCTACGGTGGTGGGTGTCGATGTTTCACATCAGGTCAAGCTTCGGTAGCTTTGTACCATCTCGGGCTGGAAAACAAACTTAAGATTCATTAACAACTGTGCTACGTCGGCTTAGCCAGTTATGATAAACTAAGACGGTGTGTGCAGGTGAGACTGCTTCAAGAGAGATTAAATAGGTGTTTGGGTACTCGCCGGGTTCGAGTACAACACTGGGAACTGGACTCGGATGTTTGCTAGCGGCTGTGGGAACGGCTAGCCATACTGCCTCTTGCGCCAAGTAACATGGCTTCTAAGGTGGGTGTGGTACTGGATCACGCTTATTCCACAAGGTCTTGGTAGCGTTCATGGCAATCAGTACATCATTATTGTACTTGGTCCAGTTCTTGAACTACCCATTCTCCTTTAGTCTCAATTGCTCTTTATATAGTCCTACCTGCCGCTCCACAACGCCATTAGACAGTGGATGATAAGGCAGATAATGATGCCACTGAATATTGTATTCCGCTGCAAATCGTTCCAAACCTTTAGAGTTAAAGGCTAGTCCTCCATCAGAATGTATGATGTGAAGACTTGCCAGTGAGCAAAAGCAAGCTGTAGGCATCCCTGGATCACGGAATTGGTGGTCTTTCTTGTAGGAAGGATGAGGATCTGTCGAGTTCCCAGATCCACAACTGCTATCCCTTTATTCGGTGGCTTGGCCCCTGGGAGCGGTCTAAGTAGATCTACTTGCCACACCTTTCCCAGAGCATAATATGCTGGATCATAGGTGCCTTTTTAGTGCCTGTGATGAGCCGGCTTTTCTCACACACTGGCAGAGCAAGCTTGAATCACCTTTGTCCATTGCTCTATGGTTGGTCCCCCTTTTCCTTGCTTTCTGCAGTGGGCTTGTGCCCTTTTTGCTCCAGGGTGTCCCCAGTGTTCATGGAGCCAGACTAAAAACAACTGGTGTCGATGACGTCTGTGACGTGCAGCTGAGGCGTGTCCTCTTGGTCTTTAGTTTCTTGCTGAGCTAGCAATTGCTCTATGGTGGCATGCACAGGGTCTGTGTCGGGTCGATGGGATCAAGTGTGCTTGATTAAGGGGCAGATGGAGAATTTTAGCAGGATTGCCTTGAAATCATCCCAAAGATCTGTATGCTCTTTTACCCGTGCCACTCCAGTAACAATTCTATATATGTATTCTGAGTCTACAGCTATCACGGGCACTGGAAGTGTTCCATCATGATGCTGATAAGTGTGCTCGAGAGCTAATTGAAATCCTCGCAGTTCAGATGCTCGAACTGATTCTTCTGGATGAGCTGTCTGAAGCTTATAGGCATGACAAGGGTCACAGTAATATCCGTAACATGCATCAGCACGGGAAGTACCATCTGAGGCTATCCATGTTTCTCACTTGGTGTGACCGTTAATGGAAGTGCTGAATCTATAACATCTCTCAAGGTTAATGCTCTGATTGTGGGGATAATGTTTATGCCCCCTAAGACTCCATGCAGGGCCTTTTTATCAATACAAAACTTAACTACAGGTGTGGATATCGTAGCATTTAGCCCTTGTACAAAAATAACCCTGGGTGTTTTAACATGGGGCGTTTCAGACCTTATTAAGTTTACTTGGGCTCCCATATCTAACAGAAAGTGTATAGGTGTAGGAATGGAATTTGCAGTAGCATTTACATTATAAGTTCCGTACGGGCATTCATCAATATGCTGGTTGTTGTCGCCCGCATCAATGGCCACTATTCATTTTTTCTATTTTCTAGCTCTTGTCCAGATCTGAAGCCTAGAATCTGCACCAATCTCCTTTGTCCCTCATCTCCTAGCTTGCGAAGCTGGTTTCTCATCAGGTCACTTCTGCTCAGTAGAAACGTGAACATGGAGCACTCCTCAGCCGTACAATCTGGTGCTCGTCTGTGTGGCCAGTGATTGGCCTGAGGCTTATCAGGCGTTGTTCTTCACGTGCCGACTACTTGCACTGTCGCCGGAGAGGTGAGCGTAGGCTCTGTTCTCCATGCTGTAGTGAGCTTTCCCAAGCTACTCAAGACGTTTCCTATTGGCCTGTCTGTTAGTGGGTATAATAACAAACGGAACATGGGTGTATTAATGCCTCCGTAAACCTCTACACAAGCTTCTACCGCTGCCATGGATACAGGGACTTTCCCTGGTTCATTGCAACATTGGTGTGGCCAAACACTGTTTGCCTGCTGCAAAATTAAATTCAATGGGGTCTTGTGTCCCAAGTCAGATAACTAGCTCCTGCTATTGCGTATAAAAGCTGTGCAGGCGATGCGTCACTAGGTGGATCCGCATGCCAGGCATGGGCTCAGGTCAGCAGCGCTGGAACAACAGTAGCGCACAGGGGAATTGGCCAGATTTTGTTACACATTATCTGAGTTGTATCATTGCACACTCCTCCCCGCCACGTGGGTTGACACATCAGCATCACCTAGGCAAGTGTTTCTTCTTGACAATGAGAAGGTTCCTATCCATGGATGTAGGAAAAGCAGTGGACCTGATAAACTTTGATGTTAGCAAGGCTGGTGCAATGGTCTCCCGCAACAATCCTGCAGAGAAGTTAAGTATGCATGAGTTGGATGAATAGACACTAAGGTGAGTAGAATGCTGGATGGATTATCAGGGTCAACAGGTTTCAATGGGTATCAATGGCTTGAGGTATAATTTGGCAGCCAATATCAAGTGGAATGCCCTAGGGGTTGGTCCTGGGGTCAGTTTTATTCAATATCTTCATCAATGGTCTGGAAGATGGGATGGTGCGCACCGTCAGCAAGTTTGCAGATTACAACAAGCTGGAGGAAGTAGTAAATATGATGGAGGGTAGGGCTAGGATTCAGCGTGATCTAGACTTTTGGCCCAAAATTAGATTAGAAAATTAGATTTCTCCAGCATCTGTGGTCCTCTCCAGTCCCTCAATGTCATTCATTCTTTTCAATATGGATGAGACCCTTTCAGAGGGTCTCTTTATTGCCTCCACCAGAGCTGTAGACCTTCCTGGGACATCGGTCAGGGAGCAACCTCACCCTCCAGTATCCCTGCCATTTCTTCCACCATTCTTTCACCGCCAGCTTTTGAATTCACCAGGCAGCATTTTTTTAGGACATCATTGGGTGCCACTGCCAGGCAACAATAAAAGTGGCTGATGAACTGCACTGGTGGCCCTTCTCAGTGCAGCTTTCCCTTCCCTATGGGAGGTAAGTATGCCTTCTCTTCAGGGATCTTTCTTTCTCTTCTTGGGCGGACTGCCCCTGCCTCGGGAGGCCATTCCAATGCCTCTAGTTTTATTTCCCTGGGACACCATCCTTGGAGGTTTTAAAGGCCTGGCTCAACAAAGCTTGGGCTGGAATGATCTAGCTGGGGATCGTCCTGCTTCGAGCAAAGGGTTGGAGTATTTGACTTTCAGAGGTCCCGTCCAACTCTAAATTTCTATCATCAATGGACAAGCAGGTCCAGTCTATTGTACAGTCACTAGGTATCCATTACATGTGGTGCATCATTTAAAAAATTCAGGTGGAGTGTCCTTAATCCATTCTGGATAAACAAGTCAAGAAACAATAGGCTAGCCCTGAGGCTCTTCAGCAATGTCTGAAGTGGATTTTGGAACCAGAATTGTCTTAGGTTGAGGTTAGCAAGATCAAGCATCCATAGCCTTGACTCATCTTGTACATCATTTGCAAAAGAGTGGGCAGAAATGCCAAAAGGGATGATACTGGGATGAGAGAGGTACTGGATAGGGAACAAAGGCTTAGTTCCTACCCCACAAGAGCAGAAGGAATAGCACTTCTTGCTGATGTCTAAAGAGAACAATTCAGTCTCTGTATACTTTGAAACAATCCTGAGATCACTTGTGATACTCAGTAGCCCTTGATTTCTTACTCATAGTCCAGGCTTGTGTGTCAGCTGAAACTATTCACTCCTTACTGTAGGGAATATATTGTCCATATCCATGACTGCATAAACAAGTGATAAAGTCTGGCATGCAGCATCATAGAGATACAAAAGGTGACGTGGCCTAAAGTTGACTGGCAAGTTTTCACTTACAATGTCAGATTAACTTTTATCTGTCAAATAAGGTCCACTAAAGAAGTAGTCCTTGGCTGCTGGGGAGTCTAGTAAGGACAAGCCCTGTGAATTCTTATCTCTGAATTTGTTCCCCCTCAGAGGGTTTGAGGACAATATGCAGATAGAGGAAGAGGGAAAAAAAGAGTGTTGAGATTGTTGTTGCCCAGAGTAGGGCTGAAATTTGTTCTCTCTTCCGGGTGGGCAAACATATCAAGCGAGTAAAAGTGGATACTTGAGCGTATGGCAAGCCTTCTCTTTTTTTAGTAGAAAAGGGGATATTCTCTAGTGTTTTGCTTTTTCTTTAAGAATCCCCCTTTGCAAACAAGAGGAATGATTCATGACCAGAGCTACGGTCATGGAACATGTGGCATTGTCTTTCATGTCCAAGTGGGGAATTTTTGAGCACCTAGTGACCGTCAAAAATAAGTGCAGTTAATATATCCCTTTAGTCATTTTTCTTCTCTCTCTCTCTGAAGTTTCCAGGTAGATTGGCAGCCCCAAAATCAAAAGCACCACATTGTGAAGTTCAGGAAAGATCCTTAGGGCCACTATAATGAGGACTAAGAAACTTTCACAGATGGTCTGGGAACTTAGTGTTTTTCCACTGCTGTGAGAAAGACTGAGCACATAGGTGGAATTAAGCTTATCATTGGAGTTGAAGGAAAGGTATGACAACCAGAACTAGAGACAAGTTGCTGAACATGTTTGGTGCTTGCTAACCTGAAAGATTTGCAGTTGGTGCCAGTAGAGAAAATCACACAACGTTACAAAATGTGAAACGTATACAGCAAGTCCTGAAATGGAAGGAAGTGGTAAAGCAGGGACCTCCCTCTGGAGCCACTCAGCAGTTTGTCTTCAGCTGAGGTTTTCTCAGGTGCAGAAGAGGTCAATGGCTTCCTCAACTGGGAAGTGGTTCTTTTTGCTAGTAGGTGACCTGCAGAGTTGTGTGCTCTTGGATCAGAGACTGACCTCACAGACTTGCCCTAGGAGGTAGATCTGGAATCTCAACTCATGCTTCTTTCAAGCCCTGGAGGGAGAGGACTTGCAGATGGAGTCTTTGAGTCCCAAGAATACATGACTCAAGCAACAGAGACTTTTAGCATGCCCATTCAACTATCACAAGATGAACGCAGCTTAAAACTCAGAGATCTGAGAGAATCTACACAGTGGAGAAAAGAAAGAGAGGGATTAAAATGAAAAAAATATATAAAAAGGTGTTAATGATATGAAGTGTGAGGCCTCATAAAATGCCATATGTTACATATTAAGAGGATCCTGAGTTCACACTGAGATGGAGGTTGGAGGACTGAAAGACAGATAGAGAAATACACTGGGGAAAGCAAATGAAAGCCTTGAGGTAAGTAATGATAATTTAAAAAAATGGGAAATGGGAGTAGGAAGGAGAAGAAGAAAATATTCAAGGGACTATAGACTAAAACTGATCTGAATGGCCTGGAAAATGTGTTCTGGGTTGAACCAAATTAAGAGAAACTGAAGAGTAGGAAGTACATGTCACCCTTTATGGGTGTGGAACATGGGGAAAACCAAGGGTCACATGTTGCATGGGTTCCGTCAGGGGGAAAAGGTCTCCAAACTTGAGTGCTTGAGGCATATGAGCATCCATGTTCAAAGGAGAATTCAGAGACATTTGCATCTTGGGTTATCTCTGACAAATGGTTTTAGCATTTATGTACAGGAATACTTTTCACTGTTATGATGCTTATATATATTAGTAAATCCTTACTATGTTATCTGTTGTAGATAAGGTATTTCCTCCTGTTTGAACCATAGGTAAAGGGAAGGTAAGTGACTTTTTTCATGAGGAGTTGGAGGGATGTTGTAGCCATGATATTTCAGGAAACATGAGGCAAGGATTTTTGGTGATATCTTTTATTGGACCAACTGTAAAGGAGACAAGCTTTCAGCCACAAAGTACCCTTCCTCAGATCATCAACTCCTTCAAGGGAATATTTACTTTCCTAGTAAAATATTTCTAGGATCTTTTCATACATGAAGATTTTCCTTTTATACTAGTGGTGATGTAGTTTGGGAACATATATGTGGGGAAGAAGGTGAAAGGATATTTAGGATTAATACATTAGATAAATGGTTTATATACAAGATGATATTTCAAAAGCCAGTTGTTCCTGTAAGGAAAAACAAACTAGAGCAACCTCTAGCAATTACAAATCATAGAACTATAGAAAAACAGGCCTAGAATGAACCTTAGGGTATTAACCACTCCAACCGCCTGCTGAAAGCATAAGTATCCCTGTCTACACTAATCTGATTTTTTAGATGTCCATGGATAGAGATCCCAAAATCTCCTTAGGTAATCAGTTTCATTGCTTAGCCACCTTCATAATTAGGAAGTTCTTCCTCCAATCCAATCTACATTTCCCTTTTTGCAATTTAAGGCCATTACTTTTTGTCCTGTCTCTTGTAAATACAGAGAATAGTCTGACACTATCCTCTTGAAAATCCCATTTAAAGGCTGTTTTGAAATGACACCTCAGTCTCCTCTTCTCCAGAATAAATAATACCAGTTCTTCCAGCCTTTTGTTATAGTTCTTCCTAGACCTTTAATCATTGTTGTTGCTCTTTAATGGACTCTTTCTAATTTTTCTTCATTTTTCTCAAAGTGTGGTGCCCTAACCTGATACAGTCCTCCAGATGATGCCTCAACAGTGCTAAATAGAATGGGAGAATCACTTTACTTGACTTGCAGGCAGATCTCCAGTATATTATTTATTTTATTTCTTCCTCTTTTTTTTTTGCAACAATAGCATACTCTTGTCTCTTGTTCAACATATGGCACCCTATGACCCACAGAAAGAGATGGACAGTTCCTGCAGTGCCTCAGCAATATTTAACTACCAATATTCTCAGTAACATATACCTCCTTTTCATTTAATATCTTTTCTCTTTCTTGCTGTTAATTTTATAATCAACCTTTAAAAAAATGAATTTGATATTAACTTAATGGTGCTGGGCTTCCACCTCAAAGCTGCGTCTGCCTGAGGGGAGACGTTAGATGTTACTGAGAAATCTAGGAATCTCAGTTCCATTTACTCCTAAACTGTATAAACAAAGACACCATCAAATCTATCATCATTTGCAGGAAGCCAAATGACACGGCTATGCTGAGACTGCATGGCTTACAAAACAACAAAAAGGTATTATTAGATTTCATAGACATTAGGGCTGGAAGGGATCTTGGAAGATCATTAAGTCCAGCCCCCTGCCTGAGGGGCAGGAAGTTAGCTTGGGTCATAGGATCCCAGCAAGATAAGCATACAAATTCCTCTTGAAGGCATTCAATGTGGGTACTTGAACCACCTCTGGTGGCAGGCTATTCCAGACCTTGGGGACTTGGACAGTAAAGAAATTCTTCCAGCATTAAACGGTCCTGTAGGAGTTTATAATCGTTCAACCTTGTCATCCCTTGGGGCACTCTGGTGAAGAACTGTTCTCCCAGATCCTGGTGAACACTTCTAATAAACTTATAGATGGTCATCAGATTGCCCCTGAGCCTACACTTTTCCAGGGTAAAGAGCCCCATAGCTCTCAGCCTTTCATCCATAAGGTCTACTTTCCTGACCTCTGATCATGCATGTGGCTCTTCTCTAGACTCTCTCTAGCTTCTCCACAAGCTTTTCGAATTCTGGAGCCCAAAACTGGATGCAATACTCCAGCTGTGGCCTCACCAAGGCCGAGTACAATGGGAATGATGTCCCAGGATTTCCTTGAGAAGCATCTATGTTTGCAAGCCAGCGTTTTGCTTCCTTTACTAGCTGCAGCATCACACTGAAGGCTCATGTTCATCTTGTGGTCAATCATGACCCCCAAGTCCCTTTCATCCGTAGTGCTAGTCAGCGTAACACTGCCAAGCCTATAAGGATGCTGCAGGTGTTTCCTCCCTAGGTGGAGAGCCTTGCATTTTTCAGTGTTAAACACCATCAGGTTCTCATCCGCTCATTTCCTGAGCCTGTCAAGGTCAGCCTGGATCACCCTCCTGTCTTCTGGTGTGGATGTTTTACCCCAGAGTTTGGTATGGTCGGCATACTTGGCCAGTCCACTTCTGACTAATGTCCACATCATTAATGAAGATATTGAACAATATGGCTCCAAGGACAGAGCCTTGATGGACCCCACTGGTCAGAGGACACCATGATGAGTGACTTTCATCAATTACTACCCTCTGGGTCCGACCACGGAGCCAATTTTCCAGCCAGTGGATCGTGGTGGACCCAAGGCGACAACTGGCTAGTTTCACCAAGAGGTGATCATAGGATACCAGATCTTGACTTCAAAAAAGCCTTCGATATATGACATCAATCTCTTCTCCCTTGTCCAGGTGATAGGTCACCTGGTCGTACAAGGAAATGAGATTGGTCAAGCAAGACCTACCCGCAACAAACCTGTGCTGGCTATCCCTTAAGATGTTGGCATCAGCCAGTCCATTAAGGATGGCCTCTTTAATAAACTTTTCTAAGATCTTCCCCAGGATAGAAGTCAGGCTGATGGGCTTATAGTGAGCCAGATCCACTTTCCTCCCTTTCTTGAAGATAGGCACCACATTGGCCTTCTTCCAGTCTTTGGGCACTACACCAGAGAGCCAAGTGTTTTCAAAGATCTGTGCTAGAGGCTGGGCTATGATGCTCCGGTGTCCACATCATTAATGAAGATGTTGAACAGTATGGGTCCAAGGACAGAGCCTTGGGGGACCCCACTGGTCACAGGACACCATGAAGAGTGACTTCTATCAACCACCACCCTCTGGACCATGCTGTGGAGCCAATTCCCCAGCCAGCAGATCATGGTGGACCCAAGGCCACAGTTGGCCAGTTTTGCCAATAGGTGATCATGGGATATCAGATTGAAAGCTTTTTTGGAGGCAAGATATATGATGTGAATTTTCTCTTGTTCAGTTTTGAAGGAAATATATGAAAAAATCCAGAAGGGTAAATAAAGGTCATAGAAATACACATTCTTCAAACTGAACAGTTTTCCCTGGATGTCATTCAAGAAAGCAATAGTGTTAATTAGGGATATAGAGGTATGTCCATACCTGTTTAGGACGGGTTTCTTTCAGCTTTGAAAGTCTAACACTCACAGTGTTCAGTTTCAGATTCTCCTTGAGAGTTGTCCTCTTTTCAGCTACCCACTACTGAGAAGCATATGCTTAGGTATGAGATACTTGTTGGAACTAGATTTATGACCCAGATACCTTGTTCTGGGTAGACCCAAACCCTCACACTGACCATGACCTCTTCATTCAATAATAGGCAAATGCTATTGATACATAGTTATAGCAGATAAGAATAATGCAAGCAATTCTATATCTACTAGTGCCAGGGTTCAGAGAGTCAAAGTATGTTTGACCAGAATGTGAGCTTCACTATGAGGTTCTCTCTTGAATTTCAGATGTCAGCAGCCTGGAGGTCAGAGGCTGAGGTCCACCCCCTTCCCATCTCAGTGGGGTGGGTGAGATGGGCTGGTGGTGTGCCCACTGTCCATGGTGGTGTGCCCTCTGTCCATGGTGGCCTCAGTTCTCCTCTCAGGGACTCTGAAATCCCTCCTTCTGTATTTTTTCCCCTCTGTGATGACTCTTCATCTTTAGGCATCATTGATTGGTCTCCCTGCGGTTGTCATGCTGTACATGTTCTGTCCTATCAGCATATTCCTTTGTTTCACAAACCAATCACATGCACACATTTTAATTTGGGTTTTACTGGTTTCTCCTAATTTGGTTCATCTACCAAAACCAGCAATTCCAAGGGCTGTGCTCTTGGGCACTGTGACCTGGTGCCAATGCTGCGGAGTATCTTATCTCTTGTATGGAACATGTCTTCCACTATGCAGCCTGTGTGTCTCCCTGCATGTGTCAGACACAGTGGGCCTTGAAGGTGACTTATCATGAACAGGTTTTTAGAAAGCAATTAACCCTTGCTGTTGCCCTGTACCATTGTTCTAATGCATATCTACTTTACCTACAAGCCAATTCCCAAAAGCAAAGCTCTAAATACCATTTTATAAGCATCAACACTTTGATTTCCATTGTGTTTACTCTTAAAATAAATAACCACACCACCACAGGAACATATTAAAAAAAGCAATGGGTGCTACACTGTTGTCTGGGGATCCTCTACGGTTAAACAATAAAATACCATTGTCCTTCCCCTATGTCAGAATTCCGAAATCTAAGTTTCTATTTATCTTTAGCTTAATCATGTTTTCAAATCCCAATTTGGCAAAGGTAAATGGAGTGAAATCCCATCTTGGATAAAATCACTTCAATTAATGGCCTTTTATGCTGAACTTAATTTCTAGAGCAAAAGGTTTCTTAAAAAAATTGTAATTCAGTCATTTTATTGACCTGTGGGGTCAGGCCAACTCTTAGGATCTCAGTGTTATTGTGTTGTTAGACAGGTGGGTGTGACACAATTGCACATATACAAACACACAAATCAATTAGGTGCACATGCATACCTATCACCAATTCAAGCACATATACTATACACCCCAAAAGTTAGATACAGATCACTAATTCATATATCATGCACAAAATGACATACACATACACATTTACACACTTATACATACATACACACATATGCATGCATACACACAGATACATACACATATACATATATACACATGCATACACACACATGCACACATACAGACACACACACACACACACACACACATATATATATATATACACACACACACACACACACACACACACACACACACACACACACACACACACAGAGTCAGTCAGCAACACAGAAGTCCTTGACTTCAGGAAAGCCAACTTTGACAAGCTCAAGAGACTTGTCAGTGAGGCCCTAAAGGACCATGACCACAGAGAGGGGAGTTCAAGAAGAGTGGTTACTCCTCAAGGAAGCGATCCTCAATGCACAAACTAAGTCTATTCCATCTTGGAGGAAAGGCGGCAAGAGGGCACAGCAGCCTCTCTGGCTCTCCAGGGACCTAGCAGACCTCCTGAGGCTAAAAAGAAAAGCCTACAAAAGATGGAGGATGGGAATCACCTCCAAGGAGGATAATTCTGCACTGGTCCGGTCCTGTAGGGAGCACACCAGGAAAGCCAAGACTGCAACTGAACTCCAACAAGCTTTGAGCATCAAGGACAATAAAAAGTCCTTTTACAGGTATGTGGGGAGCCGGAGGAAAAGCAGGGGAAACACTGGACCCCTGCTGAATCAGATGGGGCAACTGACAACTGACGCCCAGGAAAAAGCCAACCGATTAAATAGGTACTTTGCGTCGGTCTTTCATCAGTCCCATGGGACACTCATGCCCACTATGGGACAGGGAAGTCCAGGTGAGGGTGATTCCCTGCCCTCCATTAATGCTGACTTTGTGAAGGAACATCTTGAGAAGCGGAATACCTTCAAGTCAGCCGACCCTGACAATCTTCACCCCAGGGTACTCAAGGAGCTGGCGAGCATCATAGTCCAGCCTCTAGCACGGATCTTTGAAAATTCTTGGTGCTCTGGTGTAGTGCCCAAAGACTGGAAGAAGGCCAATGTGGTGCCTATCTTCAGGAAAGGGAGGAAAGTGAATCCAGCTAACTATAGGCCCATCAGCCTGACTTCTATCCTGGGGAAGATCTTAGAAAAGTTTATTAAAGAGGCCATCCTTAATGGACTGGCTGACGCCAACATC
>JAGPOW010003316.1:25423661-25462881 GCA_030014935.1 Caiman crocodilus | reverse complement strand
TTAAAGAGGCCATCCTTAATGGACTGGCTGACGCCAACATCTTAAGGGATAGCCAGCACGGGTTTGTTGCGGGTAGGTCTTGCTTGACCAATCTCATTTTCTTGTACGACCAGGTGACCTATCACCTGGACAAGGGAGAAGAAATTGATGTCATATATCTTGACTTCAAAAAAGCTTTCAATCTGGTATCCCAGGATTGCCTCTTGGTGAAACTGGCCAATTGTCGCCTTGGGTCCATCATGATCCACTGGCTGGAAAATTGGCTCCGTGGTCAGACCCAGAGGGTAGTAATTGATGAAAGTCACTCATCATGGTGTCCTCTGACCAGTGGGGTCCATCAAGGTTCTGTTTTTGGACTCATATTGTTCAACATCTTCATTAATGATGTGGACACTGGAGTCAGAAATGGACTGGCCAAGTTCGTCAATGATACCAAACTTTGAGGGAAATCATCTACACCAGAAGACAGGAGGGTGATCCAGGCTGACCTGGACAGGCTTAGCAAGTGGGTGGATGAGAATCTGATACTGTTCAATGCCGATAAATGCAAGGTTATCCACCTTGGGAAGAAAAACCGACAGCATCCTTATAGGCTTGGCAGTGCTATGCTGGCTAGCATTATGAAAGAAAGAGATTTGGGGGTCATCATTGACCACAAGATGAATATAAGCCTGCAGTGCGATGCTGCGGCTAGTAAAGCGACCAAAACGCTGGCTTGCATCTAAAGATGCTTCTCAAGCAAATCCCGGGATGCCATTCTCCCCTTGTACTCGGCCTTAGTGAGGCCACAGCTGGAGTACTGCATTCAGTTTTGGGCTCCACCATTCAAAATATGGATGTGGAAAAGCTTGAGAGAGTCCAGAGAAGAGCCACGCGCATGATCAGAGGTCAGGGAAGCAGACCTTATGGATGAAAGGCTGAGCGCCCTGGGGCTCTTTACCCTGGAAAAGCGCAGGTTCAGGGGTGATCTGATGGCCACCTATAAGTTTATCAGGGGTGACCACCAGTATCTGGGGGAGCATTTGTTCACCAGAGTACCCCGAGGGATGATGATTAGGTCGAACGGTCATAAACTACTACAAGACCATTTCAGGCTGGACATAAGGACAAATTTCTTTACTGTCTGAGTCCCCAAGGTCTGGAATAGCCTGCCCCTGGAGGTGGTTCAAGCGCCTACACTTAACACCTTCAAGAGCAAACTGGATGCTCATTAAGCTGGGATTCTATGACCCCAGCTGATTTTCTGCCCTTGGGGTAGGGGACTGGACTGAATGATCTTCCGAGGTCCCTTCCAGCCCTAATGTCTATGAAATCTATGAGATATATACACACACGCACATACATACATACACACACACCCATACGTACACACACACACATACATACATATATATATACACACATACATATATATACACTCATATACACACACACATATCTACACACACATGTACACAAATACACACACACATGCGTGTGTGTGTGTGTATGTATGTACCTGTGTGTGTATATGCACATATATATATATATACACACACACACACATACACACACATATATACATATACACATATACATACACACATGTATACACATATACACACACATATAAACATACACATATACACACATATATATACACATAAATAATACACACACATATGTACACAAATATAAATATACACACATGCATTATATATACACACACACACACACTTTTTATATCTATATCTATCTATATCTGTACACACACACACACACACAGAGGTAAGTTCCTAACTTGGATGGTACAGTGTGTATGTGTGTGCTTGGGGTACCCAGGATACTTGGGGGAAGGTTCAGGTGAGAGAGAGAGAGTTAAAGTGTAGGGAGTAAAAGTCGCCAGAACTGGGATTAGAACCAGTAGACTACAGAGAAGCTGGCTGAGGAACTGAGGCTTGGGTTTATTTAAGGTAGACTGGGGCTGGAAACTGAGGTAGACAGCTGAGATATTGGAGGGGAGCGCAGATAAATGGTGGCAAGGAGGAGACAATCAGGAAAGAAACTGAGGCAGATATCTGGTTGCTTAGGGGAAAAGGCAGTGGGGATAAGACAGTGGCAAAGAAACAGAGGGTTTGGAGGCAGAGAGGAGCTCAGGACAGGTGTTGGAGCTGGCAGTGAGCCTGAAGCAGGAGAGGGAGAAATGAGACACAAGTTAGAGGGGCGAGCAGCAGGGCCAAACCATAGTAAAGCAAAACCCAACTTAGGAGTCCAAATAACAGTATTATTAAACAGACAACACACTATACAGCCCCATGAAGTTATTAGTTCACACACACACACACACACACACATACACACACACACACACACACACACACAATGGCAGCAGGAGAAAAAGACTCAGTGGAAGGGTTGGAGTCCAGGTGGGGAAGAGAAGCAGAGTCCAAGTCCTTGGTTGAAGGGGGTGGGGGGTGATAGCTACCTATCCAGGCTGAAAAGGGGTCCTTGTCCAGTAGGTGTTGTCCAGAGAGGGGTCACCTCTGGGTGAGTAGGTGGTGTGGCATGGTGCTGGTCCAGATGGAGAGGTCATTCCAAAGAGTCAGTCTTCACTACCTCTTTTTATGAGGCAGACTACCTCTGGTCTCCTGAGGAGAGGACCTGTCAGTTCTGTCCCAGAGGGCTCCAGGTGTTCTTATTGAGCATGTGCAGGCTTGGCACAGTGGTCAGTTCCCTCATCTTTTGTTTCTTGAATGCTGAGGGTGGTTCCAAGGGGTGGGTCCTTGGTCCAGGTGTTGGTGTTGATAGTTTGGTCATTCAGAGGGAGCTATTTTTAGAGCTACTGCCATTGTCTCTCAAGCACCCTCATTCATCCCCATTCATTCAGGAACCATGTTACATAGGAGGGGTAGGTGTAAGTCATGGGTTACACAACCAGGCCTGGGAGCAGGATGGAGACTTGACAAACAAAATAAAAACTTGACATGACTTATGCTAATTTATATATGTAGGCCTAAATTATATAGTACCAGTAATACAATAATACAGAATAGTAAAAATCAATATAAACATAATTATACAATATAAAGAAGGAGAAAAAACAAATACAACTTGCTACCAAAATAAAATGCTGAAGCTTATCCTATGCCTTAGCTCACTTATACTTATTTATAGGGAATAGAGAGGAAAAGAAAAAATCAGAAATAGTTGGGGAAAGGAAAGGAATGCATTTTAAAAGAAAAAAAAGAAGAAGAAAAAACTGGGGGTTTGATACAATTCTTGCTTCCAAAATTTGTTGCAAATGGATTTTTCTGACTAAACTAGAATGGAACGTTTGTTGAAATTACGACTACAGTGTAATTTTTACTGTTTACACTGTCACAACCCACTTGTTTAACATACATTATTCAATATCAGGCAGACTTCTTGATCCTCTTCAATTAGATAGAATAGTAGTATGTTGGATTAAGTCGTTACATGTCTTCCTTAGGTACAATTCTTTTTAACTATAAGGCAATTTTCTATCATAGAAGGAACTAATATAAATTTGTTACTAACCAACAGCTGTGTTAAAAAAATATAGAAATTATGAGGTCATATTTTCCTCTTTTTTACATCAATTTTATCCTAGTTCAAATCCAGCAACTTCAACCATGTTTCTCTTAATTTAGCTGGTATAACACAGTAATGGCCTGTTGATATATGTGGCACTGTTTCTGTTTCAAGCAGAAAATATTTACACATTGCAGTTTATAGTGAAAAATAATAATACATATTATTCAGGGGCACCTACAAACTCCCATTATGAACCAGAATTCTGCTGTTTGATTGATATACAAATGTTGCTGTTGGCTCTGGTGATACCTTGATATGAGAAAGACAGACTTCCAGTAAATAAGGAAGTAATCGGTGAGTCCTAAGATGACTGAGAAAGCAAAACCAAGATCCGCATGTATGATTGCAGGTGTGACAAACAGTTCCAGGAAAAAGGAATAGATTCTGGTAATGTGCGGTCATAGGCGTTTCCATTTGTCTTTCTTGTCTATCTTCCTCTATCTTGAGTTGAGTTTGCTCAAAATGCTTGAAGCTTTGTAGTAAGTTCTAGGTGTATGCGAAACAGGCCGTATTTAATTCAGATTTGGCCTGAATCAGGGACAGTGATTCGATTAATTGATTCAGATCACTGTCCCGATTCAATCTGGCCAAATCCAAATCTGAAGATTTGATGCTGCTTCAGGGAATCAATGATATGGCCATAGACACAGCTTTAAATGTTTTTTCTATATACCTTGAGGTACCAGGTATGGCTCATGAATGCTGTGATGATGGGGCAGATGGAGCATCTCAGCAGCGTGGGGGGCCCAGTCTATGTCTGGGTCTGCTGCTGAGCACATGGGGGGGGGCCCTGCACCTGCCCCAGCTCAGCAATTAGCTATGAGAGGAACCTGGGTGCCCCCCCAGATCCGAAGGCACCAGTTGCTGAACCAGGGGAGTGCAGCCCCCCTGCCCCAGCATGCTCCTTGGTGGACCTGGAAGTGGACTAGAAGTGCTTCTGGTCCACTTCTGGGTCTTCTGCTGAGCATGCTGGGGACCCCTGCCTGCTCCTGTGGGATGCTGCATCTGCCCCAGCATCTCAGCATTCACAACCTGCCTGGTACCTTGAGATATGTAGAAAAAAAACATTTAAAGCTTTATCTGTCTGAATTGTCAGATCTTTCTGAATCTCTCCGAATCAATTTGGAGGGTTCTGATTTGATTTGGAGAGGTTAAAGAGTCTCCCGATTCAATTTGGATTTGGAGATTCAGCTACCAAACCGGGCTGAATGTCCACTGAATTGAATCAGTGGCCAAAGCTTCACACAGCCCTACTAAGTACATCATGGCACCACTGATGACAATTCAGTACTTGAATCTCCCATGTACTAATAATAATATTGCATTTCTTCAAACTGGTCTTCAAGGTGTCCTTGAATCTCTTCTTTTGCCCACCTATAGACCAGAGACCATCAGTGAGTTAGGAGTATACAACCTGTTTGGCAGGTTGTCAAGCATCCTTATGACATGTCCTGTTCAACAGAGCTGGTGACATAAATATGGCTTCAGTGCTGGTGGTGTTAGCTTAAGCCAGAACACTGGCTTTTGTTCTTCTAGCATTCCAATTGATAAGGCATCACTTATGGTAACTTTCCAAAGATTTCATAAACACAAACAAACTGAACCAGAAGATGGTCATTGTCCCAAAGAACTTAAACTATTAGTACCATTATGTACAGAGTATTTTCTATACAAATCGGAAGAGACCATCCTGGGTATAGTTCCTCAATCTAAGAACCGACAGATGAGAAGGGTGGACTAATTTAGGGTGGTGTTTTCCAAAATGTGAAGTACGATGGAGTAGCAGGAGGAAAAGGAGGCAGGAAAAGATGCTTTAATTGTTCTTCAGACTCTGATTTCTTTTTAAAAAAATCTGGTACTGTTGTAGCTACAAACAGGCCTTTCAGAATCTGAAGCAAGTGTAATTGATGGAGATGCATCTCTGTTTGCAGAAAGCCGAAAACCATTGCTTTGTGGGGTAAATGTCCCCATTCCTTTACAATAATGCTAACTCATATACAAATAATACTGCACATGTCAACACACTTCAGTATTTCATTGCTTCTCAAAGTTCGTAAGGACAGAAAGAAGACAACATTGTGCAGATACACAAAGTGCATCCTTGTGTGAAGGGACCAGATGGATAGATTTTAAAATTTGATAAGTTTCTATGAGATAAATGACCCTAAACACTGGGGTTTTTTTGAAAGAGATCTTCATTTTCAAAAGTTTGGGAAGTAATATGAGGGAAATGAGAAGAACAGATCAAAGAATGCCTTAACATGCCTAAATCTCAAGTTGATCCTGGTTATTCTTGAAAGAACAAGTATAGATTTCCAGCCATGCTTATTTCCAACTAGGTCTTCAGAGCTAGATACACTAGTTCAGGGGTGGGCAAAATACAGCCCAGGGGCTGGATCCAGCCCACCAGGCCATTCTATCTGGCCCCCGGGATCCCTAAAACATTTAGAAAATTAGAAATTTAGAAAATTATTTGCTCCTGGCTGCCTGTCAAAGATGACAGGAGCCAGGGGCAGTAGGACCCAGGGGAAGCCAGTTACAGGATTCAGCAGCAAGGTCTGCCCAGTTCTCCATCCCCGCCCCAAACCAGAAGCCCTTGACTAGCACCAGAGAAGAAAATGTGGCTCTCAACAGGTTGCCTAGACTTGGTAAGTGGCCCTCCGCCCAAACTAATTGCCTGCCCCTCATTAGTTGAAACATTTAAAAAAAGAGCCATAAAATATCTAACCTTGTCATAGAAAGCCAATTATTATTTTCACCCAGAAGACTCATAAATCTACTTTTCTTCACCTACCTTCTCTCCTCCATCCAATTATCTATTTTTGTTAGTCACTCTAACACAGACTTCTGAAAGTCTCAAACTATTATACAAGGTTGAACTGCCTATTTTTCAACTAAGCATTCTCTTTTTCTCTGAAACTCCTGACAGCATATAGGAACCAGATATTATCCAGTTTTAGTTAGGGTGTTATCCTCAACACTGAAAGGATCTCTACCTTTTGCATTCTCATCAGGCTAGCAATTGTCTGATAAACATGATGCCTCTGCCTCCCTCCAGCCCCGCTGGAAGGGTCTTCTTCCCCTCTGCGCACTGGCCTCTTTTCTCTGAAGGACAAGTCCAGCACCTGCTTCTGTTTTTGACCATTCTGTTTTGTTCACCAAACTGGCCTGCTTGTTTTTAGCTTTCCTTACTGAAATAGCTGAATGCAAAATGGATTTTTTTTCTCATGTACGATTTGAATGAAATGGTTTTCCGCAGTTTTGCATTAAAAAGCATTAAAAAGCAACTAAACATTTTATTTTGAAAATAGCAACAATAATCTGATCTGGAAGTGCCTTCTGGGGGGCTGCTGTTCCTCACAGTACCTCAAGCCTTCCTTCTCCTGGATGAGCCAAACTTCTTGATTGATCTCCATGTCCCAAGATGCATCATACTCTGACCTCTTTCTGAGCCACTTCAGTGCATCCTAGGTGTCTTCTAGGTGCAGTGTATTATGGAAACATGCCTATCACTGGCTTTTTAAAGGTAAACGGCCTTGCAGGTTTTTCAAGCTTTCTATATATTGATGTACGTGTCACTTAATTTGGCCAAGATTTTTTTCTTTGATTTGTTTGTTTTATAAGAGCTTGTTTAATTTTAGGCACCCCCAGTCAATATTTTCACTGCAAGTAAATGGCCTAATTTTCATAGATACTGAACTCTGGCGGCTTCTAATGACTAATGGTTAATATGATGGATTCTTAGCACTTTTGGAAGTCAGGCTATTTAGGTACAAAATTACTGATTTGTATACCCATTAAATTGTTCCTTTAATGTTTCTAAGGTTATTTTCAGTCACAAGGACTAGATTTTTTTTTCAAATGCTAAGATTCTGGAGTACTGGCCTCTTTAGTCAAGGGCCAAATTCAGGACAAATTATGAAATGTTGCCTTACCAAAGGTCTAACCTTGGGTAGCCACAGGCACTTAATTCAGTCTTCTTCCATTTCTTATTGGGTTAGACAGCATCTCCTCTTAAATTCATCCAGCATTCTTCTGTGTGCTGAGATACCCAGCCCCAAACTGCTCAGTGGTCAATTACCTCTGTTCTAAATTATTTGAATTAATGTCCTGGTTTCTCTGGAGATTCAGAAGTCATTGGCATTGACAGGACTTTTATTTACCATTATTTTGCCCCCCAAAATCTCATTTCTTAAGCCTGCCTCTCTTGCCAAGTGACTGACCTTGTCTGATGGAAAATTGCTCTTTCCAGCATTGATCAGTATATAACCTCCCTTTCTACTCCCCATTTATATCTTAAAAGCACAAATACAACACTCACTAAGAAGTAAACAAGAACACATACTCTCAGTCTAATGTAAAGTCCAGATCTGGAAGGGTTGGAAGAAAATGAAAAAAAAAATTAATAGACAAGATCCCCAGTTAGTGTAGTTGTAATAGTTATCTGAAAGTCGGTGGAGCCATGAAGATTTACAATAGCTGAGCTTTTGGCCCAATATGTTTTACACTTTTATGTGCTATGGCATTATCACAAATAGTTTTATTTATAACATATTTTGATCTTTATCTCAACTTGTGATGTGAGTGTTTGACTTCTCATGCAAGAGAATTCTAGGGAAGGACAATGAAGGTCTTTTTTTAGTAGTTCCATGACATCTTGCTTAGAGCCTACAGTGCCTACTACAGTGAATAACTATCATAGAGCTCAGGGATATATCCAAGTTATATTTGGCTTTTTCCCTTAACTTGTTTCAAGATAGAATCTTATGACATTTCCAGTCTTGTACCAAAGAAATCTACCCCTTTGTGTACCAACACTTAATACCCTACTGGACAGACTGGGCTTCAGACATCTTCACTTCCTTTCATCACTAACCTGATCAGAGATAGGGGACCCATAATCTTTTTGAAACAAAGCATTTTAGCCAACAGTTGAAACAAAGCAGAAGAAGAGAGGGTTTTTGTTTTTGTTTTTAACAGTGATGCACTAAATATTTAGCCTTATCTAATGCTACACTTCACTACAAGCTACATTCGTTAAGCCTTCCTCTTCAGTTACTGTAAAAGAATGGAACGAACTCACATTCTTTTAGGTAGCGCACATCCTCCGGTAAGTGTGAGAATCTCAGTTGCTGAGTTTTTGGTTATAGCCTATGTCCTTTGGTCTAAAGACACAGGCAAGCAAAGTTCTTTGAGTATATGTGATATCTTTTATTAGACCATCTGAGTAGTTGGAAGAAAGTTCTTAGCAAGCTTTCAGCCTCAATTTGCTTCTTTCATTCAAACTTTCCCTGTTTAGAGTGCTTTGAGTGCTTCCTACAAGATTAGGTCAGAGCTATTCACGCTTCTTCTCAAGTCCTGCAATTTAATAATTCTTAAAATAAGCTGGTGGATAACTGTTTCTTTTTACAAGAGGGCAGGGCTGAAACTTGCATTCCACCACCTGGAAAGTCACAGACATAAGTTACAGTTTGGGATACAGATCAAAATATGCTACTAATGCCTGATCATATTGTTACATTTATGGTGGTCTGTCTTAATAATTCAGCATTTGTCCAAAATTACCGCCTTTTCTAACCACAAGAAAATATTATGATATCTCAAAGCAGAAAAAATAAGAGTGGGAAAATGCTGGCTTGTTATACCATAACTTTTATAGTGCATATGACACTAAATGAGCTTAAATGTTCCCAAAAAGCTCTCTTTATTTAGTAATTTGCAATGTTTTTGTGGTTATTTTCCTTATTTGTTGTACTCACAATCACAGAATTTTGTACATGTATAAAATATTATTACCTGCAAGTTATTAAAATATAGCTGCTTAAAACAGCTGTATTTTATAAACTTTTGATTTCATATGCATTTCCACTTGCATATATAAGTACCATTGAGTATGTATATTTAAAGAATGTAAGCCACCATGCATTTACTGTGTTCTAAAGCAACAGTTAATGTTGTTTTGCTGACAGCAATGCACCAAAACAGAAGTTGTTCTTGTATCTAAAAGCAATTATTCTAACATGATATAGGCAAAAGAGTTTACTTGGAAACGGAGGTAGAATTTTTAACTTAATTAATAGAATCATTGTACATTGCTTTTCTGCATAAGAGGAATTTTTGATAAATGGAGGTTGAGCAGTTCTACTAGGCCATAGCCAATCAGTCAAGTCTGTTTTTTCATGCTTGGTTTTTGTCATAAATACTTCAGGTGCTTGAGGATCATTGTCCCTTTTGCCATTTAACTCCTTTTATGTTTTGGATTAGCCTTGCCACTAACAGCAGTACCAGTGCAGAACACAGTGCACTTTGAATTTTATGATTCGTTTGGTAAGTAAAATATTTTAAATGATGTATTGCAATTTGTTTTCCTGACAGGGGTCATGAAAGCTGTAGTACTGAAATGGATGAATTACAGCACTATCCTATGTCCTACACTTTGACAAAAGAATTGTTTTTATGATAAACACATTTCCATCATTAAAAATAAAACAAAAACAGATTTACACTGTCATAAAATTTTATTGGAAAAATGTGAAAACAATAGTTTTACAATGCTTAGTTTGTGGGCCCCTGCATTCCTAAGAATTATTACAACCCAGTAGAGTACGCATTCTTATTCTGTAGGCCAATGTTATTAAAAATACAATTGGGAAAACTTTCTGAAGGTGGTCAGTGTCCCAGTTGTAATCTTTCATCAGTAGGTGTTCTGGTAATAATCTCCTTACTGTAACCACAAGTTTCTTTGCATTATAGTGTTGTACCTCCCAGCAGACACGGTGCTTCAATGAATGCCAAACTAGCTCCATTAGCTTAAGATCAAGGAATCTACAGCATTTAACAGCTGCACTGGTAGGCAAGCCAACTGCAGTGCTATCAAGCTGTGCAGAACCATAGTGAGTGTACTATTTGGAATGCAGCATTTTTAATGGTCCATCACTAAACTTGTACTCTTGAAAGAGTCTTGACTATTTCTAAAGTTAAAATTACCCATATGGTCCTGATCCAAATCCCACTGAACCAGAAAGAGTTTCCTGATGCTCTATACTTTTGCACATAAAGCATCTTAGCATCTTAAAGAGCATCTTAGGATCTTAACCTTAAAGACCCAGGTTAGAAATTCTAAAAATGCTAAATGAGACCTGTTAGGTCACTCATGTCAATGGTAAAACTTCTACCAGTACAAATGGGAGTTGAATTAAACCCATGCTAAGCGTTTCTGGAAGCCATAACCCGAGTTTTGGAAATCTTGGCCCAAACTTTCCAGTGCTGGAATATATTCTTGAAAATGATGCAATTCACATGGCACAAACAAAAACTGAGCCGTAGCTAGTCGTATAGATGTTAACTGGACTATTAGTTCCTTTGCTACCTTGTGTATTTTACCATGCCATAGCTACACAGTTTATACTAAATGAATACAGAATGGGTATGCTAGGAAAAATCTGCATTCTAATAAAAATCTTTGGACAGTAAGAGTAAACAAACTTTTAAAAAAGTTTAAAGAGTAAATGTTTTTGGAGAGAGAGACTCCATATTCATGGAGAACACACTCAAACACTATTCTCTTGGATTTCCTACTATGAAAGGATCAAATAATTTTTAAGAACTACACTTATGGTTATATCCTGTTAAAAGGACCATCATCACAACTTTCTTCATTTTATTCAATTAAATATTTTTTGATTATAATCACTTGTGAGAAACAGCAAAGTTGAGTGTGGACACCATGAATTGTTAGGAATTCACAGCCCTTATTCTCTTCCATTTGCTCCACATTCTTAAATGGCAATCTATAGTATTTGCTAAACATATATGGTCTGAAAAATGTTCTGATATTAAGTAAGAATACACTGTGTGAATAAGCACAAGGCTGCATGTTGCACTCTATATGGCACAAACTCATTGGATCATTCACTCAGTTACTGAATCTTTCCCAAGTAGCTTCAAACATGATTATTTGGGTGGCCATTTGGTCCCAGAAGCCTGCAGAAACTCTTAGCTTTCTTGCCAGATCCTCCTGCTCCAACACTACCTAGCATTTAGTCATAACGTGGAAGCAGAACTGATTTTACACAGTTTTAGGGAAAGCGTGGGCTCTAGCAGGTGTGCAGCTCCCTGGTCTAACTCATAGCACTTCAGAGAAAGCTCCATGAGTTATACTGACCCTCTTGGCCCAACAGACATTCACAGGTGGATCTGGAGTGTGGGGGATTGAGCTCTGTTTTGAAGCCAAGCTAGCCAAGAACCTGAGTGGTTGCAGCTTCTCTCTCCTAACCCTGTCACCTCCTCTCCCCACTCCCCGCTGTGCTGTCTTCATGATGGGAGGAAGAGGAGAAGGGAAGAGAGGGAGTTCAGGCTAGAGTTTACCCAGCTTTCCCTAGGGGTGGGGCAAATGGATCCCCCTCACCTTGGCGGGGGGCTTCAATCCATCCAACCTGTTATAGTGCAGGAGGCTGGGCAAACACCAAACCAAGCTTCTTCTCCTCCCTTCTCCTCCTCTACTCCCATAGTGTAGATAGCACTGGGGCAGTCTAGCTCCTTGAATAGACAGAAGTTAATGAAGGTGCTTTGCTTTGGAGCACCTTCATCTGAACCCTCATATAATGAGGGCTAATTGGTTGTGTAACTGGGGACTTTTAAAGAACTCTGCAGTAATACACTTCTGTTAGGGCATAGTTATAGAGTGCTTTCAAGGGGATGATCACATGATAAATGTAACTTCTGACTGTGCCCTGTGAGAAGGTTGGCAAACAATGCCTGCTTTTTCAAATGTTTTCCCTATCACTAAATTACTTTGCACATTCTCCTTACATTCACCCCCTCAGTCTTTTATCATCCTCCATCTTCATATTTTTCTCTCCTGTATTGCTCACACTTCAAACACTAGCACTTTTGACCATTAGAGGGACATTAATAGAACTGAATGCATGTTTCTAGGTTAGCTTCTGTCTACAGTCACTTGCCACTGCTGCTATTCTATCACGTTCCTTTGCCTGGTTTAAAAAAGTATTTAAGTCTTTATCACTGCAAATTCCACACCTGAAATAAATTACCATCAGATTGAGCCGCTATCTTGGGATCAACCTGAGCCACTGTCTTGGGATCAATCCAAAAACCCCATATGAATTAGAAAATGCAAAGACAGACATTGCCATGAAGTTTCTAATGTTGAAATGTGATTTGCTCAAGGTTATACAATATGAGGATATCTATTTTGTTTTTTCAAATCTGTATCAGAAAGCCAGGTTGGGGAGGGGAGTGAAACAGATGAAGGTTCAAGGACAAAGCACTACTTCAGGCCTCCTAGGCCCTGCCAGGATACGAATCATGCCAGCTGTGTCTCTCTTAGGACGCAATGGGGTGAAAAAAATTGCTGCAGGCCTGCTAGGCCCTGCTGCAGCCACAAAGCCTGCCAGCTGTGTCTCTCTTAGGATGCAGGGGGTTAAAAAAAAATACTGCGGGCCTCTTAGGCCATGCTGTGGCCATGAAGCCTGCCAGTTGTGTCTGTCTGTCTTAGGGCACACGGGGGTGAAAAACACTACTGGAGGCCTGCTAGGCCCTACTGCGGCCATGAAGACTACCAGCTATGTCTCTCTTAGGGTGTAGGGGGGTGAAAAAAGCTACTGCAGGCTGGCTAGGCTCTGCTGCACCCACAAAGCCTGCCAGCTGTCAAAGAGATAGGTGCAAGGGGAGTCTGGCTTCTGGGACCTTGCACCTCTGGCCACTAAGAGGCAAAACTTGTGACATGGGTAGGTGACACTGTGTTGTGTGTTAAGCTGTGCCCTCACTGGCACAGGAGCCTCTACACAACATAACAGTGTGCCCCAGTGAGGTCTCTGCCTCCCTTACAGCCTCATTCTGGTCCACCACTTTTCATGACAACAGTGATTGTCTGTTAAGGTGTGCTCTCAGTGTCTGTGTCTGTAGTTGTGTTCAGGTGTGCTCTCACTGGTGCTGGGGCCTCTGTACAACATGGCAGTGTGCCCCAGTGAGGTCTTCTCCTCCCCTACAGCCTCAGTTTGGTCCACCACTGTAAACAATGGCAGGTCAAAATAACTTAGCTGGCTCAACACCAGTAGCATTAACAGCAGCAGCAAAGGTACCCAAATGGAACTGTCACAGAGCCTTTCTTTTTATAAAGGAATTAACAGCAAGAAGTAAAAATGTTGTGTTGTGTTGGATATATGATATTACTCATGGTGTGTGATGGCTTATCTTGTGTTTTTTATGTCTATATGTTTATTATGAAAAAAAAGGGAATACTTAAAAATATATATCTTAGGAAGCTTTCGGGTTGAAAACCCTTTGTCAGGCTGAGGAAGTACCTGCAGTTGGTGTGTCTCCTGGTCCTGGATGGAAGGAATAGTAAAGAAGCCAGAGGCTGGCCTGGCATGCAATGCAGGCAAGAAAGCCAGTCAGTCAAAATGGAAAGGGCGCATCAGAGGGTTAGGGACAGGTTGAGGGATGGGGGTAGGGAAGAGGGATATAGCAGCACAGGTACAAGTGCAGAGGTGTCTGGGGTGTCAGATGTCCAGCAGGTCGCAGTGTGCCAGAACTCCACTGTGTATATTGAGTCCATGAGTTTATGTACCTACTACCTAGGAGGCTAATGAAGTGCAGTTCATAGGCCCAGCTCTGAAAAGTGGTTTGTACTTTCAAACAAGCACCAGACCTCATCATCAGAACTGAAGCCAACTTCCTACAGCTCAAAACACAAAATCTGCTAACTATCTCCAGTACACCCACAAACTGCACACCAGAACCTATCAAAGACAGCAATACCCAACTACCTGTGGGGGCACATTCCTCACCAAAAAACACGCTGCTTCCAGTCTCTCAGGCCTGATCCTGAGAGGGAACTAATTACAATGCAAACCACTTTTCACACCCGGGCCTATGAACTTCACTTCATCAGCCTCCTAAGTACACAAACTCATGGACTCAATATAGATTAGACAGTAGAATTCTGACACACTGCAACCTGCTGGACATCTGACTCCCCAGGTACCCCTGCACTTTTACCTGTGCTGCTATATCCCCCTTCCCCCCCCATCCCCACCCCAACCTGCCCCTCACCCCCTGCCACCTCCATTTCCATTTTCACTGACTAGCTTTCTTGTCTGCATTGCATGCCAGGCCAGCCTCTGGCTTCTTTGCTATTCCTTCCATCCAGGACTAGGAGACACACCAAGTACAGGTACTTCCTCAGCCTGACAAAGGTTTTTTCCATGCAAAAGCTGGCATCCCAGGCAGCTAGACTAAATACACCAGGAGCTTCACAACTGCAGTGCAACCAGCAGGGTCAGGCCTGTCAAATATGTGACAGGTCTGGCATTCCCCAGCCAGGACTGTGTGTGTGTGCATTAGCAGGAGGTTATGACATCTCCTACACACCTTTCACCAGGGGATTGTTGGTCCTGGCATATATGGGGCTGCTGCAGCTTGCCCAGTAGGCCAATGGGTCATAGTCCAGTGGCTCCACATCCTCAGTGAGATAGGTAGCCACTGAAGCCTCAGTGCTATCTGCCTTGGGTCTAGTGTGTTTGTACCCCGGCATTGAAGTCATGCCCATGGCCCACATTGGCAGTGGTTGGCATAGAAGAGACCGGCTGGTGCTAGTGCCAGTGCTGGCATGGGAAAGTGGATCCCCCTCTTCCACATCGCCTCACCTCTGCACTTTGGCCTCCTTGACTTTGTTGACCAGCACCTGCATCCAGTGATTGAGGGTTTTGGTGCTGCCAGTGCACATGCTCCCCTTCACCCTTGGGTCACACATGCCCACCATCATGTGGACTGTACCAGACTACAAGGGATCCATGCATCTCCTGATACCCTCCTTCAGCTGCCTCACCAGTGCCTGCAAGTCTGGTGACAGTGGCCTGCCCCAGCCAGGAACACTGATCCCCTGGAACTTCTCCATTTGGCTCTCAAGTTGGCCTGTTGCACCACCAGCCTTTCAAGCACCAGGTATTTGGACTGAGTCTCCACAGCCTTCATGATTTTGTGCTGTGGGATGATCAGCTCTTCACCATATTGACCCCGTTATCAGTGACCATGAACCTGTGGGTGAGCTTAGCCTGATGAGCTACCCCTGCACCATGTGATTCATGGCCCTCATGATCTCCCTTGCCATGTGGGGCTCATCCAGCACCTTGGCTTGGAGAAGAGCCCACTGATGGCCTGACTGATCACACCCATGCTCTGTGAGGGAGAGGTAGGTGTGATCGCCACCCCGGCTGCTCCAGATGTTGGAGGTGAAGTGCAAAGCTACCTGTGGCCCTGCCTTGTGCAGCTCCTCCCTCAAGTACTCCCTGCATGCCTCATACAGGGAGGGCACCATCATCCTGCTAAAGGTGCTGTATGTGGACATTTTGTAAGATGGGGCAAGAAGCACTAAGCTGCCTGAACCCTGGCTGCTCAACTAGGGAGAAAGGCTGGCAATCCAGAGCAAGCATCTCTCCAATGCTCTGGGTGATCTCATTCACCTTGGGAACACTCCCCCCTTTCCCCCACTGGTCCAGGGTGGCCTGCCTATGCTTTGGGGGTAAAGCGGCTTTGGAGCAAACAGGAGACTTCCCTTTTGGCATGCTTACACTGATGCCAGGATAAGCAGCCAGAAGGACAAGGGGGTGCTGCCTCCTCAGATGCAGCAGCATTGCTGTGGTAGAAAAGTGTTTCACATCCTTGGCCCAATTGATGTGCCTTTGGCAGTGCTGGTAGATAGCAAACCTGGGATCCTCTGCCAGCTAAAAATGCTCCCACACTACACTACTCACCCGCTTCTAGGTTGAGGATGAGGATGCTGTCTTATCCTACTCCTCAGTAGGCTGAGGCACAACAGCAGGAGGAGCTGCTTTGGGAGAGCCACTTGCCTCCACAATCTCAGCCTCCTCCAAGGTGCTGCTTTCCGGAGGAGACCTAGGTCTAAGGGAACTTTGAGGGGTGTGGAGCACAAACTCTGATTCCCCCTCGGTCCCCAGAATTGCTTGAGCCAAGGTATTCAGCACCCCTGGTTCCAGCTCCAGCTCCAGCTCCTCCTCTGGCAGAGGGAGGCTCACACTAAGAGATGACATTGGGGTGGAAGAGGCAGAGATTTTGCTGCTGGTGATTATTTCTGGATTGAGGGGAGGTGGTGCAGGTGCAGGTGCAGGTACAGGGACATCAGATGCAGACACTGCTCTCACCTCCTTGCTTCCACTGGCAGCAGAAGCATCATGGCTGCTTGGGAAAAGAATGTAGCAAAACCCCAAGTTTTTCTTTTCTTTTTTTAATTTTAAAATAATTTCCTCCCACTCCCCAACCATTTCTGACTTTTTCTCTCCCTCTCTATTCCCTATAGAAAAGTATACGTGAACTAAGACATAGGATAAGCTTCAGCATTTTATTTTGGTAGCAAGTCATATTTGTTTTTTCTCCTTTATATTGTACAATTATTATGATTATATTGATCTTTAGTGTTCTATATTACCGTTTTACTGGTACTATACGATTTAGGCCTACATATGTAAGTTAGCACAAGTCATGTTGAGTTTCCATTTTGTTTGTCAAGTCTTCATCTTTTCCCCATGCCCTATTGTGTATGTATGTTGTAACCTACGACTCGTACCTACCCCTCCTAAGTAACTTTGTTCCGGAATGAATGAGGGTACTTGAGCGACAATGGCAGTAGGTCTAAAAATAGCTCCCTCTAAATGACTGTACCATCAACACCAATACCTGGACCAATGACCCAGCCATCTGAACCACCCTCAGCATTTAAGAAACAAAAGATGAGGCAACCCACCATTGTGCCAAGCTGCACATGCTCAGAAGAACACCTGGAGCCCTTTGGAACAGGACTGACCTTGCTTGGACAGGCTCTCCCCATAGGAGATCTGAGGTAGTCTTCCCCATGAAAGGGGTAGGGTAGTGAAGACGGACTCTTTGGGATGCCCTCTGCATCTGGACCAGCACCATGCCACACCACCTATCCACCCAGAGCCTCTGCCAGTGACCCTCCTCTGGACAACACCTACTGGACAAAGACCCCTTTTCAGCCTGGATAGGTAGCTGTGTGTGTGTGTGTGTGTGTGTGTGTGTGTGTGTGTGTGTGTGTGTGTGTGTGTGTGTGTGTGTGTGTCGATAACTAAATGGGGCAGTGTAGTGTGTAGTCTGTTTAATAAATCTGTTATTTTGAAACCTTGAGTTTGTTTTTGTCTATTTCCTCCTTGCTACCTCTTTTCTGCCCCCCAATCTCTCAGCTGTCTACCTCAGTTTCTAGCCCTAACCTCCAAGCAGTCTACCTCTTTCTCTTTCTTTCTACTCTTTCAGAGTGTGACTCTGTTATGTGTTTTATTCCCTCTGTGTTGTAATGTGTGTCTAAAATGATATATCTCCTTCTTCTAAGACCCTGAGTTCTGTGTTAGTCTCAATCTGAATCTGATTTCTTTATTGCCTTTAGTCTCTATGTATACTACTACTAATAAACTAATAACTACTATATATAATCTGACTCTCTTCTTCTCCTGTGAATAGTGTGTGTGTGTGTGTGTGTGTGTGTGTGTGTGTGTGTGTGTGTGCGCGCGCGCGCGCATGCGCGCACAATCTGAGTGTCTTCCTGCACAGTGATGTATCACACTGGCAGGGAAAACAGCTTTCTTTTTTCAAAGTTTGCAACAAAAAACCCCCAAATAAACAAAAAAGAGAGCAAATATAAATTGAAAAAAATGAATTGGATCGTATTAAGCAAATAGATTCTAAGCTAAACCAAGCTAAGCTAAGTTCTATCCAACCCTTTCTAAGAACAAAAAGGAGCAGGTAAGTTGCAACTGACTGATTATGAAGCAAGCCAGGCAGCACAGTACTTTACTGACGCTGTTGCTCAGACAAAAACATCTCACAAAAGGCACAGCAAGTCTGCACACAGAAGCTTTTATGCTGTTTCTGTGTCCCTCCCCCAGACACTAATTGGAAAGGCAGTCAGACAGAAAAGTCATGTTCACTGGCCACCTAGACATGTCAGTCTTTCCCACCCTGGTTCTCCCACCTCCCCTTCCCTCTTCTAAGTTTCAGTTTCCCCATACAGACAGCTCTCTGAATTGCCGAATCTTTTCTTTTCAAATCGAATTGGAAAGCCAAAAGCAGCTACTGATTCAATTCAGACTTGCAGATTCAGCCTCCAAATTGTCCAAATCTTTTCTGAATCTGAATCGTGGTCCAAAGCTTTGCACAGCCCTAATGAATAGGTGACATTTTTGCCTGGTGCAACTCCATTTTACCAATGGGAGTTAAAACTTTCATTTGAGTTTGGTCCTATTTGGTTAACTGATATAATTTATGCTCACAGAAAAACAACAAAAAATAAAATGAGAGAACTTTGAATGAGCAACAAGGAGAAGCAATGGCTGAGAATATTTGTACACTGAATACAAAGTTTTATGGCTTTAGATTGCAGTGTGCATCTAGCTTGCATCAGGAAAGAGAAAAAACAGTCATAACATGATAACTTTTCAGTATGTTAGTGATCTAGATCCAAAGTACAGGGTTGGGGAGAAAGGGGGAAATTTATATCAGAGCTACTACAGATATATCACAAATTGGTACTTTTGTCAACAATTTTTCAGAGAGGCCAAGATTAGATGAACTAAGAATGTGAAGGATACTCTTACCTGTAAAGATGGTCTCTTCAGTTTGGCAATGATAAAGGAAGTTCAAGACCCTATTGCTCATGCTGTGTGGCTTTGACCTCAGAATTTTGTTTTTTAGGGTTTTCAGTTGAGGATTTTCATAATAATGATACTGAAGATAAAGATAAAATTAGGAGAAAAATCAATTGAATTTCATGTTTTCAGGCACAATAGCTTGATTCAGTACAATGTTAATGAAAACACCAGCTAAGGAATGATTGCATTAGAAAAAATAATGAAAATGGTGTAAGAGTGATTAGCATTCCAGATGTAAATCTACTTTAAAAAAATCCTACACAAGACTTGAATTATATTTATCTCAAGAAAATTAGAGTCACTTTTACTTCTTTGAATGAAACCTTAGAACTGAAATTAGTTCTCAAATTGCAATAAAAATATTTTCCCCTCCTAGAAGTTTCCAGCAAAGAAACAAAAGAGTTCAATGTGGTTGACTTTGTATCTGTTAAAACATGCATGACTGCAAAGTCTAAAAAAATAAACAAAACTGCTGCTACTCTTGGTTCTTGAAAAATATGATAATGTGGAAGTTCTTCTGTTTGTCTTCTAAGTGCCATTTTGATAAAATTAATGAGGAAATTGAAGAAAGGAGTGAGATGCAGGAGAGGCAGAATCCTATTTCACTATTTGCATCCAAATTGAAATTAAAGCGGTTGCATAACTACCTTTGTTGGCTCTTACACACAGTTTGTGATCCTATTCTGTGTGCAGTATGTATGTAAGCTGTGGGTCGGCAAGTGCATGCATATGCTAGGTGAGTATAAGTCACAACAGTTAGGCTGGCAAAAACCCATATGTGTGGTAGATGCTGGAGGAGGACACTCCTATATTTTTATCCCAATAACTTGATGGTTAAGGCTCAGACCTAACTCAGCCAGGGGGCAGCCTACTGGCTATGCCTTACTAGCCACATAGACATTTTTATGTCCACATTGTGCATATCATAGGATAACAAGCTGTGTGTAAATGCCAAAAATGGCAAGCATGTGGCAGGGTAAGTGCATTTGGGCATGTCAAATGAAATAGGTTTCTGCCTTAAAAGTTTAATTAAAAAACAAGATCAAAGTGATATACCTGTGTTGAAGTATATACATGTCTGAGAAGATAGTATTTTATACATATTATCCTGTACTGCAAACAATTTTTTAATCAGATATATTTTTAAATCTAGTTAACCTATGCTTGCTTATTTAATGTCAAGAAGAGCAAACAGAACCCAATTCTGCTCAAATCTGAAAGACCAATGAAGTCAATGGAGTTATACAGAGCTGGGCTCAAAGTCAAAACCTAGATATTTAAACCAGGTCAGTTATATGAACGTAGATCCTCTCTCAGAAGAGAATGTTGAATCTAAAGATTTCTATTACAGTGAGCAAAACATCACATTTTCCTAGGAAGCATCTGTTGTAGTCAAATTAAGTGTAATATTACCTGTAATTACTTCAACAAAAGATTCATTCAGGCACTTGTGCACACAGCTCAGCAATATGTAGCACAATGGACTGTTATTTTTGTACAGTACCAGGTCATTTGTGGTTTGGGAAGGTTCATCCAAAGGTTACTGAGTCCAGGTAATATGAGCAATAGAGGATATAATTTTTTAGAAGTACAGGAAGGGACAGATTATCCTACATTGCTAAACAAAGAAGTCTTTGAAAATGTAAGCTAGTTTATTTCAAGTACCACACATTTAAAACTAAATTGCTCTCTACATATGAAAGCATAAATGTGATTGAATTCCTAAAGGCATTTTAGCCTCTGCTACCTAATTCCAAGTCAGTTATCTTTCATATAACTCAACTAATCAGCCACCAGATGTGGCTTCAGTTGGAAATGTTTATTGAGAAAATAAGTGGTTGATGCAGAAGAAATAGAATAAACTCCACTGGGGAAACATAATTTCTTAGTTAATATAATTTAAAAATAATTTATAGCATATTTGCTAGTGTCAGGACTATTGGGTCTCAGTCTGCTCTTGGACATCCAAGTGCAACTCCCATTGACTTCACTGGGAGCTGTGCCTGTGTATCTAAAGGTTGAGTTGGGCCATAAGGAACTGATTTGTTCCAGAAGCACTCATCCAAGCCTAATGCTAAAATGAAAAGAAAAAAGAAGTCAAACAGAGGAGAAAAATAATTCTCAAAATTCCAAATTTTAGGTAAGAATATGTTTCTTTTCATTATCATCCAGAGAGAGTGAGGCTACAGCCCAAACTTTGTCTATTATTCACTTTTATAGAATTGGCTCATTCTTGTCATTAATAAGTAACAGACAAGCTAGAATATTCATCGTGATTCAGCTTCCAGGATTTTTTCCCCCATCCCATCTTCCACAGATGATCCCCAACCCAGTCACTTTTACTCCAGCCATATGTTAAAGTACTTTGGGGACACATAGCTCTTGGAGTTCTGGGGCCAGAGAATAAAAAACAGGTCTCAAATGCTTATATATCATGTCATCATCCAAATACTCATATCAGTTAGAGATAATTCCTTTGGAGAGTTAAAAACAAATATTAACATACATAAAATTACTCAGGAAGCTCATCCTTTCTGAGGAAAGGGAGAGAGACAAATGCAAAAGGAATATGAAGGATTTCTTTGACAGTAAATAAATGCTTTTACATGATTCTGAATCTTCAAGTGGTATACACTGAGACCATATGATCTATTACTCCTATTTCTGCTACTTTCTGTACACTATACTTACTGGATGAGTCTTACTGTACTCTCTCACACGCCTCCAAATAAGACATGCACCCTGTTTCTGGAGGCAGACTGTGACATGAAGTAAGTCCACCTGGAAACATAGCATGTCCAGGAAGGGTGGCATCCCAGGAGATGCTCTGGGTAAGGCAGAATAATTTCCTGGTGTGGTAGGACAGCAATAAGTCTAGGCCTCAGCCCTTGCAAATACAGTAGTATGACTGTTACTTCTTTACTGTAAGTAGTTCCTTTAAATAATAGAAGTATTATTTCCACACCAAACTCACCAAGGGAAGTTGCAGCCATCCATTAATCACAATGTATACTGGCTCTACTCAAAATTAGTGTCCCTGCTTAAGTCCATTTTGGAGAGAGGTTTTTTTTGGGGGGTGGGGAGAGGTGCATGTGGCAGGCAAGTAAATAGGCTCTTTCTAATTGAAAAGTATAAGCTTTATATCTTTCAGTGAATTAGTAAGGTGCCCAAGAAAATGCTATGCTTGATCTGCTTTGGTATCTTTGACCTACAACAACAAAATAAAAATAAAACTTAAAATTGCCTCCAACTTTCTGTTCTCTTTGTCAAACAATATGAAACAAAAACATCTTTTAATTTCTTGTTCTGTTGACACATTTTTAATGGCTTTATCAGTGAAATTCCTCTTGAAACTGACATCTGTGAGAAATACTTATGTCTCCAGTATCTTTTTTTTTCTGTTTGCAGTCTTTTACAACAAATATCTTCAGTGAGTTTGCTCATCTTAAACTGAGCAGCTGCTTTCCTGAATAACTGTAAACACTCAAGTCAATTTATTCTAGAGCTGAGTCTGAACTGTTTTCCCTCTTTCTACAGCCTCAACAAAACACTTTTGAACTTAGTGGGATTACACTGACTAAATCATACAGATGGTGGCCAAAGTTTCCATACAAATTAAAACTGAAGAGATGCATTTAATAGTCCTTACTTGGCATAAATAAGACGACTGTTCTGCATATTCCATGCCATGTGTACATAACCCTTTAGAGAGAAAAGACAAGGCCACTGCTCAAAAAAATTCATGATCAGTTGAACCTGCAATTGGATTCATATGAAAGGATCCTAATATCTGAATAAAACCCTTTTAAAATGAAGAGGACAATAAGTGGATACTATTATCTAGACTGCAGGATCAGGTACTACATCAAACTGGACAAATGTAGAAAAAAAAAAGTCCCATTTCAAAAATATTTTATATTAGTACAAGACATAGATCATACACAGAGGGGACCAACTCTCTGTCTGTGTATGCAAAGTACAAATCTATGGTGAGCTCAGGCAGCTGGAATACTGCCTTTGAATGCCTTCAAGAGACATTTGTATGTTTTTCTTGCTGGGATCCTATGACCCCTGCTGACTTCCTGCACCTGGGGCAGGGGGCTGGACGTGATGATCTTCCGAGGTCCCTTCCAGCCCTAGTGTCTATGAAAACTGTGAAAAGGGTGAAACTGAGAAGAAAATTGAAAAGTATCCAAAGCAACTTACTGAGTAAGAGAATGGTTTGGAATCCTTCTGCTTGAAATAGTTAAGATCAAACCAGACACTTAACATACATTTTAGATTACCATTATTCACTGGCAGCGGGGGTGGGAGGGATCAGCTAGACCAGGGGCTCTCAAATTTTTCCAGCTTGTAGATTACATTCCAATAGGTAAAGAGGCTCATAGACATTGTAGCAGGGTGAGGTACCTAGGGGTGGCCATGTTACCCCCAGGTCCTTACCTATGCCAGTCCTGCCTTACAAGCACCTTCGTTCTTGCCTGCCACTTCTTGCTGGTAAGATGAATATAGGGAGGCTGCTCTTGAGCTTTAGTTTTGGACACAGTCGGGCTAGATCCTATTAACCCTGTTGTTTCTAAACCCCTTGATGTCCTGCTTCACTGTGGATGGTTCCCGAGTCTCTCAGCCTTATGGGCCACATATGTGACTCCAACCACCCCTTTACCATGTCTCAAGCCTCACAGACGATATGGGCATTGTCTTGCCTAGGCCTCATATTAATTCGGCCCTTTGTCCTCGCCAGGCTCTCTGCAGCCCTGTCTCTGTGCCTTCTCTGGCACCAGAGTCTCCACGCTGCACTGGGCCCCAATTAGGCCTCATCCTTCCCCAAATGGCCTCACCCAAACCACTGGTGTTATCAGACAGCACACCAATCACAACCACAACCAACCACCCTGAGTCCCTGAGCTGTAACGTAACGCAGAACTCACATCATGCTCTGCCACTTTAAAAGAGTAAAACACCCTCTCTGAGGCTCGGTGCCTAGTAGGCAAGGATACCTTATGGGTGCCTGGTGTTCCCATTGTTCTAAGGGTAGCGTATCTGTCAGCTACCACACCTCTGGGCCCTTCCTTCCTGGCAGCTCCTTTCCCTTCAACTGCTGGTAGGGAAATAACTCCTATGTCCTAGTCCTGGGGCTTATATGAGCCTAGGGCCTTGCCTCCTCCTGCCAGCTGACCAGGTGCAGGTGCAGCCAATTCCCTCATTAACCAGTTGTCATGGCAACTTGTACCTGGGCACTTATCTCTGCTCTAAGAGGAGCAGGCACCTTAGTGCCCTGTAACAGACATCTCCACATCCTTTAGTAAGGTCATCAAACAGAAGAGACTGCATGACTGAGCAGCCCAGTCTTTATGAACCAGAGACAAATCAGTCTCTATGAACCAGGGCTCCCAGGGCTATGTATCCCCAAAGTACTTTAACATATAGCTGGAGTAAAAGTGATGGGGTTGGGGATCACCTGTGGAAGATGGGATGGGAAAAGCATGCTGGAAGCTGAATAGCATGGCAGGTGTTTTCCATCTCTAATGTAATGATTCTATGAAGTATTAAAATATTTACACTGGGACACTATCAAAGTAGGAGGTAAAAAAACAGCTTATAGACATTTCTTCTTCACAAAAGTTATGCTCAGTTACTTCCTGTTTTAAAAGTTTAGTTAAAAACAGACTACCAATCCAATATTATTTTTGTACTTTGTTATGTGTTTACAGATTTGTAATATTGCTCATGTACCTGAACAGGGTATTTATACATTTCAAATTGTTTAATTAAATAAATCAAAAATTAATTAATTAATCAAGCAACAAACAACTAGAATCACTTTCATAGATCTCCTCCACAATGTCGATCTTCAGGAATACAATGATTTCTGGCAAGCATTGTGCAATGATATTACAGAATCACAGAAGAAATTGCTGTTGTCTAGTCCTGGACAAGGAACATTTTTAGAATAAGGAGACAGTATCATCCTTATTGCTGGCACTTTCCTCACTGTGTCACTGCAGGGCTTCTTCTGAGAATGCTCTTCAATTTTCTTACCTTGTCCTTTTGCTATACATCAAGAAGCTAAAGAATAGTCCAAGAGAAGTCCCTTTAAGAGATTCGAGCTTCCAGCCTCTCTTTAGTGAGTTAATCACACCCTAAAGTGACACCCACTCCTGGAAATTACTGGAAGGTAACTTTAGGAAAAGGCCATAAGTACACTGGGAGGAGAAGGTCCAATGGGAAGAGTTTAAGCCCTACTTCAAAGGAACAGCTTTCCCAGATTTATTTGATAATTACATATCCTGAACTGTTAGAAAAGAACCAACTTGTATGGAAGTGGATAGGGTCCCTCCTATTCCTACAAGTATGACTGAGGCTACAGAAAAAAATCACATATGGAGAGTTTGGGTGCAGAAAAAAACTGAGGGAGAAATTGAGATTCCTTGTGTTGACACACAAGTGTGCCTCAGGTCCAACAATAAATAAAATATTATTAAGATCCCTGTTGTCTCTCACAGCTTAAAATACTAAGTAAAAAAAGTAAAATATGAAGTAAGGTTTTAATTTTAATAATATCCCTTCATGTCTTCAGCTATAAAGTCTGTTGCAAAGGAAACCCCAAGTTTGACAGTCTTTTAGTTAGCATTAAATATGGTCTTAATAGTCTTTTTTGAAGGGAAAGAGAAAAAGGTACTGTTGATGGTTTACCATATTTATTGACTTTGTTAAAGTTAGATCCCATCTCCCTTAAAACAAAACAAGGCCAGTGTAGAAAATTTGAGAGAACAAAAGTGTGCGCCTGAATCTCACAGAATCCAACAAGAGGAGAATGTCAAAAAGCTGGCGGGAATTCAGAGAGGAACAATAAAAAAATGACTGGAGAGTATGACTTATGAAGAAAAAGTAGAAAAACTATAACATTAACTTGGCCAAATGATGACTAAGTGGTGAGGGAGGATGGTGTGACACTATAAGAATTTGAAGGTTGGAAACACTAACAAGAAAAAGGAGCTATTTAGGGTGGTCCAGTAGAACACACACTAAGGTAATGGGATGAAAATAGTTGAAAGAGCATTTAGGAAAATTTCCTAATGGCAAGATCCATCCTACTCTAGACATCTCTCTCAAGGGAAGTGGTGGGAAATCCCATTGCTTGAAAAATTGTACAGTCTAGTTTGGACAAAACTGTGAGAATATACAATTCTGGACTGGCAGGTGTTGGGAAATGGACTGAATGATTTAACATGGCTTTTCCATCTCTGATTTTTGCAATAGGTCCATGAATGGTTGTTAGTTTTGATAAAACTGTTTCTTTGCAAAACTCAACCATTTTTCTTCAGTCGGATCTTGCATATATCTAATTTGATCTCCCTTATATCCCCAGCAGCATCATTCTGATTTGAAACACAAGCTCCTTCTGTCAGAAACTAATTGTCAATGGGTTGCAAAAACAACAACATAAAATGCGCATTGCATTGAAAATAAGATGGAGAAAAAATTCTAACAACAATGTCGATTTCTACCTACTTAGGCCAAAGTTGCAGGCCACACAAGGAGGAACACCAAACGAATTATAAATAGAAAATAAGCCCAGGTTCTCCCGGGGGTTGAAAAGGTGGCCACAAAATATACATAGTCTTTAGAGAAATTGGTTCAGCTCCTCCTTAGAGGACTTTGCCTCAAAACTATTAAAAAGCAAACCAAAAAAATAGCACAGAAATTTCAGGAGAGATATCACATAGCCTGTTTCCATCTTGATCAATGTTTCTCTCATGTTCTCTTTCTATCTAGGAAAAACAGATTAGGTTTACATAACCCCTTATCTCCCAGTTTTGCTTTTCTAGCCCAAGACACCAACATTATGACTAGAGAAGTCATACATTCATCAGAAAACCTCTTCCTCATACCTACTAGGAGGCCAGCTGGGAACTACCCTCACAATCAAGAAAAAAGGAAAGCTCATGCTCATCCTTTTCTTCCTGCTCCAATTTTCAGCCTTTAGAACATGGTTAATGAATGTTTCTTGTACAGTCCAGCTGACCTCCCTGAAACATTTCTTCCCCTTAGCTGATAGTTTTTGTTCCACAGGTATTCTGAAATGCCAAACCTGGAAGCAAGGTATTCCTGTCTCAGGAGAATTTTGTCCCAAGATTTAAAGAATTAGTACAGTTATTGCAGTTATATTCAAGGAAACAAATATATACCAGTAAAACATAACATGGATGACACATAAATGGGTCATATTCACCTAGTTTATCAACTGAGAGCCTAACAAACAATGATTTTTCTGTTATTAGCCATCAGCTCCAATTATATATCTGCATATTTTTAAAACTTTTTTATTTTCTTTAACTACATATGATTAGCAGAAGCATCACTATGTGCCCCAAAAGTATTTTATATAGTGCCTCAGGAAATCAGATGTGGCAACAGTTTAAAAAGTACCTCCGTAAAGACTGTTACAGAATGGTGATTCAGATTTCTCTCTGCTTCTGCCAAATGTTCCTCTATCTTTCTCTGACCCTGGCATTTTAAACAGGGTACTGTGGCACCCTGGGATACCTTGAGATCCTTTCAAGAGTGTGCAGAGTGCCAGCAAGGTTAGCACTGTTAGATGTGTGAACATGATTCACAAGATACACCCAAAGATTTCAAACAGGAATCCATAGTGTTAAAATCATTCTGAGCTGTGGTAGCCTGGGTTCTATGCAACAGAAGAATTGCTCTATTATTTTTCACAAGACAGAAACTGAGTGCAAACTAAGAGCTGGTATTTTTTCTGGAGGTGGCTTCAGTCTAAAAAGTTTAAGAATCGCTGTTGTAATACCTCAAAACTTTTGGGAAATTTAAATTCAGATCCTGCTTAAAAAGTTGGCATATCCTTCTATAACCGAGTCAGAACATCCAAAAATTGGTCAAGATATATATTTAGATATGAACCACCCCTTAAGCTAATGCTTCTAACTTTCCCTCAGTGGAGGAATATATTTTAGCTACAGAAGTGGCCCCTACTTAAAGAGATACATACATCTTAATTTGTTTACAGCAAGGCCCTGCTCAACTACTCATAAGGGGGTGGGCAGGGGAACATGAAGAAAAAATAAATTGTCCTTGAGAAACTTGATCCACATTAAATCTTTTCTGAACAACATGAATAAACAAAGGAACCACCTAAGAATTAGTTGCCTGCAATTCACTTCAAAATTCATGAAGATCTTCACAAAATTCCATGTCATGGGAAATTCAAGCACCTGCTAATCACTCTCTACACTGTTTCCTCCTCTCTTCTCTTTATGTACATTAGCTTTTGTAAAATAAAAATGCTCAGAGTTTGGTAAAGTGCACTTTAAACCTTCCAAGCAAACAGAGAACTGCAGTGCTGCATGATGGAGAACTATAATTCAATCATATTTTTCAAGGTTTAAGGATGTTTTTATTTACAGGGCTTATTTCCTAAGTCAGAAATCTTCATTAAAACAAAACAGATATTAATTTTTATGTACTTTCTCGTAAAATTCCTTTCAAACCTGATATGATTTGGAAGTAGTTAAGATCAAGCAGAAATAAAACAGTGGAATAAATCATCAATTAATGTACACTGGCACAGATTTGTTGAAGTCAGTGGAGGTACATAGGTGAAACACATTATTTATAGATACATTTCACACAGATGGCAATCAAAGGCCAACAGTGCAGAAGGAACAAAGAATAATGACACCGGACTTCAGAAAACTAGACTTTAACAAACTCAGGGAAATGGTGGGCAGGATCCCCTGGGAGGAAAGTTTAAACGGGAAAAAGATTCCAGGAGAGAGGGCTGTACTTTAAAAGCAATATGAAAAGTGCAAAAGCAAGATATCCCAAAATGACAGAAGATTGGGGAGTGCAACAAGAGACTAGCTTGATTAGACAGCAATCTCTTCAATGAGCCACAACTCAAAAAAGAATCCCCCAAACAGTAGACACTTGGTCATATTATTAGAGAGAGTATAAGAGTACCACATGAGCATACAGGGAGGAAATTAGGAAGGCCAGTGTATGATTTCAGATGTTACTAGCAAGGGATGTAAAAAAAAAAGAAAAGCGATTCTACAAGTATGTCAAGAATCAGAGAAAGACCAAAGAAACCATAAGTCCCTTATGAAATGTAGAAGGCAATATAGTTACAGATAATGCAGACAAATATTTAATGACTTTTTTTTTTACTTTGCTCTTCACAAATAAAGGCAGTGACCAGAAGATAAGTCTAGTTTGCAGAAAGAGAGGGAAGGAGTCAAACAGCCTAGAACAATGACAGAACAGGTTAGGGTTAGTCAAAGAGAAGTAGAGCTGGAAGGACCTCTAAGGGCCCGCTAGTTGAACTTGCTGTCTGAGGCAGGATCATCCCTATCCAAGCCATCCCATAAAACCATAATCTAAACTTTACATAAGACTACCCTCAACCCTGGTTTACTTAGAGAAGGCAGATACTTTCAAGTCAGCAGGGCCAAATGAGATACGCTCTAGGGCCACATCCACATGAGCAGCAGCATGCATTTGCAGCAGCACAAATAGTAGAAGCACAAATCTGCTGCCGCAGTCCTGCTCATGCAGCTTGCAGCAGGATTGTCCCACTGCTCCATGTGCTGCAGGGAGGGGCTGGTTGGGGCACAGGGTGGCAGGCAGCCCCCATGCTGGGGCACCCTGTGACCCAGCCAGCCAGAGAGTGGCATGTGGAGACAGAGCTGCCCCATCTCCATGAGCTGCAGAGTCCCTGTCCTGAGGCACCCTGCACCCCAGCCAGCCACTCTCCAGCTGGCTGGGGTGCAGAGTGCCTCCAGATGGGGGAGCAGGCAGCCTAGGAATGCCTGTTCCCCAATCTCTGAATTCCTCAGTGGGGTGGATCTGCTCCACACTGAGACTTGCAGAACCCCCATCTTGAGGCACACTGCACCCCAGGCAGCTGCCTCAAGCTGGGGGCACCACAGGGCACAGTTTAATGTGCAACACATGGTTTGTGGTGCTGCAGAGAGGTTTGTGGTGCCACAAACCACACATGCCTGCATGTCTGGATCTGGCCTAGGGTACTGAAGGAATTGGTTGAGCTAATTTCATAGTCATTTGCTATTTCCATTGAGAACTTGTGGAGGTCATATGAGGGTCCAGATGAGTGGAAAAGGGCAATATGCTAAGTATCCATCTTTATGAAAGGGAAGAAGGAAAGGAGAAGTGTTACAGGGTATTACAAATCAGTCAGCTTTGACAGATCACAGATTAGGTCCTCAAGAAATTTATTGTGAAGCACCTGGAACAGAACAAAGTAATCTGGAACAGCCAGCATGGATTCAGCAACAGAAGTCCTGCCTTACAAACCTGATTTCCTTCTATGATAAGTAAGAGTGGATGGGATGCAGGGCAGTGGATACATTATACCTTGACATTAGTAAGGATTTTGATTCTATCTCCCACAATGTTCTCCTTAACAAGCTAATACAATACAGGCTAGATAAAAGTACTGTAAGGTGGATAAATAATCGGTTGGGTGATCATGCTCAATGAGCAGTTATCAGTATCTAGTCAGGTGGAGATGTCAAGTGGGATTTCCCATGGGTCTGCCCTGGGTCTGGTGTTGCATACACTCTAAAGGGTAGGACTAGGATACAGAATGACCTAGACTGAAAAAATGGTTCACAATCAATCGGATAAAATTAAACAAAGACAAGTGCAAAGTCCTGTACTTGGGATAAAACAATTGCATGCACACATTCAAATTGAGGAATGGCTGGCTAGGTACTGCATAGAAGGACCTGGGGGTTACATTCGACCATAAGATGAATGTGAGCCAATAGTGTGTTCTGGCTACACAAAAGACCAAAAGCTTATCGGATTGTATCAACAGGAGGTTCATGTGTAAATCCAAGGACATGATTCTTCCTCTCTATTCAGCACGGGTAAGGTCTGACCTGGAAAACTGTACCCAGTTTTTGTACCCACACCTCAAGAAGGATGTGGACAGATTGTAAAGAATCCTAACAAATGCAACAAAAATGATTATAAGCTTGAGCAGCATTGCTTATGGGGCTAGGTTAAAAGAACTAGGGTTATTTAGTCAGTAGAATAGCTGCAATATCTACCATCACTTGCTGCTGAATGGATGCCATATTTAATTTGGAGAAGAGATGACTGAGAGGTCATTTGTTAACAGTCTTCAATACCTAAGGGGTGAATATAAAGAGGATGTAGATGGGATTTTCTCTGTGGCCAGAGAGTACAGGACAAGGAGGAATTGCTTTAAGCTGCGGCAGAGAAAATTTAGGTTAGATATTAAGAGGAACATTCTGATAATGCAGGTGGTCAAGCATGAAAACAGACTATCTAGATAAGCTGTGGAATGGCCACCCCTGGAAATTTTCAAAAGCACAAAAGGACAGACACTTGGTTGGGATGGTTTTAGTCAGGCATGATCCTGCCTTGAGAAAGAGTTTTTACTAGATAACCTTATGAAGTCCCTTTCCAGCCCTTCTTTCCTATGATCCACTTTATTTTCACATACCAATTCCCTGAAGGACTAGATACTACCAATATAATATCTTCCACACTATACTATATTTAATTTCCTCTTTAAAATAATTGTTCTATTCAGCTGACAGCTAGAAGTGTCCCTCCACAATGCATTTTTTTCCTGCTTGTGAATTTTTGGTAAGCTCTGTTATCACTTATCTTTTAAAAGTGTTCTTCAAAAAAATGAAGATTTTATTCCCCTTCTCCTACCGTCTCCTACCTCCCCACATATACGCACTTCGTGAAGTTTTAGTGGCATTCCTGGACAGATGTGCCTCTATATTTTCCCTTACATAGGTATGATGAAAATATGGAATGTACTTTCCAGCCACAAATACTGTCATAAAAAGATATACCTGTATTACAGTATAGAACAGGAAAGTCCATTTTTGTGCACGTGAAAACATGTTCACAGGGACAGTGAAAGAAAAAAAACAAAACAAAAAATCAGAGAGAAACTCAAAATGAACAGAGTTTGCAGTGTCCACTTTATATAAGAGCAGGAAGATTTGGTTTTCCATTCAAATAGTCAGAGACTTGTTTTTTTGCCCTACCCCTGCAGTAGAGAATATTTTCTCTGTTACTTTAGTGTTTTGGAACCATGTTCCACATATGCTAAATCTTAAACCATAGCCTACAATAATAGAACATTTGTAGACATGCTCCGGGAGTAGGGGTGGCACTTTAGCGAGGCTCTGAGAACCATTCTAATTAAAGTGCCTGGAGCATCACATGCATGGGTGACTGGTGCCACCTAATACTGGGGGGGGCACCAGTGGCTGATCACCAGCTGAGGGGAGGTCTCCCAGTGGCTGATCACTGTTGCCAGTGGAAGTGCCGGTGGCAAACCCAGAAGTGCCACCAGCACTTCTCTCAGGGCGGGCACAGCCAATCACAGGGAATGCACATGCACCCCCTACACATCACCAATGGTCATGTGTATCAGTGTCCCCACTCTGCAAAATGGTGGTGTGGGCTTTAGTTAAAACACCCCCACCACCAATGAGCAAGCTTTAATTAAAGTGCCCCCCCACCACCATTTTTCAGTACGGGGATGCTTATACACATGGCATTGGAATCTGCTGGAGTGCAGTAAATACCATGCTCCAGAATACTTGATTAACTGAGTCTTCTCTAACATGCTGTAATTACAACACGTTGGGACTACCTCCCTGCATGTATATAGGTGCTCATCATTCTTAAGAGTTGTACGTTCTCATATTTATCAAATGTTATAGTTAACATTTTACTAATTAGGTGTCTGATACTGTGGATAAAATTATGTTTTTCCAGGCATATCTGAAACAGTATCACACATATATACAGTGTTTCTGTATAAAACAATTTTATGGTTCTCTGCAATCCTTTTCTGCAATTGCTAATCAGCAACAGTTTGACTGTATTTTATTTACATTTAGGGGAATAGTATTTAAAAGAGAAGATTCCCACAGAGACTCTGGATGTGTTCTTGTCATTACAACTGTACTGAAATTCTTGACATTTGAAGGATAAAAATCAAGTAGCTAGAAAGAAAACAAAATAAAGAAAGAAATAGATAGAAATTCAGTTGTTATACTTGAATTTACAAATCATTTGACTTTATGACCTGATTTGAGGCATGGGAAAGTGAAACAATGATATCTGATGTAAAAGACCAGTAAATACAAATTGGAAGGGTTCATTTGGACCTAAAGATATCATGACTTGCTGTGTCTGGTCAAGTGTTTTGCCCTTTCACAGAAATAAACAGGCCATGAGATAAAGTACATGTGTAACAGTCTATGAAATGAATACCTGTTTATTAGTTATATACTATATTTACTTGAATCTAAGTCAACCCTGAAATTGAGATAACACCCCAATAATTATATTTTATATATGGAAAATGTATCCATTTATTATAAATTATCCAGGTGTAGAATCTATTTTTGGAGGGCGGTCTTAAATTTATTCCCCCCTCGCCCCGCGCATTACAGAAAGGAAAGCAGTGGCTGGGGATGAGTTAGCACTCTTGCCCTCTCCCCCCACACTGCTTCCCCTTGATGCCTTCCAGCTCCCCCTGCCAGCTTCACTCTCCAACCCCCTCAATCCCCACAGCCTCTGTCCCTCTCCCCCATAACTTTTATCCCCTCGTCCCCAAGTCCCCACAGTCTCTGCCTCTTCACCCCATTCCCTTCTGTCTCTTCTCCCTCTACCTTGCTCCCCACAATCTCTACCTATTTCTCCCTCTCTTATTGTCAGATATTGCTTGGGCCTTGTTCCCTCCCAAAGCAAAGCACATAGAAGCACAACCTCTGCTAGCTATGCAGCAGCAGTGGCATTGCTGATTGACTGGGCAGGGGGCAGAGTTTCTCTGTGCTCCTCACCTAAGAAAGATTCCAGCACAACTCTAAGATGAAGGGCTGTTTCCCCCTATGATGATGGGGATAGGGGGGGAGACCTCACTTTAGATTCGAGTAAATATAGTATTTATACAAAGCTTTTATTACAATCAGCAAGGCATGGAAATTCTAAGAGCTCAGCAACTTAGTTCTTAGCCAGAGTAAGGCAGCATAGTGATTACTGAATATCTGAAGTCAGAAAAGAGAAGTATTTTTCTGCAGCAAGTAGGATCAGGAACCAAAATGACTGTGCTTTAAATGCAATATAAATATCTGTAAAGTTGTAAGCCATGCTGTTGTACTATGCTACATACTAGTACTTCTACAATGTAAAGTTTAAATGAAATCATGGAAATAGTCATATCTACTTTGTTCTTACCATCCACAGTATGTTCATATAAAACAGAATAAATCTCAACAAACAAAATCTTTACCCTAAATACATTTACTGGATTGAGTCTTCTTGTAGAACAATAGACGTAGGAAAAATGAGTTCAAGTGATATATGCTTACAAAAGTGTAACTAAAAACGTTCAACTCTATGAATAAGATAGATACTTCCCACCGTGTCCCTACATAAATCCACAGGCACATGACTTTGTCCAGGCAATACCACATGGGGTGAATAGAAAGAATTCAATCCCCATAGCCTGCCGAGAGCTGGCTGAAAAAAGGAGCAGCTGCAATTTCAACAGTTGGAAAACATCCTATGGTAACATCCTTCCCTTTCACAAGCCACCTCCAAATTGCTTATTAGTCCTTTCCCCATGATAGTGACTGTGGTATCTTGATGAAGCTGGTAGTGAATAAAGGATTCATTTTTTTACATACAGAAACTTATATACAACTATTTACAGTAAAGAGTTAAGAAGTTTTACTCTTTACTATTGCCCTTGCCTTTATGGCTGTCCTGTTACCGTTCTGTGTCCTGGAACGTCCTGCTGCCTTTACCCAGACCATCTGTTGGAATGCCATACTTCATGGATGCTCTGAATGTCCAGAAAGGCTTACCCTATGTCACATCTTCCTCTTTTTATAAAATCATAACTAGAGTAATAACATTAAGGAAGCAACTATTCCAAAATCAAACTAACATGTCTCATATCACAAACCCCATTTGCCATATACTTCATGCACAGAACCCTAAGTTTCTTCCCACTGATTCACTGTTTGTCCTAAGAAACAGACTGAGGTTGCCTTGGGATTAATCCTTATGTCCACAAGGCTTGCCCAGAGATGACACTTTCTACAGGCAACTGGTAAGGAGAAAAAACAGCAAACCGTAAGTTTGGAGACAGAAGAACAAGACGAGAAAATTTTCTTACCCTCTCACTCAACTAGTGTCCATCCTGCCAATTTTGCATTGAATCATTGTCTTTTAACCGTGGACATGGTCTTGCTCTATTGTTGTAATTTAGCATCTAATTGTACTTTCCTTGTCTTTTCTGGGCTATTATAGATTCTATTGTCACCCTTCATTGTTAGTCCATGCCCAGTAGAGTTTTTATATATCTGTTGTAAAGCAGTTCCCCAAGTGACTTTTGGTACTGCAGGGGTATGGGTCTGTACCCAAGTAGTACAACTAGACATGTTATTTCTCAAGAAAGATCCTCACAATGCATACTCTACATTCTGTCTATTCATTGAGTTGAAGGTATCTGGGACTAGATTTATCATGAGAAAAAAAAATCAACTCTTGAGCAGTCTCAAAATTCCCTATTCCTGAACTGTGATCTGCTGTCAGTAACTACACTTCTTGGAATTCCATGGAGTACAAATATAGATAGGTGTCACAGTGCCATCATCAAGCATCACTGAGTCTAACAAATTAGTATAGTAGTCTACTATAATTAGGTGGTCATGTCTTCCCAAACTGAACAGATGAATTCCTACTTTGTTCCATGGGACTGCAAGTTGTTTATGAAGTATGATTGATTATTTTTGCTGGGCATTCCTGTACTTTTGACTTGTCCTACACATCCTCACCATATCTTCAATATCACTATTTATCCAGAGCCAAAAGACAATATCTCCATCTCTAACTTTTGATTTGGGTATTTCCAGAAGACCTTCATGTATTCATTCCATTCTCTTATCATGGTAGGACTCATAGCCTGTGTACCCTTCATGAGTACTACTGAGATCACTGAGAACTCATTTTTATTTTGAGAATACGCAGGTGGAAAATGGTGATTTTTCCTTCTTTCTTATTGCTTGTATCACTGCTTGCAATGTTTCATCTTCAGCATTTCCAACACCTGTTCATTCCAAATGCCTGGAGATGCATTGCATTATGCTTTAACCAAGTCTACATGTACAGGTTACCATTGGCACCAGATCATCAGGTTGTATACTGTTAAGTATGTTGTTGAAAAAGTGTCTGCCATTAATAAGTAGTGTCCAGATTAGAACTTCAGGGACATATCATACTTCTGAAATTTCAGTTATTTCTCTATCCTTGGTGATGCATCCCCAGGTTCTTTTTAGAATACTTCAATTAGTGGTTTGTGCTCAGCTTCTGCAAAGAATTTCCAACCATACAGTAAGCCATGGGATTTTGTACATCCAAGTCAGGCCAAGAGTCTCTTTTTCAATCTGTGCATATATTTTTTCTGCAGCTACTATAGCCCTAGATGTATATGAGACAGGCAACCAATCTGTTCCATGACACTGTAGATAGTACAGCTTCCAATCAATATTTTGAGGCATCTGCAGGGAATTTGATGTCTTTTAATGGGTAAAAGAACTATAGCACTGTGTGTGGAGCATGGTGTATTAGTGAGGGGGAGAGCAACACCATGGCAGATAAGGCAGAGAGCAGAAAGCAGAAGATCATATCAGGCAGAGAATACAGGGCAGGAGACAGAAAGCAGAGCAGCGGCTTCGTCAGGGAGCGCAGAGCAGTAGATTGGGTGGGGGAAAGGATTGTAATAGTATTCAGGGAGGGGGTGCAGCTAATTTGTGGAACATCTTCCAACAAAGGTGGGCTCCCTCAGTGTCTTAGATCATTAAATTCACTGTCATGATCTGGCAAGCACTATTGTGGAGAAGGTTCCTTAGATGCATTATGTACCAGTTGCCATTACCAGTTGTGTAGTTAGGTATAAACTTACTGACTTAATTCACCATCCCTAGAAATGTCTAAATCCCTACTTTATCTTCAGGTTTTAGAAAGTTTAATATCACCTATTCCTTTGAGTTCTCAAGTAACATTTCCCTTGAGATCAGTTATTTTTGTTGTTTGAATCTGGCACTTGTTCTTATTCATTTAAGGTTATTAATTCTTGCAATACCCAGCACTTGTTCTCAGTCATTCTTGATGTTCCCTGGCACTACCACACCAAATTATGATGTAATCAACTGCTAGACCTGCTACCGCTAGACCTGGCTTATTGCATGATGAACTACTTCTGGAGCTGAGCATATTCCAAAAGGTAGCTTTAGGAAACAGTCAGTGTGTTTACATAAGACATTATATCTCTGTAGCATCAGCAGGCACGAATTGTGACACTGACACTACTGCACAGTATCACTGGAAATGACCCAAGTGCCTGTGGGATTGTGCAGTAATTGCAGTTACTGTGCAGTTATCGAGTATTTGCTTAAGCAAGTACTAAATGACTGCACAGTAACAACTGCACAGTCTGGCATACATGTAGATGTGCTCAGTATCTTTCAAATGGGGTGCTGAAAGTACAGATCTTGGCATCCAAAAGGATCTAATCAAAATCCTTTTAATGCACCTAATTTGCCATGGAATTTTGCTCCTGTCATCTGTGACAGTAGTTCACTTGTGGGTAAGTAAAAGCGCTCTCTCAGGGAATCTTTATATGGGCTCCAGGGTTGTTGGGGTGGGTTGGGTGGGAACCAATGTGAAATTGGTGAGAGAACTTCTTTCCACTTTCCTTATAAATTTCAGCTTGTGTTCTATAAGAACCACATGCTTTGTTGTTTCTCATCTGCTTAATGGTTTTCAAGACCTCTTGATTAGACAGTGGATCCACAAGGCCATCCTTAATGGGATGTCATGGAATGGCTCCAGTGGCATTGTCCACAACATTACAATCTCAATTCAGGGAATCTTGCAAGTGTTCTTTCTACTGTGCATTGATGGCAGAGTGGTCTTTAAACAGTGTTATTCTATCCTTGGACCTCAGATGGATGACTCTTTGTTAGCACTAAGTATACAATTTACTTCACCTGTCCTACATATGATACTCTGTTTAAGACATTTATAGTGTTTTAAGATTTGTGTAATGTTTAAGACATGTATAGTGTTTAAGACAAAAATAGTGTTTTTTCATTTGATACATTACAAAATTGTTGATTTATATTCAGTTTTTACTTTACTATAATCCAGGATCTGGAAGTTATAGTGGATCACAAACTGAAATGTTTTATGTTCATATTATTGCATCATGGTGGAACATAAACTAGAGTATCACATGTAGAAGACATTCAGTAACCCTTCTATTTCACTTAGCTACATGAGACTTCAACTGTGTTACTGTGTCCAGTTCTGGTCAACGTAATTCAAGGACTGTATGTAGCAATTGGAGAAAATCCAAGGATAAGAAACCAAAATGATCAGAAGTCTAGAAAACATGAACCAGGAGGAAAGTTGGTATAAACTGAGTTTATATAATGTAGAAAAGAGGAAACTGAAACTAAAGAGAGACAGGATAACAATCTTCAAATATGGAAAGGTTGCTGCAAAGAGGAAGGATTATACATTTTTTCCGTGTTTACTGGGATTAGGATAAGTAGTAAAGGTCTTACATTTCAGCCAGGACAATTTAACATGGACATTACCATTAAAGGCATTTTTTTTCCTACTTATGCACTTGAACAATTACTTAAGGAAGCTGTTCAATCTCCATCAGTGGCGTGTTTTAAGAACCATTTTTACAAACTCTTCATGACAGATGTTTAAGTATAGTCTGAGAGGTCATCTAGTCCATCTCCCTGTCTCAAAGTTCCTTCCAACTATATATGTAAGTTATATATATATATATA
>JAGPOW010003316.1:25390997-25423561 GCA_030014935.1 Caiman crocodilus | reverse complement strand
AAGGAATCTAAGGCTTGCATTATATTTTTACTTCACTGGGTATACTGTTACTAGATTTTGGGCAGAGGAAAAAGCATTAATAATGAAACTAAATTTTATAAAGTGCCTTTCTCTATAATCATCCAAACCAAAATCCCAGATATCAACATCTCAGAGCTTTAGTCTGTTAGAAGCCTGATTCTAGATCCATTTTTTGCAGCTTGAACTCATCTCTTGTTAAAGTAAAATGTATCTAAGCTGCTGCTACAAATGAAACTACAGTGACTGAACTAACATTCACATGCATTACTAAGTTTAGGGGTCAAGAAGGAGTAAGCTGGTAGCATTTTCATCTAAAAAAAATCTCTTCACTAACACCGCAGGGACAGTAAGATTGTACAAGAATACTCTTGCACATATATACAACATTAACATTGTCTTGTCATTGTTCAGTTTTTACAGGTATGGCTTATGTTCAGGTATTCAAATAGCTGCAAATCTGTCACAGATATACAGCTAATAAGCCAAGCTGTAAAATGCATTGAAAAACATGAACAGCTTGCATTCGCTATAGCAATTTTGCTATCAAAAGCACTGGAAGCAGTAAGATAAGAACATCTTAGAGAAATGTACAGCTGTGAGAAATCTGCATTGGGCAAAGTCTTAGGACCACAGAAGGTAGACTGGAAAGCAAGCCTGGATTTGTATAACGATGGAAAATTCCCAATGTAGAGAAACACTGGCTGAACAGCAACCAAACTCTCACAACCCAGTAAACATAACTAAAGTTATTACTGATTTGCAAACATCTGTTTTCTGAAAAGAAACACTGAGGGATCCAAGGACTGCTTGCACATGGAAAGGGGTTTCCCTTAAACAGATCTATCCATCTATCTATCTATATTTATGGGACATGGTTCAGTCTTTAACATTAAACAAATGTTATGTGGAAGCCTCATCTTGAGCTGACAAGTCATGCAAAAATGACAAACTGCCAAATCTTCACTGGGATTTCACCTTGAGTTAAAAGCATATCTTTTATTTTCTGTCATGGGAGAAAGGTCAAGAACGCAGTCCATTTTCCAGGTTTCCTGTGCTTTCTATTCAGTGCTAACCCTGAGATATAATACTTCTAGCTGTATTACCTTCACACAGAAAGCCTCCTTTCTTCACTCAACTAGTCCCAACCCACCACCAAGATCCTGCCTCTTCCTGTTCACCTTTCTGCCCTAATGAGCACAGGTAGGGATACTTTTGTCCACCCTGAAAGCTGAGCATTTAAGTTGAGCGCTCTCAACATGGTTCCCTTTGGGGGCAATTAACTCTTTTCTTGCCTGGATAAGTGTGTGGTCTACGCTAGCCAATATGCTTCCAACCTTTTTTTTATGGGTGTGTAAATCTCAGTGTAAGGAAAAAATGGATTATATTTGAAGAAAAATCAGATCCCTTTCTTCAAAGTTATGAACTTTATATTCTGTAAATGCATCCTGCACTGAGACAACCTCAGCCAAACTGTCAGAGAGACAGAATGCGGAAAAGTCCTGCTTAGCATGCCTGAAAACTGTTTTAAAGCCTCATAGCCAAAACTATTGGGTCAACTTAGGTCATAGTTGCACATACAAATCAAGCCACATTTTAACTTTGTAATATCTCTTTAAATCATGAGGTCAATATTTGTCATTACAGCTTGAGTGGGGAAAACTATCCAAACTTTTCTGGATTTGGCTAAAACTTTTCATGGAAAATTTCAACCTAAGGAAATAGGTTCAAGAAATTTATGAGCAACTGAAAATGTATCTTGGAATAGAAGCTGAGGTTTATTTGTAACCATAGAACGTGCTATTTGCACCATCTAGATTTTAAATATAAATATATATTTGAATATTTCCAGGCTGAGAAAGAGAAAAGCCAATGCGCTCTCAGAGAAGGCTGACTGACCTGAAAGGAAAGAAAAAAGTGTTTGTCCCAGTCCTGCAAACAAGTACTTCATTCATATGAAATTATTTCTCCAGTCACATTAACTAGGGAGGGGGTTAGTATGACATGACCTTTGGGTACCAGTTCAGAGAGAGTACAAGATTGGTGGCTATGACCTCTGATCTGGCCACTACTGCCTTTGCTCAGGCTGTAAAAATTGGTTGTTATATTTCTGCATTTCTCCTTTCAATCATCCTACAGGCAGGATAATTTCAGTAAAGTTAAGCATGTGAGTAAGAGAATGCAGGAGAGAAACCATATGGGAATCATGGTTGAGTGTTTTAAATGCACTTTTACATTCAAAACTTCTTGTGTATTTAGTGCTACAGACAAGGGCCATTAAATTCAGAACTACTTTTTTTCCATTTTTTTGCATTAAGCATGATTATAGCTGACTTGGTTTTTGGAGGTTTCTTTTCTTTGGAGACATTTTAAAATATCATAGCAGTAGGAAAAACAAAAAGGAGAAAGGAAAAATTTAACAAGAAAGATGAAGGTGAAGTAAAACCAGTGCTTTAGCCAAAAGTGTTATGGAGTTTTTCCATTATGTGAATTGGGTCTCTTAGAAGGTGAAAGATGACAAAGGGATACCATTAGCATTAATCATTCAGCTCCTTCTAATTAGCAGGACTGCAACTTCGTCTTGGCAATTTTTAGGAAGAGTCATTTTTATGCATTATGGTGAAAAGGGAAGAGTCACAGAAGTATAGTAAAACCTGGGAGTTTTTAAACAACAACCTTGCTAGTTTTAATAAAAATGGAAAATTAAATTGTACTGCTATGCTGAATGTAATAAGGTTTGCCCTTAAAGACCTGACCTTTGTAAACTCAGCCTCCACTTATTTTGTCTTTTTTTTAAACCAGGGAGAAGGTGATAAGCTTCCTGATGATTCCTTCATGGAACTGGATTCTTCACTGAGAATCAGCTGTTCTGTTACTTTTCTTCATTAGCTATCCATGCTTCTGCCTAATTTTGCATCTATTCATTAGACTTATTCAACATTTTGGGCCTAGTCCTACTGCCCTAACTTGTGTGTGTAGTCCTGTTGCAAGATTTCTCAGTTATCATATTTTCTCTCCCATTTGCTTATATTCATTTTCAAATATGAAGTTGTAGATTCCAAAAGACATCAAAATGAGGAACACCAAGACTTCCCTGGCAACTACAATGTATGGCGGACATTAACCATTAAAGTTAATTTGATTTGGGATGATGTTGGGGGCTAGAGGGGGAATGCTTTAAAAGGATAATGTCCAAGTATCTTATCAAAAAAAGCTACAGGCAAAGCTTTTCAGGAAATGGAAAATAAAAATTGATTCCAATACAGGCAGAGGTACAAATCTGAAACAGTTCTATATATCACAGTACAGGAGCAAATGAATAATAATTTATCATTGACTTGTGATCTTGGAACTATTGTAAATACTCAAGTGTAACTGAAGTTTTTATGATGCTTATGGGAGAAAAATAGATGTTTTCTGTCCCATGAAAGAGGTGAGCAGTTACAGAAATCAGTGAAGCAAAGGTCTGGAGACTGGTTCACAGACTGCTGATGACTAGAAAGCACTTATTTCTGTTCCATAGAGACCTGGGTGGTCAGATGGTGGTGGTTTTTATTTCCAGCTATTACATTACATTGAGTGACAGCTAAAAATACATAAACATATTTCTAATAAAGTTTTCCCATGTGAGCAGTTGTTATAGTTGTTGCAAGGATATTGCTCGATAACTAATGACCCAGGAGGTGAATAGCAGGGGAAATGGTCAATCTAAATGAGATCTGAGGTCTCCACCTGGAATTCTCTCTAGTAAAGTATGGTCCACACTCTTAAAATCTGAGAATTTTTGCACCGGACAATTTCTCTTTGAGATGCTGTCTGCCATGTTGCCTGTTGTGAGAAATCCATTTAAATCACAAAATCATTTATAAATAAAAACAATAATTCAAAACTACTACAGGTCAAACCCAATTTGCTATGCAATTTTGTTACTGTAACCAGAGGCATAACTAGTATGTTCTGTGCTCTGGGCTAGCACTTTCCATACCTGGTGGGTTTATGGCCTACCATAGGGTAGCAGGAACTCATACACCCCCTACTGCAGCTGCCGTAACTGCTTCCCTTGCATTGTTTAGCTTGCTGTTGAGTGATGCCCATTTCCCTTGCCTGTTGTAATGGGTGGCAAAAGAAGCAGCAGCTGCAGTAGGGACCCTGTAACAGGATGGTGCCCAAAGGCTGCCATGATGCCTATAGTGATCATCTAAGGTCACTATGTCAGTGACGGCCTTAGGGGAGGGCAAACTGGGAGACCTACCATGAGCTATTTTTCCCAGGTCTAGGCCTGCTCTCACCCTTGTGGGTAGCTTGGGTAGAGGCAACACAAACAGAATGTGGGGCCCAGGACAAATCAGCCCATGCAAGGCCCCACCCCCACTCCGATCCCAAATCTGAAGAAGGGAGGTAGTGGTGGTAGTGCAGAGGGAGTGAGTGGCTGGACATGGAGCCACTGCTTCACCCAGCTCTGCACCACCACTGCTCTACCTAGCTCCATGGGGCCCCGGGCAGTTGCCACAATTCCCCCCATGCTCCCAAGAAATGGTCCTGAGCTTGGGTATCCCTAGGCACTGCTTCCCATAGTCAACTTTCCTGGGGGAAGGCTCCTGTCTCTGAAACCTACAGGGTCTAACTGCTTCTTCTAACTCAGGCTCTGGGTTTATGTGCCTGGAAGCCTTGCCCTCTTTCTGTCATGTGTCTTCCCTAGCTCCACGCAGAGGTTTTATTCTCTTAATTAAGGGCCAACCTTCATTCCTGCAACTGTGGCCCCCACACAGCTGGCTTAGTCTCCTGCATCCTCTTAAAGGGTGCAGGCAGAAGTTCAGCTCCCCACTGTAACTGGGAAGTGTTCTGAGTTACAATGATCCCCTGGAACCAACAGAAGTTCACTGTCGGTTCCAGGGGGGGAGGGAATCTAGCTGCTGGGCAATTTCCCTTAGGAATGGCCTCCCTCCCTGCAAGGCTGCAAAGTTTTCAGAATGGGAGGGGGGGGAAAGAAGCAGAGGGAGCTGTTTCTAGGGGTTTCCCAGCAGGTGCTGGAAGGTGAAGTGAGTGAATTTGAGCCATCCTACCTCAGGGGCGGGGGGCAGGAGGGGAATACACCCACTCTGCCCTCCACTGGGGTATGAAAAACGACTGGACCAAACTCCCTCTGCTCCCTTTCCCCCACCCCCCATTCTGAAAACAGTTTGAGGCTGGCAGGGAAGCAAACACAAGTTACAGAAGACCCTCTTTTTTGGAATGCTTTCATCTGACCCCTCATGCAATGAGGGTTCTGATGAAATGGGCTATGACAGCCTGGGACCAGGGTTTTCATGGAAACTAGTCCCAGGAGAGTGCTATCAGGACATGCAGCTGGATAGGGGGCTGCTTTGGGGCAGGAGATGGGATCTTTCAGTGGTGACAGCATGATCCAGAGCCAGGACAGAGCTGCAATCCACTGCCAGCATGCAATCCACTGCCTACTTGGAGGGCCTGCCCCAGACTTTGTCAACTCCCACCCTACACACATCTAAAGTCAGCCTCTAGGTCTGGTGCCCCCTCAACAACCCCTAATTATGCTACTGACTATAGACAACATTCTTATTTGTTTCTTTGTTTTTGCTTTCACTGGGGGAGGTGGGAGAAGAAAAAGGTGGTCTCTTTAAAAGGTGGCCTGTTCTAAATATCTGAAAGGAGGTTGCTCCAAGGATATTCTCCATTGTGGTCCATGCCTTTAAAATATACTTCTCTACTTCATTCTGTGACAGGTTGTGCATTTGTTAAGCTTCTGGGTATGTTGCCAGGTACATTTTTTGTCCCTGGCCAGTAGGAACCTGGGTGATGGGGAAATTTGGAATGTGGTGATTTATTATATTGTTTTGAAAATGTTTATTGGTACTTTAAACTCTAGAGACTTTTTTCAACCCTCCAATCAATAGGAAAAGTTTGACAGAAGGATTTTCAAAATAAGTTGCCATACACACTGAGTTTCAATGGAAGTTAGAGAACTAATTGCCATTTGCATTTTTAAAAATCTTTTCCCCAAAATGTTCTTGCTCAACAGAAAACATGTGCAAACTGCTGAAGTTTTCAAGTTAAGAAAGAAGCAGTTACTTTAGTAATTTTTTTGGCTCTATGTTTGACCAATTAACCCAAAATAATCGTAAGGTTTTTTTGTTAAGAGAAGGAAATATTTGCTTTATGATCTAGACGGACCAATTCAAGCGTATCACCAAAAGATTGCCAAACTGAAACTTGAATTTTACAACATTAAAGTTAAGGGATATTTTATATTCAGTAAAACTGAGGATTACCTATCAAAGCAATAAATGTTTCTTTTCTGATTATGATTACGAGAGAGACATCTGATGCACATGCATTCTCTTGTAAAAAGGCAAAATCCAGATGTTAGTAATTATTCTGATATGGATGAATTAGACTTTCAAGACAAAATAAAAACTTATTTCATTGGAGTTTTAAAGTTAAAAATGTTTATCAAGCCATGATGGCACTGATTTATACTAATGATATTAATATTTCCTCTAATTTGTAACTTTACTCTACTGTGTATTCTATTGTTTTCCTGTAAATCTGTGTAGTAAGTTTTCTGACAAGAGGCAGACGTTGTCATTACAGAAATATAGTTCTGATCCTCTCCCTTTTCCAAGGTCTTGTTTCTTCAAACCACTGAGACTTAAAGCTCAATTATTGAACTGGGGCCAAAATTTGAAGGCCTGATCCTTATCTTAAAGTAACTGGAGTTAAAACTTGGAATAAGTATGGTATAGGTCTGATCAGAATCAAATTACTATTCTTTATTATTATTAGATTTATGGTAGCACCTCCAAAGCCACAGAAATAAACCAAGACCCTTTTGGACAGATGACTTTGTTTTTACGGTCACAGATTCTGTATCTGAGTGGACTGGGTAGTTTTGCTAAGAGGTTAGGGACAATGGATTTGTATTGGATAGTTTGAATAGGGAGGATACTGCCTCTGGCAGGAGGTTGAATTAGAAGACCTCTAAAAATACTTTCCAGCCTACTTTCTCAATGACTCTATGCATGAAAGTCTGTTTCTAGCAATGTGAAAGAGATTTTCAAAACTTCATTTACAGGCAGATCAAAATGGCATCTATAGCTTCATTTTTTTAATGAAGCAGTGTTTGATTTTGATAATGTAAGTTTGTAGCAGAGCTCTTGGAGTGTATGTAGTTGCATATCAAATTTTAATACGGGCAATATTTGAGAAAGGAAAACAGGGTTATTGTTTTGCAAATAATTCTTATAATATGTCAGTAAGAGGTACAGTTGAGGTAATGGACAAGTGTATAAGGTGCACTTTGGCTTTGTCATAATGAACAGGGCTTTTCTGGGATTTACTCTATTAATGTTAACTCATATAGTATTGGTTTTCTTAAACCACATATCATATAGTTTAGCTGATTTACAGAAATCATTAGTTGAATTAACAAATAAAGCCCACTCACTTTTAGCTTTATATTTGCTATGGCAAATTTTGCACTCTGAGGGCACATCTAGATGAGCACGGAAGTTTGTTTCTCTGGGGACTAGTAGCAGCAGTAAACCTTGTGCCACTGTTACTTGTCCCTGAGGAATGCCCATGCCATGCGTACTCTGGCATGTGGCACGTTACCCCCCAGGTGGGGTAGCAGAGACTGGGAATAGCAAGCTGTGCTGGCCCCAGCAGCCATACCTGGGATCCTGGGGGCCTCATAGATTCATAGATGTTAGGGTCAAAAGGGATCTCAATAGATCATTGAGTCCAACCCCCTGCATAAGCAGAAAAGAGTGCTGGGTCTAGATGACCCCAGCTAGATGCATATCCAACCTCCTCTTGAAGACCCCCAGGGAAAGGAAGAGTACCACCTCCCTTGGGAGCCCATTCCAGACCTTGGCCATTCTAACTGTGAAGAAGTTCTTCCTAATGTCCAATCTAAATCTGCTTTCCGCTAGCTTGTGGCCATTATTTCTTGTAACCCCTAGGAGCACCTTGGTGAAAAATATTCACCCATTCCCCTCTGTGCCCCCATGATGAACTTATAGGCAGTCACAAGGTCGCCTCTCAACTTTCTCTTGTGGAGGCTGAAGAGGTCCAGGTGCCCCAGTCTCTCTTCATAGGGCTTGGTCTGCAAACCGCTAACCATACAAGTGGCCCTTCTCTGGACCCTCTCCAGGTTATCCGCATCCCTCTTGAAGTGCGGCACCCAGAATTGCATGCAGTACTCCAGCTGTGGTCTGGTCAGCGCCCGATAGAGGGGAAGTATCACCTCCTTGGACCTATTCGTCATGCATCTGCTGATGCATGATAAAGTCCCATTGGCTTTTCTGATGGCTTCATCACACTGCCGACTCATGTTCATCTTGGAGTCCACTAGAACTCCAAGATCCCTTTCCATTTCCATGCCATCCAGCAGGTCATTCCCTAGGCTGTAGGTATGCTGGACATTTTTCCTCTCTAGGTGCAACACTTTGCATTTCTCCTTGTTGAATTGCATTCTGTTGTTTTCTGCCCACTTGTCCAACCTGTCCAGGTCTGCTTGCAGCTGTTTCCTGCCGTCTGGCGTGTCCACTTCTTCCCATAGCTTTGTGTCATCCGCAAACTTGGACAGAGTACACTTCACTCCCTTGTCCAAGTAGCTGATGAAGAAATTAAAGAGTATCAGTCCAAGGACTGAGCCCTGCAAGTCCCCACTGCCCACAACCTTCCAGGTCAAAACTGACCCATCCACCACAACTCTCTGGGAACGGCCTTCTAGCCAATTCACCACCCACCGGACTGTGTAGTCATCCAAGTCACAGCCTCTTAACTTGTTCACCAATATGGGGTGGGATACCGTATTGAAGGCCTTCCTGAAGTTTGAGTATACGACATCTGCCCCTACTCCTGTGTCCAAGCATTTCGTAACCTGGTCATAAAAAGAGACTAGATTGGTCAGGCACGATCTGCCTGCCACGAATCCGTGCTGGTTTCCCCTCAGCATAATTTGTCCTGTCGGGCTCTCGCAAATATGAGCCTTGATAATTTTTTCAAAGATTTTGCCAAGGATCGAGGTGAGACTGATTGGCCTATAGTTTCCCAGGTCCTCCTTCTCCCCTTCTTGAAAATGTGGACCACATTGACCCTTTTCCAGTCCTCCAAGACTTGGCCCATGTGCCACGAGAGTTCAAATATTCCCACCTCCTGGGACTACAGCTGTAGCAGGAAGCCTGGCTGGCCGCTGGAATGTGGCTCTGGCCAACCGGGCTCTGGTTTTAGGTGGTCCATGCTGCTTCCATTTGTGCTGCCCCAATTTTTTTTTTTTAATCTTTCAGGGTCAAAAAACCCCCCACGCTGCAAGGTAGCAGCATGGAGAACACCTTCATGTGCAGTGTGTGGTGCTACAGATGGGTCTGTCATACTGCATACTACATGAATGAATTCGTCTGAACACAGTCTCAGAATACCTTTATTTTTAAGTTTCCCTGTAAAAAAAGCAATAATTAAAACAAATCAAACTTGTTCCTGCAGTTGGAAGATCCAGTTTCAATGGCAACTGAATAGATAAAGTCCTGACAATAAAGTATGGGTGCTTTCACCTAATTCAGTAAGTGGAGTTAGCTCAGGTTGCTGATAATCTTCCTTTCCTTGTTGCTTTTTCTTTTTCCATTATCTTCTTTCAGGGGCAGATCCAGAGGGGTTGCAGTGGTACAGTTACATCCTTCTTTTGGATTAGACTACATGATAGGAGCCTCTGAGGACCTTTCAAAGTCTCTACGGTAGGTGAGAATCCCTTGTCCCTTCCCCTCCATGCTCAGAGGCATGTCCCTTCCCTTCCATTTCCCCCATTTCTGTCACTGCTGCTTTCCTCACTATTCTGGGGGTAGGAACTGCTTCAGAGCCAAAACTGCCTGCTCCTGCCAGCCTGTACAAGGACTGGGCTCTGCTGGGACAGGGACAACAACAGTGGCAGCAGCAGCAATGGTGGTGGTGGTAAGGGGTGGGGGGGGGGATTCTCCCTCCCTGCACTTGCTCAAGAGGAACCAGGTAGGGTGGGGGAATCCTTCCTAACATCTATTGCCGCTGTTGCTGTCCTGTTGTGTTCCCACCTGAGCCCAGCCCCCATGAAGCCTGGCTGGAGTGGGAAGAAGCACCATTTGAGGTTCCCCCACCTCCAGAACAGTGGGAAAGCAGCAGCAGAAGTGGGAGTAGGGTAAGGGTCAGACATGACTCTGACCATGGAGGGGAAGTGGAGGGGATTCTTACTTGCTTTCAGGGCTTTAAGAAATTCTGGAAGGCTCCCCCACCTGGTCTGCCCGCACCAGTTGGGGGGTAGAGGGGTTAGCGGTAGAGAGACTGGGGGTAATGTATGCAGTCACTCCTGCAGCACAGATTGCTGCTCCCACACCCTCCTTTTCCAAATCCTGACCCTCTCCTTCTCCTTTTCTTTCTCCTCCCATTCTGCTGGAGTGGTTTTACTTTTTCCATATCCTTGCATGGAGGATACACAGAGTTCTACTCTTACTTCCATCAGTGAGAATGAGAAGCAACTTCAGTTAAATCAATGGAGTTACATGACTGGGAAGAAGACATTTGAAGTCTGTCTTCTAGTTTTAAAAAGCCTGGTTCCATAGCTGCCACTGCCACCCACAATTATCTGCCTGTTCTTCTATTAAACTGTCATTTTTCCCTCAAGGAAACAGGAATACTGTAACAAGGATGTTATGCAAAGCTTTATTCCAATCTATGTTCAGATCCAGAATCAGGGCTTGAGGAACCATGCAGCTGTATTTCCACAGGGTGAATATCACTATACGTTTTACCTTTTCTTTTTCAATTTACCTGCAACTCAGCCCCCTTGTTTCCTTCTGCACAATAAGACAGAAGATCATGCTTAACACCTTTTAGCAGTTTTGCTGTAGCTATAAGTAACAGCCGTTGCTGTCATAATTATCATATCTATCTTGTATCTATGTAAACAAGAGTACAGAAGCCCATAGAGATTTGCTCACCTTTATAGTAAGTCTACTCTTTGTATAAACTGTCAGCACTGGGAGAAAGAAAATTTCTGTCCCTAAAGCTTGTGTGTGCATCTTATTTTTATTCTCACAATAAATCATGTATCCACTTAAAGTAACATAGTAGCATATGACTCAGAATTGAGTATGGCACAATAGTACATAATGAGATGCACACCCAAGTCTTGAAATGTAGTTTTATCAGTAGAGATCATTTTGAAAGCAAACAAAACCCCTGCAGGAAACATGGGCTATAGTGCAGAAATCTGTAGATTTGCATGGAAAAATGAAATTAGGGACATACGCATTAAAGCTTTTCCAAAACAATAAGCCAGATAAGAACCCTCTATGCCTGACAAATGGAAAACAATTAAGATAATTCTAACAAATTCATACTAACCTTTATTTGCATATGCTCCAAGAACAGATATAATAATCATTAAAGAAAACAGTGGTTAAGTGACCCTGATGTAGTAGTCTGCCTAAAATCCAACCAAACACTAAATTAATATGTAACATTGATTAAATGGCTTAGTTAAATATTCATATTTCAGAAAGAAATTGGCATTTCACAGTAAGCATGGAGCACTTTAATCATTCATTTTATGAATTCTGAACTTATTATTTTTTATTTTAGTACATGTAAGCCAAAATTATGGCCAGTGCAGTGGATTATTATTAATCATATGTATTGCAGTAGTACCTAATGATCAACCAAGTATGTGGGCCCATTGTGCTAGGCTGAATATAAATATGGGGCTAGTGGCTAAATAAGCAAAACAGATGCAAAGCTGGGGACAGTATACAACATATCAGCAGAGAGATAAATATACTGGCAACGAACATCATTTTCAGTCCACAATTTTCTGGGGCAAGTTTATTTAGATGGAGATATATGAAATGGAAAATAAAGGGATGCGAGTGATGGAAAAGCAAGGGAGAGGAAGAATAGAGGGACAGATGTGAAGAAGCTGAAGGGAACATATTATGAAGGCAGAAGGAGAGAGAAAGTCATTCAGAACTGATCAGAAAAATTGTAATTCCAAGTCACTTTAAATTATAAAATATAGACTCTAAAGTATCTGTTCCACCTATTTTCTTTTTTTCTACCCATAATTCATTTATTGCAGAAGAATCTCTATAATGTGGAGACCAGCCTACTTCATTATGACTTGACTAAGAATCTCATATAGCATGGGTTGGCAACCCATCACCTGCCGAACTTTTGAATTTGGCCTGCAGATGTGGGGCTTCAGCAGCATCCAGCAGGCAGTGAGGGGTACCTTCTGTGGTGCTCTCCTTGTGCTGCCAGTCCTCGCCACGAGAGGTCAGGGAGACAAGCGGCAACAGAGGTGGCAGGGTTGTAGCACCTGCCTACATCTGACCTAGGGTGGGTCACTCCAGCCTGCAGTTGGAATAGGTTGCCTTCCCTTGCCATATAGCATCAACCCCTATCTTATCATTCTGCTATTTATCATGATCCTTTTTCTTAACAATACTCAGCACCCATGAATCCCACTGAGCTCAATGGGAGATGCAAATTCTCGGTATTTCTGAAAACCAGACCCCTATAGTGCAAGAGCACCTATCACCAGGATCTGTGAACTCCCTTGTCTACAATTCAAGGTCAGGAAATTTTTTGCTGGAAATATTTTCTCCTCTAAATGTTTCTTATTTTCACGGCCTATGATAAGATTTTTTAGTTTGTCATCCCTTTTATACTAGTTTTCTATAATACTGTATTACTGTCATTACTCCAGAGTTGCCAGCTATCAGCAATAAAACATGTCCAAACAGGAGTAGAAAGCCATTGTTCTAAAAACAAAAATTAACCAAACATTTTCTTTGGTCAGAAATTCTGGCATTCATGAACCCTGAATACCCTCATTCCTGCTATTAGACTGTCAGGACTGTGACCCCAGTGTTTAATTCTACTAGTACTCCTAATAAGGCAATTTTCAGTAGTATCATCTACCACCTCATCATCTCCAGTCTCATAGATTTGGATCTCATCAGTTCTTAATCTGTCATTGATTATCCAATTTCTGTATTTTCAAAATACTTATTTTGTCTGGTAACAATTCAGCTTTCCCCTTCTTTATTTATGACTATAAGAAAATATTCTGGTTTAGAAAAATAAGAAAATATATTGTTATATTATTGACTTTAACCTGACTATGTAAAATACTGAACAACCTCAATAATACTGGAAATTATTGTGGGCTGGTGAAGTTCCAGACTTAAAGATCATATATACTTTTAACTGAATTGTTTCTTTGATCTTTTTGGACAGGTGTTTATTGTACAATTGTCTGAAGTCATAAGGGAAAGGACCCTATGGACAGGGTGGTCCCTTCTGGTCCTATGCTCTGTGGGTTTTTTTAATTTGAAAAGCAGCACCTTTGATGTGATCCATATCCCACAAAATAGAATTCAGCTAAACTGGTCAACTGAGGTGAAAAAAAAAAAGAAGATTTATTTGCTACCACAAGACTAAGACTTGGTTTTAATGCTTAGATTACCACATCTGAGGGCATCTTCCTAACCCATTCTAATAATAACTCTAACATCTCTAATAATAAAGTATGCTTTGAAGAAAGTCACATTAGACTGTATCTCCTATTTTTGTGTGCATTCTAGTTTAATTAAAAAGTGGCAGTCTCCTCCCTGAAGTCAATGGTGAAATTTTCATTGACTTCAGTGGGGGCAGGACTTTACCTCTTCATGAGCTGGAGGAAAACAGAGAAGATAATTACAGGTTGGAATGCTAGAACTGCTTATTTTGAAAGTTGCCTAACAGTACACCTAATAAAGCCTTATTTTCAGCTGCTGCTTAAAGCATGTATACTAAATTGCTTGGGGAAGGATTAAATGGCCCTATCATTCATCTGTGCTAATTAGCTCAAATGAAGCGGTTGATAGATCTGGTTATGCCCATTCCAATTTAGAAGGCAGATAACCTGAAGCAGCATGGCATGCTAGAGGGCCCACTGCCCGATACAAGGCATTTTCCATATAGATTTAATCCTGCACCTGCTGAAGGTAATGGTAAAAGTCCCTGTGACCTCAGTGGTGCAGGATCAGGACTTAATGTCTCTTACAGTAGTGCACTATTCCATTTTTCAGTGTACCAGTCACATTGTCACTAATTCTCTGTTCTCTGGTGTCTGCCTGTAGAGTGGAATGGCCTCCTAAAATTCTCAATAAAAAGTTTGCACAGCTGTTTAATTACTTGTTCACTTGCATGGAAAAAACAAATGTCAAAATTCTATTTAAAACACCAACATAAAGACTACCATAAATCAGAAGATGTTCATCTTTACTGTGGTCTAAAAAGTGCCTGTTTAAGGAAAGACAAGATTTACCCACACATTACTTACATTATGCAGAACCATACGAACCCCGGAGTCCTTGAAAGGATTACATGAATGTAGTGAACTAGGAGGACTCTTACAAATGAAGGCATCATGAAATAGAGTCAGAATGACACTACCATAAATTAAAACAGCCCTCAAGCAAAAACTAACAGCCAGGAAATGAGAAACTGATTTAAAACAGAGGACAGAAACCAAAAAGCATGACCACTAATGAGATTCTGCACAGCACTTACAGTAACAAAGGAGGTGACAATGGCACAGATACAATATTAATAAGAAAGTGCAAATTATGTTTCCCATTTATGTTCTCTTTCACCTTGCATGACAAGACACTGCATACCTGGAAGGTAAAGGAAACAAATATTTAAGAATTTCACTATTAATAGGGATTGAAAATTAGGAATGGTATAAAATAGAGAACTCATACCTCCAAGTCAAACTAAAATCCCACATCCAGGGTAGAATGAATGGAGGAGGAGCGAAATGCCTGAAAGCATGCAGGATGATATAACTTGGAGAACTGAAAGCAAGTATGTTCACATGCACAAACCTATGTCCACCTAGCTCAAAAGTGAAGAATTTACTCAAGGTTTGGGCTTTAAATTTAGTGTAAAAATATACAATTATAGGATCATATTAATTAGCTATGGCTCAATCCTACTCTGATTATGGTCAATGGCAATTCTCTCACTGACATAAATGTGAAGAATTCCAGTTGTATATCCTATATACAAATGTTACAGAAGATGATTCAAAATAACATTTAGATATTTATCAGGAGAAGCTTGCGTGTCAAGACAAAGGGGAAAATCAAAAAGTCTGCAAAGAAACCATAGGTCCCTTATGAAATTCAGAAGGCAATCTAGTTATGGATGCTGCAGAGAAGGCTGAACTATTTAATGCCTTCTTAAAATTCAGCCTTCACAACGAGGGAAGATTTAAGCAGATTTGATAGCAAAGATAAGAAAGGAATCAAACAGACTAGAGTAATGGCAGAACAGGTTAGGAATGACTTGGAGAAGCTAGATGCTAGACAGCAGACTTGAATGGGATGCACCCAAGGGTACTGAAGGAATAGGCTGAGGTAATTTCAGAACCATTAAATATCCTCATTAAGGACTCATGAAGGCTAGGTGAGGTCCCAGATGACTGGAAAAGGAAAAATATAGTTCCCACCATTATTAAAGAGAAGAACGATTGAGATAATTACAGAATTATCAGTCTGACCTTGATCCCTGGAACCATCATTGAGCAGGTCCTCAATGGAACTACTGTGAAGCATGTAGAGGAGAGCAAGGTGGTTAGGAACAGCCAGCATAGATTCACCAAGAACAAAATACCTGACCAACCTGATTATCTCCCATTGTAAGGTGACAGGCTCTGTGGATGTGGTGGAGAGCAGTGGATGTGATCTACTTTTATTTTAGCAAGGATTTTGACACTGTTTCCAATGACATTCTCCTTGACAAGCTAGGGAAATAAAATAATTGTCAACTAGGGCTGGAAGGGACATCCAAAGGTCATCTAGTCCAACCTCCATCCCCCGCATCAGAGGTAGGATTATCCCTATCCAAGCTATTCTATAAAGTCCATTGCCTAGCCTATTAACAGAACTATGCAGTCGACCTTGACACCACCACAAGGCATAACACCCTAACTTGCCACAGTGAAGGCAGTAGAACAATGGTGGGCCAGTGTCATGATGTAAGGGTTGTTAAGATAAGCTTGAGAGATCCAAGGAAGAGGTCCATGCCCTGTGCTAGAGGAAGGCAAAATTCCCCCAAATCTATACCTATCTGAGCAAGGGTTAAAATCCCTTCCTGACCTCAAATACAGCGATTAGTCTGACTTTTATGGAAGCACAGGATCCTCTAGCCATGAACTTTCGGGTTTAAGTCTCAGGAGAAACACTGATTTACCCCAGCCAAAACCCATAACCTTAGCTTCAGCCAAAAAACAATGCTTCTGGGGAAAGGAAACACCCCCTCCCTCTATTGCTCCCCTGTATATAGCAATAAGAGGGGGAAAATTCCATCCTGGCCTAATGTAGGAATCAGCAAAGCTCCGAAACATGGGAAATACCCATAGCAGAGCATAGGCATAGCTACTCCCCTAGATCATTCCTGAACAATGCTTGTCCAGTTTTTTCTTTAACACCTGCAATGATGGAAATTCCACAGTTCCCTAGGCAGTCTATTTCATTGCCTCACTGTTATAACAGTGAAGAAGTTCTTCCTGATATCCATTCTAAATCAACTTTGCTGCAACTCAAAGCTACTGTTCTGTTTTATTTTTTGCAGTGAGTGAACAGGTGTTTTTCTTCTTCTTTATAGTAACTCTTAAGAAATCTGAAGACTGCTATCATGTTCTCCTCTTAGTTCCTTTAACTTCTCCTTATATGACTTGCCTTCCAAGCCCTTTATACTTCTTTTCACTTGCCTCTGGACCCTGTCTAACTTCTCCATGTCCTCTTTTAAAATGTAGAAACAAAAACTATACACAGGATTCAAGATAAGATCTAACCAGTATCAATTAAGAGGTACTATCCCCTCCCATGTCTTGCACCTAATGCTTTAGGTGATGTAGTCTAGAAACACATTCGCCCTTTGTGCTACTTCACCCTGTAGACTTATACTGAATCTGTGATCTATAAAGACTCCTAGATTGTTCTCCAGAGTGCTACTATGCAGTCAGCTGTCACCATTTTCTATTGTTTTTGATTATTTTCCCCAAGTTGTAGCACTTTGGATTTGTTACCACTTGACTACATTCTGTTAGCTCCAAGCCAATTTTCCAGTCTATTAAGATCCTTCTGTATTGCGCTTCTGTTTTCCAATGTGTTCACAGTCCTTCCCAGTTTCATCTCATCTGGAAATTTTCTCAGGAAGCTCTCTATCTAGTATTTAAATAATTAATAAACACATTGAACATAACTGGGCCCACAACACCCCGTGGGACTCCATTGGAAACCTCCTGTCATTGTGATATGGATCAATTTATAATTAGCCTTTGTTTATGGCTATTGAGCCAGCTGGGTATCCACCTTTCAGTAGTTTTGTGTAGCCCGCACTTCTCCAACTTGTTTATAAGAAGGTCATGTGAGATTCTGTCAAAAGCTTTGCTGAAGTCCAGACACAATATAGCCAATGCATTCCCTTCATCCACCCAAGTACTTTGTTGAAGAATATCAACTTTTTTTGGCAGTTTGTTCTTAGTAAATCCATGCTGGGGGCTCATGATTCCCCATCCACTTGCTTGCAAATAGACTTCCTTATACTCAAATAACTTCCCAGGTATTGAGGGGAGTCTATTAGGCCTATAGTTCTCAGGGTCCTTATTTTTGCCTCTTTTAAGACAGGGGCACTATTTCAGCCATTTACCAGTCCCCCCACAACTTCATATTTATTTGTCAAAGACTCCAAAGTCTTCTGTGCCAGTTCTTTCAGTACCCTAGGATGTAGTTCATCAGGACCTGCTGACTTGAATTATACAAGTCAATATAAAATAAGTCAGTACAAATCAATATTAAAAAGTGCAAACTAGATGGAAGTCCTGTAAGATGGATACATAACTGTTTGGCTCATCATGGTCAACGAGTAGTTATCAATGGTTCAGTGTCTCAGGGAGGGGGGTACCATATGGGATTCCTCAGGGGTCTGTCCTGGTTCCACTATTGTTTAATATCCTCAATAATGATTTGGACCAGGTCTATCTCCCCCACTTTCAAAACCCATGCCCTGCAATGGTTCTGAAACCAAATACTCCCTACTTTCCCACAGGATTTGCTCAAGGCACCAATTCTGCTTGTTACATCTCTGCTTGTGATTATATACATAGAAGTATATCATAATTCATGGGCAACCTTAGTTTTGGCATTTCATTATTAGTATGCTTTTCTTTGAAACTTAAATAATGTTGTTTTAACCTAAGCCTTGTTTTTGATTTGAGACATCATTGAATATAGGTTCTTATAACAGGTCAAATTCTCTCCTGACATGTATTTCCCCCCAGCCACATACACTTTCTTTTTCCCCATTCTCATGCCTCTGGGCACTCATACAATATATACACAATGGTTTTGGAAGCACACCTGCATGTTTTGCATGAATCATACGCACAATATAAACATGTAGTTTAAAGTTACATCTGATATAGGATAAAATTGATTTGGAAGACTATTTTATATGAAGTGAATAAGTATGTTATACTGTTTCATACTGTAAATATTGGTATATATATTGTATTTTATTAAATTACTATTAAATTAGATGACTATTTATTAAAAACAGGTGAGAAGGTGTTTTTAAATAGAATTGGAAGCTAAGCCTCAGCTGTAGGAAACTTGGTTATACTGCTGTGAAGTGTGTAATACTGGAGTGCAATTCATAGGTGGTTTGAAAACAAAAGATTTTATTACTCACAAGGCATCTAGACTCCTATAAGATGCCTTAAATAGTCTGTTTAATCCCTATATATTTAGAGATCTGTCATGCTGCCTTGGTTTCTTTTATGGAAATATTTTTATTTTTAAAAAAGACTTTATTTTAAAGCTCAGCTGGCCTGAGGCAAAGATCTAGCTTTTATGTTAGTTGTATAGGTTAAGGTTTATATCACTATTTAATACATAAGGAAACAGAATAGGAGTGATTTCTGTATCATCTTATATCTGGAAAGACTACAATACAGATCACTGTCCTTTAAAATGGAATCTATTTGCCAGTAGATATGATAGATTTTCTGTACTTTTAACTGCATCCAACAGAAGGCAAATATGTTTTGGTTATACTGGAGAAAAATCTTTCTCTAGAGTTTAGAAAAAGATAATAAGCTTATTAATTCATATACTAATTATGAATCATTTCCTTAAAATAGTGTCAGTTGGGTACATGCATGCGTAAGAACCCATTTTAAATCAGATAAATCAGGCTAAATTCATTGCCAGTCTAACCAATTTGACCACAGGTATGTCAGAGATGCACTAGTCTCCTCAGTACAGATCATGAGCTACTAATAACAAGCATATTGGTTCCACTGAAGTTCATGAAACCACATTAACTATTGCTAGCTACACTGTGACCTAACTTATTATATATATTAATGGGTGGATGAGATTCGGTATCTTCATCTATAGACCAAGTAGAATCCTTAGGATTCCCACCAGTTTTCTGCATTTTGCCAATGTGCAAATGCAAACTACCCTGCACTTTTTGCTGTATCAGTATCTTAAAAATAGACCTTTTGAGGAATTCTACTGTTTCTCCTGTGGCGAGATATACCACTGTTAAACCAATCCATTCCCCTCTACAAGGGCTCAGCATGTCACCTGCAGAATTCCCAGCTCTCAAAAGTCTGCATAACAGGAGATGAGTTGAAAGTCATCCTGTATTTCTATACAAGTGGAGCACTAGTAGCATATACTAAACTATAAAATATTTTAAAAAATCCCAAACTCAGCTGCCTGCTGCATGAGCCATATTTGAAATTCTTATAATAGATCAGTGGTTCTCAAAATGTACAAAAGCATTATTATCTCTATTTTGGAGACAAAAAATAGAAACAAAGAGATTAAATTAGAGTGATAAAAAATTGTGAAAAAACTGAAAATGGAATGCATATCTCCTGACTCCAAATTCCATGCTTTAGCCATATAGTCACTCTTCCCACTTATTGTAGAGAAAAATCCTACCCTGGCAGAGAGATAGCAGACTAACTCAATTAGTTAATTACTTTTAATTGTTTGATTCTCTTTTTTGATTTCCAGAATATTAATCATGTATAAGTTCAAATAAATTGTCCTGCCCAAATAAAACTATTTATGAATGTTGTAATTTATGATTTTCTCAAATGGAAACACAGCCAGTATGTTCAAATGTGGGAGTTTCATAGACTTCAATGGAAAGCCCATGGAGTTACATGGACTTAACTGAGCCAATATGCTTGTTTATAGCAGCTGATTATATGTACTAAAGAGGCCAATTTATAATGGACCTCAAATATAAATGGTTTGACTTTCAAAAGAACTAAGTAAATAAACACCCTACTAAGGATATTTGGAGAGTTATATTCAGAATGTGTCAGGAAAAAAAACAAGTTAACTTTAAGTGCCTGACTGCATCTAGACATTTAAGATTAGGCATAATATTTAAGATGCACATTTTTAGGGGAGTGACATGTATAACAGTGGACCTTATAAGATAATGGTGACATTTTCAAACCTGGCTGACTAACTCAAAAAAAAAGTTTGATTGGCTTTATATTCACAACTTGAGGTGAATATTTTGCTTATGAAAGAAGATCCTTTGTTTGCATAGCCAACCTTCTTGCTTTAAGTCACAGAAGTTCTGTAATCAGGTCCTGATTGAAGAAAACACATGCAAGCTTTAATTCCTACTGGCTTCAATGAGAGTTAAGCAAATGTTTCTGTGCTTATGCTGATAAAGGCTGATTTCATTATAAACTAAAAAGCTAAAAAGCACCTTTAAGTTTAGGATTGAGATTATGTTATCAGATAACTATATTTTCAACATGTAAATAATGACCTAAAATTTTTCTCCTTAAACTGTCCTTCAGTTAGAAAACATTTGGGAGATACTTTGTCATACAAGATTATGTTTCTAGCTGCAACCCTCCACCTCTAAGGCTAGGGACAGACATTGCACATAAACTAATTTCAGTGAGCAGAAATTGGTTTAAACCTGTAACAGAACAGATGTTCAGGGCACATAAACCATTTTGAAAATGGCTGAAACTGGTCTGAGATAAACCTGGTTGAATGTAGTATCAGATTTAACTGATTTGGGTCAAACTGGTTTATGTAATGTCTGTCCCAAACTTCTTCCTGATTTAAGTTAAACCATAGTCCTCCAGCATCCCAGCATGCTCTCTGGGCTGGGCAGGGCTCCCTGCTCCACAGCAAAGCTAGTCTCACCCCTCTGCTCCCTGGCTGCAACTCTTGCAGAAACAGCAGGCACCTGCCTGGCTTCCTTCCCCTTCTGTTCCTCCTCTCCTGCTCAAGCAGGGATCCCCCCCTCCCTTCTGCCTTACACAAAAAACTTTCAGCATTAGCTACCATACGACAAGCTGGCTATGATCTGTACTGTGGGAGACAGGACAAAGACAGAGAAGATAGTGTTGGCTTAGAGCTTTTTGGAGCTAATCCATAGGTAGCTGGTACTGTTCCTCCATTCCTTCCTTGGGAAAAGCTGGTAAAGAAGAGCTTGAACTAATGGAGAGAGGCTATTGTTTTCTTGATGGGCTGATAAACACTGATAATGATATTTGGACTTTCATAAAACTGACATATCAAACCATTTCTCATTATTTCTTTTCTCCTCTATGCCATCTGCTATAAATAAAAAGACCGTGTTTGTGTGAGTGAAAGACCAAGGGGGAAAGAGTGCACATATCCTCAAATTCTGAAAAATGTTCAGCACTTGAGTGCTGCCTAAATAAACTGAGGTAAATAAATAAATAATTCTGAGGTAGATGTCAGCAAATGAGTTTATCTATAATATGTTATGATAATCTCCACATTTTCTGGTACTAAGAAAGATTGCCAAGATGTTTCATTAATAATTTTTGCTATGTATAATGCCAGTTATGTGGGCAGAGGGACACTCCCTGTTTGTTTGGAACCAGGAAGTAGAGGGATATGTTTGAGGGAAAAATGAGAGCAATTATCTGCCTGGAAAGAAACCTACCCCTCCTACTATGCAGCTCACATAACAGTAAAGCAGAATTCCAGATTGCTACCTAGGAAGTATAATGGACATTCTATTTCTACTCCAGTAGCTAACAAACAGAGTGCCCCAAAGGAGAAGAGCTGGAACAGACAGTAAGCCAAATGTTACCTAACTTATACAACAGCAAATAGGACTGTCTGGTTGTGTGGAAAGAGAACAAGTTGACCTGTATTAATATTGCTAGATCTTCTAAGCAGCTTGCATGCAACCAAGATCTCTAGAGGTTGTTACATTTGCCTCTTGGCACTTGCCCAAGGCCAGTACACTTCTGCACTGCCACTTACTCTGGACTAAATCTAACTGACCCAATACAGACTTCAGTAAAAGCCCTCAGAGAAGAGCATTACATTATGACATTAAATTAGTGTTTCCCAAACATCATGGGTTTATGCCACAAGTAAAGCTGGGTACTCTTGCACCCCCTACTTCAGCTGCTGCTACCAGGTCCCTCACCATCAGTGAGGGAACTGGCAGAAATCAACATCAAAGGGAATCAATGGCAGGGGAAGTGGCAGTGCTGACTGAAGTAGAGGGACCCAAGTGTGGTCAACATAGGAGGACACTGTTAATTGCCACAGTGATTCACACGTGCCCATCCCAAGAACTGTTCATGCCCATCTCCAGTGGGCACAGCCTACTGTTTGGGAAATGCTACATTATAGCATTACATTATAAGCACTGCATTACATTACTGAGACATTGCATTGTAAACCTACATTAAGGGCATGGACACATGACCAAATCATGGCAAAGTAAATACGGGTGGGGATTTGTAATGCATTTTAGGCACACCCGGGTAACCAAAAGCTAATCCATAGTATCTTAACCTTCAATAAAAGAGGATCTTTTATTTTTTTAGTTTCCCATGCCCTATAATTATCAAGGGTAGTTTGCCTCCTGTGATGGGAACAATCTGCCTGATTCTGAAGTTCTATTTATATATTAGAGCATTTTTATGTCTTCTCTAGCTTTATCACTGTTGTAGAACCCAGGTAGGAAGTGAAAAATTGCAGCTAAGACCTTTATATTACTTGAGAATTTTCCCCAACTGGGAAAACCTCATCTGGCCAATTAGGTACAAAAGCTAATCCCACTGCACTGTCTGGACAGCACTAAAGAGATGTACTGCAAACAAAGTATCTGTCCTATAATGTGCTGTAAAAGCACACTGAATGGTTTTGTTATATAAGTATGCTTGGATGCTGGTATTCAGCAACATTTCAGTTCTCCAAGTGGAAAGAGTCAGTACAACTCATTGGAGCCTATGCTTGAAAGGAATGAAGGCAAACTAATTTCCCTGAAGTACATGCTCTGACAAACTCTTAAGACTCAAATGCATCTAATAGATTAAATTATATGTGGTGAGATTTTTTTTAAAAGATAGGAGGCCATTAAACAATTTGATGTTATTAATCTGTCAAGTAAAAAACTTCAAAGGAAGCAAATATTTGTAAAAATAACTTTTAAACCACAAAGGAAATTAAATATACAAATATCAACAGGAAAATAGTGGTAATGGAAAACTGAGAAAATACTGGAAAAGAAGCAATTCATCTATGTTTTTAAGGATACCTATATTATTTAAGGCATATCAAAGTAACCCGGGTCCACCCAAGGGTGTGCTCTATTCTCAGTTGAATGGAATGGATAGGCAGGACGGGGTGCTGTGAGAGGGATGCCAGAATTTCAAGCAGATCCCACTTTCCTCTATAGAGTTAACCCAAGCCTAAAGTTCTTAACTCTATAAAATTTATTGTTATAATATACATAAACATGAAACTAAATATCATATGTATGTATATTTATGCAGAGAACACTAACCTAAATCACAATATAACATTTCAATTACACAATATAAGGCACAAACATAAACAATCTTAATGACATCTATTCCATAATATAGTCCCTGACCCATGGCAAGAGATAGTCCTCCTTCCAATGGGGTCCCTTGGGAGCTATCCAGGAAGCACCAGGGGCCCCTCCCCTTAGGGTCTTGACTAGGCAGGGGGCTGCTCCCCCAGCCCCTTCTCTGGGTTTGCCCACCTGAAACATCTTTTTCCTCTGTGGGACCCAAGGGCCCAATGACTCATGCGCCCTTAGGTGGCAATTGTCAGAGCACAGCTCAATGGGGTCTCCTCTGCTGGAGAGCCACTCCAGGCCTCTCCCATGCCGCTGGGCTCCTCTCTACCCTGTGCCCTGCTCTGGGCACCAAGGACTCAGCTCCTCTCAGCTGCTGTACCACTGCTGCTGGCTCCTGTGTGCTGAGCCTCATGCTTCAGCACTATTTCCCTGTGCCCTGTGTCAGCACTGAGGACTGTCATAGCACAGGCTGGGTCCTTCACGCTCCAGCTAGCTGTCCTCATACCAGATGGCTAACCCAAGCAGCCTCCGTGGCTCCCTTACTCCCAAGGCTCAGGCCCATGAGCTGCTCTGTGCACCACGGGACCTGGCTGCTTGCTGGGAGATGGGGCCTGAGCTACCTCACTGCAGCCCCCAAGGCCATGCTGGGGTTGCAGGCTCAAGCTGCTGCTTGTGGCTCCCAAAGACTGGGCTCCATGCACTGAACTGTGCACTGTGATGGGCCTGAGCAGTCTCACACTGCTCCCAGGGCCGGGTCTCTATGCACCATGCCTGTATGCCATCAACAGCCCGAGAGGTCTCGCACCATTCCCAAGGCTGCTCCTCCAGTGGCAGCTTCAGGAGCCTTGGGCATATTGCCCATTGGGGGAGAGGTCTCCAGCTTTTCTTGTCTTCACTATTCTTGAGTCCCTCACTGCATCTGCCACTCATGCTGGGCATGCAGCTCCTTTTATATGCTCCAGGGCTCCATCCCTGAAATCTTCCAGACCTGACAGTTTACAGCCTTCAATTAGGTCCAGGGGAGCTCTTCTTCTCCTCCCCTCAGGAAAGAGATGTGACTTTATTTCTCCTGCTGCCTCCTGATTGGTGGATGGGCTCTACCAATCAAAACAGCAGGATCTCAAGCCTGGGACTCAACCCAAGCTCTGAAAGGTGAGCCTGCTACCCCAAAAAATCCTTACCAATATTAGAATAAGGTCAGTCTCAATTGACAATCTGCCTCTGTTGAATCTGTTGCAGCCTTTCTGGCCCTACTGGGACACCAACTGCCTTAAGGGCTATATTTGTGACCTCCTCCTACCTGTACAGCCATGCGCATACCACTCAGATGTTATATATTATCACTTCAGTGGGGTTCCCCACTCCACTGCAATGCTTGGATCCCTCAGGCCTCAAAGCCTTTGGTAAGGCTTTGACGTTCCTGACTTTGGCCCCTTTTTTCTGGCTGTGCCTCCTCAGCATAGGTCAACTGCATCAGATATTGGCTTCTTTTTCTCCTCACTCATTTTTTCTGGTGCTTAATCAGAACAAAAAAGCAAGAAACCACTTTAGAACAAATATAAAACAATATTTAGTCAGCCTTCCTTCCATGGGGCTGTCACCTCTCTGTGCTTAGGGTATTTCAATGCCTGCCAGGGTGTCTCAGGCAGCCTCCCTCCTGAGAGCTGTGTCTCCTTTAAAGCACCGGCCCTCTCTCTGCCTTTCTTCAGACATTGGGTTTATGTGCCATGAAGTGCTGCCCTTTTGGGTCTGGTGACTCCCTAGCCCTGTTCAGATGTTCATCTCTAGGTCTAATTGTCAGCTTGCTTGTCCTCCTTAGCTCAGATGCTTGCAGCTCTCATCTTATGGCTGCCTGGGAGTCTGCTCTATTCTCCTGCCTACTGTTGTGCAGCTAGCCTTGTCCCCAGCTGCCTGCTTACCCACATGGCCAGGCTGTGCCATTTCCTTTCTAGTAATAGGAACCTTTGGCTTCCTGTTACACAGCTCCAAGGGGATCTGTCAGCATCTCCAGACTTTGTGATCTCTTTTATGAGACTGGACAGTTTACTATTGGGTGGAAGAGGTGTGAGACTGGGTGTATCTGGGTAAAGGGTAAAACAAATGGAGAGGCTTTAGAAATGCCTGTACGTGGACATCAAAATATACATTACATTAGTGGCCACTGAACTTTCTGGCCTTTTGCATCTGATGCCTGCCAGGGTATCAGTGAGCACTAATGTAATGTATATTTTGATGTCCACATGCAGGCATTTTTGATCCCAAATCCCAGGGGCAGGAAGCACAATTGTTGGGACTGGGGATCAGATCCCAATCACAGAATCAGAGAAAATGAGGGTTGGGAGGGACCTCCGGAGGTCATCTACTCTAACTTCCTGCTCAAAGCAGGACCATCCCCAACTAGATCATCCCAGTCAAGGCTTCATCTAGCCAGGTCTTAAAAACCTCCAAGGATGGAGATGCCACAGCCTCTGGGTAGCCTCTTCCAATGCTTTACTACCTTCCTAGTAAGAAAGTTTTTCTTAATAGCTAACTTAAACTTCCCTTGCTGCAACTTGAAACCATTGCTCCTTGTTCTGTTATCTATAATGTCTTTAAATGAATGTGTGCCGGAGACTTCAGCTGAACAGCTTTAAATATACTTTAAAAACTATATGAAAAGTGATTAAAAAGGTGATGCCAAGATAAAAATTCAGAATACTAAGGATATGTTTAGTGCAGCATGGGGTTGAAATATCTAGGCTAGATTTAAACTAGTGGGCTCAGGTACTTGTGATAGGCTATCTATCTAGTGTTTCTTGGGTATGTTACCTTCCTTCATGGCACTGTAATTCAGTGCCAGGCTAAGCTCTGTGTTGCCACAGCAAAACTGTTACCTTTCTTACCTAGTTTGAAGCTATTTTGGATAGCTCCATGTCACACTCCGGTCACTACTCAGTCTTACTTCTTACATTGTTTGCCTTAATTCTAAGATTGGCTTAGAGAATGGAATACTTTTAGCCTTAAGAAAAAGAGGTTTTCAATCAATATGTGTTTTACAATTGTGTAGTAGTCTTCAAATTGAAGTATTCTTATTAAAAACACTGAAGGTCTAAATAAGTGCTTCTTGAGAAATGCAGTTTTAAATTAATAGCTAAACTATGGATATATAGGCAGTAGGGCTGTGTGAAGGGGGGATATTAAATAATGATTTAGTAGACTATTAATATGTTTTAGGAAATAGCATCAAGAACTCTAGAAAGAAATAAACCATGCTGATCAGCAGTGACCCCTTAGTTCTGCAAATAAAGCAACAAAGGTCCGAGTCTAATTTTTTCATTTGCTCTTTTTATTACTTTGTTTTTTCACAAGCAAAGAAGACATCACAGTTCAAGGGAACTATTTTCCTTTTTGTCATCAGCTTCATATGTTACAATATAATCCTGGTGGCTAGATTATTCCTTTTGGAATAGCACCGAGTGAAGGGTTCTTCATAAACTTCATCACCCCAGGTGTTACATGTACCACATGCTGGAAAATAACAAGAAAGGGCTCCCTGCTCATAAAAATAAACTGCCTTTACTAAGAGAGAGATTTACAGAAATGCTATGATTGCAGCTTGTGTTCTACTAACAGGCACATGGTCTCACTCCTTGGTGCCTCTCCATACACTTTCATTTTGCAAACCATATTCCTTTCTGCAGGTGGCTACATTTGTCTTTATGGCATATGTTGTTGGTTTTTGTAGTATGAGTATTGACTGATTACAGAAAATCTTTTGTTACTGCTAATGGAGGGTGATTTGTTCTTTGTTTCTTCTCACTCACCAACATCAGGCCATCTGATGGCTAATTTTTTTCTATGCCCTCCTATCTAAGACATTGGCCTTGGTGCACTCCCTGAGTTTGCTAATTGTCTGGGTTTGAGTGCCGCTACTCTGTGATAGCTTCACCTGTACAACTCTGGGCAAATCTACATGTTTATTCATATGCCATAGTTAATGTGCATTAAGTTTAGTACTTATATAACCAAGTACTAAATCCATGCTCAGTAACACATGTGACTGCACAGGAGCGCTGATGCACAGCTTTTTAGCGATGCAAACTGCACAGTAGCCTAATACTACTGCACATTAGTGTATTAGCAAAGTTTTTGCCCTGCATGCTAATGCACAGTAGAATTAGGCTACAGCACAGTTGGCGTCTTGTGTAAAGACGGGCCCTATATATATGTCCTTAGGGGCAGATCCAGGGAAGGTTCAGTGACACACTTGCACTCCCCTTCGATTACTGTTCCACCCAAAGTTTATAACCAACTGCCGTGCAGTAGCAGCAGCATTTCTATTCAGGCAGCGGAGAGGGAGTCAACTGAGGTTCTTGCTCATTATAATACACTCGCTTACTTTTAAACCATTCCACAGTTTAATGACCATTTCCATTCCACAGGTGTTAATGATCCTCTCCCCTTTCTAATGGTCTCCAATGGTTTCACTAACCAAGCTATCCTTTGTTCTGCAGCTCTGCTGTCTGCTACCTGTTCCTGGTAATATAGCTCTTATATTACAGAGATAAAGACTACCTTTAACTCTAACTACAAACATTAACTCAGGCGTGGAAATAACTTTCAGTGAAGGACTGGATGCTCTGTCAAGATGCGTAAGAATGCTAGATTAGTGGTTTATGAATGTGAAAGAGATGTATATTTAATTCCAGTAACTATAGAACTTATGAAACTTCTTTTGATTATTGTTGCCTGCAAGATATAACAAATTAATGCACATTCCTGTAAAGTTATATTTACTTTTGCTTAAAGTGAATAATATATCCTGAAGCCCCTATTAGTAAAGTGCCTATTGGTAAAATTAGTAAATTTAGCCTATTGGTAAAGTTTATAGTTTCTTTTTAACTAGGGTGTATATGTTGTGGTATATGTGGTGCACTGCACTCCCCTTTTTCAAAATCCTAGATTTGCTCCATGTACATCTTGATTCATATCTGCAGTCAGTAGTGACTTTCCTGGACAATACTTTATCCTCACATCAGCATACTGGAGTTTCACTAGCATTTGAGCTCCCAGATCCTGTGCATGGGTGGGCAGATAGTGTCAGGATAAGAGATAGTACACAAGAGACAACAGTGACCTATCTCCATCTAACCAGTGGGCACATCAATAGTTGAAAGCACTGAGAAGTTATCTATCTGGCTAACCTTCAACTTGACTCTGTACATGAAGAAAGCACAGTGATGAAAGACAGTAATTCAGCAGCAAGGTGGTGTCTAAAGAGAAATCTTAGATCTGTACTTAGTCTCACTGTACTAGATAATAGCAGTGTCTGTGTTGTTTTGGACAGGCAGAGAGGTCAGATGGGAGACAGCAGTGAAATGACTGGACAAAATAAAGGCATCATCATGTCTGGACTTGACATCATAGAATTAACATCAAACCACCTCTTCATAGAAGTCAAATGGCAGAGGTGATATATTTTATCAGACCAACCAGATATTTGCAAAAACAAACAAAAAAATTATTTGTAAGCTTTCAGGCACACTCACCCTTCCTCAGGCATAGGGGAATGCAAAGATTGTAAAATTCCTCTTGGGGGAAATTAACATTCATATTTCACAGGAGGGCTGAAGGTGTTGTAAGATCTCCTGGTTGGAAAAGTTCATTTTGTACAAATTAGGCTGAGATAAAAGTCAGAACAGCCTATTTACCTTGATGTTGTCTAGTGTCAAGCAGAATGTTGAATTATGTTTCCTTCTGGTTATGATATTTCATATTTCACAGGAGGGTGCAGTTATATATGAGCCTAATTTGTACAAAATGAACTATTACAACCAAGAGATCTTACAACACCTTCAGCTGCCCTATGAAATATCAATTTTCATTGCCAGCCAAGAGGAAGTTTACAATCTTTGCATCCCCATGTGCCTGAGGAGTGGTGGGTGTACCTGAAAGCTTACAAATAATATTTTTTGCAAATATCTAGTTGGTGTAATAATAAAAAATATCACCTCTGCCACGAGTTCAGATTCCTTTTGCCTGTAGATCAAAATGGCTACAACCTGTATCCCTGGAAGCCAAGTAGTAATTTTCCCTTTTGGGCAAGAGGTGAACCTGCCTTAGTGTATCACTGGGACACTGCTTGTTCACTGTACAATCATGCCAGGAAGTGGGAAAATTGAGGCAAAGGATTACTGCCGAAGTTACTTATCAAGGTTTGTTTTTAATTATTTTCACATAATATTCATTTGTTGATGCCTTTCCTATGGTCCTCTCCTTTAAAGATAATCTGTACTTGCTTGATATGCTGACCCAGCTTTTGACAAACACTGAATGCTGCTTATTCTAGGCCTCATGGGAGGAAGTTAGCTTTCTCACATGTCTTGGAAAGGGCTTAAGCCAATTTTGTTTTGTAAGTTGATAAATAAATCTTAGATTTTAAAACTGGTCCCTGTTGCTGCTGACAAGAACTGGCAGAAAATTGACATCAAAAAAATTATTGAAAAAGTAGTAAAGATGGAAGCATTGTGCTAAAGTAAAAATATTTCATTCACCTGCTTTTTTACTTTAGTTTGCCATCAAGTTTTGCCTTACGACTAGTCTTATGTGGTATGTCCCATTTAAAAAGAAGCTATTTGATCTATTTGCACTTCAGTTGTACATGTACCTTTTGCCAAAACAATGCTGCAACCCCCTTTGACTAGTTAGCTGCCATATGTGCAGTGGTGTTATGAAGCCAGCTGTAGCATAATCCTAATGCAAGGAAAAAGAGGGAAAGGGGCCAGGAGTCTTCCTTGGCTGACCAGAGAAATCCAGGGCAGCCTAAGGGCCAAAAGGGGAGCACAAAAAAAGTAGAAACAGGGAAAGATCACCAAAGAAAAATATACCTACTCTGCTCGCGCTTGTAGGGAGGCAGTTAGATGGGCTAAAGCTACCATGGAGCTGAGGATGGCATCCCAAGTAAAGGACAACAAGAAATTGTTTTTTAGATACATAGGGAGTAAAAGGAAGGCCCAGGGAGGAATAGGACCCCTGCTAAATGGGCAGAAGCAATTGGTGATGGACAGGGGGGTTAAGGCTGAACTCCTCAACGAGTTCTTTGCCTCAGTGTTTCTAAGCGAGGGGCGCGACAAGTCTCTCACTGGAGTTGTAGAGAGGCAGCAGCAAGGTGCCAGACTACCATGCGTAGACCCTGAGATGGTGCAGAGTCACTTGGAAGAACTGGATGCCTTTAAGTTGGTAGGCCCAGATGAGCTCCATCTGAGGGTGCAGAAGGCACTGGCCAACATCACTGCACAGACAGGGAATATTTGAACGCTCGTGGTGCACGGGTCAAGTCCCAGAGGACTGGAAAAGGGTCAATGTGGTCCACATATTCAAGGAGGGGAGGAAGGAGAACCTGGGCAACTATACGCCAGTCAGTCTCACCTCCATCCTTGGCAAAATCTTTGAAAAAGTTATCAAGGCTCACATTTGCAAGAGCTCAGCAGGATAAATTATGCTGAGGCGAAACCAGCATGGGTTCATAGCAGGCAGATCATGCCTGACTAATCTAGTCTCTTTTTATGACCAGGTTACGAAATGCCTGGACACAGGAGGAGGGGTGGATGTCATATACTTAAACTTCAGGAAGGCCTTTGATACGGTATCCCACCCCATACTGGTGAACGGGTTAAGAGGCTGTGACTCAGATGACTACACAGTCCAGTGGGTGGTGAATTGGCTGGAGGGCCGCACCCAGAGAGTCGTGGTGGATAGGTCAGTTTCGAACTGGAAGGGTGTGGACAGTGGGGCCTGCAGGGCTCGGTGCTTGGACTGATACGCTTTAATTTCTTCATCAGCGACTTTGAGGGAGTGAAATGTACTCTCTGTCCAAGTTTGCGGATGACACAAAGCTATGGGAAGAAGTGGACACACCGGAGGGCAGGGAACAACTACAAACAGACCTGGACAGGTTGGACAAATGGGCAGAAAACAACAGAATGCAGTTCAACAAGGAGAAATGCAAAGTGCTGAACCTAGGGAGAAAAATGTCCAGCATACCTACTGCCTAGGGAATGACCTGCTGGATGGCACGGAAATGGATAGGGATCTTGGAGTCCTAGTGGACTCCAAGATGAACATGAGTCAGCAGTGTGATGAAGCCATCAGAAAAGCCAATGGGACTTTATCGTGCATCAGCAGATGCATGATGAATAGATACAAAGAAGTGATACTTCCCTTCTATCGGGCGCTGATCAGACCACAGCTGAAGTACTGTGTGCAATTCTGGGCGCCTCACTTCAAGAGGGATGCAGATAACCTAGAGAGGGTCCAGAGAAGGGCCACTCATATGGTTAAGGGCTTGCAGGCCAAGCCCTATGAGGAGAGACTGGGGCACCTGGATCTTTTCAGCCTCTGCAAGAGAAGGTTGAGAGGCGACCTTGTGACTGCCTGTAAGTTCATCATGGGGGCACAGAAGGGAATAGGTGAGGTTTTATTCACCATGGCACCCCTGGGGGTTACAAGAAATAATGGCCACAAGCTAGCAGAGAGCAGATTTAGATTGGACATTAGGAAGAAGTTCTTCACAGTTAGAGTGGCCAAGGTCTGGAATG
>JAGPOW010003316.1:25360267-25390897 GCA_030014935.1 Caiman crocodilus | reverse complement strand
CTAGCAGAGAGCAGATTTAGATTGGACATTAGGAAGAAGTTCTTCACAGTTAGAGTGGCCAAGGTCTGGAATGGGCTCCCAAGGGAGGTGGTGCTCTCCTCTACCCCTGGGGTCTTCAAGAGGAGGTTAGATAGGCATCTAGCTGGGGTCATCTAGACCCAGCACTCTTTCCTGCCTATGCAGGGGGTTGGACTCAATGACCTGTTGAGTTCCCTTCTGACCTTAACATCTATGAATCTATTAATATAATGATGCTGGATAACCAGCAATATAGGTAAGAGAAACATGACCAAGTGGTGGTGATACACAACAAAATAATTTTTAAGCTAGTGGGCAAATGGACTGTTGAGAGAAAGACAAAACCAGGAAAAATTGTTTGGAGTCACAGTAGCTGACACACCAGAATACCATGCAGTAAGTGATAGGCAGGAGAGTGGTGCAAGCTCAGTTTTCAACACTGTAAAACTCCCAATAACGTAATGTTAATAGGTAAGGGCCTGTTTAGCCTGCTAACAGATAATGTGAGGGAATCTCTAAAGCTGTCTCTTAGCCCACTTAGCATTTTCAGTTCTGATGATTTTGAGTGTAGTAGAAGACAGACTCAAAGGAGCCTATTCAAATGCACTGTTAAACTGCAGCCCTATTCATGAGCTGTTTGGGGAAAGACTTCAAACACAAAGACACAAACATTTAGGATCTTTGGAAATTAAGTTGACATTGGAAAGAACAGATCACCTTGTCACACTTCTCTTTCACTGGTTTTAGTTTACTTTCCAGGCCTTCAAGAATGAGGTCTCAGGGAGAGTAATATCAAGCCATATACATAGAGATCTGCAGCTCTGCAGTCACACCATAGGAATAACCTCTCATAATCTGTACATCCAAAATTGAAATTCATTTGAACTAAAATCATCAAAATATTTGTACTGTCAAATAGTTGTACTGGAAAACACTGTGGAACAGTCCATCTGTTTGTCAACTGATGACAGCAGAGAGCTCCTTCATCTGTGATCTTCAGACCACAAGACAATAATTGGCAATAAATACAGTTGGACGATGTGTCTAGTTCAGGGTTCATGTAACCTAAGGCAGCCCTTCATATGCTATATCTTAATCTGACCCAGAAGACCACTCAAACCACAAAAAAGCACACAGCCTCGGTAATATAACTGAGGAGGTGGGCAATGAGGAGTTGCAAAAACAGTCATGACTGCAGTGGTGGCTAACTGTGCTGCTGTGATGGATACTATAGCAGTTGGGGCTGCCCTGGGCATTGTGTGGCTGCCCCAGGTGTGGAGGTGCTTGGATATGCCTCTGCACATCTTCTCTGCTGAGTTTATTGAAAGTAGTTAAATTTGAGTAGTAAGAGTCCTATAGTCTTCACTGCCTTCCAGTTCAGTCCAAGGTATAGTTCAACAGCCTGATCTTTGTATCCAGGTTTCCAAACAAACCAGTACTGTGTTGTCTCAAAGACTGTTTTTCTTTCAGCTACTTTCCAGAGAAGCAGGAGGACCAACAAAGCCTAGGTTCAATCTAGAATCAGCCAGCTACATGGTGCTCTATGAGAAGTGAACTCAGGTATAGTATACATTACCATGAGGTACATGGTCCCACTAAATTCTGAAATCATCTTGCAAATTTTGCCTCTGATATTTCTTGGAGTTGAAGTGTGGCTACAGCAAGTTATACTTGGAACAAATCAGCTATACCCAGTTACTCTTAAATGAGGGGTTTCAGAAGAGGAGACAGCCTCTAAAGGAACAATGGTGCAGTTCAAAATGGACTGTGGACACTTGTTTCCTAAATATGGATGTGATAATATTTCTAAAAATGGCACACATTATTTATTTGACCATTCTTATTTCAGGAAATGAAATGGCTAGAGAGATTATTCTGCATTTGGCAGTCAGAAAGCAGCAACCTGAATAAGCAGAACCTGGTTAAGGTGATCACATATTGGGCTGTCTATTGATACGTCACTACACAATGAAAATGAATGCCTGTAGAAGGAAATTTATTACCTGGTGTGCTGCCATTCTCACAAAGAGAGAGTCAATGACTCCACAATGAGACTCTCCATGATAGTAGTAGTTTACTGTTACTTATGGTCCCAATTCATCAGGGTGCACTTGCAAAGTCCCATTGAGCACTACATGATTAAACACCTACTTAGGTTTGCTGATGAAGTAGGACATGAACACTCAGTATTTGCATTTATGAAATGTGTTTCAAATGTGCTGCTATCAAACACCCATTAAATACAAATGGCCTGATCCGAGGAAAGCCAGCTTTGAATCTAGCAGGATTTGAGGGCACAGAACATGGGAGAGATTGCATAAAGGAAGGATTAAAAAGCAGTACCTTATAGTTATATATCTCTCTGTCATCCCAAAGGATTTCATAAGCTACAATTTATGAAGAAAGCTGTCATCTACCTTTAGGACAAAACATCAGCTGTTCAGTAGGAAGCAGCAATACTACACAATATGTTTAGGAGAGGAAGTGAAGAGATGACAGTAACCAATTGCAACTCTAGGGAGGGACAATACTTTTTAACCCAATTAAGAATTTAATCACAATAGAGCTAATTATTTACACCTTTGCAAAAATGCCACAGGTCATGAGACCAACATCTGCACTCTGGAGAACAGAAGTACAGCAAAATCTGCAAGTAGCCTAAGGAGAAGCATGCAAGGAAGAGGCACAGTTTGATTTTCCTTTGAGCTTGAGAAGAAGGGAGGAAAATAAACCCCTCAGATAGCTTATGTTTCAGCCATCAACTGCAGAGATGTCCCTGCTGTGAATGGATAACTGAGAATGATAATAGATGTAGACTGACTTTATCAGCTAAGCAAAGTTATAATAAATGTAGACTGACTCTATCAGCTAAGCAAAGATATTTACTTCTTAGAAAATAACATCATCAGCTTAGCTAAGAAATGGGGCAAAATGGAACCAGCTCAGTAAAAAGAAAAACTGTCTCCAGACTGTGTCTAAACCTGATACGGTTTAGAAAACCATATCCCATTGAAACTGTTCTGCTAAACCAAATCCAGGTATCCTCATTTCATCTCTGATGCAGATATTTCTAGCTATTCTGCCTGTTAATTGTGTGAATGGAAAAAAATGCCTGCTCTATACTATTCAGGTTGTAACATGTTATTCACAAACTTTAAAGAGATTTTTTTTTATATGATTATTTTACAGATACACCATTATACACATTATATTTTATGTGAATTTTTGGCATGAAAAAATAGGCCTAGTCCTGGTCTTGTTTTACATTGTTGAATGAGACACATAAGCAGATGGTCTTAACTTGAATGCAGACTCACACAACTCATTCCAGGGAAGGAGAGGGATTGAACAGAAAAAGAGCTGTAGCCATCCTGCAGTTATATAGAAGGAAATTCCTGTATGTGAGCTACTTCACCCCAAGTAGCCATGAGGGTACATACTATGGCCCTTCTTCTCTGCTTCACATACAGGGGGGTCTTCAGGTTGTAGGAATTGCTTTAAGGCACTAGGGAGAAGGAAGAGGTATAAAAGGACTGGATTTTTTTAACCCCCTTCCCCCCAAAAAACAAACAGTAAACCAAAAAAAAATTGTTGTTTCCAAAGAGTAGAAAAGCAGAGAATGAAGTAACTCTCCTTATTCATTTGGCACATGCATCTCTTGCAGACTCAATGGCATGAAAATAATGTCCTTGACTGGACTACTGGAAAGAGTTAATAAAAGTAATGGACAAAAGAGTGAAATTATGGATAACGACAGGAAAGGAGTAAAAGGAAAGCATTATCTTACCATGGAAACTGCTGGTGCTGCATATAGATAAGAGTCTGTCAGCATTTCCTTTTTAAATCCCCTATTTACAGGGATTTATAACTCAGCTGTGGAAAGTCACTCCAGGCTGAACCATGGCTTATAAGGTCTCAGGAAATAAGCTTCCCCCTACCCAAAAATTAAACCAGTTCAACTGTTTCATCCTTAAATACTACAGATATTAACTCTTTAAGAGCTCCATGAATAGCTACTAGAAAGAAGGTGATACATTCTGAGTTGTACACTTTGCTGAAGCATTTTTTTCCAAATAACTATTGATCTTTATAGACAGTTTACAAGTTCAAAATCTTGTTTTTGAACAAGATTTCAAAACGAAGTTTCCTTCGTTTTGAGCGAACAGTTGGAGACAAGCTGCAAGAGATGGACTCCACCTGCAAATATTTTGATTGCAGGAGAATAACTAAAGTTGCCTGTAAATAATTTTAGGCTTCCCACTGAAGGGGTGAATGGGGCCTGGCAGGGTCCCAGAATAAGGGTATGGACAGGTGTTCATTTGTAGTGTCTCGGCACTCTGTACTACCACAAAAATATAGTACTATGGGAGCATAAATACATTCCAGCCCCCTGGGCTGACCGCAATATATTCACTTCAAAGGTGAGCTCTCCAGCGTAGAGGGGAGAGCATAAAGGGACTGTAGAGGGATGCTCCTTAAGTCCGCTTTCCACCATGGGACCCTGATCACTGACAGCCTACTCTCTCCCCTACTGGGGAAGGGAGGAGGTCATCAATAGTGAGCTGGCAGCTGCTAAAAAACAGTCCCAGTAGCACCACCACTGCTGCCAGAGCCCTAGCTCTTCCCAAGGCTCTGGGAACAGGAATTTACTAACCCTCTCCCCCACGCTCCCACCCTCCACTTATGCACTCCATCAATCAGCAGACCCAGGCAACCCTGGTTCTGTCGCATTTGCAGAGCTCCAGCCACCTCTTCCTAATGATGGAAAATTGCTGCCACTATTTTAAGGTCTCTGGCTCACCCTGCTCCCTGAAAACTCACTGCTAGGTAGGCTAGCAAGGAGCCAGTTTCACTCCCTCTTCCTTATTTCTTCCTCCAATGTGTACTTCACAGACATTACATATAGCACTGCAAGACACAGCCCGACCAAGAAGTTCCTCTTTGAAAAAGCAATATTTTGTATGACTTTCACCCTCTTTGTAGTGGTATAAAAATTTTGAATGTCTGTACACTCAATTTTTGTATTGCTGCAAGGGTGTATTTAGCACTAGAAAGGTAACATCTGTCTACGGCCTAAATTAGCTTGAAAGTTGCTGCTATTTTCTCCCAGATGCCTAAACCAGAGGCCAGTTCTGACACCTGAGGATTGCTGGGGCATGGTAGTTTCCAGAACACACCATAATGCCACAGAAAGAGGGAAAATGAAGCAAAATGCAAAAGCCACTGAAGTGCCCAAGCCACCCAGAGCTCTCCATCTTCTGTAGTGTCCATAGGACCCCAGATATGCTTGCTTTCTAATGTCACCATCAGATCCATGAGCAACCGCCCTGAAACAGAAACACTATTTAACCCAAAGTGTTGTCTCTGTTCCTTAGTTGGATGAAAACAACTTTTAGAATCAGGTTTTGCTTTCCAGTGGTCAGAATCACAAGTCTCAAATGTGGTGTCTGCAAATATTAGGACCTGACAAATAAAGGTGTTGTCTACAAAAGCTTATGCCTCTGAATGCTTAGTCTTTAAATATACCAACCTGCCCTGCGTTCTGAACTAAGATTGAAACAGCTAACAACCATTTCTCTGCAAATATTTTGCAATACTTGTTTAAAATGTGACTTTTTGCAGAAACACTTGCCAATGAACTTCTTGGCTAGATTATTTATAGACAATGCACAAAAAAAGCTATTACAGTAATTTTTTATTTTTGCAAATATGTCAGTTATATCAGATTTCCCATTAGATTCCTCCTCCCTTTTCCTTACTTTTTGGAAACATACAGATTTTGCATCTTAGAACTGGAAGTAATGCTAAGGGTCATCTGGTTCAACCCTCAAAGAGCATGTGATCAAAACCATGACTTTGGAAATATTAGCACCACAATTTAACCAGCCCACCTCAAAATGTGCAACAAGGACGAGATTCCGTCCCATATAAGCACAGCCAATGGATAAGTAGCCCATCTCCTTCAGCACTTGACCATTTTGTCTTCCTTTGAACTATTGTACCACAGTTTGTGGAAAAGTAATGATGTGTCACAAAAACAACAGTATATTTACAAGAAAATACTCACTGCCGATTTTATGGCACATCCACTCAAGACATGGTTGTATCAAGGGAAAACCAGATATAGAACTTACCTTACAGCTAGCAAGTTGGGTTTATTATAAACTTTCTACCAATAAGGATAAAACTAAATTATTCTAAAATCTGTGGTCTAGTTATTCAGTCAAAGATCTAACATTCTTTCACTCTCATTTTTTTTTTATATCTTAAAAAATATGGAGTCAGGCAGGCATAATATTTAAAGCAGCAATTTTTCTATTGTTTAGAAATCTAATCACTTATCAACATTTATATGAGTGAAAAACTTACCATTTGATATCAAGAAGATTTTGAAGGGAAATTTGTATTCTTAATACCATAAAATAAAATGCAGCAACATAAAACACAACTCTACTGACATCCAGATTATAAGAGAAAGGGAAAAGTGCTTTTATCCTGGATTGGAAGAATTCAACTTTCCATGAGCAGTTCCAATCCCAAGTTCAGTTCAAACCTGTTCTTTTGAACCATCCAGCTGTAGTGCAAGAAGTGTTCATTTCTTGAAGGAGATATGCCAAGGCATATGGAACCAAGAACCATTACTTTATGTAATACATGATTTGGCACACAGCAATTTTGAACATGTCAGAGCAATTAGAAAAAGAGAGAAAAACTGTATTGAACTGGCAGATGTCACTGGTTCACTGCCTATGCTAGCCAGTGTTTGTTCTCAGAATGCAAGCTCAGGGATCAAAGTCTCGCTACTGACTGTGTGAGCCACAGCACAGTAAAATGCAGAGAGAAGCCAACATACAATGGAAAAAGCATGGAGAGACATTTTTAGACTTTTGAAAATCTTTAAGCTTTTGTTAGATATGCTTCTCATGCTTGTTTTCTTCTTGATTCTGTATTCTAAGTAATGGAAAACGTAAGGTGTAAGTCACCTATTTTTTAAAATTCTCTTCATGTTCCTATGTTACTATCTTGGAGTATTTGTACTGTATGTTTCACCACAAATTAAAAAGGTATTAAAATGGAAAAATATCATGTATTACATAGGCACATTTATGTCATGTTTCTGAGTATAAATTCCTTATTATTTTCACAATTCACTTGTTGCAACATACCTGGGATCCTATATCTATTTGTCAAAGCTCTCATGTTGAGACCTGCCTTCAAGTACAAAGTCCCTTGATGCTTATTAGAGTACAGCTTAGTCTCAGTGCCTAGAAACAATGGAAAGTTAGACTTTTAGCTCAAAATTTGGTTTGTGTTATGTATCTATATATATATTCATCATAATTTAAAAAGAAAATAAAACCACAACTCATTCTACTCGTTACTTTATGCATTACAAATGATAAATTACATGCATTTATAATGATATAACCTAGTCAACATATTATGGTCTAGAACACAGAATGCTACAAAATTTCTATAATTCTGATTGGCAGCATATCTATTTTTATTGCAAATCATAAAATGAAAATAAATTGTGCAATACTATGATTGATTTTGCATGTGCATAAGTTTTAAAGTAAGAATAGCACTATTCCTCAAGAGTAACTAAGATACTATACACAGCATTGGTTTATCCAACTTTACAAGTACATAATTAGCCCTTCAGGGACTACAGCATAGTGTAACATAAAATAGCTTCAATGACAGATGAAATCAGTACAGCTAGACAAAAACTGTCAATTATTTGACAAAAGTAAGACTTTTGTTTAATTTTTAACAATTATCTTGTCTTCCCAACCCCTTTTTCAGTGAAAAATGGAAAACAATACATGAACACTTCTCAGTAGCCATTATTATTAAAACTAAAATTATACTTCTTGTCTTTCAGACCTCTCCCTACAAAAGGAAAATTTGAAGAAAACTGAGCATTTTCCATGTAAAATGTAACTTATGTTGAAAAGCTAGTTTTCTGCAAATATATATTCCACTAAAAAGGAATAAAATTTTAGTAATCTGTGGACATGTCTACATGAGATGTTTTACTGTGCAGTAGAGCTACTTATATCACCATCTACATGTGTTGACACTTACTGCACAGAAATTTCCTCTACTTGGCAGTTAATTTTGCTACCTGCCAACACAAGTAGCAAATTAACAGCCAAATACTGCACAGTGATGCCTGTATAGATGGACGACCAGGAGATAGCTGACCAAGTAGCAGGAAGCAGGAAATAGCTCCCTGCCCCCAGGAGCTGCCTGCTGCCAGGGCAGGCTCTACCACTGGAGCCCAGGTGGGGACAATGTCCCCTTGCCCAGCAGCAGGGAGCTTCCAGCTCTGTCTATTACAACCAATGCCCAGGAAAAAGCCAACTTGCTAAATGGGTACTTTGCGTTGGTCTTTCACCAGTTCTGTGGGACAGGGAGGCCCAGGTGAGGGTGATTCCTTACCCTTCTTCAATGCTGAGCTTGTAAAGGTACACCTTGAGAGGTTGGATATCTTCTAGTCAGCCGGCCCTGACAGTTTACACCCAAGGGTACTCAAGAAGCTGGCTAGCATCATAGCTCATCCCTGGTATGGATCTTTGAGAACTCCTGGTGTTCTGGTGAATTGCATGAAGATTGGAAGAAGGCCAATGTGGTGCCTATCTTCAAGAAGGTGAGGAGAGTGGATCTGGCAAACTACAGGCCCATCAGCCTGACCTCTATCCTGGGGAAGATCTTAGAAAAGATTATCAAAAAGGCCATTCTTAACAGACTGGCTGATGGCAACATCCTAAGGGATAGACAGCGTGGGTTTGTTATGGGTAGGTCTTGCTTGACCAATCTTATTTCCTTCTATGACCAGGTGACCTATCACCTGGATAAGGAAAAAAAGATTGATGATGTATATCTTGACTTGAAAAAAGCCTTTGATCTGGTATCCCATGATCACCTCTTAGCAAAACTGGTCAACTATGGCCTTGGCCTCACCACGATCAACTGGCTGGGGAATTGGCTCTGTGGTAGGACCCAGAGGGTAGCGGTAGACGGAAGTCAATTGTCATGGTGGGCTGTGATCAATGGGGTCCCTCAAGGCTCTATCCTTGGGCCTATACTATTCAACATCTTCATTAATGATGTGGACATTGGTATCAGAAGAGGACTGGCCAAGTTTGCCGACGACACTAAACTCTGGGGTAAAGAGTCCACGCCTGAGGACAGGAGGGCAATCTAGGCTGACCTTGATAGGCTTAGGAAATGGGTGGACAAGAACCTGATAGTGTTTAACACGGAAAAATGCAAGGTTCTTCACTTTGGGAAGAAAAACCTGCAGCATCCTTATAGCCTCAGCAGTAGTACTCTGGCTAGCACTATGGATGAAAGGGACTTGGCAACCATGATTGACCACAAGATGAACATAAGCCTTCAATGTGATGCTGCAGCTAGTAAAGCAAGCAAAATGCTGGCTTGCATCCACATCTGCTTCTCAAGCAAATCCCAGGATGTCATTCTCCTTTTGTACTCAGCCTTGGTGAGGCTGCAGCTGGAGTACTGTATCCAGTTTTGGGCTCCACAATTCAAAAAGGATGTGGAGAATCTTGAGAGAGTCCAGAGAAGAGCCACGCACATGATCAGAGGTCAGGAAAACAGACCTTATGATGACAGACTGAGAGCTATGGGGCTCTTCAGCCTGGAAAAACACAGGCTTAGGGGTGATCTGGTGGCCACCTATAAATTTATTAGGGGTGCTTATCAGGATCTGGGGGAACATCTGTTCACTAGAGAGCCCTGAGGGATGACAAGTTTGAACAGTCACAAACTCCTCCATGACCGTTTCAGGCTGGACATAAGGAAGAACTACTTTATTGTCTGAGCCCCCAAGTTTTGGAATAGACTGTCGCCACAGGTGATTCAAGCACCTACTTTGAACACCTTCAAAAGACATTTGGAAGTTTATCTTGCTGGGATCCTATGATCCCTGCTGACTTCTTGTCCCTGGGACCAGAGGTTGGACTCAATGGTCTTCTGAGGTCTTTTCCAACCCTAATGTCTATGAAATCTATACAATCAGTGGACTGTGCAGTAAGCACAGTTATTTAGTACTTGCATAAGCATAAGCAAGTACTAAATGACTGCACAGTAACCAGCATTACTGCACAGTACCATTCCTGCATGGTTTTTTTCAGATGCTATTATGCAGTAGCAACAAGCTAGTAATTGTTGCTACTGTGCAGTAGCATCTCATATAGATGCACCCAATGGGTCCAAAGCTGAAAAAGTCATGAGGCATCATGGGATGTATTTTGAAGTACCTGGAGGAGCACAACATAAGGAACAGCCACTGTGGGTTCAGCAAGACTAAGTCATGCCTAACCAACTTGGTTTCCTTCTATGATAAAGTAACAGGATCAGGCAACACAGTTGATATGATATAAGTTGACTTCAGCAACACTTGTGACACTGTTTCCCATGACATTCTCATAAATAAGATAAGAAAATATAGACTAGATAAAAGTATCATGAGGTAGATACATAACTGGTTGTATCATCATGCTCAACAGTCTAGTTGTAACAAATGTTTAATATTTCATTAATGATTTGGATAATAGGTTTGTTTAACAAACCCATACTTAGCAAATCTGTGAGTGACACCAAGTTGGGTAGAGTTGCAGACACTCTGAAAAGTATGGGTAGAATCCAGAAATACATAAAGTGAAAGAATGGTTTGAAATTCATCAGATGAGATTCAACAAGGACAAGTATAAAGTCCCATAGTTAGTACAGAAGAACTGCAGGCACAAATACAAACTGGGGAATGATGAGCTAGGATGCAGTACTGCAGAATAGGACATGGAGGTTATAGTGAACTATAAACTGAATACAAGCCAACAGTGAGCTCTTGCTGCAAAAAGAGCTAACAGGACAGTGGATTGTATCAATAGTAGTGTCACTGCACTGGGCTATGAGGCTCTCAGGGATCCTGGGAGCAGGGGAGCTTTCCTCCCAGATGAACCCCAAGTGGAGGGGGAACAAAGCCCAATACGGGCTGAAGTGCCAGTTACCTTCACCATAGCAGGCTGAGCTGCAGACACCAAGATACACACAATGGATTCAACACAGTCTAAAAGTATGCTGTTCCTGAGTGTGGGAGGGCACACTACCTGTGATGTCATAAAAAGGCATCTGGGGCACAGGCAAGCCCCAGACACCAGCTTGAGAACAAAGGCAGCATAGACTGCAGGGACTATCCCTGCAGACCTGGCAGAACTCACAGAGGATGCTGGGAGAGCCTGCAAGAGCCAGCACAGAGGAGAGACAGGAGCACCTCACCCCCTAAACACCAGCAACCCTTGGGCTTGACTGGTGGGACCCACTGTAGGAGTCACCCTACAAAACTAGACTTCAGACATGTGAGTCCCATGCCCTGAGTGTTGTTTCACCAGATGCCAGGGTATTTTTAAGTTTCAGTCTTCTTTTATTTTGAAATGTCATCGCACAGAAACAGGGTTAACCTGGGAGGGAGTAACCCAGGACAACCCAAAGAAACCTGGTAGGGAAAGCTGGTAGTAACAGACTTTTCCCTTTAAAGGGGATGGCCAGTGCAGGGTGGCTTGGCTGGTTACGCTGGATGTTGACCCAGACAGAGGAGAGAGTTCATTCAAGCCCTGTAGTGGTGCAATTGATTAAGTTGAAACAATGAGGCAGCCAATCTTTGACTGGTGCCATGGCTTTATCTCAGTTGGTGAGTGGATGGGGTGTAGGGAAGGTGGAGCCCCAAGCCACTTGCTATTGCACCTCGCCAGCCTGAAAGTGGAAGGATAGTCTGTCTCCAGAGGAACCTCGCATTCTTTTCTTAAAACCATCAAGTCATGGAAGATGAGTAGGAGGGAGATCCATCTCAGGCATAGAGGCTCCAAGTGCTCAGTCAACCTTCCCTGGACACAAGCAGTATCACTTGCAAAACAAAGGAAGTGAGTCTTTCTATTTGGCACTGGTGAAACTTCACTTGGAATACTACACAGTTTAGGACCCCACATTCAAGAAAGATGTGAATGGATTAGAAAGAATTCAGTGGAGAGCAACAAAAATGTGTCTTACGAGGAAAATCTAAAACAACCATTCATTCATTCATTCATTCATTCATTCATAGACTGCCCTTCCCAACAAAAGTTCAGGGTAGTTTGGTGTATGCCAAATTATGTTTATTTAATTTGGAGCAAAAAGAATACTGAGGGGAATTTGATAACAGTCTTTATAATGCCTGAAGGGTAATTATATAAAGGATGGAGTATTCTTTGTGGCTGCAAGGGACAGGATTAGAAGTAATCACCTAAAACTTCAGAAGAGGACATTTAGTTTGGAGATTAGGAAGAACCTTCTCACTAAGCATTGGTTAAGCATTAAAACAAGCTATCTAGCTAGAAAGGCTGTGGAATTTCCATCCCTGGAAAGTTAAAAAAACTGGGTAGACAGACATTTGACTGGAATAGTTTAGTCTGGGATGATCCTGCTTTCTACAGTTGGACTTTATAAAGTCCCTTCCAGCCCTGCTTTCCTATGATTCTATGAACTGTTCATCTTCTGATACTTCAATGTTTGATCTTTTAAAAATGTACATATTTTTGTAAATAAAGTGTTTTATTGCATTTTGATATTAGCTGAATTCTAATACTTATTTTTCATAATAATCAATATAATTATTTCTATTATCATTATCATTACCACAATATCTCAAAGCCAGGTCCCTGCAGCGTTAGGTGCAATAATAAAACAAAAAGACACTGTGAACACCAATAAATTTATAAGCAGAATTTAAGATGAAAAGCAATAGGTGGATATAACAGTGATGAGGCACAGGGGAATAATCAGACAGTTATGAACCACAGAATAAATGGCAAGCACTATAGATGCAGCTCACCAGCTGCCTAACACATTCATGTGCTTTGTCGGCATCATAGCATAGGTGGATTTTTATGAGAGACTTAATAGAGGATAATATATTGCCCTCGTGGCTTTTTACAGAGAGTTCCTTCAATCCAAAAAAGCTAGAAAGAGATAATATATGATAGTAACTGCCTGGGATATTGCCATATAAGCTAGCAATATATGTGTGCATTACAGGCAGAGCAAAGGTGAGAATTTAGGACTGCACAGTTTTAAAGATGATAAGTGGGGCACATAGTGACCATGAATACTTTTTAAAAAATTAGACAGTTTATGTCTGTTGTGATAAGAAAAAGAAGCTAGAGAAGCAAGGGAAAAAGTGAGGCGACCTGGATAAATCAAGGAGCCAAGAAGAGTCATGTTTCAAACCTGTTTAAATAGGGAAGATGAGATTTGTGAAGAGGTACAGGAGGGATTTGCAATAGTCAAGATACAGAATAATGGTCATCATTGTCAGTCCCACAATATGAGGACAACAGTCTTCCAGTAGATAGGGAAGTCATCGATGAACCTGAAGATGCCTGAGATGCCTCTTCCTCAGGATAACAAAAGTCTGGAGAAAAGCTTCTCCTGAGCAAATAAAGAGTTGATGCTAGATTTTGAAGAGGTACAGGAAAAGGCACATTTTAGATATATTCAGGGTTAATTTTGTTTGTGAGCACACACATGTCCTTGTGAATTAGAGGTGGCATGGGCAGTATTGCTTATATTTAAATTTGCTTGATAATTCCATTTAGACAATATTTTCAGTTTCTTGTGCCTTTGCCAATACCTTTATTTTGTCCCCCATTAAGTCTTTTTCACAATTACTATTTACCTAAGAAGTTATGCATGCTTATGATCAATGACTTGATATCTAACTTTTCTATTTCCATGAAAGTCTGCTCACATTTGGGCAAGCTACATGCCTCTGAAAAATATCAGTTTACATCTGTTCTATACAGACTTGTCAAAGTTAGACAGATACATTCTTTAAATATTCTGTTTGTACTGAGCATGTTCCTGCTTCTCACAGAGACTACAAAGAAAGCATAGAGGAAAAGGAGTGGCAGGATCCAGGGACAGGAACCCAGGAGGAAAGCAAAGGAACTGGATCAGGAACAATAGCTGAAGGAAATGACAAGGAGTTGAAAAGGAACAAGGACCAGTATTAAGTAGGGACAAAAGAAAAAGCAACAGAGAAAACTTAGACAGGAGCTAAAGGGTGAGGAAGACAGCAGCAGGATAGGACAGGGAATGCTGGGAGAGATGAGCAGGAAAGGTCTGTGACTAAAAGAATACACTCTTCTATAGAAAGTGGAACTCAACTCATAATTCTTGAGTCTCAACTCTCCTTTTGCTGCCTCTAAAATAACTGGCAAATTAATTGGCAAGATTCATGATTTCATCTCCTTCTGAAGGGAGATATATACACAGAAAAATAACCAACTACCATTTACCCTATTATCTTAGGTAGCAGAGGTCTGTTGTGTGGATCCTGACCATGATGATGACACATGGATGGGTGAACTTGGTTTCACATAAGGATGTGGGTTTTTTTGTTTTTATTTTTTAGTCTTAGCAATATCAGGTCTGGAATTAAAAACTGCATTTAAAATAGCATTCCAAAACACATAGAGCAGGGAAATATAAAAATATGACTACTGGTGCAACCTTCGCTTGGCCTGCTTAAATACAAAAATTAGAATGGTGTCTTTAATCCTTTCCTTTTTTGCATCCTTGTGACAAGATATTTAGCAGAATTTGTAGATTCATCGGAATCTGACAGGACATGCCTTGAACACTTCTACTATGGCCATGAACTTGCATCCTCTGGGCTGTCAACCCTCATGTCTTTAATGACATAGTCATGTATTCTTTTCCCCTTGTCCACTTCCCATTGCTATCCTTGCAACTCTTGTTTCCCCTTCTGCCAGGCATTCAATGCATAGTAGTTCAATGGGAAGAGGACATATGGAGGCTTGGGAAGTGCCTATTTTTAAATCATTGTAAGACAAAATAGCTTTCTTCTGTGTTTGAAGTATGGTCACATAATGCAATTTAAAATTAAAATTCTATATTTACTTTAAAAAATGGAACATATTTACTGTATTTTCTTAAGCATAATCACTGCCAGCTTCAACCACAGCAAATTAATCATTGATATCAGTCTTATGCCCTTAATGGCAAAGCAAGTATGACCCTCCAAAGCAACTAGTAACAGAAAACAATGTTTCATTTATTAGGATTAAATAAAAGAATACTATTCTTCCTATATTCCAGTAAGCTCTTTGCATTTTTTGCATACTATGTTGTGTTCCTTTCATGTGTTACTTATCTGATGAACACCTTCATATGCTAACAATACTGATGGACAACTGCTTACATAAAGAAAAAAAAAAAGTATATGAAAGATAAATCCAGCTATGATTCTAAGAACAAGAGACTGATTAAGACAGGATGAAGGGAGCTATGAAATAAAGGTCTGGTACAGAAGTTTGGTGCACAAAGCTCAGTCTAAAAATGGCAGAACGAGGTCTAAGATTGATTTAGGTTAGTAAAACGAATCAAACTTCTACACCCTGAAGGATTCAACTTAGAAAGATGTCCTCTGGTATTCCAGACTTTTACACCCTTCCACCCCAGAACCCCCTTCACAAGGAGGTGTGTTAGCACTTGGCTGCTCCAGCTGAGCTCCCACTGGGCGCTACTCCTGAGCTCTGCCGGAGTTGAGCCCATGCAGACCCTTCCCCAGTTCTTCCTCCTGCCTCCAGCCACCTGTCAGCCATAGGCAGGCACACCAGGGAGAAGTCAAGCATCTGTATCCCCTGCACAAAGGGAAGTATCTGCATCCCCTGCATCCTCTGGGCACATAAGTCCCTGGGCAACACCCCATCACAAATCACCCCACAATATACACACAGACCTGACACAGAGCCCAAGAGAATGCCACTGTTTGGGCACAGCCCATGACCACAAGCCTGGCTCCTGCACATCCAGCCAGGAATACCCAGGCCCTGTGCTCAGGCACAGCCCCATTAACCCCAACTCTACCACCCTCACACAAGATCTCAGTGGCCAGAGCCAGGCAGCCTGCCATCCAGACCTCAGCATGGGCCCGCCCATGAACAGGAGCTGGTGTGAGTGGCTCACCACTGGTGGGTTGGGGTGACAGGGGGCAGAAACATAGGGAGTGAGACTGCATGAAGGCAACACTGTGACCTTCATGGCTCAGGCAGCTGGGCTGTTGCAAGGCTTTTTTGATCCGTAACTACCCAAAAAGGTGAGGGGTGAAATTCAACAAGAACCTTAGAAGGAGGCTCTGGGGGTAGAGGGGCTGCAGCCTGACACATTTGAGGGTCATGTGCATCAGGGTCTCCCTCTGTCCGCAGAAGGGGCAGGAGACATCAGAACCTCATGAGACTGCGTAGCCCCGAGCTACTTGCCAGGGCAGCTTTTCATACTCCTGGGGACAGCACAGGGCAGGTTTTTATATTGCTGGGTCTTGCGGGGTAAGGGAGGAGGCACTGAGCATTCAAATTGAGCAAAGCAAGAGGATGCCCCTGAAAACTTCAGGAGTAACTGGAGCATAGCCAGCTGCCTCCATGTTGCTGGATAGAGAACACTGAAAATGTCTGGGCTGAGGCATAGGGCATTACCAAAATCACACAGCTGCCACCTCTACATGCTTATGTGCTGCATAACCCATTATGCTGCCCTTGTGTTCCACCCAGACTTGCTCAGCATGGGCATAGCTAGGGAAGCCTAGTGGCTGAACCTATACTCCATGCTTATCCTGCGAGCCACTGAGGACCTCAGCTGGCAGCTCCTCTATGGAGCCATTGCCATGGGCTTGTATGTGGCAAGCTTTACAGATAACCCAGTCTCCTGACCCTTCTGTGGGCAGAGGAAGACCTTAGTGCACATGACACTGAAGTGCACCAGGTTGCAGTCTCTCCACAACCACCTTCAAAAACCTCCTCCTGAGGTTCTGGTTGAACTTCACCCCCCCACCTGTTTATTTTTGGGTACCCCATCCATAACCCCACAAAGTCGTGGGGCCTCCTGGTCAACTTCCTCCCCTGGTCAAATGGGCCCTGTACATGACCAGGAAGGAGGCTCTGGTAGGGAGGGTGCCTGGAGACTGTGGGGCTTCTTTCCTGCCACTCGTCCATGTACATTTCCAGGCAGAGCACCACTGGGCAGCGTTCACCAGCTCCTTGGATGCCTTTGAGGAGATAGAGGGCTCTGCTCAGTGTCTCCCTCTGGAGCCCTTGTTTTCACATTTTTGACCCCCATGTCACTCCTATTATGTTTTTTTTCCCCTTAGTTATCCCCAAAAAATGTATTAGTTATATCTTTCTCTCTGGCCCCATATAGTGGGGACTACTAGGTAACTGGGTGGGCCTTAAGACCCATGTCCAACGGAAGATACAAATAGACAGGCGCTTCTGGGGCCTGGCCAATTGGTACCTGGGGACACCATCACTTGTGCCAGGTGGATTGCTGAAGCAGCCCTGAGAGTTCCCTGCACCTTCTACCCATTGCAGCAGTCTGGCAGTGGGGGCTGCTGCCTGGGTGTGACCTGCTGCCACCTGTGACAGCATGTGGCCTCAAGGCTGTGCACCTGCCACAGCTAGATGGGGACTCCATGGTCACAGAGGCATCTGCACCTCTGGGCCAGCTGCCAGTGGGCTGACGCTGCACAGTTGGCCTTTCTGTAGCACTGTTGCCATGTATGCCAGCACCCAGCCATCTGGGCAGCTATCACCTGACAGATGTTCTCAGTGTGGTGGTCTGATCTGAACTGTCAATGCCTGTCCTCCTGGTTCCAACTGGCCAGGAGGTCAGGCACCTCCAGTTGGGTTCCGGGTGCCAAACCTGAGCAAGTTCTTCTACCTGGGTCCTGCCACTTGCCTCACTAGCACAAATTCTGGCATTCCCTATTTAAAAACTGCAAAATCCCTGATAAAAAATAATCCCAAAGTCATTCTTTAAAATACCCCCAAATCCATGTTCTTCCACATGTAAAACAAAAGACCACTTATGTATGGCAGAGAGAGAGATCAAATTAGTTGGGCAATGTTTTATTGATATATTTACAATTTTAAAGCACTATAAGAAGGAAGGAAGGTAAGGCAGTCTACCAGTGCCTGTATAATCATAATAAAATTAATTCTAAATATCTATACAGTTTTGCATTGACTTTTGGGTTTTTTGTCATAGAAAAATCAGAGCTGCTCCTACCCCTTCGCTCACCAAGATGTACAGTGCTAAGCAGCACTGATATGTCACTGCCCTGCCCCTGCCCTTGCCTGTTACTCCCAACCAACAACCTGCTCCCTGGCCCAGTCCCCTCACTCCTGATCCACAGGGCCAGGTATGTGGGTGAGAGGCTTGTGGGGGTGGCTTGGAAGTGTGGGGTTTGTGGATGGATTGTGGGGAGACTATGGGTGTGGGGAGTGTATGGGGATCAGCCCAGGAGGAGCCGGTCTTCTGCCCCTTCAGGGTGCAGCCCCCACCACAGTTCATGGACTGCCCTCCAACAGGGACCCACAGCTTTCCAACAGGGGCCAAAGCCCCCCAATAAAGGTCAAAGCCCATCAACAGGTGCCAAAGTCCCCCAGCAGGGGCCACATGCCCCCCCCGACAGGGGTTACCACCCTCCCCCACAGGGTCTATATCCCCTCTGCCAGGCCTCAGCCTCCCCCTTGCTCCTCAGCTTGGCCCCTACCGATGGTCCCCACATCTCTTCCATGAATGGCCTCTCTGGTCTTTACTCCTGAGTCTGGAAATTAGTGTGCCAGGTCTAAGGTTCCCCTACCCTGTACCTCCCTTCCAAGGTTTCATTTCAACCACAGCGGCATTTCCCCTGACCCTGACCCGAAACTCCCTCCCCATTCTAACCACCTCTTGCAGGTACCTCCCCTTCCCCTTCGAAAGGTTTGCTAATTTGTATCAATGGGAAGAAGAAGCGAGATGAGACGCATGCAATGTTCAACAAATTTTTATTAAAAATGAGATAAGTTTGGCAACTGCAACTGTATAAACTGAACCATGTCTCTTCCTCACGCCTTATTTTCCTGCATCCCAGTGTTTATACCTGTGCAGTAGTTGGGGGAGTGGGGGAAGAGGGGAATGAAAATGGTGTCCACCCAGCCTGGATTGTGGGCAGAGCTACCCAGGACACAGGGCCAGAGGAGCCCAGGGTAGGGGATCCAGGTCCCAGTGCCAGGGCAGAGACCCACAAAGCCCTCTGGCTTATCCAGGGAGGGCTCCTAGTCCTCAAGGGTGAGGAGGTAGTCAGCCAAGGCTTTTCAAATTTGGACTGTTTGACACTGTGTGGGGTCATTGCCCCCAATAGCAGTGGGAGGAGGGGGGACGGGGTTACCTCTCATCCCTGTGCTGCCTAGGACCAGTCTGCCATGCCTGGTCCACACACTGTCCCTCCTTTCCCCAGACTTCACGGAAGCCCTCCTCCCTGATCTTGCAGATATTGTGGAGGATGAGTTGGTCAGGTTCTCCTCATCCACTTTGAGGCAAGTGCTGAGAGCCTGCCAGCATGCTTTGAGGTGACTGGAGGCACACTACATCATCATGTGGTAGCAACTAGTGCCTGAGCAGAAGTGCTCCTTCCAGAGGTCCAGATGCCCTCCACAGGGCTCCATGAGCAGGAGGTACCCAATGATAAGGGAGAAGATGATGAAGTTTAACCATTGATGAAACTGAGGGTACCAGGAGCATAGCACTCTCCATCAGCCTGGTAGGAAGAGATGTGGAAGATGTGGACATCATGGACACTGCCTCCCCAGCCAGCAAAGATATGGATGAAGCAACCTTGTGGTTAATGATTCCCTTCAGGGTGATGGAAAAGTACCCCTTGTGATTGATGAATGTGGCCTGGGTGGCTTGGGTTGGGCAGAAGTGGGTGCCATCCACAGGCCCCACATAAGTGGGAAAGCCCATGCATGGAAGTTGGTGACCATCTCCTGCAGGTTGAGGCGGCAAATTAAGTGGTTGACCAGGATGTTCTGGATGACTAGGAACACCTCCTGGCTAGCTTTCTTCAGCTGTGGTTTTGCCTACACTAAGCTGGTTAGTGACATAGCAGAGATTGCTTGGGGTGACCAGCTTCTTGGTGGTAATGGCCAACCACTTCTCTGGAGTGAGGGATGGCTGCATGATGATGTCCTGGAGCATGATATGGGGGGCCAACTAGGTGATGATGTCCATAAAGGTGGCCCAGTACATGCAGAAAGTCTGGACCTACTTTTCATTGTCCCCATACAAACATTCTTCCGAGGCTGCTTCTAACATTTCTACATCAGGTTTCTCTTTCCATGATTTTTGACTGGGAACTTAGTCTTGCTCCTGCTCCTACACCCTCACTAGTCACTTTCTGCATTAAATAAAAATTCTTATTTATGCATACTCTTCCTTCTTAGCATTCCTTACTGCAAGACTCACAATTCCCATATGGCCTGGGAACACAACATGAAATGCCTGTTTTAGGAGGAACCAGATAAAGTGATTTTAGACCTAGCCCCTGCCTGAAAGGCAAGCAAGCCCAGGTAAACTCCATATGAGAAAATTATTGGGGAAATTCATAAGTAACCTGTTCACTCAAATCCAGACTTTTTATAAACAGCTTAAAACACACTCTGTGGATCTAGGGTAAAAAGCTTGATTAGAGTTATGAGGATGTAAAATGATTTACTGACCACATTATTAGTATAGGTATTTTACGTTGTTTTTAAATCTAGAAGATGCCACAAACTACAGTGTCAGTGGGTAATACAGTTACATTAAAACATTAGAAGCCTGTAGCAAGATACAAAAAATTCTACTGCAGACTGTTTCAGTGATACAACAGTCCCTCCTTTCTAGCACGGAACGAGACTGGATGATAACAGCATTAGGCTGTTTGAAGAAAATGCACGTGCTTATCTGGTAACCTTTAGATATATCTGTTTATTTTAGATTTGTAGAAATCTTGATTTCCACCAGACCTAGATATCAACAAGCCATAAGAAAAAAAAGGAAATATTTGCCTACACAATTTAAAAGCAATGGGTGCAATGGACAATTCAGTATTTCTAATTTTCTATTCTTTGTTTTTCCTAGTACCATGTCACAACTCTGACTCCCAGGCTGGATTAAAGGAATGACTCAATTGCAGTGTGTTTCCAGTATTCGATCATGATAGGCTATTTTTCCTCAGCAACAGAAAGCAGGTCAAAGATGTCATTTGTGAGATGGAAACACACATAGGCGCGCTTCTGACTGAGGAACAGGTCTAACTGTAAAGAGGTGATAACTATATGGGGGAAATCACAGTCGGTTTAAACCAAGAAGAAAGGAACTAACACCAAACAGTTGGAAACACATCCAGCCTGCACCTATTGTTCACAAGAAGTGATCAGACCGAAACACAGCAGGTGTAAAAACAAAATTTGACCTTAATGACTTTGTTGGAAACTGATGCTTTTGTTTTTGGTGGTTTTAGTAAGGCTTTCATGCTGTTTCATAGTTAGGATATTTCCCCCTAAGGTAATGTGTCAAGTATTGATAAGTTTGTTTTAAGTTTTATATAATTAAAGCAGTAAATATAATACTGACATGCCAGCAACCTGAGGCATTTTTTAATAGATATGCATACGTGTGGTTGTGCTAAAAAAATCATGCATTGAATAAAACAGAGGTCAGACAAGGTCCTAGGCCCTCTATGAAATTACCAATTGAGCCTAAACTCATGTATCTGCATTAAAACTGCAGGGAAGATGCAGCACCCCCCCAGTACCAGAACAGATGGAAGAAACAACCAGCCAGTGGGAGATATTTTTAATGCCTAGTGATTAGAATAGATCCTTCCAGAAATTAGAAATTGTATCTCCACATTTTTTGCTCTTCTGATAAGTATGCTAATTGGATAAAACAAGTAGAGGCATTTGCAAATACACAGCTACAAGATTTACTGTTTAATATCCACTCAAGCAATGAAAATGATTCTGTTTATGTTGGAAAAGAGAAGCCAAGGAGAAAGGTCATTATGTTGTGTCTGCAGCTTTCACTCCTAATATGTGAGTCTCATTTCTCAGTAAAGGGAAAAATCAATACTCTCTTTAAGTTGCCTTGGATTCCAAGAAGAGAGGACTTTTACCCACTGCATAGAGGTGATTTAGAATGATCATGCAGTATTATACAATGTTGTTTTTACAAAGCTCTCAGGTTCACTTTAATAGTTTTTAATTGTGCTGGGGAGTCTTTTCTTGACTGGCAAAGAAATGAACATTTCAAGTAGCATGATGGTTTCATGACAATTTAACTCTTTTTTTTTATCAACTGCCTTTTATCTTTTATACTATTTCTCCTAGGATGATATAAGATCATTTATTTGCAGCACTACAAGATTTAAAACAGGCATAGCATACAACATTTCTGCCAGCAATAGCAGCAGTAACTAATCATAGGTGAAGGATATTGTAGTTATGGGAGAGAGGGGAGCAGATATTAAGCTGATAGGTGGCATTGACCATCTAACACAGTAAGAGCAATATTTTGTTTGTATTAATTTGTTTTATATTAAAAGTTGGAGAAAAGGACTGTACCAACTATGTTGCAAAGGATAATGAACACAATATTACTATTATAGCAAACATACTAGTGTCTTATAAACAGATAAAACAAGATAAAAATTGATGTTGAATTGGTTTTGAAATATAATGCAAACAAGGCCAGGTACAGACATTACACTTGTCCAGTTCAGGTGGTCAAAAACTGGTTGTAGCAGGTTGGGAAAACCACTTAACTCAGTTCAGCCTCTTACAGTCTTCAAACTCACCACAGTTTTTTATTTCCTGGGCACACCTGTCAACATAGGACCTCTCTTGCATACACCTATCCTCAAGAGCCTAGACTTAATACACTCACAGTCCTGAGACTTCTGTAGCCCCAAGAAGGTGCCTTTGGTTCACTGCTGCTCCCTCCATACTACAGTCTTCCTTGTCGGTCTTGCTATAACTCCAGTCCTGTCATGGTGCAACTGCTTCCTGTGTCGCAAACCTGAGTCTCTGTCTAGACCCCAAGAAGTATGCTCACTCAGTTCTGCTCCTGACCTGGTAAATCTCTGTCTTGTCTTTTGGCCCCCTTCTGGCTCCTCTCCCTGGGAGCATTTTAACTTGTGGCTAACCAGTTATCTGCATCAGCTGCCCCCCTCTGTCAAGGTAGGGTCATAATCACCCTCTGCCCACTTCCAGCTGGGCTGCAGCCCTGACAAGCCTAGTGTCTGATGCAGCCTGATGTGTGCAGCCTACTCTTGGCCCCTACAAACTAGCAGCCTACTACACCAGTCTATACCTGTAACAGAAGAGAAGTTTGGAGCACATAGACTGATTTAAAAATGGTGGACCCCAGTCTAAGTTACACCTGGATCAATGTGATATCAGACTTAACCCAGTTAGACTTGTGAATTGAACTTCAGTACCAGGTCCATTCATAAATTAGGGTAGGTTGCTGTCCACTGGCATCCCAGGTGCCTTTGTGAGTCACCTGCTAGTCCTACCTTGTAAGGAGCTGGGTGCGCTGCAGAAGCCTTTGACTGATGCAACTGTTGATGGGAAAAAGGAGGGCTTGGCTGTGCCCTACTCCCTGGCACTGTGCTGGCTCATGGCACCATGGGTGTCTCTTGGTGGGTGTGTGGGAGCCCACCAAGAGATACCCATGCTGCTGTAAGCAAGTGCAGTTCTGTGGAACTGGGAAAGTGGCAGAAGCCTGTCAAGGAGGATGGCATTGACTCAGCTGTATCTGGCTCCCTGGCACCGCACCTGCTTCCAGCACCATAGGTGTCTCTTGGTGGGCTCCTGTACACCCACCGAGAGATGCCTACAGTGCCAGCAGCCAGCACAGTGTCAGGGAGCAGACTTGGCTGGAGATGCCCATCACTGACTCATTAGTGCTCAGCAATCTCCAGCAGCATGGGAAGGCTGTAGGGCATGCTGGGAGACATGCTTAAGTGCCCTCAATCTACTGTTCTAGGCCAGCACAGAAAGCCTTATACCCACTCCTCCCCCCCACCCACCGCAGAGTACACTTCTCTTTTGTTCACTTCTGACCTAAACTAGGGTGCTTACAGGAACCTGCATGGGTTTAAGTGACTCCACTTTGGCTTTTTGAATGTTTGTACTCAGCCCAAATGTCCTTGTCTGTAAATGGTATTATACCCTGTGCACTGGAAGTGGATGTGAACAAAAACTGCAGGATCCTAATATAAAGAACAAAGGTTATAATGCTATAGATAACATGGTGTCTTTTGCATCCAAAGGATACAGTCTTTCTATTTCAGTTAAAGATGTTACTGTTAGTTGTAATAGGGTAGAAGTATTTAGCTGTGATGGTCTAGAAAATATGTAAGCAAGGTTTTTTTTAGTGATATTTTTTATTTAAATGTATAGTTGGAAGAGATCATAGATAAGCTTTTGGGCACAAAGTGCTCTGTTAGGGCACTTGTACATATGATGGTTGCCATGATGTACAAGTGACCAAAATGTAATTTGTGTAGCTTAATGGTGTCATGCATTACACATGCACCAAGCTTGGAGGTTTTAAATGACTTTAAATCTTTGCAAACTAAACTACATCTGGATGTCATTTTCTTTGCAATGTTGCAAAGTACAACAATGCAGCTGTCAGTTCATCTCCCAGCCACAAGAGAGATGGACAGGCTCTGCAGAAAAAAAGGATTAAGCCCCTCATTGCTTCTACCTTCAGCAGGTACTTGGGTGCTGCAGGGACCTGCTGAAGGCAAAAGTGGCAAGGAGTCCAATACTTCTTTTTCATGGAGCCTGCCACCTCTCCCATGTCCGGGGTTGAACTGCCACTGGGCCAAGTGGGCCCTGAGCTGTAGGGGGCCCCAGTCCTTCCCCCACTGCTGTGGTGCCCCCTGGGGCTGCCTGGGTGGGCTGCTAGTGGGTAGATGCTGCCCTAGCTCAAAGGCCTGATCCAACACTTCCCTGAGCCTGCCAGAGCATTTAGGATTGAGCCAAGTGCTACTTCTGAACTGCCTGCCTGGGCAGCCCCAGGGGGCACTGATACCATGAAGGGACGAACCGGGCCACTTGGCCAGCTGACACCTTACCCTTCAACTGTGGGAGAGGCAGACAGGTCCCACCCCCCTCAAAAAAAAAAAATCAGGCCCCTCACCACTTCCTCCACCAGGCAACTGCTGAAGGCAGTGAGGGGCCCAATTCTTTCTTCTTTTTTTCAGTGGAGCCTGCCTACCTTTCCCACATCTGGGGGGTGAGCAGCCAGTGGAATGAGTGGCCTTCAAGCTGTGGGGGGCCGCAGTCCTTCTCTCTGTGGTGGCAGTACCCACCCTGAGCTACCTGGGTGACTTGCTAATGGGTGGAATCAGGGAAAAGTTGGATTGGGCTGGGTGCTGCCTCCAAGGTGGGGCAGCACACAACCCACTAGCAGCTTGCCCAGTGGCCCCAGGGACCACTGCTACCATGGAGAGAAGGGAGGCCACCCACAGCTCTGGGGCTGCTCAGCCCACCAGCAGCTCTTCCCTGGCCATGGGCAGGCTTTGATTCTGACAGGGAAGGAAAAAAAAAAAAAAAGGATCAGGCCCCTTGCTATAATGTGATGGAAAAATCAAAATGGTGGGTTTCAATTAAAAACCCACCATTTCATTTTGGAGGACATAAAATAAAACCTTGGGGATTAAAACCCCACCACATGTACAAGTCCCCTTAGTTCTGTTTAAGTAACAAGCTAAAGTTGCTGGACCCAGCATTAGCTGGAAACATAAATTGCATACCAAGAGCTTTGTTACACTGGTGTCTAGAGCTGACTCAATTAGTCATTTAACACCTTTTAAGCTGTATTTTTCCTAAAATTTTATATTGAGGGAAACTATGTTGCACTTCTGACTGAAAAGTGTGCATCTATTATAGATTTAAATACCATTTCTACTTATTAAACTAGAACAATTAGATTAAAAGTCCCTTATTTATCCTTCTCAGTTTAATTTGTGCATGTGACAACATTTTGTTCAACCCACCTTAAGTCCTGCTTTGTGGGTTTCACCCTTTATGCATTTATCATTTTCACTAAGCCTGTGCGAAGTGGCTAGTATTCTCTTTGGATTCAGATTCAGCTGATTCAGGGGACAGTGAATTGAGTCTCTGAATCTCTGGATCAGGCAGGCCAGGCCCATCCCCCACCTGCGCTCCCAGCCCCAGCAATGGCTGCCCTCCCTGCCCCAACCCTGGCACTTTGAAGGGTAGTGGCTATTGCCCCTCACCCAGCAGCACCTGCTGAGTGCAAAAGTGCGAAAAGCTTTTAAAAAAGCTTTTTTTTTAAAGCACCAGGAGCTAGGTCAGGTGGGGCAGCCATGAGAGAGCTGGGGCAGTAGGGGGGGTCAGGGAAACTGGGGGAGTAGGCAGGGGATGGTGCCTGGTGAGGGTCACCCCATGGTCCCCTCCCTCCTCCCCCAACCCCCTTCCTGCAACCCTAGTACTTACCAGCTCTGAGTCCGGCTGCAGCTTCCCGCTGCAGCCACTGGGGTCTGTCCAAGTTAAAGCTCTCTGAATCTTTTCCAAAAATTTGGAGGGCTTTGAATCAATTTGGACCTTTTAATTGGTCCCCTGATTCAATTCAGATTCGGAGATTCATCCACTGAATCAGGCTGAATTTCCTCCAAATCAAATCACCACCCAAAGCTTTGCACAGCCCTAATTTTCACCTTGTCTTTTGAATAGTCAGTCAATTTTCTCCCAGTGTTTGTGTGGGTCTGTTAACACGAGGAAAATATATCTTTAATGTAAAGAATTGTGAATGTAAAACTACAAACATGGTGGGAGAATAAAAAGTAGGTGTTCTATCTGAACTTTTGTTAACTCATTGTTTCTTTATTATCTCTGAACTTGATTTTTAGCTCACATACTACACATGGGCTTTTTAAGATTTTGTGAATTTACACATGAGCATGCCCTTTTCGTTCAGTCACCTAAGTTGGTAGGTGATGGAAATTATAACCTGCACCACAGATGATAGTGCACAATCAAACACAAGAAACCATGGTTGTGCAAAAAAAGTTTCATAAAGTGCAAGTAATGCCAAGTCAAGTCACCAATGAATACCAGAATACCTTTTGCCTGGATAGATGTGTTTAAAACCACAAGTATTTAGAATATTCAGTATGTAAATACATGAAAGAAGCTTAGAAGACACTGGAGTTCCAAGAATTTACTTTCATACCTTTAACAACAAAAACGCACACAAGAAGACTGTTCTTTAAAATGAATTTGTAGACATACCTGCTAAAAGCTTGAGTGTTTTTATGTTCCTCTCTTATCCCTTTTAAATTTGCTCAGTGGCAACACAAATATTGTTCATTCAACTCAGGAAAAGTTCTGATGGAATTACTAAAGGCACTTGCTGGTGAAGTACAATTCAGTCCTAAAAAAATCCTCTATGAATTTATATCACATTGTGATTTTCACATTTATTTCCACATTAATTTTCTAAGTTACTGGGGTTTTTTTCTAACCCTCAGCCAACACTCAAGAATATATTGACAAAATGCTTTGCAAGGTAGCCAGCATTATCAATGAAGGTGCTAAAGGCTAAGAATCCATTTGAATCAACACTCCAAGAATAAGGTATACTCAGTATGAAGAACAGCAGTCTTCCCATTAGTGGAAGACATGCTTTGAGACAGCTTTCCAAGCTACAAATACTGGAGAAAATCATTGAGATAACTAGTTTGTTATCTAAGCAGAAAGTTATTTCCTTTAGCCAGAATGACATTGGATATGAGACTCATGGCTGAAGACATGAATATTCCATATCAGCTAGAACACATATTTTAGAAAAAAATATTTATTTTGCACTTATGTGTCCCCAAGTATTTTGTAACTTTTCCAGTTGTGTCTGCTCCTGTGGCCAAATAATGAATTATTTGACTCCCTCACCAAATGGTTGGGCCATATTCAAAATCATATTTTACATTTTCAAAGCTAAACCCTTATGGTTTATCTATCCCACAGAGTCTGGGATACCCTCTTTAATTCAGTCTCTAACCTCACTACAAATTTCTTTTCTTACTTTTTTTTTTCTCAGGGTTACACTCTCAATGCCCATCTAGGCCAAGTCTGTTACTTCCTGCAACTTTCTCTGTCAGTTCCTTGGCTTTTTTCAGCTGTTTCTTTCATAATCTTCACCAGTGTCAAGAAAAATAATTCCAGCACTCACGTGCTTTTGGTTTGAGTGGTAATAATGTGCTACTGTTGGGAAATGGAAACCACTATTTTTCAGATAGAAGTTTAGCTGTTTCTTATAACTAAAAAGGATCCCTGCTACACTATCCCCATTTCAAGAGATTTATTCCAAAATGATTTAATCTTGGAAATCAGCCTAAAAATAATGCATATATTTGTGTAAAGATTAAAAAAAAACAAATTTGGAACTTGGAAGAAGGGAGGGGGATAGACTGTCTTAGAGTCCTTCCATCTGTAGAGCAAGGCCACAGTCACTACTACAACCTATGTGTAAGTCAGAACATTTCTGATAAATAATTTTTAGTAAAGTACAGTTTAGTAAATAAAAGATATTTAATAAATGATGTTAATTTCAACACAATTTTAATTTTTGTGTAGAAATGCATTTTTCATTTAGAAATGTATTTTCTATTTTTTCTGTTATTTCATAACCCATTAGTAGTACTATATAAAATGCCTTATGTCACACTCTGCATTACTGTTACTTACATATCATGTCATATTAGGGAATAAAAATAATTTTATTTTTAACATTAGGGCTCTGTAATGCTTTTGTCCCTGATTCAATTCACTGGAATTTCAGCCTGACTTGGTGGCCAAATCTCCAAATCCTAATTGAATCTCTCTGAATTCAATCAAAACTCTCTGAACTGATTCAGAGAGATTTGGAGATTTGGACATAGACACAGCTTTAAATGCTTTTTTCTACATACTTCAAGGTACCAGGTGGCTCATTAGTGCTGTGATGCTGGTGCAGATGAAGCATCCCACAGGAGTGTGGGGGAGCTCCCCTGCATGCTTGGCAGCAGACCTGGAAGTGGACCAGAAGCACTTCCAGTCCACTTCCAGGCCAACTGGAGAGTGTGTAGTCCACTTCTGGTACACATCCAAATTTGCCACTGAGCACATGCCCCTCCTTCCCCACAACACTCCTGTGTGATGCTCCATCTGCTCCACCATTGTAGCATTCATGATCCGTGCCTGGTACCTTGAGGTATGTAGAAAAAACATTTAAAGGGGTGTCTATGGCCAAATCACTGATTCTCCAAATCAGCATCGAATCTTCAGATTTAGATTTAGCTAAATCGAATTGGGGACAGTGATCTGAATCAATTAATTGAATTACTGTCCCCAATTCAGGCTGAATCTGAATCAAATACAAACCATTTTGCACACCCCTAATATTTATACTATTATATATGCTGGAATAACAACTTTTTCAAGAACTCTATGATAATCTGATTGCATTTTTGCACAGTAAAAATAGCAGCTACTTTAATTAGTAATGCATGTTTATTTTATTTTCTCGTTTAGAATGTCCCTTATTTGTCATTGCAATAGCATACCATGAGACTGAAACTTTGAATAAGAAAATAAGATAAGCACCCAATAGTAAAATGTTTGCTGTTTTTAATGTCTGAAAAGAAATATTCCAGGTGAATGCAATAATATTAAAAACAGATGCCACTGTAAATTATGATACAAAATAAAATATATAAAAATGTAAAAAAATAATAGAATTCATCATAAGGCGTTGAGTGGGTAAGGTAACTAGTAGGTGGAAGTGCTAGACTTTAGGAAGGTTGACTTCAGCAAAATCAGGTGTTTAGTCTATGATGCACTGCAGAGTAAGAGATTTGGCAAGATGAGAGCCCAGGAAGGGTAGCTGTGCCTTAAGGAAATGATCCTTTGGGCACAAAGGGAGACGATCCCAATGCAGGGGAAAGGAGGGAAAGAGGCCAAGAGGCTTCTCTAGCTGACCAGAGAAATCCGGAACAGCCTAAGGGCAAAAAGGGGGACATATAAGCAGTGGAAATGGAGCAATTACTAAAGAGGAGTATACCTCCTCAGTGCACAGTTGTAGGGAGGCAGTTAGAAAGGCCAAAGCTATTGTGGAGCTGAGGATGGCATCCCAAGTTAAGGATAATAAAAAAATTGGTTTTTAGATATATAGGGAGTAAAAGAAAGGCCCAGGGTGGAGTAGGACCGCTACTGAATGGGCAAAAGCAATTGGTGACAGGGGAGACAAAGCTGAACTTCTCAATGAGTTCTTTGCCTCAGTGTTCCTAAAAGAGAGGCAAGACAAATCTCTCACTGGGATAGTAGAGAGGCAGCAGCAAGGCGCCAGACTACCAAGCATTGACTCTGAGATATTGCAGAGCCACTTGGAGGAAGGAACTGGATGCTTTTATGTCAGCAGGCCCAGATGAGCTCCATCTGAGGGTACTGAAGGCACTGGCTGAAGGCACTTTCATTGCACAGCCACTGGCAAGAATATTTGAGCACTCGTGACACATGGGCCAGGTCCTGGAGGACTGGAAAAGGGCCAGTGTGGTCCCTATTTTCAAGAAGGGGAGGAAGGAGGATCCAGGCAACTATAGACCAGTCAGTCTCACCTCCATCCTTGGCAAAGTCTTTGAAAAGATTATTA
>JAGPOW010003316.1:25347313-25360167 GCA_030014935.1 Caiman crocodilus | reverse complement strand
ATAGACCAGTCAGTCTCACCTCCATCCTTGGCAAAGTCTTTGAAAAGATTATTAAGGCTCATATATGCAAGAGCCCAGCAGGAAAAATTATGCTGAGGGAAATCCAGCATGGGTTCATAGCAGGTAGATCATGCCTGACTAATCTAGTCTCTTTTTATGAGCAGGTTACAAAACACCTGGACGCAGGAGTAGGGATTGACATCATCTACTTAGACTTCAGGAAGGCTTTTGATACGGTATCCCACCCCACACTTCTGAACAAGTTAAGAGGCTGTGACTTGGATGATTACACAATCCAGTGGGTGGCAAATTGGCTAGAGGGTTGAACCCAGAGAGTGGTGGTGGATGGGTCGGTATCAACCTGGAAGGATTTGGGCAGTGGTGTCCTGCAGGGATCGGTCCTTGGACCGATACTCTTCAGTGTCTTCATCAGTGACTTGGACAAGGGAGTGAAGTGTACTTTGTCCAAGTTTGTGGATGATACAAAACTGTGGGGAGAAGTGGACACACCAGAGGGCAGGGAACAACTACAAGCAGACCTGGACAGGTTGGACAAATGTGAAGAAAACAATAGAATGCAATTTAAAAAGGAGAAATGCAAAGTGCTGCACCTACGGAGGAAAAATGTCCAGCACAGTTACTGCCTAGGAAATGACCTGCTTGGTAGTACGGAAGCAGAAAGGGATCTTAGAGTCCTAGTGGACTCCAAGATGAACATGGGTCATCAGTGTGATGAAGTCAACAGAAAAGCTAACTGCGCTTTATCATGCATCAGCAGGTGCATGACAAATAGAGCCAAGGAGGTGCTATCGGGCACTTCATCATGCATCAGTTTTTTTTCAAAGCATCCCAAAGAGGAAAATATTAAAGGTATTACAATGGTACCATAAGTAATGTTATAATTAAGTTCAAGCTTATGTTTCCAATATAAACATTGATTTTGAAGCATTAGTATTTCAGTCATTTCATAGCATTTGGGGACATAAACTTGTTTTACAAATTAATGGCATGACTCCTCTCTCCCCTCAACCCAAAAAGTGGGGGGGAAGCGGGGAGGGGTTGAAAAGATAAACATTTTAGTTACTGCCCAGTACAGGGAAAGTTAGGTAGGGGGTGGGAAGATATACAGATATATTCACAGATGCTTTTTTATGTGGAGCCAAAGACCTGGATTAACTTCAAATACATTTTCAGGCATAGTTTACCAAACCACTTGATGTTATGGGCACCCACAGTTTCCACTGAAATAAAGCAAGTAACTGCCTGAAAGAATGGACCACTTAAGGGAGCTGACTGTGCCCCAAGAGAACAAAACTTAGTTTTTTTGGCTTTGTTAGTGCATGCGTACCTACGCTGGAAAAAGAAGGTATGATTATAGGACTACCTATGCTAGCTTTAAGCTGAAGATGTAAGACCTAACTTTAAGATGTAGCAGCATAGGGGAGGCAACCAGTCTAAGTCTTTGGGATCTCTAGGGATCTTGTACTCTTTTTACTATTGCATGTGGGAGTCTGCACTTGCCTGTCTTTGCCAATGCTGTTACTTGCATCATCAATAGGTTAAACTAGGACTGTATTGCTGACTGTGTTACAATCACACTTTCGTTTTGCTCTTGGACATACCCTGCCTAATGATAGTTAATTACTTTGTATGTTTCTTTTTCATATGACCATGTATTGTGTGCTCCTGTTATTCTACATACCCAACCTGAAACAAAGAAAACCAAAGAAAGTTTGATTTTAGATCTCCTGCGCATTCAACAGCTATAGATGAAGCCAGTATGAGCTGAGTTATTGATTTTCAACAACCCTAAAAGCTCTAGGCACGGACAATCTTTCTTCTGATGATTCTTAACTTATGAGCACCTGATTTTGCAACCTTAATAGTACATAGCTTGAACATAATTTTTTTTTATATCTGTAACTAGAACCACTTCATATCCTGAGCCCCGGACCAGTGCTGAGAAACAAGCCATCCCATCAACTGATAATTAGGAGCACAATCCTAAGAACATACTTCAGTAGTGCTCTCAGCCTTCCCAAGACACAAAGCACCATCCAGCCATCCCATCAGTCATCCTTCTGACTGATGGGCTCAGGAATGCGAGCAAGTGAGCAAGGCTTTTTCTCAGCCATAGTCGTAAACTTGGCTAGAAGGTAGTATAGACATGGGTTATGTCTCCCTACATTAGGACAAATTCTGCCATACGTATTTTCTACTAAGCTGAGCCAAACCCTGTCAAAATCCTTGAAATGAAGACTTCCGCTGGCTCTGGGTAAGACTTAAATGACCAGAACCTTAGTCTGTGAGAAGTCACAATGGTTTATTGGCTAAAATGCAATTCTGCAGGAAAAGGTCAATACAGGGTTTACACGGAATAGTAATGCTGCTCAGAGGAGAATTTCACCCACTGGAGCAGACCCACATTGCACTGATGTTTTTTGAAAGGAAGAAATATACTTTTAATATTCCAAAAACATTGTCTTCTAAAAGCTTGCCAACAATTTAACAGTCTGCCACTATGTAGCCATAGTGAAAAATGCTACACAAATAAACGAATGCGCCTTCTTCCATATAGTTAATTTCACAAAGGGTTTTTGTTACTTGAAAATGTTCTTTTTTTTGTCTATTCATTAACATTTGTCCGCAAAATCCGTCTGACTGATTAGTCTAGAATATAACATCAATCCTTTATTGTGGCTCCGGAAAAAGACTTGCTAGAAGATTAAAGCCTTTTTTTGTATTCACTTATTTCCTCATCAACAAAATCCCATGCTGCCAGTCAGCTTGTTTGTCTCACTACTGAATGATCTAATTTAAGATATAATTGAACAATCATTTTGGTTATATCCCAGTTACCAAATCTTAACACAAGCCAGTGTATTGTATAAACAAAGAAGATCTTTGTTAAAATAGTTTTATAGCTTCCAGATCCATAATATTTCTGAAATACTGTTAAGATATTATTTTTGCTTTTGCTTAAAAATACAAGAATTTATGAAAGAACAATAATGAAAGTTACCTCTGTCTTGTAGGTACAATGAAAAATTCTATATATTTTTAAATTTTAGTTTTTTACAAATGATCTATAAAGGGGAAATCCTGAAATCTTTTACCTAGGTAAGGATTCCATTGCCTTTAAGAATAATTACACCCACATTCAAATTTATGGCTAGTATCCCAGATGTTTCATTAGAAATGTGTAATATATGACTGCACTCACTGAAGCCAGTAGGAATCTGGTTTCAGTGACCAGCTCCAAGAAGGAGCAGGACTGAGCAAATAATCAACTATTAGAAGAAAATAATCTAAATAGAATGTAAATCAATTTAATGCAATGTTACATTAGAGAAAAGGATGCAAAGAGATGATTTCCTCCCTGCAACGTAGCAGGGGGAAATATCCCATGATACTATTTCAAGGCAAATATAACAATTACTTGCAAGAATATGGCTTTAACAAAAGAAAATTCTCATGTTTGCCTTCTTTCCAGTGTATGTCCTGCTCCTGTTTTTCTGGGATCTCTCATTGGGATTTTTAGTGCCTATATACTCTTTGCAATTCTTGAATTGCAGATCAATGACCAAATGAGACAACACCCATAGTTTTCTTTTCATTTCTTTACTCTGCCACCAAAGTGGTGGCTCGCACTGTTAATACATTCCATTTCATGTTAAAAGTAGCAGAGATTTTAAAGAATGTAATCAATAGCATTTAGAGGAGAAGCTAGACATTAACAAATTGCCTGGCTGGGGACTGCCCTTTTGCTGTAGTGTCCAGTAATGAATCTCACTTAAAAGACTCCAGCTCTTAAAGGCTATTAGTAAGCAATTCTTTAAAGGTACTTGGCATGGGGAGGAAGCAAATGCTATGTAGTATAAAGCATTAACTCACTATTCACTTCCAAGAATCTGCCCCAAGGTGAAAGGGGGAGAAAACCGAAAAACCAGTCTAAGGCACAACACAGTAATGGTGAGTCACATCAGCAACTTTACTCATGCATACATTTCCACTGAATTCAGTGGAGAATGAAATGCAGAGCTGGATGTAACAAGGGGGGAAAAAAAAGCAACTTCTTACAAGAGCGAATAGCATCAAGGTATGGTGTGTGTGTGTGACTAGCTTTAAACCAGGGGCTGCCCTGGACAGCAGGGGCAGAGGAAAAGACAGCAGAGAGACTCTCTGGAAGAAATTTTTGCAGTTCATTTGCTGAGGTGGGAACCCTGCCATACATTTAAAGGCAATGGCATGGATGATTAAATTAGCCAGTCTCTGATGGAATGTCCTCACCTTAATTCTATAGGTCCATATCCTCACCCTAACTTTGCTGAACCAATAACTGAATGCAAAACAGTCACAAAAGTCTCCCAGGTCTTCAATTTATAGCTTTCCTGCCATTGCTTCTTATGAATTATTATATTAATAATTCATTAATACACCTTCCTGCTTTCAAAACTTTGTATATGGTTAGGGATATAGCTAAATTGTTGTACATAATCTCACATTTTATCATTACTTAGCCTAACTAAACATACTCAACTCCAAAGATCTTTTTTCATTATACCTCTCCATTCTCTCAGCAATTAGTAAATACTTTTATGGTAAATCCATCCAGAAGAATATTCCATGTGATTTTGTGCTGCAACTGTATATGGTGAGAGGGACTTTTACCAGACTGTGACATTAGGTTTTTTGGGAAGGCAGCCCAAAACTGATTCAGTTTATTCCACTCCGATTTCACCTTGTAAACTAAGATCTACTTTCCTGTTCTAGGATACCTAAATCACTCTCACCCCAACTGTTTACTTTTTTTCCTGTTTCTCCCTCCCATTGAAACATGGTAGCCCTCCAGATGCCTTGCAGGTTGGTATGCAAATTAAATAAGGCTGGAAGTAATTCAGATATATGTGGTACTGTAAAAGATATTTTACACAACATGTATCTTTCTTCTAGGATCTTTCACTTAGGTTTTCAATTCATGATATGGTGCTTATTGTTTTCCTAACTGAACTGAAAGTGAATGAGACTTAGATTGTTAAATGCTTATGCTCTTTTTTGAAAACAGGATTTTGGCTGCAAGTCATTTAGGGAATTTTGAAAACATTACCATAGGACTGAAAAATGTCATGAGACATTGTATCCAATAATTTACAAAGAAATTAAATATCTGCATCTAAAACTTTCCTTTCATTCATTAATTATGGGCAGACTCCAGGACCTTCACATACATGAGCATTTATTTACAGGAACTGTCTTTCGTGGATCCCTCACCAAAGCTGCAGAATGAAGGCCTTTGTAGGTCTATTACAGAAAGGCAATTGGAGTTGTTCTTTATCAGGCAAGAGTTAATCTTTTTAAAACCACGCACGCTTGGCACCATTTTCCTGTATTCAGTTATTACAATATTTTCAATCATTTTAGTGAACATACGGGTTATGCTTTTAGACCTTATACTGAAACAATCTCTATATGACTTTTAAAAGTGAAGAGAACCAGTATTCAATCCTTTTTAGCCATTATTTATTTAATGCCCTTCTTCAGAAGTACAACCGTAAAATGTGTATTTTCCCACTGCTTTATGGGAACTAGATTAGTTACTCATATTGACAATCCTTAGCTGACTGGTTGCTCTTAAATGGTGATCTCCCCTCCTTTTGCAGCTTTGGTCTGAGGATTTTGGGGGGATTTTTAGTTTTTGGGGTTTTTTTGTTTGGTTGGGGTTTTTTTGGTTTTTTGGGGTTTTTTGTTTGTTAATTCTTTGATTTTTTTATGAGTCAATTGCAAAGCTACATTGGTAGCTTCCTATTCCACACTTCTGTTTGCTGAGGCTTAGGTGGGTTTTTTGTTGCTGTTGTTGGTTGTTTGGGGTTATTTTTCCCTGAAGACTGAGGTTTGAAAAGATTTAAAATTTTTCTTGTTTTATCCAAACCTCCTTAGCTTGCAAAGTACTCAGTTCTTTCAGCTACATCTACACAGAAGTCCCATTGCAGAGAATAAAAGATGTGTAAAAATGGGGAGAAGAACAGATTTGGACAGCACAAAAGGTTTGGTTTGGGTTTGGTTTGAGGGATGTGCAAAGGGTTAGAGAAGTTTCTGCTTTACCTGATTTATTTTTCCCTATTAATAATGACAAACTCAGATTATATAAAGAATAGAAATTGGCAATAAAGAATTGAATCATGTATTTATTTTCTACCCCTAAAGTTCATGTTTTTTGGACAGTTATAGGGCTTACTGGTGGGATTTTTTTCTGTATTTTCCTCGTATTTACTAGCAAATCTGCCTTTGATGTGGAAGTTAGTGTTGATGTATGGGATATCTTTTATTATTATTTTGATATTCTACTGTATATTATATATTGTATTTTCTTGACACCTTATCTTAAAAATAAAACAAGTTTTAAAAAAGTTAAGAAAACTGCAAAAGCTGTTTTAGAATGACAGGATCATATACTTGCAATAAATAATAAAATGAGAAAATTAAACGAGCATTTTATTTTTTCTTTTGGTGGTGCTGGCTTTGTAAGGAAAATTTACTAGCAGACTGCAACTGTACACATCAAACTTCAACCCAGAACAACATTATATATATAAAAAGAGTTTATAATGGAAATTCTGGCCAATGTTTACCTACACAAGTAGGTATACAAGTAGTGCCACTAAAACATGTGGAGTTGTAGGATTTGAAACTTACCTTTTTATTTCTTAGAGTGGCTCAGCCAAAGTTTCTCTCACCTTCTCACAGAATGGTAGTAACAAATACGACATTAATTTGTCAATTTGCTGTGTATAATGCATGTTCTTACATATAGTTTCAGATAGTGTCAGATACAACAGGAACATTCAATGCTGATGTCAAGACTACAAATGGTATTGTCAAAGTTTCTATATGCCTGGATATGCATAAGGTATAAGAGAATAAATCTTCTCTACACTTAACATTTTTCACTCATATTTCCAGGTTTTTTAAAAACAAATTTCCTTCTGCTTTGGCACAAATGTGCTTTGCTTTAATGCTAGGAGAAAAGCAGATTTCAGTTATGCATGCTTGTAAATAGCACCTTGGGTTTTTGGAAGGAATTTTGACAGAAAAGAAAGACTATAAATCTTAATACACACATTTCCCCATCCAAGACAAAATTAAAAAAAGATCAAATGTGGAAAAGTGAGTGAAAGTATAGATAACTATAAGATAACTATTCCCATAGTCCCATTTCCCCCTCGCCACCATCATTTTTTTCAGAAAATGAAATAAGGACATTGACAGATGGTAATATTTAGGCTAGAATCTAGAGAGAAGACACAATATTATCAATGGATCCAGCTCCCCTCTTTTTTTTTTTTTAAAGTCTCAGATATTTCCATTATGAGGACAGATCTAATGGAAAATAATATATTTTAATTTTATATGGGAAAGCAAAAACCAAAGTTTAAAACCACAGAATAATGTGTGCAAAATTATAACACCGGTGTTTCAAATGATCAAATTTAAAGAAAAATCAAATTGCTCTGAACTGAACTAAATAGTGTATAGCACGGTGATGACTGTGGGTTCAAACAAAGAGATACCTCCTATTTTATTCTGGCAGAGATTTACTCTTTTCCCAAAAAGAAAACAGTCAGTAGTTATACTGAATGCAACAGAAACACCATACGTTCTAGGCCAACTAATAAAAAAGGCTATTTGGAACAATTCACCTATCAAATTGTAGGTTGTTAGGCTTTTTGTTCAAACAGGTTCCAGACTATATCCTTACTATTCTCAGATTTTAAAGATGAAAAAAAACCTAAATGGCTCGGTTTGAGATTATCAGCAGATCAAATTGAACCCAACCTGAATAACTGTGCAACTTACATTAAGGAATATGATAAATGTACTAGGAAATTAATTAAAATACTTATTCTTTACTATGATCTGTTTAAGTGGAAAGAAGAAACAGATTTAAAGTTCATTAGATAACTTTTTTTGTGTTCCTTCATAACCGAGGCTAATATTACTGTCTGATCACAAGGTATAGTAGGGAATTAAATGCAGGAAAAAAAATCCACAATGCAAACTGGAGAGAGAATCAATAGAAGCATATTTTTGAGTTCCTAACACAATACAAAAATGCCCCCTCCTATTTCCTGTAGCTTTACCTAAAAGTACTCCAGAAAAAATTCCAGTATGTAATATTGGCATTGTATAGATAATGCACATTTACGTTTGGCATGTTAGAATAGCAAATATGTTGTATGTTACACCTCCCTGAACAGAACTGATACAAGCCAGTCCTAGGTGCTCAGACTTCTAGTCACTTGCAGAATACATCCTTAACAAGGCCAGCCTTTAAGGGGTTTATTAATAAAAGATTATACTGCCACCATACTCTTCATGTTTGTATTAATTATTCAGGACAGAAAGGAATTCCCTGACCTTTGTTATAGACTTGGCAAAATATGATGCAATGTCAAAGGAAACCAAAGCAATTCAAACCTTTCTTATATTATCTTATTTTTATTTTTAACTCTACTGTCATAACTTGTTAAATAATAAATAAACAAATAAATAAATAACAAATGATAACAGGGGGAGAGGGTGAGGGGATACCGCAACTCGGAAATCCAGTATACAAAGTAAATATATGAAACAGATACACTCTATGCAGCCAAAAATATGAAAATACCCAGACAGCAAGAGCTGCACTTGGTCCTTAGTATTGGCTAAATAAAAATTCCATTTTCATGAAAAAATCCAGGTTTCAATATTTGGTTTTCTTGAATATTAGAATAAAACTGAGACCTTACAATTTTTTAAATGGAAACCACAGCACTGAGACCAATGACCCAATGACTGAGACCAATGATCAAGGAACGTGTAATTTAGGATTTGGAGATTCAGTTCTTTGCTCCAATTCAGAGCAGGAATTCAGATTTAGAAAACTGAATATTTCATATCCAACATATTTAAACCAAATCATTGTTGAAGGGTAAGGAGTATCCCAGATCTGAGATAGCATTCTGATAAGGTAGAAAAAGTTCCTGCCAAAAACTTCCTGAACAACTCTACTTATTATAGCATCATTGACTTCCTTGTTTATATCACCTAAGTAACTGGCCCAGAGAGAGAGACTATTTATGTTATCTTACTCATCATCCTTCTTGTACTTCAATCAGATCAAATGAATGTTCGAAGTAACCTGAACTGGATCTCTTACCCACTTTTATCCTGGGATTAGGAGGCCACCTCTGGGTTTCCTGTGGGACTGGAGCTTCTAACCAGTGCTCATGGAGATTCAGATATTCATACTCATTATCCTCCACCACCAGTAAGTAAATACCACCTGACTCTGTGAACCCTGGACACCCAGTACAGTGTAGGTACCTCTGAGTTACTTAAGTTATATCTTGTGGTTACTTTAGCAACCTTCCTATGTCATCCATTATGAGGTTACAGGATTTATGCCATCACAATGGTCCCTCTTGAAGACATTAATTAAAATGAGGCCAGCTGATGGCAAAAGAGGCAAAATCATTAATAGTTCCAAGAAAACTGGGCAGATTTGCATGTGTTGTTCTTGCATGTTCAAAAATGATTAATAATAAATCCTGTACCTGTGACACTTTGGACATCTGACTTAGGGTACATAAAGACATTACATTTTGATCAATCAATCTAAATGGTTAGGTCAATCTAAATACATACTTGTGGAGGCATTTGGAAGGTTTATGTCAGCCAAAAAATGGCATGCCCAGTTTAAAGTAGTTCACTTCAGGACAACTAACTTAGATCAGGAGGTGAAATAACTTTCATTTAGGGAATGCCAGTGCATGTTTGCAGCACAGTCCCTGGGCTGGGAAAGCCCAGCTGTTCACTCCAGCCTTGGGGTTGTGCTGCTCCTACTGCCTGGCCAGGCTATGTCTAGACTCCACAACCAGGCAACCCTCCCCTCCTGCCCCTGTGGACCCTACAAGTAAGCTGCCTAAGCCTAGATGGGGTGTAGCAAATGCTTGTTTGCACTCTTAATGCCTCATGGAGTTGAAAGAAGCAGTTGGCATCTTTACCAAGAATTATTTCAGGCTCTCTGCAGAATCAAACAGATATCACTACATTACTTTACACTCAGCCCATTTTCAACCTTTTTCTCACACCGAAAGACATGGAATTACTTTTTCCTTTTACAGTGAAAATCAAGATTTGGGGGGTTGGCAGACAGCCTACAAGAAAAGGATACTAGTTCAACAGATTACCATGAGGAAGAATAGTTTAAGTCCTGTAAGAAATAATGCTGCCACAAAAGTGACTAATGGGAGATGTGGGGAAACAATATCCCTTGAATTATATTATTCACAGTGTTATGACTATTCTCTGGGTTTAAGTTTTTTTTGACCTACCTACAAATATATTTTAACTGGCAAAAGCTTTGAAAAGAAAAGCCAGTTTACTTTTAAATATAGCATAACAATATCAAACATCTGTCACTTAAGGATCCAGTTCAAAATGACCCATTTACTTTCATAATCCCATATACATGTGCTCTGAACTCATGTTGAAATATATTCTTCTATTTCTTTCCCACTTCTATCACTGGTTTCCTCTATTCAATCCAAATATCATCCAAAAACCCTATGAATGAATCTCTTCTTAGCAAATAAAGGCTAACAGGACAACTCATATCTTTGTAATGGCTCAGGTACCGTAGGGAGGCTGAAGGACAAGGGTAGGAAAAAGAAATGCCCTACTTAAGTCTACAGTATAAAGGAGATTTAAAACTTCCTGAACTCCTGAACACCTAAGGACTACCCCAGTCAGCATGGGAAAATCTTGGCTTTAAATTCATAGATTCATAGATCGCAAGGCTGGAAGGGACCTCAGAAGATTATCAGGTCCATCCCCCTGCACCAGGCAGCAAAGACAACTGGGGTTAGCTGACCCTGGCAAGGTAACCATCCAGTATCCTCTTGAAGATTTCTAGGGTAGGTGATTGCACCACCTCTGGAGGGAGCCTATTCTAGAGTCAGGACACCCTGGCTGTGAAGAAGTTTTCTTAATGTTGAGCCTGAAATGGTCTTCCAGGAGTTTATGGCTATTACTACTGGTTAACCCCAAGGGTGCCCTGGTGGTCAGTTGTTCACCAAGCCTTTGATGTACACCACTGATGTAGTGGTAAGCCACCATCAAGTCACCTCTTAACCTTTACTTCTTTACTTTTTCAGGCTGAAGAGTCCCAGATCCCTCAGCCTTTTCTTACATGGCTTACTGTGCAAGTCTCTGATCATACAGGTGTCCTTTCTCTGGACTCTCTCCAGCTTTACAACGCCCTTATTGAAGTGTGGCCCCCAGTACTAGATGCAGTATTCCAGCTGCCATCTCACTAGTGCTGAGTGAAAGAATCACTTCCCTAGTTTTGGTGGAGATGCATTGATTGATGCATTCCAGGGTATTATCTTCCCTGCTGGCTACGGCATCATACTGCCGGTTCATGTTTATACTGTAGTCTATTATTAGAGCACTTTACATTTCTCAATGCTGAACTTCATTTGATTCTGATATGCCCAATTTGCTAGCTTGTCTAGGTCCACCTGTATCTGCAGCCTATCTTCAAGCATGACCACACTTTCCCATAACTTGGTGTTATCCATGAACTTGTCCAGTGAATCCTTTAACCCTATATCCAAATCATTGATAAAGATGTTGAAAAGCACTGGACCAAGCATTGACCCCTGAGGGACACCAGGACAACATAGAGCCGTTCATTAGAACTCTCTGGGTCCTACTCCACAACCAGTTCCTAGCCACCTAACTGTTAAGCAGTTGAGACCACAGTCCTCCAATTTACTCATGAGAACACTGTGGGATACTAGATCAAAGGCCTCTTGGAAGTCAAAGTATACAATGTCAACCTCTTCTCCCTTATCCAGGTGGCAAGTTACCTGATTGTAAAAGGAGATGAGGTTGGTAAGACAACACTTGCCTGTGACAAAGTCATGTTGGCTGTCTTTCAGAATCCTACCTTCTGCAATCCTATTGCATATAGACTCTTTGATGATTTTTTTCCAGGATCTTCCCTGGGATAGAAGTTAGGTGGATTGGTCTATATTTACCCAGGTCCTCCCTCCTCACCTTTTGTGACAGAGCATATATTTTTAGTTTTAGGACTTCTGTTATGAAGAAAATCATGCCTACTCTGGGCATTCTGCCTCTCAAACTGATGTCATGTAGCCGCCTTCATGTACTATAGAGCATGCACCAATGAGTACGTTCTTTGGGAAAGGCCTATTGGTATACGCCTGGCACACCACTAACATGTTAGAATGTGAAGAGGGATGTGGAATGCTCTGCTGCAGCTCTTCCTACTGCAGTGCTGGTATGTGCTTCAAGTCATCATACTTCCCTATGATATGATCCTCAGCAACCTGAGGACTGGAAAAATAAAAAAGCCACACAGAGTAACTGACTATTTAAGTTTCATATTCAAGGATATTTTAGATTTTAGTTAGGATGAGTATTGATGGCACATTTCCTGAAAAATACATCGAACAAAAAGGCTGCAATGTTCCTATAAAATGCATTTATATATGCTTCCACAAAAAAAAAAAAAGGATTAAATAAAATTAGGAAGAATTATGGCCCAATCTTCTAATATAATTTCTCAAATTTAAGCACTTGAATTTATACTTAGGTATATGCATAACTAAATAGTCTGGTCTTCAGAAGTACTGTGTATCCACACAACTTTCATGGGAATCTATGCATAGAAACCTTGAATGTAGGCCACTTATCTGGATAGTTCTCTGTAGGCAATTTTGCCAGAATATTTAAGCTTTTTTTTCTTTCTTGTAGATGCATAGGGATTATTGTGATATATTTTATAT
>JAGPOW010003316.1:25272713-25347213 GCA_030014935.1 Caiman crocodilus | reverse complement strand
TATATATATATATATTTATTTTTTTTTAATTGACAGAATATTAGTTGCAAATGCAATTTCCTTCAACTTTTGATGAGATGGAAAATATGTCTTTTTTAATAGCAGTGATTCCTTGTGCTTTACATGGGAAATGGAAAGAAAAATTGTGAGGTACATAAAATTAGTTAACCACAGACACCTACCATTAATGTTGTATTTATTTTACAATTATTTTTATCCACAGAGGCCCTATTCTCCATGGCTTTCCAAGTTCTTGTCTCCAAAAATCACAAAATGTTCCTTTCCAACCTTCAGTTTCAATGTACAATTACATGAAAGAATGAGAATTTTGGCATGAAAATGGAGTTTGGTTTAACTCTCATAAACCTAGGAAATTAGCTGTACTGAAACTGTAGTTCGGGGATTTTCCTGGAAAGTAACCAATAAGAAAACCAAGAAGTTTATCATGTTAAAATACTGAAAAACGTAACAATGAGACTGTCAGTTAAACATTTTGGAAACAATACATTAACGTGCTGAGATGACCCAATATTGTCCTTGATTATAAATAATACCCCAAACTTGTATAGCTGACTCCCATACAGTTATAGAAATGGCCTATTAAAGGTGCATATTATGCCTGAAATGAGAAACAAACACACAAAAAAAGAATGCCTAGAAAATACATTAAGAAAAAGCATAAAGTAAATGACTCTATACAGAGTGTGTCTACAGGTGCTATTAGTGTGCATGAATAAACTCCAGAGCTTATTGCTCTGAAGTTTATTGCTCACAGGAGCCACATCTGGACATGTGCCTGGGAGCGCAACACACTGAGCTGGGTTGGAGCAACCCAGGCTGGCAGGGAGCTCCCCCTGGCTGGCTGGGGCATGAGGGTGCTGTTGTGCAGGGCTAGTGGGCAGGTTGCCCCAACAGTGAAGCACCCTTATGCCCCAAGCAGCTGCAGCAGCAACTATATGTGATTGCTGCAGAGTAGAAAACTCTGGAGCAGGATAGCACTTGTATTTATAAGTACTATCCTGCTGCAAAGTTAATGCATCTACTCTGGCATTACAGGGACACCCATGTAGAAGGACAACATTTACTGTGATGCTAATTAGTCAACTGTGCAGTAAACATCTCATATAGATGCACCCACAGAGTCTCATTTACCTGCCATTCCATGCTCTCGGTACTTCCCAAACGTATTAGAAACATGGCTTTGATGCTATAGACTTCTATATATATTTCTTGTGCTCCTACCCCATTTTAAATTTCCCCCTCTCACATACATAAACTATACATTTACAAAAATAGCTTCCACATTTTCTCTTCTTGATATTTCCAATATAAACATAAATACTTTTTTCCATTTAACCATATTTCACATTTTTATATTCATAAAATAAATATAATCAAAATATTTCATAATACAGCATTTTAGCAAAGGGAATACAGGAAAGCTCTCTCCCTAGTGATCACTCAAGGGCATGACTAAAAGGAAAGGCTGCTTGACAGAATTGGGTCTTTTACTTCAGTCAGTGGAGCAGAGAGTATCAATATTGTGGGGGATATTTTGCTTTGGTTTCATTAAGGCAAGATATGGTTTAATTAGGATCATCTCATGAATAACTCCTGGTTTGGAGTATTTTATGATATTTAAATGTATTGTAATATCACCTTAACTCCTGGGTAAGAGAAACTATGTGCTGGCTTGTTTGATCTTAAAGATCAGTTAAGTCAGTGCAGAACTATATTTAGAATTCCCCCTACTTCTCTCTCTATATCCTTTTTTTAGGCTTTTATTAATAAAAGGGAACAAGAGAAAGAAAAGAGGAGGAGGAATGAGCAATTAAAACCCAGTATATTTCCAGTGTCCCAGCTATAGTGAACACTTCTTCTTCCCCTGCAGAATCATTACAACTCAGTGCTCTAAGCTGTAAAGCTACCATGAGAAGAATTAAGGCCATCTGGTATACCCAGAATTAGATTTTGTTTTGTTTTATTTTTACATCATCATCTTTTTTCTATCTATATTGATAGAGTGAGCCTGTCATGGACCAGCCCCCTTCAGGACTCCCCAAAAGGAACTTTGTTCAGCCTTCCTATTTTAAGGAGTCCTTGAAGTCAGCCCTGGTGTGGCTACTAGAGGGGTGAAACTCTGGCTTTGAATACCTGGATCTTCTTTGTGCCTGGCTTACCTGGCGATTCATAGTGCCTTTACCTGCTCCCTCTTTGTGGGGCCCTGCAGTGGGCCTTTGCTGCCACCAGTGGGAGCTCTAGGCTTGGTCTGGGACATTACAACCTGCACCAGGAGGCTGCCTGCTGCTGGGACAGGAACAATGTCCACCTACCCTGGCAGCAGGGAGCTCCTGGCCCTGGTGCCCTGATTGAGGCAGAGGACTTAGAAAGAGCTGCAGGAGAGGAGCAGGTCCCAGCCCCTGCCCTGATCCACCAGTGGGGCACCTACCAGATAGGTCACTGCTAGCTGCCCCACTTGTAGATCAAGTCAGGGGGCTGGGACCTACCCCAGCCCTGCAGCTCTTTCCAAGCCCTGTGCCTTGACCACCCAACTGGGGCATGGGGCTGTGACTTGCCCCTGATCAGGACAGTTCCCAGCCCCAGTCCAACACATGGGGTGAAGGCTGGGGAGCCTGTTTCCCACTCAGCTTTGTGAGTGCAAAGGTCAGTGGGAACAGGCTGGGGAGCTTGTTCCCTGCTTAGTTTCGTGAGTGCAGAGCTGGCTGGGCAGGGAACAGGTTCCCCAGTGCCTGCCACCAATGCTAGCTCTGCACCATGCGGCTGGTGCTAGGAGACCCCCATCTCCTAGCATCAGCTCCGTGGTTGCAGGGCTGGTGCTGGGAGATCCTTCTATACCAGTGCTGGCCCCATGGTTGTAGAACTGGTGCTGGGAGGTAATAATATTTCAGGCTGTGCTCCCTGTTCACCATCTTGGAGTGGGAGACTTAGAGCTTCCTGCTGCCAGGGCAGGGATACATAGTCCCACCTGGGCTCCAGTGGCAGAGCCCACCCTAGTAGCAGGTATTTCCTGGAGACAGGTAGCAATCTTCCACCTCTGGGTGAACAGCTGACCAGGAGCAGATTTGCTTCCAGTGAGGCACCTACATGAATGCTACTGCACCATTACGAATTGAAAATAAACTTGCTAATTGCACTTGCAGGTAGCAAATTTACTCATGATCAGTGAGGTTTTTTGCATAGTAAGCATGTTCATGTATAGACACACATTCTTACCGCACAATAAACTACACTACTACGCAGTTAAGCATCTTGTATAGGTGCACCCCACTGATCCCTCCAAACCATTCCCCACAAGAACTACTAATAAGAATTGAGCCAAGTGACTTTTTGGTCACAGGGGCACAATGGACCTCTCTCTGGCTTTCACTGAGGGAAGCCTAGGGAAACCAGCAATAGCTGCATTGATCTTAGGAGGATATGTGGGAAGAATTATTGTGCTAGGATGATGGATTCCCAGAATGATGGAGTATTTGCAGAATCTGCTTGCAATGTCCAAATAATGCATAGTATGTTTATCATATCCATAACTAACAATGTTTGTGACTATCAATTGAATTATTCAACCCACCTACTTTCAGTGTGGTTTACGATCATGATTTTATTCAACTTTTATAATTTCTCCCCCAGTTTACAGAATCTCAAAATGTAGAAGTGGTCAGGAACACGTATGCTTCTCACCAACATACCTTTTGAGTAATCAAAAGACTTTCCCAAGTTGCCACACACAGATTTCATCATAGTCACACAGGTCCTTATTATGCTTTATCTGAGACTAATAATGAAGGTTATCTGGGAGCTTCAGTTAATGCATAATCCAGTTAACCAACTCTGTGCAGGATACAGGAGCAGAAGTACATTATAATCTGGTTTGACACTGCCCGTTGGCTACTGATCATCATTATCATCAGAGTAAACATCTCAGGTACATCATAGAATGCTTCTTCCTCTCTAATACCAGAGAACAAAGGCTGAAATAAGTAGGGGTCAGATTTACTTCATGGGGTGCACTCCATACATATACCTTGATGCTAGCCATAGTCAGGATATGTTATACAACGTGCAGCTTTGCTGTGGGTTTTTACTAACTGCTGGTTTTGAAATCTTACCTAGCTTTCAGACCACTATTAAGATGTTCCAGTTTTGTCTTCCACTGGTGTGAGAGAAAGGATCTCATCACTTTCTAGAACTCAAGTTTCAGGAAAGGCTAAATTATATTTTCCAGAAATAACCTATCAAGTTGAAACCTCAACATTAAATTGACAGACGAATAATTTGAGCTGAATGCAGAAATGACTTGTGCGCACCAACAACTTTTGAAGTTGTGAAGTGGTTTCCCAAGGGTTGTTGGAAGCCCAATAGTTTGAAAAAAATGAAACTGATGCAAACTGAACAATCCCACACTGATAAGGAAGAGAATGGGCTGATCCAACATATTTTTCCATCTCTAACCTCTATATTCTATGAAACGACAAGATCTCCAAAAACCTGAAATAATTCCTGGGTACTTTATGCTGATTTTATATATGTATTCTGTGATACATACATAGACATACACACACACATACATATATATATAGTTAGCAAAACTGCAGGTTACTGATTTATATAACTGATTTCTTTTTTTAAAGAAGTCTCTCATAACTTTGCTGATGGGGAGAAACTTTGTATGCCAATTTTTAGCCTAGAGTGAATATTTATAGCTGAGTTATAAATCCTTGAAAATAGGGATTTATATTTATAATGGAAAGGCTGACAAGCTTTTACTGTAGCTATGCTAGCAGGAAGTGCTATAATAAAGAGGTGTTATTTTAACAAGAGTACTTATAATGGCTGTATAATGTAGTTAGGAAAGAATGAACTTTACTAGGTGAGTGTACAAGTTATCACTAATATTCAAGCCAAAAACCAAAAAGAAAACCACAAGAAGGGTCTAATAAATATACATTTCCTTATAGGCCATGTGATTATATAGACATTTGCCAAAAAGAAATGCAGTCCACCATGTAGTATATTAGATATGTTCAAATCTTCATCTATTTTCAAGCCAAATAAATTGTTGAGCTCTTAAAATTTATATGTTCTTGAAAGAATTTCTTAACAGAACTCAAAATATTCATAAACTGTGACAGTAATATCCAGTGGATTAACACCATAATTGCTGACAATATAATCAACTTGCACATACAGTTTAAATGATTTAAAATATTCTTGTGTGTTTCATTTATGGCAATAGATAAGGATTAATTCCCCCAAGGACATGATAAAGAGGCCTGATTCTACTGAAGGCACTGGAAAAACTCACAGTGAATGCAATGGGACTGGGATGTTGCCTCACTGTGTAATTTGATGCAATTATGAGTTAAATTAGCAAAAGGCAGTTAAAAATCAGGGTGAGTATGTGCCCCTCCCTCCTCTAAAACATCTGGAGAAAGTGTGAGTGAACTGGCTCCAGTGAACTGGCTCCAGGGCACTAAGCAGAATACAAAACTCAAGACAGGCCACAACCCGGAGGCTGCCCAGAGAGCTGCAGCACAGACCTTCTGCAGTCAGGGATAGGAATCCCATCCACTTGTCTCTTAACTCTTCCCTTCCATGACAGATTCCCTACCTAATGAAAATGCATACTCAGCTTCCACTCCTGTGCCCTATAACAATATCCTTCTTCAAGCTGATGCATTCAGAGTCACCATGGAGCTCATTTCCCCAGTGAAAAAGTTCCCTTTGGTGGCCACTTCACTTCTACATTTCCAAGCAGGAATGCTGTAGGGCTATGGCAGTAGTTAGACATCTATCTGTGGTTTTTCTAAAGAGGAAAATTGATAATTTAGTGCAGCAGCCCCAAGTAGCAACTTGGGGACAGGGCAAAAAATAACAACTGATGCTGCTGCAGGCTAGCCACAATGCTGGCACCTAGAGCCACTACTACATTATGTAATGTTCCCTGGGATTAACCTACCAATAAATACTAAAAGTCTCAGTCCTGCACAGACTTTTAAATTACTTTCTTAAATTTAAGCACTGGTAGTCCCACTAGCTTCAGTAAGAAGTCTCACAACTTAAGCAACACATAGCTGAGTATAAAAACGGGATCCAAAATACAAAAGTTATTGGTCTTCTCTCTCTTCCCTCCCAATCAAAAAGAATATCAAAAAGCACCTCAGTGGAATCACCCTATTCTATGTGGGCGGGAAAGCCTCTCGTTTCAGATCTGAGTATAATTGGGGTGTGGGGAGCAATAGCCAAGGCTCTGACACTGGGTCAGTGTCAGGTCAATCACCTGTACCCCCACCTCTGCTTCCTGTCACCACTTCCCAGGGGCCAGGGCTGGGGCAAGGCTGCCATCTCTGCAACCACTGTTGCATGGCTTAGCAAAGGCCAGAGGATGCACATGCTCCATGCTCCCTGGGCTGGAATGGGGTCCTAGACAGAGCTGGAGCTGTGATAGGAAGGTGGGAGGTGGTGGGGGCAGGAGGTGGCACAGGGAGCAGGCAGTAGGGGAGGAAAATAGTGAGGGAGAAAGGTGCCAATGAGTACAGGCACCATAAGGAGGGGCAGGTGTCAAAGAGCTCAGGCATGGGGGTCAGGCAGGTGGGAGGGAGAGCAAGTGGCAGGGGACAAGGTGTGGTGGAGGGTACAGACACCAGGAGGCAGACAGCAAGGAGGGCAAGCAGTAGGGGCATGCAGGAACGGGGCAAGCAGGTACTGCAGGGGAGAAGGGGGCAACTGTTAGGTGGGGTGAGGCCACCTGACTCCCCCAGTATCTACCCAACTGCAATGGTGTTGGGGGGATAAATTTTGGGAAAAAAACTACAAAGATTAGATTCTATACATGGGAAATCACAACAAATTAATATGTTTTCCAATCTAATTATTGGGGGTCATCTCAAATTCAAAGTCATCTTGGATTTAGGTAAATATGCCAGGTCTTTTAGCTTGCTTCCTTTATGTTTTTTTTAACTTTGCAGTTAACACAAAAAGACCTAAGATTGCTGATCTTTCCCTTTCTGTCCTCATTTTGAAAAAAAAGAATTATGGAATACATAATATGGTTTGTCCTATCTACATAAATCATATAATAAAATTTGAGGTTGTTTGCAATATTCAGAGGCGCCACTTACTGAAATCTGCCCAAAAATGGGTCTTCACAAATAAGCAGGCCAGCAACAGATGTTTTAAAAGAACTGTGAAATTTCAAAAAGGGTTTCTGAATAGCCCAGGAGAAAAGAAACATGATGAATACTAATTTGATGTAAAGAAATATCATCAAACCATTATTATCTATGCAAAACTGATAAGGAATTATGATGTGTACTGATTACTGTTTAGATAGGTGGAGTATAATTTTTATAATCTGGAAACATGAATGTTTACACTATGAGTGTTTTGCAGAACGCAGACAAATGCAAAATGCTCCATTTTGGGAGAAATAATCCACAACACATTTACAGGCTCAGCAGTGCCATGCTAGCCAGCACCATAACTGAAAGAGACCTGGGTGTCGTGATAGACAACAACATGAACACGAGCCACCAATGCAATGCCGTAATTGGCAGAGCTAATGAAACACTGACATACATCTACCAAGGCATCGCAAACAAAGCTAAAGATGCCATCCTTCTACTCTACTTGGCCTTGGTGAGAGCGCAGCTCGAGTACAGTGTCCAGTTCTGAGCACTGCATTTCAGGAAGGATGTGGAGAAGCTCGAGAGAGTCCAAAGGAGAGCCACACACATGATTAAAAGCCTAGAGACCAGGTCATATGAGGGGAAGCTAAAAGACTTGGGACTGTTCAGCCTGGAGAAGAGAAGACTCAGAGGGGACTTGGTGACAGCTATTAAGTATGCCAGGGGAGTACATCAGGGCCTAGGGGAGCAACTATTCACCAAGGCCCCCCAGGAGAGGACTAGAAATAATGGGCACAAGCTGACTGAAGATCACTTCACACCAGACATAAGAAAATACTTCTTTACAAGTCATGTACTGAAGGGTTAGAACAGGCTCTCCTCAGAGGTGATCCAGTCACTGAGCCTGGCAATCTTCAAAAAGCATCTTGATGCCCACCTTGCTGGAGTTATCTGACTCCAGTGGTCTTCCCTGCCCAAGTGCAGTAGGGCTGGACCTAATGATCTATAAGGTCCCTTCCCGCCCCTAAAAAACTATGAAACTATGAAAAATGGGAGACAGATCCAATTACAATCACTGTGGGGAACATCGTTACTTTTAGAAACACAAACACCTCATCAGCTTTTCACCAAGGCATTAAAGAAGATTTGGAGGGTCTATCAGTTGATGAATGCAAATCATTTGTGGATGACATCCTGAAGTCTAACAAGTATTTTGAAGATGTAAGTAAAATGTTTAACTACATCATGAGCTAAATCAAAATCTGGTGTCATGTCTTTTAAGGAAAAATCCAATACTTTATATCAAGCAAGGGAGTTAAGCTGGTCCTTGTGGGTATGTCCCCATGAGTGGGAATGTGCACCTGGGCTGGCCCATGCAACCTTACCCGGGGTTCTGGGGATGTCCAGGGGCTATAGCCATGGTGATCCTGCAGAGGAGAGTTTGGTCAGCATCCAGAGTGTGGCTGGCCAGTCAGGCTCCAATTTTGGTCACTGCATGTGGCTGCCATGTGCACTGCTCCACCTATTTTTGGCACAGGATTTTATGACACTGGGATCTCCTGTTGTCAACTCCCTCCCCGCAAATTAGCAATGTAAGGAACGCCTTCATATCTAGCACATGCAGTGTGTGGTACTGCAGATGGGTCTACAGCACTACATACTGCATGTCCACGCTTGTGTGGACATGCCCAATGAGGTGGCAACCATTCAATATTAGAAGTGAGAGACCTCCAAAACCTCCAAAAGGTGCAAAAACTAACGGGTTTCCTGTGATAGAAGCATGAGCTCATTAGGAACTTTTCTCAACTTGCTAAATCCTAACATAGCATGTCTCTATGCCTGTGCACTCATCTTTTCTTTCTATTCAGATTGTAACAGAAACAGCTGGGAAAATATATTCATGAGATAATGATACAGAGATCTGACTCATTTCCAGATGTAGATAATATGACATAGCAGTATGAGCAAGCATGAAAGACACAACAACAACAAACAAACATTTCTACAGTCATGGTCCAATCCTGTGAGGTTCTGAGCTCCCTGAACTCTATTTGAAGTGAACTAGAGGCCTGAAACCCTGACTTCAGTGAGAGATGATGTCAGCCACCACCTGGGCAGCATGCTTAGCAGGATTAAATTCTCAGTTGTTCGGTCCTTACTACAACATCTTAATTTCACTGCAAGAAGTGACTTATTCCTTTCAAGTGCTTGGGTAATGCAAAGCATTCACCCCATAATACACACATGTTTCCCATTACAATCAATATTAGTTGTGTGAGTGTATTTAGAAACATAAATTTGGTTTTATGTGTATATTTGCTTCAGAAAACAAACTCCTTACCCAGTGAAACCTTTAGGCCTGACCCAATGTCATTTCAAGGCAATGAGCAGATCATTTCTTCTGGTTCCAAACCTAGCTATTCCTAGATAGACATAGATTTTCTGCTGACCAAAGGCAAGTTACTTACAGTAAGAACAGTTAGGTTTTTATAACACCTCATTAAACATGATACAATATCATTCATAATGAAACTTTGCAGAAAAAAGCCTTTTTGTTCAGAGAAACAATGACCATTTAATTTGTTTTGAGTACTTACACATACTTTCTGGGTTTTTTCCTCTTGATTGTCTATTTAAAAAAATAAAGGTGAATTTACTGTAGTTAATTACTACATTTAAAAAATAATACATTTTAAAAATAATTTTCTGTAACAGAAAAATCACAAGACAAAAATGTATATGAAGCATTTTTAAAACTATTTTTAAAGATTATGCTTTCTTTTATATAGACATATATACAATATTTTTAAATGATTTTAAAAAACATAATGTCATCTGACAATGGTAGAGAATTAGGAACTCTTTCTTCTAAAATTGAGTATGGAACTCATTATAATAAGGAAAATGGTATTCTTTTTTTCTCCTAGTTTCACTATAGACCTTTCCCTAAACTAGACCCTTCTATAATTGTAAATAAACCATTTACATATCATCACAGACTGCTACAAACATACTGGCATATACCACATTTACTTGTACACCACACAAATACCGTTCTCCAAAAAATCAGCCCACCAGACTTGAGGATGATATCCTAATCAGAGAAGCTAATTTTTCTTCACTGGAACAGAAGAATGAAGAAGCAGTGCTGCAAGATAGCTGCCAGCTTTTCTCTTGGGGTACTTGTACACGCAATTTAGTTTAGTTGTCCCTAAATTGAAATGGTGAGTTTTTAGCAACCTAGTGTTTCAATTTAGGGAGAGCTAAACCAAACCAAATCTTCAAAGTATGTATACAAGGGTGGCTGCCCAACCTTAGAGCTTACCTGCCTCTCCTGTGGCAGGAGGGGGTAGGGATAAGCTGCCAGTTGGCTGAGTGGTCCCTGAGTTGTGTGGGGGCCAGTGCTTCCCTCCTCAATGGCACCCCGTAGACAGCACCCATATGGTGGCATCCGATCCAGGTTGTCCCAGGGGGTGCCACAGCAGTGGAGGGAAACACCGCTCCCACCACAGATGTGGAGGGAAGCACCAGGCCCCTGTGCAGCTCAGGCAGGCAAGCAGGCTCTGGGAGGAAATAAAAAAAGACCAGGCTTCTTGCTGCTTTTTTTTTTCTTTCTTTAGTCAATCTTGCCTGCATGGGCTGCTATCAGGTCGCACAGCCCCTAAGCTACACAGGGCCTGGTGCTTCCCTCCATGGCTGCAGCACTGCCTGGGACTGCCCGGGCTGGTTGCCAGTGGGCAGGTGCCACCTGGGGGGCGCTGCCACCTTTGCGATGGAAAACTCCAGGGTCCCCCACAGCTCAAGGGCTGTGCAATCTGGCCCCCTTTCCCTCTTTGCACTGGGGGAGGCAGGTATGCTCCAGCACCCCTGCATCATCCCTGCCTCCTTCCCACTACCTGGAACAACCCAGGAATGGCTGGCTTGGCCCTGTGACAGGACAGCAAGGCAGTGGGAGGACAATTGGGTGTGCTGGCAGCAGGAGAAGGCAGTGGGGACAGGGGACAGAGAACTGGAAACCCACCAAGCCCGAGCTTCCTCAAACATGTTGGCTTCCAGCACCCCTTGCACCACTGCACTTTTTTAGATTGCAAAGTAAAACACCTCAGAGATGTTTTATCCTGCTACATTACGAAGTCACTTAAAGTAGAATAGGCCACAGAGCATGCAATTAAAGCAGAATATATTGCTGAGTGTGCAACTGCAATGAGATTAAAGCAGTGCAAAGGGCATTTAGGCAACTTTAAAGGCCAATTTTGTTGCCTGTACAAAGACTTCTAGGTAGCAAGCAGGAAAGAGGAAATCCAGTGTTGACCCTTTGAGAGCCACTCTCAAATTGACAACAGTTTCTGGCTGAGTAGCCAAATGAGAAGCCAAAGACTTACCAATTTGAGGGCAGTTGTGAAAAGATTAACATTGGGTTTTTCTCTTGCCCGTTGGCTAGGGCATAATTCAGGGTTGTTTTTTTTTAAACACGTACTGCCCTCCAAAAACAAGGTCTGTATTTTATTTAGGGATATGTGGTATGGGAGAAAATGTTTTAAAACCATAAGCCATCTATCACATCTTAAATAAATATCATTAAATTTCTAATGATGTAAGAGGTCTTTACTTCTCTGAAATGGGGTAATGTCATCTAGCTCAGTCTCAGCCAATGTAGGATTGGTCCACAATCATTTCTATTGTATTATCCATTTTATAATCCAGTTTATTTTCTATGCCATTTTTTTCTTTTCCTGGTATTTAGCCCTTCCCTCCCCCTCTTTTTAGAGTAAGTCACTGCTCTCCCAAGAGAAACTACAAGTGAACAGACATTCAGGTTTTTTTCTCTCAGAGCAAAAATGGTTGTTCCAGGAAAAATATAAACCCCAAACAACCTGGGTTAAATCAATCCCAGAAGAGTTTCTCCCGAGAAAGTGAATGTCTATACACATTCTCTGGAGCCACAGCACAGTCCTCTACCATCCCAAGGTACTTTTTTCCTACACTTCCCCCACCAGAGAGACTGTGTGTTGTTTGCTGGATGCTACTACTCCAGGCAAACCGGGAGCAGAATACAAGCAGTCCTCAGACTTATGACAAATTGGCTCCTGAAAACCGTGTCTTAAGTTAAAATGTTGTAACTTGGAACCAATTTTCTCATAAGAAACAGTGTTATAAATGGAGGATTGGTTCCTGAACCAAGGCCTGATACCCTGTTTTCACTAAAAATACCCTAGAACTTTGTATTCAATCAATTATAGATGAATAACATAGCAACATAAATGTATTTATATTGTACATTGCAATCATTCTGATTTGGAAAGACTTCTTTGAGGTGATTTTGCTGGAATTTTTGAAAGGCTCTTGGTTGGACTTTTTGAAGGGTTCTTGGCTGGAGTCTTCACAGGAGTCTTGGCAGCAGGTTTTTCTAGAGGCGTGTCTGCTTTTTTAAAGAAAGCATCCAAAGAAGTTTGGACAGCTACTTTCCAGGGAGATGGGCGACACAGCAAACTTCTTCACTGGCATGGTGTTGCTTCGGATCAAGTGTTGTAAAGGCAAAACTGACATCAGAAAGTTGAGACGGTGTCAGTTTATAAATGTTGAAGTGCAAAATGTTGTAACTTGAAATGTTGTGAGTCAAGGACTGCTTGTATATCCCCTTCAAAATCCCCACATTGCACAGAAGGGAGACACAGCTGACTCGGGATCAACAGATCAGGGCTGCCCTCCACATCTGCTGCCATTCTGTCTCCACGCAGACTGGGAAAGCCTGCAGAGCATGCTGAGATGTGCAAACAGGCCTACCAGGCTGTGCAGCATCAGCACTACAAGCTCTCTGCTCTTCAGGAGCTCAGTATCTGATTGTCTATTGAGGCATCTTCAGGTACATTTGTCTACCAGGAGGACAAACTTAGAAGGAATCTCCCAGATCATTTTAATGTGTGCATGCAGCTTTAGTCTGGCCTCTGATGGACCATAAACTCAAGGGGATTTCTTGGTCTTAATTTCTACTTTAGCTTCAGCAGCCACACTTGAATCTTTCGGGGAAAAAAAAGATCCAGTCTTTACTGTGGGGAGGGACAAGGAAATCAACAATGGTAAATCTGTGGTAAATTATTGTAATGTTACGGGGGGGAAATGCACCCTATTTCAAATCTGAGTTTTTCTAGCTTCCAGTTCCAGCCACTGAGCCTGGACCCCCCCCCCCTTCCCCACTCCCCCAAAAAACCAAAAAACCAAAACTTGGCTTAGATGTAAGAGGATTCTTTAAAACCCCATGTTTGTTTAACCAAAACATAAATTATAACACTGATTAAAAACATTGATCTGTGCCTGCTACTACCAGATACTGTGGCAGCGAAGTCACTAACTTTAGGCATCTGACATCAGCAAGAGATTCAGTTTATGATAACCCTAATCCATTAGCACAAATTCAGGGGGATTCCAAAATGATAAACTTCTTTGTGGGATTGTTAAGCATTGTTCTTCATCTCTTAGTTGTCGCCAGTCTACTTTCCAATCCACAAATATATTCACTAAGGACCCTATTCATTTTTGTCATAGAGACAAAACACATTAATACTGAAAGAATCTAGTCAATGAGCATATATCTTTCCATCTAAGAACCTGGAGAATTTCTTTCAGAGATTATTCCTGAGAAAAAAGTGTTATGTCCTTGGTAGACCCGGCAATTGAGTCAAAGAATGGACCTGCTCAAACAGAATACAGAGTAGATTTTCCCCTTATAGGACATGTCTACAAGTCACTGTATGGTGACATTGCTATGGTATTGTGGTTTAGTACTTCCTTTTGAGGGGTTACTGTGTTGTGGGTGGTTACTGTGCCGTGCATGTGACATATGGGTAGATTTCGGCTTTATGTTGCTGTAGCAGCATGCTATACCTGGAGCGCACTGTTAAGGTGACATAGCTGGTAATCATGTGTAGACACACATGATTGCTATGTCACCATAGTGCACCATACAGTGATGTAATGTGTCTCTATATCACCATAGGGTGACATACGGACATACCCATATACAAATTAGATATACAGTTAGTACACCCTGCCTCCTGCTTGACTTAAGACTAACATAGTTAAGTACATATCCTTGCTAAAATAGCCAGTTGGTGTATTTGAAAACACATCCAACCTGAAACATCCCCTCTGGAGCTCTGAACATGAAGGACTTGTGAAATATGAACCCTGTGACTATTCTGGAAAATGTTGTGCTCCATATACTCTCCTGTGGAAGAAGTAAGATATCTGAACTTGGTTGAAAAATACATAAAAATCTGTAACATATCTATGAAATTGGATCAAACTGTTCAAACAGGGATAAAGGCAATATCCTACTTCACAACACTTTAGGAAGAAAAAAATAAATGAAAGATTGAGAGTTGTTTCCAACAGCAGAATTATGGAGGCTTCATAAATCCCTAAGTGAGATAGGTTCCCCTCAAAGAAATCAAAGAGATCATAGATTCCAACTAATAAAACATTTGAGGAATTGGATCATTTAAAAAAATATTTACATGTATTCTCATTGACATCAATAGAGCTACTTGTGTGCTTAAAGTTAAATATGGCCTTTTTTACTTCCCTGGATTGAGGACTAAGTCTTCAAGAATGGAGATGTTTTTCTTGCTATCTTAGGCTTCGTACTCATTGGGTTAAGTTTTAACATTTGCTGGACTTAAAGTGCCCTTAATTCTTCTAAATTGACTTGATGGACATTTCAAAAATCATTTTTATCTGTCGCAACAGATCAACTCTTCGAAATCTCATGTGCATTGGTGAAAATGGTTTGTTTTGCAGGGATCAACAAGACTCCTTTGCTTTTGTTCTTCACCCCTTAAATTTCAAGTGTCATTCTGTATTCAGCCTCCTGCTAGCTGAGAAGAAATGAACTTCAGTAAGCCTATCAGCGAAAGCCTTTTTCTTTTTGCTGTTGAGGCTTGCTGGGGCTTCTGTGAAGTGGCAGAATAGAGCAGGTTTCTGAAGTGCTTGATACTCCATTAGAATGTCATCCCTTCAAAAGATGACACACTAGATACTATATATGGGACAATGCCGAAGGTGTCTTTTACTCAAGTGTACATTCAGCAGTACTAAAGTGGTTAATCAGCAAATGAATAGGTGACAGAAAAGAAAGAATCACATGTCATCAGTGTAAACTGAGCAACATAACACTCTTTCTCCCCCAACTTGTTTTGGCACTTCAATGAGATTTTTGTTAGAAAATGTTATCTGCTATACCCTATACCTGCACTGTTTTAATTAGTTTATGCACTCCAAATTCTCCCTTTGTATTGGCACTACCCTCCTGGAAGATTTGAACCAGTTGGTAACAGCTTTGTTCCTGAATTTAAAAAAAAAAAAAGAAAAAAAAAGGATTTTATGTCCTTGACATGTCACTAGTATAAATAACTATTCTCTAAGAAGGATGTGGGTTTAGATGCTGTAATTTTTAGTTGTCAGATTAGGACAACTGGGCTGAGACTATTCGATAGCTAGATGCAGTTTGATTTATAAGACTGAGCGGTAAAGCATGACAAACATATATATTTATTAAAGATATATTTACAGGGGTGCCCAGCTTAATTTAACAACTTTGTCAGCAAAGGCCATGGAGATACCAAAGATATTACATGGTATATATGCACACAACATGACAATATAGTTCTGGTAAAAGTTAAGTTAAGAATAAATAGTTTTAGTGCTTTAATACTATAGAGTCCCTGCTTCTTCCCTGACCCCTGCACTCATCCCACCATGAAACTCAGGTTTCCCCAGCATATCCTCTCTCTACTCTGTTTTGGCCATCAGAAGTTCTAGAGAACAGATTAACTATACCTTTGCCTCCTTTCTCTGGTTCCTTGAACCATTTTCTTTTTCAATATGTTTATACTGGCAGATCTCTTGGTGTTTTATTTGTTATTGGAATGACATAACCATCCTTGAAAACGAAGAAATAGTAACAATCAGACAACTAGTCCATCTGATCTTGTACTGTATGTCTGTAAGTGACCAGCACTTGATGCTTCAAAACATGATGAAAGCATAACTATTAACACATCTACCAAAGACTCTGACCCTACAAAGTCACACACATATGCTTAATATTATGCAATGAGACTAGTCCTATTAATTCCTTTGGGTTACCAATGATGGATGTAATATTAAGCATATATGTATGTCATTGCAGATTTGGAGTCTAATTTTGTAAGGTTTTCTATGAGCAGGAAGAGGGTGAGTGACCTAGAGGAAGCACAAACAGGAAGGGGTAACTGGGGAGACCTTCTCATTCTTTCTGAGAAATAGGATAATTAGCTAGTTACCTCAGGTGTACAGTATGAAACTGGAACTAGGCCTGTTGAAAGTCTCTGGGTTAAGGTCAGAGGGAAGAGCAACAAGTAAGATGTTGTGGTTGGTGTTTGCTTTAGACCACTAGACCAGGAGAATGAAGTGGATGAAGTTTTCTTCAAACAGCTGGTTGAAATTTCCTGATCACAGGCCCTGGTCCTCATGGGGGACTTCAGCTACCCTGATATCTGCTGGGAAGTCAATCCAGGAAGGTTTTGGAGAATGTTGGGGGCAACTCCCTGGTGCAAGTGTTAAAGAGGCCAACTAGGTGCCATGCTCTTCTTGGCCTACTACTCACAAACATGGAAGAACTGGAAGAAAATGTTGTACTGGATGGCCGATTGGGCCATCATGAGAAGAGAAAAGGAAGGAAGGAAGGAAAGCAGACATTGGACTTCAGAAAAGCAGACTCTGACTTACTCGGGGAACTGATTGGCAGGATCCCATGGGAAGCCAGTCTGAGGGGGAAAGGAGATGAGGAGAGCTGGCTGTATTTTAAAGACGCCTTACTGAATACTCAGGAATAAATCATCCCAATGCATAGGAAGACTAGCAAATATGGCAGAAGACCAGGTTGGCTTAGCAGGGAACTCTTCAGTAAGCTAAATCACAAAAAGGAAACTTACAAGAAGTGGAAACTTGGACAAAAGAAAAGCAAGGAATATAAGAGTATTGAGGTGAGGCTAGACAGTCTGTAGTTGCCTGGATCCTCCTTCTTCCCTTTCTGAAAGAGGGGCATCATATTTGTCTTCTTCCAGTCATCTGGGGTCTCTCCTGATCACCATGAGTTTTCAAAGATAATGGCCAGGTGCTCTGCATTGCATCCAACCCCATGGACTTGTACATGTCCACCTTTTCTAAATAGTCCCTAACCTACTTGTTCAAAGCTGCTGGCTGCTCAGTAAGGGACCCATTCTTTACTCGATCCTCCTTTTGTTTCTGACATACTTGTAGAGACCCTTTCCATTATCCTTCATGTCCTTTGCTTTCTGTAACTCCCGTTCTACTTTGACCTGCCTGGATTTGTCCCTGGAAAAATCATGGAACACATCCTCAAGGAATCTATTTCTAAGCACTTGGAGGAGAAGGTAATTAAGAACAGTTAGCATCAGGGTGGATAAAAATCAACAGTTTAGGGGTTTTTTTAATTAGATTTTGGATTTAGTTGTATTTTTTATTTTTTTCGTTGAGATGCTTTTTAAAAAGAATTATGTAACAATAGTTTTAATTTAATTTATGTTAAAACTCAAAGATATCATCATGCAATAGGGATTATAAATTCTAAATATATACTATTTGAGAAAATAAAAATATATTCATGTAACCTTTTTAAAAGTCTTATAAATAGGACACAACATGGTATGGTATCCCATACCATACTGGTAAACAAGTTAAACAGCTGTGACTTAGATGACTACACAGTCTGGTGGGTCGTGAATTGGCTAGAGGGTCGCACCCAGAGAGTCATAGTGGATGGGTCGGTATCCACCTGGAAGGGTATGGGCAGTGGTGGCCCACAGGGCTTGATCCTCAGACTGATACTCTTCAATATCTTCATCAGTGACTTGGACAAGGGAGTGAAGTGTACTCTGTCCAAGTTTCCAGATGACACCAAACTGTGGGAAGAAGTGGACATGCTAGGGGGCAGGGAACAACTACAAGCAGACCTGGACAGGTTGGACATATGAGTGGAAAACAACAGAATGCAATTCAACAAGGAGAAATGCAAAATGTTGCACCTAGGAAGGAAAAATGTCCAGCAAACCTACTGCCTAGGAAATGACCTGCTGGGTGGTATGGAAGTGGAAAGGACTAGTGGACTCCAAGATGAACGTGAATCGGCAGTGTGACAAAGCCATCAGAAAAGCTAATGGCACTTTATCATGCATCAGCAGATGCATGACAAACAGATCCAAGGAGGAGATACTTCCCCTCTATTGGGTGCTGGTCTGACCACAGTTGGAATACCATGTGCAGTTTTGGGCGCCACATTTCAAAAGAGATGTGGATAGCCTGGAGAGGGTCCAGAGAAGGGCCACTCCTATGGTTAATGGCTTGCAGGCCAAGCCCTATGAGGAGAGACTGGGGCACCTGGACGTCTTCAGCCTCCGCAAGAGAAGGTTGAGAGGTGACCTTGTGGCTGCCTATAAGTTCATCACAGGGGCACAGAAGAGAATTGGTGAGGTTTTATTCACCAAGGTGCCCCTGGGGGTTACAAGAAATAATGGCCACTGTGGTATGGAATCAGGGGGATAGTCAACCTCTGGATCCGAGCAGGCCGGGGACGAAAGGGTTCTGGAACGCTAGTTCCCCCTTTCTAGTTTTTCCTGTTCAAAAAGCATCCGAGGGCAATATAACAAATAAACGCTTTACTTACAAACTGCAGTACAGTGTAGGTACGCTCCATAAAGTTATGCTGTGAAGCACATAAATGCTTTGTTTGCACGTCCGCGTCAGCAGTTCCCCTTACAACAACTTCCAAAACCAAGAACCGTAGGGAACTCAAGAGTTCTTCAGGCATCCAACTGATGCAATTATCCGAGATGGGAGTGTCCGGGGCGAAAGGGAGCCGGGGACGCAGGACCTCCAGTGAGGGTAATCAAGCCTCGTCGATGTTGCATGGGTCCCACTTTCTTTTTCCGCGGGCTTTGGTTTTATACTGCCCCAATAGCTAATGAGATCGGGCCTTTTTTTGAGTGCTTAATGAGCTGTATGAGCCAAGGATTTTGCTGCATGTATTTTTTGCGCGGCTATTAGGCTGCACCCGCTGCTCCCCATGCCACGAGCACAGCTTACTGGCGTATGGTCACTTTTATCTACCACAGCCACAAGCTAGCAGAAAGCAAATTTAGACTAGACATTAGGAAGAACTTCTTCACAGTTAGAATGGCCAAGGTCTGGAATGGGCTCCCAAGGGAGGTGGTGCTCTCCTCTAACCTGGGGGTCTTGAAGAGGAGGTTAGATAAGCATCTAGCTGGGGTCATCTGAACCCAGCACTCTTTCCTGCCTGTGCAGAGGTGGGACTCGATGATCTGTTGAGGTCCCTTCTGACCCTAGCATCTATGAATCTATGAACAGGCCATGGCTATATTAGGATCCCAATCTTATGGGGTTTCCAGAAGAAAACCACTCTACCAATGGGACTCAGTGCTCAGTCTAGAAGATCCCATTAAGCATCTCTGTGATACTTAGCTTCAGTTCTCAAAGTGTGGATATGTGTCTCCAGAGATCATAGGCAGACAAGGTTCTTTGGGTAGACATGATATCTTTTATTAAACCAACTAATGATTTGGCAAAATTGTTCTTTGGAAGTTTTTAGGCACAGACACCTTTCTCCAGACATAGGGAGAGTTTGTTGTCTCTAGAGATTCAACACCCTCCCCCCACCACAGTCTATGAGATAAAATCCTTGTTAACAGAATTGTGGAGATGAGAGATAACAGACTTGATTATTCACCCATCAGCCCTGTCGTCTCTCTGCAAGTTTGTGTATATACAGTCAAGCCCTTTCCTTTCTCTAAAAGAGCAAAGTTTCAAGAAGTTAAATGAATATCAAACAACAAGAATGCACTTTTTGTAGAAACCAATGATTAAATCAGTGCTTCATGGCCAGTGATTTAAATCAATCTGATTTAAATAAAATCCACCCTGGTCAGCATGAATTCATCAAGGGCAAGTGATATCTGACCAACCTGATTGCTTTTTATGACAAGATGACTGGCTCTGTGGATGTGGGGAGACTAATGGACATGATATACCTTGACTTTAGCAAGGCTTTTCATATGGTCCCTCTCAACATTTTTGCAAGCAAGCTAAGGAGGTATGGGTTGAATGAAGGGACTGTCAGGTGAATAGAAAACTGTCCAGATGTTTGGGCTCAAAGGGTAGTAATCAATGGCTCAATATCTAGTTGGCAGTCAGTATCAAGCAGAGTGCTCCAAGGGTCAGTTCTTGGTCTGGTTTTATTCAATGTGTAACAGCTGCAAAGGCTTGCTTGACTGTAAGATAAGTGGGTGAGCTGTGCCTAAGAACTTTGCAAGAAAGGCAGCAAAAAGTGTGCAGAGGGTGCAATAGCTTTTCCAAACGGAGGTTATACTGTGCACAATGCATGCTTTTTACTGGAGGATTTGAACTGTAACCAGAGCCCTCATTGCAAACCCTGGGCTGTCATTGGCTACTATGAAACCATAAAAGCTGAGGGAGGGAAAAGCAGCTGGGAGGGAAGCTGGAGGAGAATAACACTAGCCTGGAGAGAGAAGGCAGATGAAACAGAGCTCAGGCTTACTGGGGAGCAGATTTCATGACAGAGGAGAGCCTGAGTCATCCTAGGAGAAGCTGATTCCCCACCCAAGTCAGAGCTGTACAATCAGGGGCACAGGTACTTGAGGAAAGAGTGGGGAGGAGTTGGTAAACTAGCTGGAAGAAAGAAGAAGCTTCCTAGTCAGGAACCTAGAGAGGGAAGTCCTCTGTTTGGGCTGGAAATGCTTGTACTGCAGGGACAGAGGCCTGCAGAGAGAATCGCATGTCTGCATGCAGAGGTTCTGGGGGAAAGAGACAGTCCAGAGAGGGAGCAGGCTGTGAGAATCCCAAATCTGCATGGGTGTGTAAGGAGACATTTAACCTCTAGTATTTACAGGAGGTGTATTTTTCAGAAGGAAACTAAAGAAAATAAATCTATTACCTGCAGTGGCTGTTTGAAGACTTGTGTTTTGCTGAGTTACCAAGAAAGAACAAAGAGTCCACCTTCCCCAGAGCAGTAGAAGCTTTGCCCCTGCCACCTAGTGGTGGATCATAGTTAAAGCTGTGTTGCCATTTATTGTTATGGGAAGGGGAATGTGACCAGAGGGAAATCAACTTGGTTTAGGAGGGGGAGAACTGTTTTAAAGTGGTTATAAACCAGGTGAATGTAACCCTTGAGGTTGTTTGATGCAAGTGGGATCATCTAGTGTGGTGGAATTACTCATCTATTCTTGCAATTGTAAATTTATTCAAATTGTTGGTTTTATTATTAACTATTAATATTATAGATAGATATAGATATTTCTTCTCTTGATTAATCATTTATTTTCTGTAGATAGTTGTTTATAATAAAGAAACCCATTTGGTTATTGGACTTAAAGTAAATTCTTGGGCACTGAGGGTGAGGGACTCGGACACACCTCTCCAAAGGACATCTCAGTCAGCAGACCTGCCTGAGGAGGTTCCCAGGGCTACTGGCACCCTGAGGATCCAGAATTGGGCATATTGCTCAGCCTAGTGTGCTGACCAGGGTTACAAATATCTTCATCAATGAACTAAAGATGAGATGGAATCCATTCCTCAGCAAGTTTGCAGATGATGCCAAGTTGCGGGGGCGACGGGGAGTGCTAGATACACTGGGGGTAGGGTTAGGATTCAGAGAGATGTCAACAGATTGGAGGATTGGATCAAAATAAATTTCATGAAGTTCATAACATTTCTCACAAAGCCCAAAGAAATGTCATAAGGACAAGTTCACAGTCCTCACTTAGGACAGAAAAATCTCACATACTGTCAGTACAGGCTGGGGAGTGACTTGCTAAACCGCAGCTCTGTAGAAAAGAACCTTGGGGTTACAATGGACCTGAATATGAGCCAACAGTGTGTCCTTATTAAAAAGAAGGCTAACAGCATACTGGGCTGCCTTAGTAGGAGTGTCATCGGCAGATTGAAGGAAGTAATTCTTTCCCTCTGCTCAGCACTGGTGAGGCCACATCTAGAGTACTCTGTCCAGTTTTGGGCTCCACTACAGAAAGGACATAGGCAAATTGCAGCCCAAAAAAAGACAACAAAAATGTTTAGGGTGCTAAGACATGGAGCAGGACGGAAGCTGAGGAAACTGGGCTTATTTAGTCTGGAGGAGAGAAGACAGAGGGGATTTAATAGGAGTGGTTGCAAAGAGGATGGAGCTAGACTGTTCTCGTGTCGTGGCAGATGACAGAACAAGGAGTAATGGTCTCAAGTTGCAGCAACGGAAGTTTAGGTCAGATGTTAGGAAAAACTCTCACTAGAGAGTAATAAAACACTGGAGAAGGTTACCCAGAGAGGTGGTGGAATCTCCATCCTTGGAGGTTTTAAAGACCCAGATAGATAAAACTTTGGCTGGGATGATCTAATCTGGGGTAATCCTAATTTGAGCAAAGGGTTGGATTAGATGACCTCCTGAGATCCCTTCCAACCCTGATTTTCCATGCTTCTATAATTCTAAAACCCACCAAAACCAAAAAACATCCCTATACCTTTCTTGACTTCATGAGCATAATCAAAACAAAAATACTCAGCAAATCGATAAAATGATGACACTTTTCATTAAAAAGTTGAAATTTACATAAAATAAATTATCAAAGTTTTGAATTGTTAATATTTATAATTAGGTTCAAGAGGAAAGTTTTGGGGAGATTTTTTTTGCCCTGGTTTTTTCCTACCTTTTCTAGGGAAATTAAAAAAAATCCTGTTAGATGTATTGTATGGAGTACTTGCTGAATGCACCTGCAAGTGCATATATAATTTTGCTATCTTTGGAATCATTATGGACAATGCAAGAGGACAACGTAATATTTTTATAAATACCCAAGGTAAGTTTGCGTGATCAAACACAGAAGACTCTCAGCATGAGAAGAATGCTAATGAAGAAATCTGTACACACTCTCACCAAGGGATATGACCAAACCAATTCTATAAAAAAATCTAAGATCAAACAACGAATCATTGACTTGAATTGCCCAGTGTTGCCATAACCACAGAATAATTTAACTTCTTTCTGCAAGTGATTTCTACACAGCAGACGAATGCAAATATACATTTCCTCCATTGCTTGAGTCAGACTTTTCCACAAACCTTGTACAAACAGAAAAAAAATGAATATTTCCTCTGGTTTCTTAGTCTGGTTTACAATATTGCATTGGATATTCAAGGTGAAGAAAGCATATCAATTGGTGAGATAAGAATGAGCTGATGGAGTAGTCACTAAACCAAGAGACTATACATTTTATATATTGCATATTTTGAGTAGTTATTCAACACTGCAACAGATACAAGTAGCATGTATCCCGTTTTGTAGAGTACCTTTCAGGAAGATAGGAATAGCCATGTGGTGGCCAGAGGAACATCAGTTTTGCTTCATCTAGGGACATTTGTATCCATCTACTATCCTGTATACCTGCCGAGCCACAGGGCAGAATCTGGGCCTAAATAAGCAATGTGATCACCACAAAGGTGAAATTATATCAGTTGCACATTATGAAGGCACAGCTTTTTTCCCCATCTTTATTCAAGTTTTCTTTACCCTGTTCCTCAGCAGCCCAGGCTTTCTTCACTTACCTTCAGTTAGACTTTTCAGGATTTCCACTTAGAATCCTTCTTTCATGCTTGGTCTACACTGTGGGAATCAGGCACACTTTCTTACAATCTGCAACCTGCTACCCTCTGGGCAGGAGCATGCAGGCAGTGGATTGTAGCTCTGCCCTGGCTTGGGACCAGGCTGTCACTGCTGCAAGGAGCTGGGGTAGAACTGTGATCTGCTGCCTGTGTGCCCCTGCCTGGAGCATGAAGATTTCAGATCATGGCTCTGCCCTTGCCTCAGACCAAGCTGCCCCCACTGCAAGATCCTAGGGGCTCCAGAGCAGTCCTCTGCCCTGCCCTGCTGCAGGCCCTGCCAGCGTGGCTGGGGCCAGTTTCCGTGGCAACCCCAGCCTTGCACTATCACAATGCATCTGTGGCTGGGGTCTCCATGGAGACCAGTCCCAGCCATGTGGGCAGGGGCTGCTGGGAAATGGAGTCCAGTTGCTGGCCAGATCTGCTATTTTGCCTACCTTAGATAAGGCAAACAACTAGGTGCAGATAGAAATTTCCAGATATCTGTGTCCAATTTGAGTGGTCAGTTGGGGGAGGTGGCAGACCAAAGTGAGTAGGCAATGTAGACAGGTCAAGGAATTAGGTGCAAGACTGTGCCCTGACAGCAGTGTTCCCTCTAAGCTGTGCAGTGTGCATGGTCGCACAGGCGCCCTTTGCAGTGGGAGCTGACTGACATTACTGCAACATGAGCTGGGTAGCACAACCCAGAGATACTCCTTGCTAAAAGTGGCATAACTTCAAAATGCCCAGAGAGCCCATAGCAGAGTTTTCCCTCTTTAACACATGGGCATTTGTATATTAAGGGTGCCTATACATATGCAGTGAGACTGCTCTGATGTGCTGTAATTACAATTAATCCAGTCTGCTGGAGTGTGGTCATTACCATGCTCCAGCAGACTCCAGTGTTGCATGCAGTGTCCCTGCACTGAAAAATGGTCGTGGGAGCGCTTTAGCCAAATCCCATTCAATGAGCTCTAGGTAAAGTTCTCTCACTGCCATTATTCATTGCAGGGACCCCAATATATGTGATGCTCTGGGAACTTTAATTAGAGTGGATTTCAGAGCTGCTGTAATTAAAGCATCCTTCCCTTCCCCCACAACTCCCAGATCATGTGTATAAATGCCCTAAGTGCCTTAAGTAGGTGCTAATTTTAATGTGTAACAACACTCTAAAGATCAAAGAACTCCTATGTCATTAGGAGAGTGACAAAGAGAAAATGCATGAAAAGTCAGAGAATATTTTCATAGTTTTGCTTTTCTTCAGAGATATCACGGACTTGTGGCTCACAGTAGCAAAAAACATCCTATGTTTTTTGCACTATGTGTTTCCATTGAGTTTCTCCTGAATTTTACTTTTTCTTAAATGTAAAGTCTAGAGACACTGCAGCACTCATGGCCCAACTCCATTGAATTTAGAAGCAGTTTATTATAATGATTCAGATGAATGCTAGAGTGGATGCAAGAAAGAACTATATTCTCTATCTTGTGAGACAAATAGGCGACATAAGAGAGAGAAATTTGTCACCAACAGACTTCACTATACTGTGCCTGTGTGAGGGAGAAGACAGAAGATTTTTCCCCAAGTTTTTGTCCAATAAAAGACTCTTTTGTAAGCCAGGTGCCAGTTATTGCACAGAGGCATTTCATATTGGTGATGATCATCAATTTTTAAAACTGTTCTGGTAAAAATAATTTTCAGTCCATTGACAATCTTCTCAACTGAACATCTTATTATATAGCAGTTTTTCTTTTCAAGGAATGGGCTTAGAGACTTGCTTTTTCTTTTTATGAAATCTGAAAACCTCTTAGTATATAACCAAATTTAATATAATTTAATATAAAACCAGCTATAGTAACTCTTCATATATGACTGGTTAGTGTGAGTTTACTTGTTAAAATCTCCACAAATTTTAAAATGAGAGTTTAACTTACTAATCTTTGGTCCTGCATGCTAAAACATAACAAGAGCCACAGTCCAACAAAATAGTTGCTTAAGTCTCATGGACTTCATTGAGAACTTTTGTGACTTATTGAATGGCAATGGAGTCAATTATATACTTAAGTTGAAGCAAATCCTAGATAATTAAGTTTATCACCCTCTTTTCCACCTTCAGGTTTTTTGAATCCTGATGAACATCTACATTTTTAGTGGTCAGTTTAGAAACATCTAATCAAATTCATTTTAAATTTGGTAAAGATTTTATTATGTATCTAAACATTATCATCATTTTGAGTACAGCATTTTTTTGAAATTTTTATATGGAGAGCTTAAGAATATCAGACTTATAATGGGAATATTTGCACATATAAGTGTAGAGTTGCTAATGCTACCCTACAATTACTTCTGAAGCTACGTGTCATTGCCTATGTTGACATGAATACTAAATGACTTAAATTCCATGAATACTGTACAAAAGCTATAGAAGATATAAAAAAAAGCAAAAAGCTAATTGTAAGTCAATGTAAACTCAAAGTGAACTTTCAGGTTAACAAGTCTAAAGACCAGGGACCCAAACTGCATCGACCATTTCCCCCACCCAAGTAAAATCATTTACCTTGCTCTTGATTTCATTTCTCTGTGTCTCTCTCTGCTGCCATTTAGTGCATGTCTTTGTGTGTGACTAGTTTTTAGTGAAGGGTATTGAACTGAACCATTGAAAGCTGTTTTTTTGGTGGGGGGTTGTTGTGGGTTTTTTTTACAGAATAGACACGGCACAGATAGTGGCAGGGCAAATATCCTAATGCTAATAATTCAATGCCACATTTCCCATATACCTTTTTCTGTTGTAGAAGAACTTCTATGAGGGAGGAAAAATAATTTACTTCTCTGAATAAAACACTACTCTTCCTGAAATGTTAAGTCCCTGACCTTTCTGTTGAAAGATGCTAAGATGCTCATTGTGCCAATGATACCTATCCACTAGGACCCAGACTAAGTCCACCAAATCATTTTACAGATTTCTGGAAAATAATAAAAATATCACAGGGTAGCAAGTTTCAGCTATGCCGCTCTGGACTACATCAGAGCATATGCCACAGAGGTAAGAGGCTTAATAGCCCAATATCAACCCAGTGAGCCATCTGGTCTCCCAGAAATATGTTTTAACTCTCAGCATGGCTGTGATATATCTGCCAATATAATGGCAACCTCCTTCAAAGAGGGAAACATTAGTGGATTTTGTGGACATTCTCAGTGGAATTCCTAGAAGTCATTATAAAAATATAACTATGGATTTTAAATGACTACAGGAGACTACAGGATGCAGACAAATACCTAAAATGGAATTCCATAGCTGTTCTTCAAAGCTGAATCAGCTCTGTGGATGCTGAAATGCAAGTTTCCCTTCCCGTCTCTTGTTCTTTCTTTCCTTATTTTCTCTTTTACTTCCTGTGCCTTCCCTTTTTTCTTGGGTGAATCATGTCCTTGTTGATATTGTTCTTTCATTTATATGTTGAGCTCATTCATATTATACCCAGCAGGTGAAAAATGAATGCACTTGCACAGCAGCGTGAAGTGGAATTTCAACAGCACACTGAAACAGCTCAAGACATTTCCATTAGCTGCTGATAAATTCATTCCTTTGAAAATGTGGAACATACTTCAAAAATATCAATGTGACGCTACAGTGAACATCCCGTTATTGAAAACTAGAGTAACCACAGGAATATGGTCACAAACAAATGGCCTGACAAAGTCTGAATTACACAGCATATACCTGATTTTGGCCTTACACACATTGAATTGCTTACAGTAAATAACAGAGTCAAATGAAAATGACACCCATATACCTGCCAAAGTTAACTGACCTTTAACAGGTAAGAAGGAGGTAACTAACCCTGTTAGTCTGAACTTAGACAGAGGGCAAGGTAAATTTGCATCCTACAGACTAACCAAATCAGTGGGGAGGGCAGTGCTGGAAAAGGCAAAGAACCCATCAATACAAAGGGGTCACAAAAGCTAATCCAGGTAATGGAATAACAATCCATAGTTCCTGTTTACACCATAGTTAACACAACCCAGTCTGCGAATGATTTCTCATTCTGCAATTTCACATTTAAATTTGTTTTTAAAGTTTTGTTGTCTTACAACAACTACCCAAAATAATTTTATTTTTTTTTAAAAGCCAGTGAACCAAAAATTAGGTTTTTTCTGCATCTTTCATGAGGAGATGAGGTTGTGAAGTTATGATAACAACATTTTGATTTATATCCAAACACCTTCAGTTAGCACATGGATGAACATGTCTTGTTGGGGAGGAATCAATATAGTCTTGCCAAAGGGAAATCATGTCTTGCCAAGAATGAAACCATGTCTTACTAACCTACTAGAGTTTGTTGAGGGTGTCAGCTTAGGATGCACCAGCTGACAGTATGTCTGGACTTCCAAAAAAAACCTTTGACAAAGTCCCCTCATCAGAGGATCTTAATGAAATAAAGTAGTAATGAGATTACAGGGAAGGCTCATTAATGGATTAGAAATTGAACTAAGATAGAAAACAAAGTGTGTGTAAATGGTCAGATTTTGGAATGGAAAGGAGTAAGCAGCAGGGTCCTCCAGGGATCTGTTTTGGGACACATATTTTTAACATAATGACCTGGAATAGGGGGTGAGTAGTGAGATGCCAAATTTGCAGATGACACAAAATAATTCAAAGTAGTGAAGGTCAAGGCAGGCTGAGAGGAACTACAGAAGGATCTTATACTACTGAGTGAATGAGCAACTAAATAGAAGATTAAATTCAATGTAGACAAATGTAAAGTAATGCATATGGGCAAATTAAAAACTGTACCCACCCCCTGATGGGCTCTACGTTAGCTATTACCACACAGAAAAGAGATTTGGGGTTCATTATGGACAGTTCACTAAAAACATCAGCTCACTGCTCAGCAGCTATCGAAAAGAAAAAGACAAACACAAGTATTAAGAAGGAAACTGCAAACAAAATCATCAGTATCACTATGCCCCCTTTATACATCCATGGTGTTTCTGCTTCTTGAATACTGTGCCCATTTTGGTTCTTATTTAGTTCTTATCTATCCCAAGAGGGATAGATAAGAACTAGTGAAAGGATAGAGAAGAACAACAAGGATAATTAGTATGGAGGGGTGTTTATATGAAGAAAGACTACAAAGGCTTGGACCATTCCGTTTAGAAAAGAGATGCTTGTGGCAGGTAGGGCATGATGAGGGTTTACAAAATACTGAACAGCAAAGAGAAAGGAAATAGGTATTTATTATTTACTCTCTCGCATAAAACTAGGGATTGTGGAGCCAGGGCCAGGAGTTCTCTGCTGCCAGGGCAGGGAGACATTGTTCTGGGCTGGGCTCTGCCACCAGAGCTCACTCTGGCAGCAGGTAGCTCCCAGGGGCAGGGAGCTATCTCCTACCCTCTGCTGCCCAACTGACTAGGAGCAAATTTGCTCCTGGTTAGCCATTTACATGTACCTTCCTGTGCAGTAACTACTCCACAGTTAATTTGCTACCTGCAAAGCAGAACAAATTACCATGCAGTAAGTGTCTGCATGTATAAACGGTGATACTTACTGTGCTGTAATTTGCTCTACTGAACAGTAACCCATCTTGTGTAGGTGCGCCTAGTATGTCACTAAAGTTTGGAACGCATTGCCACCAAATATTGCAGAAACTGACAGTTTAGCCAGACTCAAATAAGGATAGGACAAATTCTTGGAAGAAAGGTGCGTCAGTAGCTATTGGATCAGAGCATAAGAATTTAGGTGTACAGTTTTGAATCAAAACTTCCTAGACCCTAAATAATGAAGGCTGCAAGTGGAAGGGGAACAGGGGGAAAAAACCATGTCCAAACCCTGTTCAATCTCCATTTCAGCATCTACTTTTGCCAGGATACTAGGCAAGATGGATCTATGGTCTGACCTAGTAAATCTCGGTTCTGGTGTACACCCCCGCCAAAGTATTTTACGTACATTAAGAGCTATATAATGAAACTCTTATTCATGTTGATCGTTAGTAGAACTATGGATGGCTGTAATATTTCTAGGTCATGTTGAGGAAACATAATATAGACCCACAATCTAAAGTAAGGCTACGTACAGACATTCAAAAAGGCTGAGGCAGAATTGATCCAAGTCATGCAGTTTTCTATAAAGGTATAGTTTACCTTGGTAGTGATCAGAACATATATTCACTCTTTGGTGGGTCAGCAAAAACCTTAGACTAAGTTTCACAATGTTTAAACCAGTCTGTGTGCACCAAACTTCTGTTCTGTTACAATTACAGACCAGTTTCTGATCACTTATACTGGTAAAAGTATAATGTCTGTACCCGGCCTAAATATATGCCGTTTTACACTTCTTGTTTGGGTGCTATTCTTCTCTTCATGTTCATAAGCAAATAATGCCCAGCAATTCTCCCAACATGTCTTTATTTCATCCCTCCTTGGTACGTGGTGTCTACTCTGGTGTATTCTAAAAGACTTGTTATATTATACTGTTATCACATCCAGTATTCACAAAAGCAAATATTCATCATTCCTTATGCTTTGTATTGACTCTACTGTGATTCTTAAGGCCCATATACTATTCTACATCCTTGGTCCCTTTCTAAAAAAAATGCTATTCTCTTTTTAGCTTGTGAGCTACATCAGCTGTGTCTTCACAAGGGATCAATGCCAACTACATTATAACTACTTTTTTATTTTTCTTTGAACACAACATGAAGTCAGATTTTAGATCAGTAGTAACTACTTCATGTGAACAAAATAAGCCTTCTTTTCAGGTTTAAAATTGTATCCCAGTTGTCTACAGTTGCAAGAGTTCCCTGTGGGGAGACTTCTTACTTTCTGCTGATGTTCACAAAGGGAAAAATCTTCTCTTGTCACAAATGCCTGTCAGTGCTTTTAATATATCACGAGATCTCCAACAGTCCTAGCCCTGGCTCATTCTTTTATTGCAGCCTGATAAAATCTGCTGAGATGCATCCTTCTTCCAGATGAGTTTACTGTAGGCTAAAACTGTCACCTGTTCTTAGCCCCAGTCTTGCAAATTAGCTGAAGCTAGAGGGTAGGCTACTTTTAAGCAGTGTTTTATATTCCTCAACAATTTGATCTCCACAGGTCTGCTCAAGAAAGTTTCCTTTTCAGGATTCCATGTTTTAACAGTGTTCAAACCTTCTTTGTCTTTCTTCTTCTTTTTTTTAAATTGTCTGTCCTGGCAGTCTACTTATTTAGCTTAATATTCTTTCCTTTTTCTGCCTGCCACATCCACCAGAAAGAGTTACTTTGTTACCCAAAGATGACTGATTAGTGGTAAAAATCATTCCCTACCATATTTGTGATACCATTTCATAATTCTGTCTCATTATACCCATGCTCATTCTGTTCACTTTTGTACTAAAAAAGGATACTCCCCAAAAGGAATTTGCATCAGAGGCTCCTGTATATGAATACACAGAAAATGCATGTGTATATCCCTATCCAAATTGTTACCCTGGCATGTGTGCTTGGAAATTTAAGTGTTAGGAAGCAGGAAGAGAATGCAGTGAAGTGTCCAGGGATTTCAAACTGACTGCTCCTCATAAGGAGCTCAATTTATTCTGCACTGCTCCTACTCTAAGGGTTGACTCGTCCAATCAGAGAACAAAAAACAGGTCAGGTGATTTAGATAACCAGTTACACAATCTAAATATTGTGCCAACCCTGCAGCCCCAGTAAGTGGCAGTTCCCACTTTAATTTATGGGTTAGTGTCTCAAGCCAATGGCCCAAAGGGAGGGAACAGGTAAAAGGTAAAGAAATAGCAACACTGTGGTAACATATACTCAGCACCTTAAGTTCTCCGCTACACCTCCAGAGATGTCCCCAAACAAGCCTCTAGTCCCTAGAGTGCTGAAACAGCAGCCTGCAGCTCCTTCAGTCCACAGTCCTAGCTGACTGAGCCTGTGAGATCCCCAGCTCTGCTTTGCATCCCTTTGTCTAGGGCTGACCATGCGCATGCTGTTCTCTCTTCCCCTTAATTCTAGCCTCAAGCTTCTTCTTCCTTTTTCCCTTGCTACCCAACCCCTGGGGATTTCTGGGAGCTGCAGTTCAAATTAACAGATATCACAGCTCTGCAGACTGTCCCTCCCACCCCCAGTTCCACCTGGCATTATAAATGTTACATTCATATTACAATATTTAACTTGAAATATCAAGTACTAGAGGCAACTACACTTGCGAACACTTTGTGAAATCCTGTAGGTTCAAAACATGCTTGTTAAGACCATTTGACAAACAATAGATAATAAAGAAACAATATACAAGTATGAACATCATGTTTTCAGATAATTTATGAACAGAACAAAAGGATCACAATCTGATGTGGGTTTGGAAGAATTCGAACACAGCTAATTACAAATACTTTCAGCATCATAATTTACTATCAGGTACATTGGGTTTAATTTCATTTTTGGTCATTATCATATTATTATGTAACTTTCTTTATGAAGGAAAAAACTTGTTGATTTGCTTACTAAATAAAGAACTATTTTTTTTATAATAATATCTAATACTTTTATCAAATAGGGTTTTCAATCCCAAGGTCTAAAGAAGACTTTGCATTGCTCTTTTCCCTTGGAGCTGCTCTCAAGGCACTGCCATTGGCCATCAGGTCTGCAAAAATAAAATTGATGGTTTTACTCAGCAGCAGTCAGTGAAAGCCTAGAATTATTTACTTATTAAGTATTATATTTGAGTGTGTGTGCATTGTGCTCTTTGTAAGCTTCTGGTAGCTCCACATTTGTAAAGCACCTACTACCAGGGAGTCCTGAGAAATGACTAGAGTTCCTAGGCATATGATGATAGAAATAAAGAAAAATAAAATTTTAGTTTCCCTCTCCATCTTTGTAATCTTAAAGTAAATCAGAGACTTAAGTACATACAAACATGGACTTCTGTGGCTCTGCCTCCATGATGGTACTTTACCCTTAGTTTATCCAGGCTTTTGAAAAAAAAGTGTGTGCCTCAAAGTGGGTAAGAGTCATAAGACCCCCTCTATTCTGCCCTGTTACTCAAGATCAACACTGCCCAAGAACAGATATGATAGAGTGGTAACCCCCTTCCCCCTGTATACACCTAGTCTTGAGCTGTAACTGGCTGGGGTCCCAAGAACAGTACATTTCAAAGTTAACAATCCAATAAAAATAACATAAATTCACACCCCCCCAAAGTTATTTTTCAGGTTATCTGGACACTCGGGCAATCACCTCTGCAGTGGTTACATTCACCTCCAATATACAAAAATCTTTTACAAACAGAAGGTCTTTTTCTTGGCAAGAAAGCTAAGATTCTGGGGCCAATACATGATTCCAGGAGCAGGTTCTCTAGAATTAAGCATATGTCCATTGCCTTGTCTTTTTAGAGAAAATGATGCTTAGGTAAGGAGCTATGTTTATTTCAATGTTTGTACAATGCATGGCATGATGGCACCTTAAAGATGGTATCAGAATATGTATTTAGATCATAAATAGTTTAACACTCCCATTTTACAGATGAAGCAACTGAAAAAAACCAGAAAACTGTGTTACTTTCTGAGGATCATAAACCAGATCATTACCAGTACTTCAAGTTTAGCTGTCAAATGAACAGAAGTCCTAGCCTGTGTAGAGAGCATTGCAATAGTAAGGTGACAAAAGTATAAATCATAGTAGCAGTGCTTAAACCTAAGGAAGGATCTCAGGCTCTACTCATCAGAAAATGAAGAACATAGAGCTACTCCTTCAGAAAATGCCACTGAGAAATAAAGAGAAGGAAGTCTTGTCCAAACAAAATAACTACACCGTGGTATCATGATGGGTTTCAGTCACTGAGGAGGATCCTTAGAACTTCCTGAGAGCTGTACAGAACCTTGCTGGATCAGCCCTTCTTCCCTAGCAATCATATACTGAAACAGCATATCCCGATGTATATCTAGCTCAGTCCAGGACTCTTATCTTCAGTCCTATACACCTCAGCAATTCATGCACAAGATGAGGCTCCTCAAGCCCTGGGAGTGCTTACCTGACTTTCCCCACTCACTAAGATGCACTGCAGAGATTCTTGGGGAGTATCTCTGTAAGTGGAAAAAGTCAGGGTTTCCCTACTTAGGAAGATGTGTCCCCAGGACCTTCAGGGTATGTCATGTAAACAGGGAAATCTTGACTTTCCCCCATTACAGAGATGCACCCAGGAGACGCAAGGGACATGACATGGTAAGCAGAAAAAGCCTGACTTTCCACACTTATAGACACGCTCCCAAATCTTGCATGGGAATTCTCAGTGTGTGCAGGATCTGGCCCCTCAAGCTTCCAGAGCACCTACCTAGGACACTAGAGAGCATGGACAGTCCCAGGCCATCGGTGTTGCCTCACCATGAAGTAAACAGATGTCTGCTGCTAAATAAAGGTACAAATTGATACCTCCTTCATCATGGCCATGAATTGTGGACATTTATGGCAAGACAAGGAGTATGAATATCTGTTTGCTTGGACCTTGTGCTGCCATAAAAGTGTTTATTTGCATTCTTAGTAACATTACAAACTCCATATATGCTCAGTTTAGTCCTCTATAGGAGTTTCTACATTATTCTAGATTGCTTTGGCCATCTAAGCTAGTATCCTGCCTCTGATATTTACTGATAGCATATGCTTCTGAGGAAAGTACAAGGTAATTATAGAATCTTTTTTTCAGCCTTCATCAGTTAGCCGTTCTTATGATATTCTCAAAGAAAAGGGGCATAGCAATCCTGACCTGTCTCAGAGACAACACTGAGAAGCTTAATCAATGTTTGAAAAGCATTTTGTAATCTTAAGATGAAAAGTGGCTATATATAATTGCAAATAAGAGGGAAAGCATTTGGAATTAACTTGCAGCTCACATTAATGACTTTCCATGTTCCTCCAGACAATTGATTTGGCTGTCACGGCTTTGTAAATCAGGAGTAATTCTGCAAAAGAGTGAACAATAGAGTTAAACCAATAAAAATTGGGTGCATGGGAGATCTGGATCAGGCCAATAACTCTAATTAGGGAATAGAAGTGTGACTTTATTTTATTTTACTATGTACAGGCTGCAAGGCTCTCATTCCATCTGAGAGACTTTTATTTTTTGATATTAAATTCATCTCAAAATTAATGGTAATGCACCTGAGAGCTTATATTTTTAATATGCAGCATTTACATAGGAGGTTGTTTCTGTTTCCAATTTCTTCACTTAAAAATTCCAGAGGAAAAGGCATTTAAGACTTGGAAGAATGGTGGTATTTATCATCCTCTATGGTGAATCATTTCAGCCCAACAAGTGTTGCAAGGAAAAGGGATTATTATTTACTTTGTCTGGCAGTGAAAACAGTTGTCAATGTATTGAGAACCCCTATCAGCGTACAGCATTTGATTGAAGCAAGAAAATTCTGTAGACAGATTTTTGTTGTGTGCCTGTCTTCAAACCTTTCTCCAGATGAATAACCCCCAAAGTTTAATAGCTGTTAGACATCTGTAGACAAAAGTAAGAGAAATTAGTTCATCAGGGAACTGTATCATGCTTTCCACATGTGGCAAAACGAGCGCCTCTTCACCATCTGTTATTTGTGTGAGTATTTTATTATGTAAATGTCTGTACACACTGCATTCTAAACAAAGGAAAATGACTTCCTCTACAGTATGTTGATACTGCCAAGCTTCTGCGTCTGCCACCAAAAAAGTGACAGACAGAAAATCTTGGATTCATCTAGCTCCTCCCAATGAAACAGAACAATTTCAGTCAACGGGACAAGGTTCCTTTGCTAATGAAAAGATGGAAACAGTGTAAAATACTGAACACTAAGTAAAAGACCCACACAAATGAATGCTCTATATATTTCCACTATATATTCCACTATTCTATAATATGGGAGCATTATGTCTTTTTCAGAAATTAAGAAACAATATACGCACTCTTCAATGTCCATCAGCCCATTTGAAACCTCAAACTTCCTCCTTGAAATACTGTTGACAGTGGTCTCAAGGCTACAGTTTTCTGAGCATCCCTGAACTCTCACCTCAGACTAACTTCACTGAGAACTGAAAGCAGACAGCCCACCTTATATGACTAGGCCATTTGGTAGCATCACAACACCTTTCTTCATGTAGGGGAAGGGTTGGGGATGTAAGATGGCATGTAGCCTACATCCTGGCTTAAAATGTTCATTAAATTTTCCATTTAAATTGAAATGTAATTATCTTAATTGGCATATTTTTGGCAGCTGTGATAAAGAAAAAAATCCTTCAGCTACTGTACCAAGTAAAAGCCCAAAGGAGTTCTGACACTAGCCCTTAATCAAAATATGCAAAGACACAAAAGCATTTAGCTAATCTATGCCAAGCTATCTTGGACAGCATGGTGTTGCCTAGAGCATCCTTCTGGTGGCATTTAAAACACCTGGTGCCCTAGGAAAAAAAAATCATTATCTGAGGATGTAATTTTGCCTGTTCTGTTTATAACTATCTACCCACCAAGAGTGCCTGCTGCAGGGATAGTAGCATAATATATCTGTATGCAAAAAAAGGCTAATATTTTTGCTCATTTGTTCAGTTTGTAGCACCCAGGTGGTTATCTGCATGAACACACTCCTTCTCATTGTGTACTGCAAGAAGTTTAATATAATTATATTATCATTGTGTTCATTGATTTAGCTTAAATCTTAATTTGATAATTGGAAAAAGTATACATTCTAAGTGTGAGAGATTAATTGATCCTTCAGTTGAACTTGAACAGAAATAATTGAAGTCAATGCCAGACTTGACCAATTTGATGATTAAATGGTGGTTTGTTACCTACTTCATTGTGTTTATGTTTCTTACACTTGGATTTATCAGTTCTTCCTCTCTTAATTATGATTAAGTGTTGAACTTTAGATGTAGCTAAGTGCTAGTGCTAATATTGATTAGCTTGTTTTTATTAATGTGTTAAATTTTGTTGTTGTGATTTGGAATATATTTCATGGTAGAGGAAATAATGGCTAGAGAATTCTGGGCTTTAAATTATTCACAAATTCCTCTTTGTCTCACACTCCAGCTTACATTTACCTTACCTAGATACTTCTAGAAAGTTCATAAGCATCAAAAGATATTCCCTTATTTGGCAGGTAAGACCTGGTGTCATGAACAAAATATCAATACTTCTCTTGGATTTATAGGTCAAGCTGGTTTAAGGCACAAGCAAAGCAAATAGCAACATAGCTTTTTTATGGACCCTTTCATTTTAGAGGAAGTCTCTCATTTCTGTATTAGCTTTTTGTCCAACCTGAGCAGTAGAATCAGAAAGAAGACAACCACTTTCCCTACTTCAAGCAGTTTGCTTTTCCGCAGATTGTAAAGTCAACCTTTCAATGGGTGGGTTTATGTTTGTAACTGGGATTTGAATTTATGTCCGTCATTCTGAGCACTGTGTCCAGTCTGAAACTACATGCAGATTATTGCCAAATGAAAAGAAGATCACATTATAAACTCTCCCTTACACATTGAATCTCTGATTACCCTTAATTCATGAACTCTTTACCCACTTTGAAACATACAGTTTTTTCAAAAGTCTGGATAAAACTAAGCTATGCAAGAATACTATAGAAGTCAAGAGATTTGTGATACATAATATATACTTCTTTCTAAGAATCTGAAGCCTGCCCTATATACCTTAGGTGTATTTGTATTACTTGCACAAGGAATAAGGGCCAAAATCAGATAGCATTCCCCTATTTTATTTTATTGTTTGAGATTGTAGGGGAGCTGTTAGGAAGGCTAAGGCAATGATGGAACTGGGACTAATGACCCAGATCAAAGATAACAAGAAGTCCTTTTTTTAAATACATAGTGGGTAAAAAGAGGGTACCAAGTAATGTGGGACCTCTGCAGGACATGCTTGGTAATCTGGTGGTAGCCCCAGATGAAAAAGTTAATCTCTTTAACAGATTTTTTGCTTCCATTTTTCTGAGCAGGGACAGGGACACCACCCCCCACTGAGATTCGAGATGGACCCAGAGGAAGTGCAACCAGGCCTAGGGTCAGTGAGGAACTAATTAGGAAACTTCTGGAGGGACTAGACATGTTCAAATCAGCAGGTCCTGATGATCTCCACCCCAGAGTGCTTAGGGAATTGACTGAGGTCTTTGCAGGACCCCTGGCACAGCTTTAGAAGCACTCATGGTGCTCTGGTGAGGTGCCAGACGACTGGAAAAGGGCCAATGTAGTCGCCATTTTAAAAAAAAAGTAGGAAAGAGGACCCAGGAAACTATAGGTGCGTTAGTCTTACCTTGGTCCTAGGCAAGCTCCTTGAGAAAATTATCCAGGAGCACATCTGCAAGGGGCCAGCAGTGGAGATCATGCATAGGGGCAATCAACATGAGTACATTAGAGGCAGGTCCTGTAAGACCAACCTGGTTGCCTTCTATGACAGGTCACAAAAGCCTTGGATGCAGGTGTTGTGTTGGACGTAGTCTTTTTGGACTTTAGGAAGGCCTTTGACCCTGTCTTTCACCCCATCCTTATTAAAAAATTAGGCAACTGGGGCATCGATGCCTACACAGTCAGATGGATCACAAATTGGCTAGAGGGCTGCACCCAGAGAGTGGTGGTGGGTGGCCCACCAAACTAAATCACTCCCATAAGAAAAAGGAAATTGTGCTTCTGTTCTACCCCATTGGAATCCTTGAGATGGCTCTGATTTGTAAAATATAAACATAACTCACATGTAACTACAGAATAACTGGACTACAAAATTTCGATGACTACCAAGTCAGGTGAAGTATTAATGTTATAGCTAGACTGCTAAGGATACAAAGATTCCATATATGAAGAATGCTTCTTTTAATGTAGCTATTCCCCATTATTTTGAAGTCACATACTATGTTTAATAATACTGTCGTTAGTAAGAAGATCATGCAGCGGCTGCTTCAGACAGAATATTTGTAGATTTGCCATCTTCTAAAATCCTTACAATATTGGCTTTATTGTCAGGGACAATAAAACCAAAATAAAAATTTAAGGCAGGAAGCCATACATTTATTTGTTTTTAAGCTTTAAAATTGTGTTGGTTGCTACGATATCTTTTTTAAATCCAAAGGAAGTATGGCTTTATAAAGTCAGTTCCAAAGGCTGACAGATGTTTCTTTGAGCTCTCACCCAGTGAGCTGTGAAACTCAACTAGTGAAACATTTGTCACTGTATCTAAATATGAGTTAGAAATTCATATCAAGAATCATTTCCTTTGACTGTGCAGAGTTGTTGCAACATGGCATTGTGAGGCTACAAGTGAGTTGCAAACAACTTCAGCATTTGCTATGACTGATGTATGCATGCTGTGAACTGTGTCTGGTGGCAGACTAGCAGAGAGCCTATATTTGGTTTTTGATTTTGGACTATTATTGCCTGGGCTAGTAGCTGTGAATGCTGTAGGCCGAGCTCAAAAATAAGTTATGGCTTCCCTGACTGAAAGGAAGAATAACTGTGACCCAGAGATTCACATCTAGTGTTTTTCATTTGGGAGTATACTGACTCTGGCATGCACCAAGGAAGGAGTAGAGTGGAAAATGGAGTGAAAGGGATTAGTTAAGGAATTTCATGTAGCATTTCACTTGTCTGCACTGTGAAAATAATGTTTTGATTAACAATGAAAGAATGTTCTTTTTTCTTCTGTATTAAAAATTCCTTGAGAGGACTATTTTAATGTGCAGCAATTGAATCATGATAAGTACAATTATAAGGTAAATATAAAACACAAAAAATCTTTGTTAGTAAAATAAGGACATGTCTATAGAACAAAGAAACTTGCAAGAGAATACCTAGAAACTACATAATATCCTATAACATAATCATAGGTGTGTTTCTCCTGATACATCATTCATACATGTTTAAACCAAACCCATCTCATTCTAGTTTAACTTTAGATGCAGTCATATTGCATAATTTAGGCTAAAAATTGGCAACATTTCCAGGCAAATCACAATTTTTTCCCCCCAAAATAAATGTATTTCAATGAAGATAAATAAAAATCTGCCATTTTAAATGGAAAATTCTACCATCAGTTTCACAGTTTGGGTCCCCGAAAATCTGTTCTATGGCCTTTGAAGGTCATTGCATGCTGGGGGAGGATTCCATAAGCCTTTTTTACCTGGATATGCAGCTCTTCTGAACCAGAACTATAATGAAATAATGGGATATTTTAAGAACGAGATACCATTAAATGCAGTGTTGTCCAACTGGCATCCTGTGGGCCACATGTAGTGCCTAAAGGGTTAAGCTATAGCTACCAATTTCCTAGTCTGGCTTCTGCTCCCCACATTATTCCAGCTGTTGTCAGTGGAATCTGTAAGCTACCATTCCCTCCTCCAGCCTCTGCTTCCTGCCCCTACCACTGGGGGGCTGGGCAAGATATCCAAATCATAAACAGGAAGAAGAGGCATGGAAATGTGTTTTTAAAGAAGTAATTTGAGTTTCTAAATCTCTGTTCCACCTTTTCTTTTTGAGGAAGGAGAAATTCCTATATTAACCATTGTCCACTAGTACCCAAAGACTGCTTTTACCTTATCTTTTCTGTTCTTTTATTCTTTCTCCCCACCAGTCTAGTTTTTCTCATTATTTTTTCTGTCTCTTTCTTATTTTCTCTCCTTCTTTGAGTGTTTTCATATTCGTCTATCCTCCTCTCCCAAAACCCGCTTCTTCTTACTTCTTGACTCCCTAACGTCTCTATTCACCATATCAGGCAGTCTCAAATAATAGAACCTCCACTGACAGCAAGCCAGAGAGAAGGATTGTATTACTCTCTATTTTCGTTGGTTTCCTTTCATGCACTGAATGAATTTAATATTTTTTCTTCTAGTGCAGATCCTCACCTGGTGTACATTGTACAGAGTCCATTATCTTTAGTGGCCTATGACAACATATAGCAGCAATTTAGAGAAGATCTGTGAAAAGAGGTTTGTTACACTCTGTAAAGGTCTTACCCATTTACCCACTTCCACTCCTGTAGTTCATTTCTTCTTCTCCAAGATTTCTATAGTTGACGGCTGCCCTTTTTTTCCCCGTTGAGGCCTGACCACGCTGAATTCCTCCTTCAAATTGCACTCTTTCCTAAATTTCACTTTTAAAACACCCTGTTCTTTTTAACCTATGCCTTCTGTCTGCAAAGCTATTTTGTTGTACTGTTCATTATAAATACTATATAAAAATCAGACTGAGCTTATTGAAACATAAGCGAACTCGTATAGATGCACCAGCACAGCTATTTTCTGACATCAGTAAATCTTCTGTAACACTGAAGTAAGCTATAAAAGGTGTCATTACAACAAAGCATAAATCACACGAAAATTCTATCCAGGTTGTCTTTTCAGCTCTATGGACATGTTTTTCTCTTTTGCAGTGTTATTGTCCTGGGAGATGAGGAATAGCTATAAACAACATTAATGCCTCCTAATTGGTGTAATTAACTCGTTCACTCCTCAACAACTCTCATCCTAGGTAACATCAACACGTTCTTAGGAATATGAAATATTAGAACTCAAGAATAAATGAACTCATTCCAAATGGCAACAGTTGTTTTGCTTATACTGAATAAACAAGTATGATATTTTTGCAAGGCTTATATGGCCCCTAGAGCTGGCTCTTCGTTCGCTGTATTAGTTCAGTGGAAAAATGTTTTATTCATTTTGTATAACAAAATGGGGAAATATTAAAATATTATTGCTCTTGACTTTTTGTCCTCTTTAACATCTTATTTACCTGCCTGAGATAGAACCTCCTCTAGATAACAATCATCTGGCTGGTTTGCTTTAACTAATGACTAGTTCTGCTGTTCCCAGTGATGGAGGACTCAAAAGAAATACTTACTGAGATCACGGTTTCAGGTAGGGTAAGAAAAAGAGATTCAGATACAAGGAACTGAAGAGTAGAATACAAGGTGTTCCACATTATTTCTCTTCTACTCACCTACCTTTCTACCATTAATTATTGCTTATATTACAGTGCCACCATTGTATAAGGGAAATGGAGTCCTATTTGACTGACTGAGCTGAGTAGTTACAGTATCACAGTCCCTCTCAGGTGCCAAAGAGTTTATAATCTGAATGGGCAAACCAGAAAAACCAGTGGGAGAAAAGTAGTACTAATTTTTCTGTTCTACTGACACAGAACTGAAGTCTTGAACTGGGATAGTCCTCAGCTGGGATAGTTCTAAGCACACCTTATCTCATGCCCCTCCTCCCTCTTGCTTGCTCCAAATTTGGAAGCTTGTTGGTGAGTTTGCTTTGGGTCTTCCCTTTGTGACCATTCTTGACACCTCAATCTCTACTGTACTTGAGAATGGCCACTAGGAATGATGCTAGAGCAGGCTCACCAACATATTTCCAGGTTTGGAGCAGGCCAGTAGGAGCAGGTAAGTAAGGCTTGCTTGGAAATATCCTACTTATCTTAACTGACTTGCTCAATATCAGCCAGGAGGTCTACGGTAGAGGCTAAAACTGAGAGCAGAGTCCATCTCAAGACCCTCCACTATACTCTTACTGCCTTCTATTCCTTCTAAATGATCAATGTAACTATCACAGTTCCTGTCAGGTGCCTCTCACACGTATGTTTCTTTTTCATTCTAACTCACTGCTACTTCTTGTCTTAATTTGTTCAACAAGTAACTTCTGCCTTTTCAAGCTCCCCATTGTAATTACTTTTCAAAGTCTTGAAGTGAAACTCTTAATTATCCAGATCTGCTTTGGTCACTATGTGCTCTGCCTCTTTTGAACTAAGCCAGTTATTCCTCTGATATCATTGTCCTTTCTACATAATTTTCAAGGGAAGTCTAGATTTTGAGTACTTGTTTATAATGTCTTGGATTCTGCACAAAATCTGCAGGACGTCACAAAGGATCAAAAGACTACTTATGTCCTGTTTGCCTTGCCACCCTTCAAGAAGCTAGACATGCTCTGACCAGGTTACTTAAATAACTCAGAGATTGTAGTTTCCATTTATTCTCAGTAACTTTTTGCTAAGCCTTTTGCTAACTGAATAATGTCTTCTAATATAAACCTCTAAGATCAGCATCCCCAAGAGCTGCAAGGAAACAGAATATATTCTGGAATTTATGAGCAACAATACATTTAGAACCTGGCCTAAGAATCTCTATCTTAAATGGTTGTCTTCAGTCAACTCTTTTTGTAAGTTTTCTGTGCAATAAATAGTAGAGCATTACTCAGAATATACTCCGTGCCCTTCACAATGTACATATCAGTACATAATGAGTTGTGATTTCCCAGAAAGAGTTATTAGCTTTGTTTTTCCAGAACTTCATCTCTTACTGAACTCACTACAATTCAGGCTAGTTAGGCCATACAAGTCAAGCTGCCATCACATCACTTAAAACAATGAAACTTAGATGCCCCCTCTGCCAATCCACCCAGCTGTTTCCATTTATACAGGTGCAAAACAGCCTGCAAAAATAAAGTATCTTATTTTTGTCTGAGGTGATGAAACATCCTTAGACTATCAATAATTGAATGATACTTACTTAGCACATGATGGAACATTAATACTATGTATTTGCACGTTGTCATGGAAAGATACTAGAACAGGGTGCAGTTACTTTCTATATACTTTTGAAGGTATGCATTAACACTGACACATTTCATACATTCTTGTACACCAATTGCATGTTTTTCTCCTTGGATTAACATATGTTGATGCAAGTCAATGGTACTGGCAGTGTCAGGCACAGGTGTTACTGGCAATAGATATCTATCCTAGATCCATATACAAATCTCATTACCATAGCACCAAGCATTCTGTAATGCATTTATCCTCAAAACATGTGTGTCAGGTAGGCAGATGAGCAACTAGGATACAGAGAAACTAAGAGCCAAATGAACAAATTGGCTTAGGTTCTTAAACACAAAATTTAGATCCTTAAAACTCTCCTCTCAGCTGACTCTTTTTGGAAATATCTAGTCGCTAGGTACATAATTTCTGCTGTGTAGGTTATAGCTGTGTTGGTCTAAGGTTCTTTGGGTAAATCTTTTATTTGACCACCTAGTTGGTCAAATAAAAGATAGTGGATTTACCCAAAGAATCTTGTCCACCTAAATTGCTGCTGGCACCCACATTTCTTCTGTTGGACATTCACACGTCTTGACAGCACCAAGCAGTTCAATACCTACCCTCTGGCAGAATTCATAGCCTTAGGTTATGGACTGACAAACATTTTTACAGTGTAAAAGTGTAGCATGGCTTATCTAACATCAGCTGGAAGACAGTGATCTAACTTGAATCGATAGAGAAGCAGTACAGAAGTTTGATGCCTCAGTCTAACCTAAACCAATCTGAATTGGAGGTATTGCACACCAGGTCCATCTTAGACAGCTTGAGTCATTTTTGAAGCAGTCTGTGTGCACCAAATTCTGTATAGTTATGGGTTTACATCAATCTATGTTCACTTAGATCAGTCTAAACATAATGTTTGTATGTGGTCTAGATGTGCAAGAGGTTAGGTATTACTCCTAACTTGCTAGAATTATTACACTTTATTACCTGATCTCTCTAGCATAAACTTTTCCTTTCTATCCTGTGTGGTACCTTTGGAGGTGGTCAGCCACCCTGGCACATAGCCCTCCCTCCACTATGGTTTGAACTGTCCCTAGTCCCTATGGTTTGAACCGTTCCTAGTCCCACCTCACTTCCAGTCTCTCACCTATCATGACTTTAATGTTATCTTGTTTTTTGTTGTGGGGAGGCTGCCTCTAGATATGGGGGTAACTTTGTCTTGCCTGCCCAACTAGGCCTCACCCCACCTGGGGCTTTTGTTCTCCCTTTAGGGCTTATCTTTAAGAGAGTGCTCCTACAGACTTCTGACCACCTTTCCAGCTTCAGCTGTTACAGCCTGTTGGCCCTCTTTTTCTCCGGCCATACCCTCAATTTTGGTCCACTGGGTAAAAACTCAGTTCCTGGGTATCTATCCTGCCTTGGTGGCAGTCCCTCCTGGGATTTGAGTTACATTCTGCCAGCCTTAGCCTCTCTGGCTCAGGACTAGCTTTGGGCACCTATAGAAAGGGAATGCCACCTACATCCCCACTCATAGCTTCCTCTGCCCTATAGCCACAACCAGGTCCTCCTGTTTTAAATTCAGAATGAAAAATAAACACAAGCCAGATGATTCACAAAACAAATAGTCTCCCTTCTTCAAGGTAAATGTTGCCTGCAGGCTCTACCTCCCTTGAAGCCATCTCACGCCAGCTGCCATGGGTTGTTGGTCTGTCCATCTCCAGCAGACCCTCTCTCCTGGGTGCTCCTCTCCCTGCTGCAGTGACTGGGTTTATATCCCCAACCCCAGCCTCCATCTGGCCACGTGACTGAATTTTCTGTACCCAAAGACCTGGTGCAGCTAATTGCCTTATTAGCTGCCTGGGATTTTTAGTCCTTGGCTCAGGCCACCTAGGTTGCTACTACATGCTCCCTTCCTGGCCCTTGGTTTCTTAGTCTCCAGGCGTATCTACACATGATTTTAAATGGGCTTAAATTTAATGTGCATTAAACTAATGCAGATTAAATGGATTTTGGCAGGTGTCTACATGTGGTGGGACTTAAGACTAACTTTAGTCCCAGATCACTCCAGACTTGCCACGTGCTCCTTTGGCCCCTGGGGGGTGCTCCACCTCTGGACACCTGGCTTCCAGCACTTGGAAGCCATATTGAAGCTACAGTCAGATGCCAGCACTCAGCAGCCATCTTAAAAGCACACCCTCTGTACTATGACCTCTGGGCTGACGCTTCCCATCTCATAACAGCAGTGTGGCACAGAGGCAACATGTGCCTGCTGTGCCCCTGCTGTAGCTGAACTTCCCAGCCCTGTCTGCCCAGCTCCTGGCTATGGCACCTAGGGACAGGATCCCCCACTCCTCAGGGCTGCTGCAGCTGTCCTGTTCACCCACTGCTATTCTGCATGCCTGACAGTGGGCCACCTGGCACCACCTGAATCCCCCACCCATTCTGCCCACCTGCTGGACAATTGATACATGGTCCCTGAGGCCCTGCCATCATGCAGCTCCTATTGCCATCCATGATGACCAATGGCTCCAGGATGCCCCTGCCAGGACTGTCATTGCCCTCCTGTCCCACCAGCCCTGTCACCTCTGAAGCCACCACACCAGCCAGGACTGGTGACAGCACATTGTGCTGCAGGAACGGGATGACCACCAGTGGGTCAACATGTTCTGGATGACCTGGGCCACCTTTGATGCCCTTCTGCACCAGCTATGGCCCCACCTGGAGCTTCAGTTCATGGAGGTGTCCCTGGTGATACCCACCTGTCCTGCAGCCCACACACCCCTTACTCTCTGCCCACACCCAGCACCACACTCAGGACATGCACATATTTGCAATGACAAGTTTTATTCCCTTCACATCCCTACCTCATCCTTCCTCCCCTTGCCCCTCAATCAACAGAGCCCCATCTCTCCTTCCTCCCCAATACAAAGAGCTTTTCCACCACTCTCCCTATCCACCAATAATAAAATGCCCTCCTCCCAAACTGAAAATTACATACAAGAGGCTGAGTCTCTGTCCAAGTTCTGGAATGTGGGGGCTGCAGGGCTCAGTGCCAGGCAGCCAGCACCCTAGCAGCAGACTACTCCCCCATGGGCCTGAGGACCACAGTGAATGCCAGGGGATCCTGTGGGCAGGAGACAGTGGAGGCCTTCCTCCTGTGGGATCAGGGGCCAGGCATGGAGGGGGCTGGACATAGGCACCACTGCCAGGCCTGGCTGGCCAGTTGCTGCTAGAGCAGTTCCACACAGTGCTGCAGCAGGCCTTCAGCTAGGCTCAGTATGCCCAGTCCTATGTTTTCTCCTGAGCGATGTCTTCCTCCTGCCAGGCCAGCTTCCACACCAACAAGTTTTCTATGACCACCACCAGTTGCTGGAATAGGATGGTCCAGTCCCTGGTGCACTGCTGACACAGCAGACATGTCTAGGAGGCTCCAGTGGTGGATGGTGGTGACTCTGAGGTGGCACTCTCTCAGGGTCCTGCAGCTTCTCTCCCATGTCCAAATGTTGGCTCTGCAGAGGCAAGAGGCAGAAGCCTTTTGTGAGTTTGTAACACTGGAGAGATAAGATACTCTGCATCAGGAGCCCTAAATTGCCCAGCCTCAGATTGGGGGAGGGGGTGGAGGTTCCCTGTCCTCTCCATCCCTGGGTGCTACCTCCTCTGGGAAACTCCCAGGGACCAGCCCCATCCCTTCACTGCTGCTGTGCCCCAAGCATGCTCCCGCTGCATGTGCCCTGCGTGGTGTGTGATAAGCTGTCTGTGTAGGCAGAGGGTTGTCCAAGCCACTACACCCTGCTGCTGCCAATCCTGCTGGTGCCCCAGGCATACCTGGACTTCTGGTTGGGGACCCTGAGCTACAATGGTATGAGGGGAAAGCCTGGGCTGCCCCTTAACCTCCATTGCCACCTGGACAGCTACCTGTCACAGTGTTACACATGGAGGCACAGCACTGAAGGCCCAAGTGCCCTTCCTCTGGTGAAATGTCACCAAAGTCATCAGGGAAGTGTACAGGTGAGGCCAGGTTGCCTCTGCTGGTAGCACTAGCAGGGGTGTGGTCTATCCCCCAGGGTACCAAAATGAGGGTCAGCTGCCTGATGGAGGATGTGGTCTTACAGGCACGACGGACCAATAATTGAAGTCAGTCATGGCGACCCGCTGTGCCTGCAGGGCCTTGGCCTTCAACAGCACTGATGAACCATCTGGAAGTGTCCTTGTGCATGCATCCTGGCTGAGATGGCTCCATAAATGTGGGCATACCCACACCCAGCCTGCAGAAATTGTTTCCAGATATTGGCCCTGTTCCAGAGTGCCATAAGGTTGTGCACCTCCTTGGGGGTTCAGTAGGGGGCCCAGGAACTCAGGATAGTTGTGGGCATGTGGGCAGACCCAGGACTGGGTGAGGAAGACTTGTTCAACATGGTTCATATACAAGCTCTTGAGGACCCTGCATGGCTGTCCCTGTGATGTTGGCCCTGGATGGCTGGCAGCAGCACCCAGTATAGGGGCACAGCCAGGGAAGAGGAGCCACATGGCAGAGGTGCTTCACTACAGTGCCTGAAAATGAGAGAGAGCTGGGGGTGAGGAGCAACAAGAAGCAGGTGCTGGCCCTGCTACTATAGCGAGAAGGGTCAGCAGCCACAGGCAAAACCTCAGGGCTGGGCTGCAGATCTTTGCAATGCTCACTTGTGGCCAAGGAGCAGCTCTACCTAGGGGATAGGATAGGTAGAGGCTTCTTGGGTCCTGTCCAATGGAGCAAATGGGGCCTGATGGGCTGCTGCAGGGATCACTGGCTCCCTGTGCAGTGTGCCCCAAGTCACAAAATGGCTGGGGGCTTTTATAGTCTGTAGCTAAGGGCTGCCATAGAGTAGCTCAGGCATAGAGGAGGAGAGGTGATCAGCCAGAAGCTCTGGGGTTGGGCTCTGGCTGGCTCCCTAGTGGCTGGGCAGACCCAGGACTAAAGCCCCTGAGTTAATGTACATTAATTCATCTACACGTATGTTAATCTGCATTAACTAATCCTGCTTAACTTTGATACTTGGTTTGGGCAGGTATCATATTTAGGTTCACACAGCCTAAAATCACCATTTTTAAGGCGCATTAAGGGTGTGCATGTGTAGACATGTGCCCCTAATGTTGGTTAAATTGGGCTAATCTGCATTAAGTGACCACATGTAGACAGTCCCTCTTAGGTCATCCTAGTAACAGGGGCAGGGGTACCTTGTTACGTTCTGATAGTATTCTTGCTTGGGATTTTAGCATTCTGTCTTCATGTGTCTTTATTATTTCATCATCTCTTACCAAATGTACTTGCTGGCTATTCTTCAAGAGAATCTCAAGTGCTCCACAGATTCATTTTGGTCTTGCTTTTCTTTCCTCTCACTTCTTTCATCTTCACTGATTCTATTAATATACAGTCAGTGTGCCTTTGCTATTTAGGTAGTTTATAGTAGGTAATTTTGGTTTCCAATCTAAGGTAACTTTTATACAACTGTGTTTCAAACTACTGAATTTACTACCTCCAATTTTGTGAATCTCTCCTTATGAATGCTGTTCGCCATCTCTGTGTGGGTGTCCACATTCTGCTATAATTATTAAAGCCAAATGTTCTGTGAGGCTTGGATAATATTTGTATTATAAGCCTAGGGGCTTATAATCAAAAAGGTCCACTTACATTCTAGTTTGTCTGGATATTGTCATCAGGTTTTTATGGTCGGCTTGAAGTGAGTTTTAGCGGAACCAGCAAGATAGTCATGGGAGAAGGCAAAGACAGATAAAGTTTGTAGAAAAAAAACCATTCAAACAGCAAATTCTTTCTATGTTCCTTTCCAGATAGATATGCCAAAATTGCTAGCATGAACATTTTCTAAGGCAAATTTATGTTCAAGTCTGAGGTGTAATTTTTAAGATCCCCTTTTCCCTGTTCCCATCAAACTTCCTCCCTCACTTTAATAACACTGCACTTTAGAATTGTATTGGTGTATATGGTTTTGCGTGTGCACATTTAGATACACATATACACACACCACCTTTGGAAGGTTGTATATTTGTCTGCATATTCTATATTACACATTCATTCTCATTCAAGAAGTTTCTCTAGGACCCTTCCTAAAATTTCAAGATTTGGAGTAGCATCAGTCACCAAACCATTTGACAAACCTATTGGACATATATTGCCCTCTTTTCCTCCAATACTAAGCCCTGGACCAGAGACAAACTTTAATTCTGATGGCTTCTGATACAACAGGCCTAAAACAATAGGTGGGTTAACAATCAAACTGAAAAGTCAACCCTTAAAAGAAAATTGAGGGGGGGAAACCTAAAAAAAAAATAAAAAAAAAGAGAGACTGTCTCTCATAGACCATTATCTTTCCCTTTTGTACAAGGCCAAGCTAAGGACTTTTGGAAATACTGAAGGATGAATCTTGAGATGCCCTTCATTTTATTCACGCACATACACACCCATTTCTCCATCTCTTGGAGCTCTGTATAACTGGGGCTCACAAAAGCATCCTGAAAGGATTTTTATTTTTTGAGGAGAATAAAAATGGTAACAATAAAAGGAATCAGACAATAACATGTTCAGGTTAGTGGTCAGCTCAACTTTAATTGAAGAAGTGAAGATTTAAAAGGCCCCATATACTCCCACTTCTAACCCTTTAATTAATTACAGGACAGTTTAAAGTAATTGTAAGTATTCATGGGATGATCATGTATTTAAATACTTTTTCTATAATTGTGATTAATTAACATGTATTCAGAGTACAATAATGAAAAAACAAATCAGTGAAAATATAACTCTTAAAATGCTGAACACTCACTGCAGGAAGAATGGACTCTAGCATTAACCCTTTCAAAGCTGACCTCAGCTTAGAAGAAGAAAGAAAACACTAAAGACTAAAGGTTTGATAGTTGCTGAATTTCTAACAGCTAAAGGGATAAAATATGAAGAAAAAACAAATACAAAAAAAATATTAAAGAGTGAACTGAGGGTTTTCTTCTGGCAATCACAATGTATTGGAAGTTTGGGTTTTAAACACATTTTAAAGGTTTTTATCACTAGATTTAGTCCTCTCTCATAAGGACAAAATAAGTTTCTACCTAAAGTTTGCTTCCTAAACAAACATGGAAACAAGACTTTTTTTTCTTGTAGCTCACATATGTATTTATCCTACAGTAAAATACTTACAAGAGTATTTTACTGTACTCAGTACTTAGCCCCTCGCCCTCCATCTACTTTCTTTAATGGTTTTCTTCCTCCCCACCCACTCGTTTTCTCTTATCTTTCCTTCTTCCCTTTTACTTATTCATAACTTCTCTTCTACCTTGTTGTTCACATGGAACATGCATTTTAGTGGCTTTTGACTGAACAGTAACACAGACTCTTGGGACACATCAGCTTGACCTATACTTATATTTGCCTCTGCCAGAAAGCTGCCAGAGCACATGTGCATCCATGCACTTTTGGAGGCTCCCTGTGGCTCTGCTCAGCAGCTGTGCTGCCAGAGCAAGCAATGCACCCTGAGAAAGACTACAGCAGCCAACAGAAAGCACTGGAGTGTGTACCTGTGTCATCAGCTGGGAGGCAGCAGCAGTGTTACATAAGAATATTAGAATTGCCATATACTGCATCAGACCGTAAGTCCATCTAGCCTAGTATCCTGTGTCACACAGTGGCAGAGAAAGATGCTGAAAGGGAGGTTAAATTGGGTATGACCAGGGCTTTTTCCACTGTTCCTTTCTCACTTGCAGCAGCATTCTCCAGCATTTAGTACTTGCATACCTTAAGTAGTTTGCATTGCTGTAGTCAAAAGCACATTCCTGCTTCTCTCCAGATATATCACCCAAACATTCTTCCCCTTTTTTTACTCTCCCCTATTGCCTCTCTATCCTGTTACCTATATTTCTAACTCAGAAGTATTTTTAGGTAGTGCCCTGTGCACCTCCCACTGTAATCTAAGCAGTGTATGTTTTTCCATCTCTTCATATTTGGAGAGGAGACACTAACACTTAGGATGGGTTACTCACACCTTCTCTAGGTCTATCTGGTCACTGCCTCTTTTGCCACACAGTGTCTGGACATAAAGAGAGGATTTCATCAGACATTGCCTAGAAGGATACAGAGGCAAATAAATCCATTCTTTGCTTGATAGAGGCAAGGTCTTCACAGGGAGAGTTACCATTAGATTTAGATCAAATTGAAATAATCCAAGTTTTAATTACAAGCACATAAAAGTCACCAGAAGAGTGCTTTGGCTCTTGAAAAAAAAAGCATTTTAACTCTCAACAATCAATTTTCAATTATGGGAATGAGGAGTCTACAAATATGGGGCTAAATCTGTCTCTGGGATAAACACTCCATTGAATTCAAACTTTACTACTCAAATGCAAAGAGGCTTCTGTTAGAGCAGATGCAGAAGAAAGAATGATGAATGAAAGGGGGAGAGAGACAAAGGAGAAGAAAAACAAAAGAATTTAATTAAGGTAATTGATTTAAAAATATGGGATAACTTTATAGTGCATGTATTCACCTTTTGTTCCATGACGAGCACTCCTTGTTAATGGTGTTTGCTTGGCGTGTGCCCAGATTGCTACTCTGTCAGAACATTCCATCAGTACATTTCTTTTCTTCATTACTATGAAAGTTGCAGGAAAAAAAAAGATTATTTTTATGTTCCTTTCCTTTAATCTCCTATTTTTAGAAATTTGGCAGAATCCAAATCAGAACAGACCTCTTTTCTTTTTTCTCTCAAGTTATAAGTTTAATCAAATAATGAAGTGGAAGAAGACAACAACAGAAACAGTTAGGGTGACATGGTCTCTGGTCTTGTACATTTGTTGTTAGGTACACAGCAGAAATCAAATTCCAATGTGTGTTGAAGGGCTTACCTTTGCCTATTTGTCAAAAATAGTTTCAAATAACATATTGCCATCAACATTTAGCATTTTGTAGCAGAGTTATGTTCAACTCCTAGGAGTGCAACATGTTTCCTGATACTATTTCTTTTAGACAGGGTTCTAGACGTTCATATTGCAATAAGTAACCTAACAAGTTGTCTGTTGTTGATGATATGAACCAACTCCTTGTTTCTCTTTACAGCACATTCTTTAATGCAAAACTTTTGCTGCTGCTGTTTTTATTTTCCATTGTTTAATTTTGGTGACAATGGTGGGGTCCTTCAATCCAAGTTTATCTAAATGAGTCTGAGTTTATTCCAAAAAGTCCAGATGATCTCCAGTCTTTATTTGCAATGGGGAGGGGATGCTTATTTATCTTCATCTTTCCCATCATGGTTAAGATTGCGACTGCTTTCTTTCTTTTTCTCTCTCTCTCTTCTGGAAGGTCAATCAATCAATGGCTTCATCTTTAGCTGATTCTGATGCTATTACAAAAATCTGCCAGCAGGTGGTGCTCAGGGACCAACTACCCATTAGGCTTTGTAATACGGATGCAGCGTAACACTTGTGTATTGTTACTGAACTCCACCATCCAGTGGCAAAACACACGTTTACTTCTGAAATCACATCCCCTACACCATAAAATGTGTCAGTTAAAGCAGCACTGTTAATGTACATGTGTAGATAATGTAACCAACATTAACACTATTATGATCCATTGGGGAAAAAGATCTGAATTTTAATTTGTGTGTGTGACTGTTTTAAAAAAAAAGTATTAGATGGTTCTTATGAGTTGTTAGGAGAATGTTAAATGTGCAGTAAATATAACTCTTCTGAGCTGATCAAAATCCATGTAAAGTTGTATGGTCAGAATGAGTTATTCTGATGACTGATGGCAGGCAGCCTATGAAAAATGAAATTGCAATCTTGGACCAGTTCCTAATACAAAAAGCATGTCTCTTAGGAGGTCCATTTGTTGGCTCAAATGGAAACCCTTACTTAGAACTCATCTTAATTACAACCCTTGCCTGAGGTCTCAGAAAATAAGATGAAGGAGAAAGAGCCTGGGAATTAAAATACATTTTCATCCCTAGACTCTGTTTAGCCACCTGTATAGAAACTAAAGGGAAGAACAGAGATTGAGATATTGAAGAGTGCGGAGGAAGGACCATAATACTATTCTGTGTACATATCCTACAATGCTACGTGCAATTGAGTTGAAATGTTTTGGTAAGAGTTCTTTTAATTAATAAATCCGGTGTAGTTTTATAAGCACGGAATCCTTCCATATTGTTACCCTTCAGGCACTGCACAAAAAGCTCTAAAGCTGAGCCAAATGAAGAAACTTGTCCTTTCATATAAACAAAAGGCTGCACTACGGTAGTACAGCTCCACTGAATTGAACGAACTAACTGAAGTCCACAATGCCACAAAAATAAATTGACTATTTATACCAAAAGCTGAATGAAATGGTTTATCTGCCCAGTTGATGTGGCAAGTTTTCTTATAATTTCTGTCCATACAAAATATAAATGGTCCATACAAAATATAAATATAAATAATAACAATGATGTTGTTATCAAAAAAGCAAGCTGGTCACTGTTTTTGTGATATTCACAATACATATCGTGTACACACATGCACACACTTTACACATACCTACAATATAATACATTTCTTGTGCTCTCTCTGTTGAATCACAGCCAAAAGTAATTTAATTTAAACAGATTTTTTAAATGCCATTACATCTGAAAGAAAGACAAAGATGAACATGGCTAGAAAACCAGCAGCCAATACTTTAAGATCCTTTTGGGGGGGAAAATTTTTGCCAAATGCCCAAAGACATTGAGGATAATTTTTCAACCTGACTAGTTATATCAAGTCCCACACATACACACATATTTTATATATATAGATATATGGGGAAGTACTTGCTGCTGACCCCTAGAGACCTTCCTCATAACATGATCCTAGTTACTCTTCTTTCGCAGCTGTTTCTCCAGGTATTCAGATTCTTCACTGCAAATAAGATCCTGCAAAACAACCAGAACCAGAAGTGCCAGTTAATCTGCCTACACCAGAAACTATATTCTATAAAAATAGGACCAAAATCAGGACTTTGGGTTGACATCTACTAATGGAAAAAAGCAGGCAGGACTTGATGGAGGGAAAGTAATGATAAGAGAGTTGAGTAGTAAAGAACCACTCAGCCAAACAGGCATACAAAGCCAGAGGCAGAAGAGGACCTTATGCCTGACCATCATGCTTATACAGGGGATGAATAGAAGGAGGAGGAAAAACATCAGACATAGGGGGAGAAGAATAAAATCAATGGGCAAAAGAATAAAGTGTGTATAAGGTTTTTGTTTTTTTTTAAAAGGACATATACTCTACATATTAAAAAACAGTTAAAACATATAGTAGTGATCACATGGAACATCCTGTGGAAGCACTGTCTTGGTCAATAGAGGGGTATACACAACAGTGGTCAGTGCTATCAAAAGTTTATGTATTTATTATGAGATGATCCACCTTGTGGGGAAGACCGAAAACCACAGACTTGAACTAGCCATTGTCCTTTATAGGGTTAGCCTAATTTGTGTTTACATCTATATTCTTGGAGTCTTTATTCATTCCCTACCCCTCCCTTCCAAAACTGTAAAACAGATATCACACTTTGAAATAGACATCACTCTTCTACATCTTGGCTTTCTGCCCAGGATATCAGTGAAGGTTTGAGAAAGGTGAAACTGTCTAAGGGACTTTTCTGGAACACAAAGCTGTTTCTCTGAAGGATTTGCTTATGTTACATTAGATACCAGTAATTTTGGTGTATGACTTACTAGCTTTACCTTTCCCTTTACGTGTGAAATTTAACAGTCCTCTTATGGTTGTAAATGGAGAGAAAGGTAAATGATGATAAACAGATCCATAATCACAGAGAAACTGAAACACCAAAAAAAGGGCCTAGGCTTGATCAAAGAGCATATTAAGGCATCAAAAAACAAACTGATTTGCATTACTGACCTAGCCAAGAATTAGGTGAGCAATGACATGATGTTCTCATTCATTTTTAGAACCTCTTAAATTTGAGAATCACATCACTTCTGTGGAAAATGTTTATCTGCTGATATTCAGATATTCTTAGAAGAATGCTAAACCCAGACTGCTAATAGGAATGACATCACAAACTTTTGCCCATTACTGAAACAACTGGTTTGAAATATTTGCCACTAGCTCTTTGGTGGACAGTCAAGGTATGTAAGTACTGACTTCTCCCTTTACAAGGTTATGTTTTACAGAAATTCTACTGTCTCTTGTAAGTTACTAAAATACAGCGTTTATTCCTATGACATAACCACTTACTAACATACTGGCTTATTGCATAATTTTAATTTCTATTTAGTTTGCTCAAATTGATTTCTTACTTCACTTTGGACAGGTATTGACAGCCTGTGAACTACATGCACAAAAATGCCCAATTCTCTATTACTTTAAATAATGTACAATTATAAGTATATAGATAAATGTAACATTTGAAGGTCTCTAAGTGATTTTAATGCCTTCCAAAAAGCAAGGGAACCGATGTATGCAGTCAGTGAAACACTCTAAGAAGGAATTATTTGTCTAAAAAATGACCCCAGGAAAAAAAAACCAGAAATAATTCTGAAGCACTCCACTATGAAGCACTTCACGTTATCATTTGCAACCTTCAACAGAGCACAATAGATAATTGGTCAGCCTGCCAGTAGGTCACAGTGTTCATTTCCACTCCCTCCTTGTGCTCTGAGAAGCTGCCTTTTCAAATAATGCCAAACTCCATTTCTTCAGGGACACAGGACCTGGCTGGCATGTGACCTCATCTATTTGCATTTGGGGTGAAGGCATTCTGTATCCTCACTTTGTTGGATAGCCACCCCAAGGAATCAGCATCACTTTTCTTGCCTATAATGGAATAGTATTGAGGACTCATCAGTGTGTGAACAGTGGCCTGTGCTCAGAATGTCAGCACCATCATCTTCTGCTGCATCTCCCTCTCCAAACTAGAGGTATATAGAGGTAACAAATCATTTTGTTATCTGGAGTGACATGAAAATCCAGTACTCACTTTGGACAAGCCACCACTATCAGACCACATACCAGAAACACTACCTTTGCTCAGGGGCAGGATTGCAGCTGACACTAGTGGTACATCAATGCTTGAGTACTGAAGCTGCAACCAAATTGGTCTCAGTGCTTAGAAAAGGACATGTGCTTTTGAGGAGCCATCACAGATTCTGGCAGGGGGAGTGACTTGACAAAATTCCACTTTGTTGTGATCTCTGGGGTAAATTTTGAGGGCATGGAAGACTTAGAGGGATCTAACTGAGAGGAGGAGGACCCTCTGATGCTGTCAGGCTATTGCCCAACAACTATCAAATGCTGGAAGAAGACACAAATCAAGCTCAGATCGTCCACCTCTCTCTGCCTTGCACTGGATAGAAGGAATAGCACTGTCCCAGTGCTGTAGACCCAGGGACTGCAGAGAAGATAAGTATCATCCATTCCAGGCTCTATGGGCTGACAGTGCCAGTTCTGTAACTGATGAGGTCTCCTGAGGTGAAACTGACCAGACCACAATGGTGCAGAGTACCAAAGACAAAACTGGGAAGGGGGAACAATCAGCCAATGGACTCTTTCCTCTGTCCTCAGCAGTGTTCAGGAGCCCCTGCAGAGCCTGACAGGCAGGCTGGGATCTTTGCTTTCCAGGCTCCTAACTGCAGAAGCCTTTACAACATGAACCTAGCCATTTTGAAGCATTTCAGATGGGACATCAGGCTAATGCTGCCGTGCTCCAAATTTGAAGCAGTTTGTATTAAAGCAGGGTTTGAAGTGCTTCTAAAGAATGTCTGTCCATGCCCTGCTTTAGTGCCATTCTGAACCTATTTTGCAGAATTGTAAATTAATACTTTGTAAGAAGGGTAGTAGAGAATCAGGGCAAAAGCCTATATGCTTAAGAGTATTTATGTAGAGACCATTTTCTCCAGCAATAAAATAGGTAACAGGTCTTAGGACTTGGATTTTTCTTATCTCTTATTCGATTTTCAGATGTTTAGGTATTACAGTTAGTAGAATTAGTATAATTTAAACTACCTCAGTGAAATAGAGAGAAGTTTAACCTGTTTATATTGTTTTGATCCAAAATAAATTGTTCTTCATTTTTCTCACTATTAAGGGAAGGTCAGTACATTTCTAAATAAATTACAAAGAAAAAAAGAGTATTGTCAAGACATCATACAATGCCATAATCATAATTATTTGCCAGCTCTTATGAAGTGTAATTCAAAGCACGGCTACTGTGAATCATTTGTCAATTAGGGCAAAGGTGAATTTCTACACTGCTGCCAGAAAAACAGAAGTCACTAAATTGCAAAGCAGCAGATTCCCGGTTTGTTATGCCTAACCAGATGTGACATGTCATCTTTTATTTCGTGTTTATACTGGTAAAACCTCATATTATAACTGACAATTCAGATTTCCACTTAAGATTATCCTTACAATAGGAAAATTGTAACCATGTGAAGCAGGAATATTACTCACACCTCTCAAAATATGCATGGTCTTTATGATAGTCTGAAGTCATCCTTTTAAAAATTGAGGTGAACCTGCTCCACCCAGTTCTCCACTTGTTCTTCTACATTCACCTGCCATGCCTTTCACATTAAGAAAAAAATAATGTTAAGAGAAAGTAAGTGTTGGCAGGCATGATCTTCTGCCCCATTCTGAACCAGGTGATGACTTCACAGGGTTTCTCCATCCCCGCACCCTGCCCATATCATGACACAGATGGTTATTGATGAAATACTTATCAGTATACTTCTCCCAGGTGCATGTATACATATTCAAAGTGGTCACATAGGTGTTGGTCCCAGTTCTTGCTCAAGTCAAACATCGTAATCTCCTGGGCTCATGCCCAGTGCCTGGTAAGTCAGTACTTAGCTTTGAAGCTCAACAGTCCAATCCTTGCACACCATCCTTACTGTAGCTCCTTTTCATAGCTGCTACCCAGTCAAGAGTCCTTGTTTCTTAAAATGCTTCTAATAATATTTGTTTCAATTCACAACTACGAATTCTACAAAGGACATTGCCAATTCTAAAAGAGTCGCTTGACCCTGTTCCCCATCTGCCCAATATTGACAGGAACCACTCTGACAGGGTTATACCTGGCTAATGCTCACATGATTTTCCCTTCTCCGCAGATAATTAGTCAACTGCTACCACACACCACACTGAGATGCCACATTCCCTCTGCATTCAGAGTTCCCATGCTGAATCTTTACTCAAGGTAAGTTTCTATTCCTTTCTTCCTCTAATTAGATTCAGCTAACTCCCTACCTGAAAGCGTGGTAAGTCACCACACCTCCGTGAAGCTTGCATGAGCCTGAGTTCCTGTGTGCGTCTCCTCTCTGGGGCACTGACCCTCCAGAACCACATGGGTTTTAACTTCTGGTTCACCAGCCAACCCCAATAAGGCTTAATCTCTGCATGGGCTACAGCAGAAAGATGGAAGGATTAACTAATGAAACTGGGGCTTGACCAATTTGTGTTACATTCTCTTAATATCTTCACCCAGTACAGGTATTTTACCCACTTCCCAGTAACTAACAGCACAAGATCCCTCCGTGGCATCTGGGCTTAACAGACACTGTTACTGTCTTAAAGATGTGTAAAAATTGTGGATGATAGCATGGAAGGCGTTGTGATGTAATGCAATGGACATGTGCTCTTAACACCACTCCCCTCCCCATACCCCACTGAAACAGCTGAGGATATCACAGAAATAGACATTTTAAATTCTGGTACTGACTCTTTGGTCTTGCCTTCTCTGATTGGTATTCTATGACCATTGCAGTTTGGCTAAACCATTCAGGTGGTTCAACTTAAACCGCCTTTTCTTTTTATCTACAAAGAAGCTCCATAGCTCCATTACCATTGTACTTATGGTGTCAAACAGCAATGGTGAAATTTGCAGTTGACACGGTTCTTGGCACTTTCAGAAACATTTAGTAAGAAACAGTTGAAAGCAATTTGTGGAAAATGTAAGGGATTCTAATGGAAAATAAATATGACAGATCAACACATGATTTAAAAACAGCCCATTTAGCTGCCAACATTGTCATCTCAATTCCATTTTACAGAATTGCTGAAAACTAAAATCAAACGTCAGACACAAGGGTTCCATTTTATAAATGAGGACATAAATATGATTTAATACAGGATCATCTTACATTTTAATACAAGTGTTTTAGACTTTATTTTTATTTTCCCTATGAATTATACATCTGTAGTTCATATCATTTATAAATGATGTTGCATTTAAGGAATTTGACAATGGCCTGATCTAAGACCAGGGGAAGTTCTCCAGAACATTTGCAAGAATAAACATCAGACTGACATAATGATTTTTCAGACATTTTAAAAGTGAAATATCAATCTAATCAGCTAAATACCTATTTGAGTCTATTATGTGTCTCTGTTTCTAAGTGTTTCCTATTACAGGAAAAAAAAATATAAAGAATAATATTGGGACATATAGTCTGCCTTAGGGAGTATATAGGCATTCATTCCTATGATAGAATTTCTCTTACACGGAAGATCATTCAGGTGTCAACCTTGAAGATCTTTCTCTTGGAGGGGGTATCCTTCCCCTGAGAGAAACTGAATAATTTCTACTGGGAAAGTGACAACTCTCCTAGTAGAAATGGGATGCCTGTATGTGGCTTTAGTCATTCCAGTTCAGCCCTACTAACTTCCAAAAGATGGCATTGTACTGAAATGTGACACATATAGGTTCTATAGACCTTATACATATCCTTGTTCAACTTTTTCAATACTTGGGTAGAGAAATTAGTGTCAAAAGAAACCAGACACAGAATTCAACAAAAAATAGTGGTTTTCAATAATGCAACTTTATAAAACACTGCTGATAACCAGAGATAAGATTTATCATAGAACAACAAAAGTGAAATTTTCTCACATTTATTTGACACTCACTGCACTGCATTTTTACTAGGTTCTTCACTCCAGCTGTGATATCTGTGGAATTTCATCCCACATTTTCTAAATTAGCAAAAACAAATATAACTATTGGAATGAACATTGATATGCTATATTATATATAAAGTTCTTAAAAAAATCACAACAAACTAGGCAAAAATAGTCAAAATATATTATGTCATTAGTCCTGCAGTCATTATAATTGCATGTACACCTCATGCAGATTGATAAAATGAAATCTAGCCTTCTGGAGCACCTTGACAGTGCCTCCAATATTTCACTGTCAGTCATTTCTACACCTGAGTTAATATTACAACACCTGGGCTAAGGATTTTAACTAGAGCTAAAAGCCATCTGCATAACTGTGAATAGAAGAGACACATCAGGAATGGCTAACAGACAGCAACATCTCAGAAGAGAGGATAGTCTGAACAGTGGAACATCAAGATCTTTATAAAGGCTAGAGTCATTAAGACCTGTGGAGTGGAGAAAGATTAGCAGGAATCAAGATTACAATGAGCCACAAAGTCAATTGAATCTCTCAGGATAGGGCTTTGAACTGAGATTTCTGGGGGATGGGCCATCAACCACTAGCACAAGCCTGAAAAATTGTAACCTCAAAACCAGCATCCCAGGGTACAATAGGAAGCTTTTCCCAGCATTTTTAACCGGCCAATAGACAGGTTATTCCATAGTTCACCTGAACCCCTAGGGCCTCCAATGACAGGATTATTTGCCTGTCCACTAACACCAGAAACATGGGAAACAAGCAGGAGAAACTGGCTCTCCTGCTAATCAACAACCAATATGATCCCATAGGGATCATGGAGACCTGATGGGACTCCACCTATGACTGGACCACAGGAGGGATCATATTGGGAAGAAGGGCGGTAGATTTGCTCTCTATGTAAAGGAACATTACACTTCCCTAGAAGTGAAGATTGGAAACAAAGAAGGGCAACTTGAGACCCTCTGGGTCAAGATATGGGGAGAGCATGGGGAAGGGGATTTGACCATAGAAATTTATTACAGACCTCCAAACAAAGAGGAGGAGCTCAACCAGGAATTCACTGGGTAACTAGCAGAGGCTGCACACTCTTGGAACATAATTGCCATGCGTAACTTCAACTGCCTAGACATCTCACGGCCCCCAGACTCCTAGCCCCCAGCCCGCTATCCCCAGGTCCACAGGCCCCAAGCTCCCAGGTCCCAGCCCTGGATGAGGACTGAGGAGGTTACCTTCAGTAAGTGTCCCATGCTGCACTGAAGAAGCACATTCTTGGACCAAAGCGGTGCACTCACAGACTGCTACTCCTTAGAGGGAACATTGCTCATAGGATGAGCACTCAGCTAGATCTGAATGCTCACAAAGTTTCCTCATTTGTATTAAGGAGCTCTAACACAAAAAATATAAGGGCCAACCAGGGGCAAGGCAATCCTACACTTGGTTCTGGCCAAAGGGGACAATTAAGTGAGCAGCACGAGGATAAAAGGGAAACTGGGTGACAGTGCCCATGAGATGATCATTTTTTCCAATGAAAATTGGAAATTGGCCAGTAAAGTAGAAATCCTTGGTTTTAGGAAAGCTGACTTCCACAAGCTATGGGGATTGTTGGCAAGGCTCTGTGGGACCATGATCTAATGAGGAAGGGGGCACAAGAAGGGTGGTAATTACTCAAGAAAGAGATCTAAAAGCTAGAAGGAAGTCCATTTCCTCTTGTAAAAACAGGCAGCAAAAGAAATGGGAGACCCCCTTGGCTCAACAGGGAAGTCATAGACCTCTTGAAATTAAAACAAGAAACCTACAAAGGGTGGCAGTCAGGAATAATTACCAAAGAAGAGTACTCAGCAACAGCCTGCACCTGTAGAGAACAGATCAGGACAGCAAGAGTACAAACTGAATATAGGTTGACAATCAGAATCAAGGATAATAAGAAGTCCTTCTTTAGATATGTAGGAAGTCAGAGAAAATATAAGGGAAGCATAGTGCCCCTGATGGATGAAATGGGATGGCTAATAACTGACACTTGGGGGAAAAAAAACTGAATTCCTGAATGAATACTTTACATTGGTATTCCACCAGTCCAAGGGTGCTAACTTGCTTGATAGCATACAGGATGATCATGGTGGGGTGACCACCCCCACATAGTTGATATGGATCTTGTGGGGGAGTACCTGCACAAACACTAAATATCTATAAGTCAGCAGGACCAAATGAACTACACCTGAGGGTGCTAAAGAGCTGACCAATGTCATCATGTGACCAATGGTAAAGTTATTTGAAGACTCATGGCATTTGGGAGAGCTCCCAGAATATTGAAATAAGGCCAACATGGCACCTATCTTTAAGAAAGGGAGAAAGGAAGACCCAGGAAATCACAGGTCAGTTAGTTCAACCTCAATCCCTGGTAAAATCCTGGAGAAAAATTATCAAAGAATCTATTACAGACAGCCTAGCAGAAGGCAGTATTCGGAAGAGTAGCCAACATGGCTTCATTATGGGCAGATCACGCCGGACCAACCTCATCTCCTGCTATGGTTAGTTTACACACCACCTGGATGGGGGAAAATGAAGTTGATGTCATATATCTGGACTTCAAAAATGCCTTTGACCTCATTTTCCATGAAGTCCTCACAAGAAAATTGGGAAAATGTGTTGCCAGCCTGCCTTTAAGCATGACCACACTCCCCCATAGTTTGGTGTCATCAGTGAACTTCGCTAGTTTGCTTTTAATACCTAAATCCAAATAGTTGATGAACATGTTGAAAAGCACTGGTCTGATTACAAAACCCTGAGGGAGAACACTGGTCACCCTCTGCCATGATGACTCAGTTCTGTCAATCAATATTCTCTGGGTCCTACCATGGAGCCAGTTTCGTAGCTAGCGGACTGTAAAGTAGTCGATGCCACATTTTCCCAATTTTCTTGTGAGGACTTCATGGAAGATGAGGTCAAAGGCATTTTTACAAATAATAATGGCTATCAGAGAGCAGATTTAGACTGGACATTAGGAAGAACTTCTTCATAGTTAGAGTGGCCAAAATCTGGAATGGGCTCCCAAGGGAGGTGGTGGTCTCCTCTACCCTGGGGGTCTTCAAGAGGAGGTTAGATAGGCATCTGGCTGAGGTCATTTAAACCCAGCACTCTTTCCTGCCTATGCAGGGGGTCAGATCTATTAAGATCCCTTCTGACTCTAATATCTATGAATCTATATAGGAGAGGAAGGGAGCAGCTGGAAGGGTATTCTCTCCCTGAACTTTCAGTTTTAGAATCTGTTTTTTCCCTCTTTCCCCAGTCCAAAAGTGCCATAACTGGTGAATTTCTAGGTAAATTATAAGGCATATGTGTTTCCTGAGCTTAGAGAAATTGGAAGGGTTCTGCTGGGTGGTCATAAACAATGGATTATGATTTTAGCTGCTTTGCTGTGATTTATGTTCCTTGGATAAAAGGGTGGTCTTGCTATGTAACCTGGTTTTTAAATGTGTCAAGGAGAGCTGCAGGCAAAAATGTAAAACACTTCTTTTTATGGAATGTAGCTATAGAGTTTAAAAACCAAATAAATTAATATTATATAATTGTGAGCTTGCAGCACTGCTGTCTGTCAGAATCCTAGTCTTGGATCACTGCCTGACTTGTCGGCATTTACAGGTTGAAAGCATGCTTCCCTGCATTATTCCCTGGCCCAGACTACATTCTGTTTCCACTCGGGTCAATAAACTGTATTTGAATACATCTTTAAATAAAAGTAGTTTCAAAAGTTCTTGGGCACCCAGTCGAACAGTGAAACCATCACACTACAGCCATGACCCCTCTCCCTCAGCTTTGAAGTAAAAAAGCAATGCTGCAGTCATCAGGAATTAAAGACACAGTGCATTGAAGGGAAATATCCTATGAGTAAGTGCCTTAATGCAAAGCCTGGGAGTCACAAAGCAGTGAATTACAGTTTCAAACAAAACAAGAACTCACACTTTTTAAACTGCTTTTAATCCCAGAGGACCCAAAAGTGCTTTCCAAACTAGGGAATATAACTTAACAGAAATGATATAACATTGGGGCCCAAATATATAAATGCAGGGAGTACCACAAATGTAACAGAACAGCATAGTACAGAACATTTAGGGCAAGAAATAAAGAATACTTGATGCTTTCCCCTCACATGGAGCTCATTTGTGACTTGGACAGCATGCAGAGCTGTGAAGCATGGGGCTGCTAGCCTGGGTGGTTAATACTGGCCATGGACAGGAGTTCATTTCTACTGCTGAAAATTTCTGAGAAATTTGGTAGAAATCTTCCTGGAAGAGCCAGCACACAGACATTCCAGCTTGCAGAACCCCCCTACTCCTTTTGTCTCCAGGCCTTCTCTTGGAGGTGGATCTAGGATTTTGATGAGTGAGGTGCATAAGGTATGGTACATCACTGCATACAACATAGTGCATTTTTCACCAGTTAAAAAGAAACTAGGATCTTTATTACTGTGATAGGACCCTAGGGCAATATTCCTTAGTTCATCAAGCAAAAAAAAAAAAACTTTATTGCAATTTGCACTAATTTGCTGCATTATACATTAAGTATGAAAACACAGCAAAGTATGCAAATAATAAATTGAGGCATTAACATTAAATAAACATCTGGTATTCAGATTTATAAAACAAAATTTAGTCTTCTTGTGAGTCTTGACAGTGCATCCTACATTTCAGTTATTTCCATACCTGAGTTAATGTTCAAGATGGCCAAGTCCATTGACAAACTCTTCTCCCATTGGTGAATTAATCCAACTCTTAAGTCTCCCAGCAAAGATTTTTTGTGATACTGTTTTTTGGACCAGCTGTATAATTGGGAGAGTTGTTGGATGAGGTAAGACAAGGTGATGTGAGGATGAGCTCTTGATGCCCAAAAGTTTGGCCAATGGCTCTTCTAACCACAGGGCTGGCCCAATAAACAATATCACAAAAAATTCTTACCTCCAGAATAGTAACTAGCAATGTGACTAAAACCTGTAAGGTGTGGTACTGGCACAAGTATTGCAGGAGGGTAGAGTGAATATGGCTGTAGAGTAACATGGCTTTGGAAAACCTTAAAGTACCTCCTTTAAAAGTAGGCCAGGACTTTTGCTGCTGCTGTTCTTTGTGCAGCTTCAGGGGATGGGGTGCAGAGCCCAGCTGGCCATGCACATGGAAGAGCTGCACTTCAAAAAGCATGGCTCAGGACTCCGTTATGCTTAACCCATTCTCTGTGGTCTCATTCAGAGTGAACAGTTTGCTCCCGCACTGCAGTAGCAGCACTGGTTGTGGAAGGGATGGGGGAAGAAGGAATGGAACTTTCCCCAGGAGCAGCATGTGCCCTGAACTCTAGGAGCTCTGCCAGGCCCCCCACTGCTTACCATATCCCTATGGTTCTCAAGCTTGTTAGACTCAAAGCACCCCTCTGTAAGATTTCAAAATTTACTGACATCCTATTTCAAAAACAAAGATTATATGTATCTGAATATAAACATTACATTATTAAAATGATATGATGTCATGTCATGTCATTTAATAATCACACATTCCGATTGCTCCCCTCATCTCTACCTGGTCTCATGCACATTTGCTCCTGGTGAAGCACATGGGTCCATGTCACAAGTGCAGACTGGGAACTGGTGGGCTCATTTCTGGTCTTATGTCCCCCTGGGGTGATCCCTCTTGAACTCCAGCCCCAGGGCCACAATGGACACATCCCGAGGATACTCAGCCAACAAGATAGCACATGTGTGCCACATGGAGGTGCTGAGGGGATGAGAGGGGTGGGGGCAAGAGAACACATGAGGCTCAGGGAAGAGAGAGTCTGTACTGAAGGGAGAAAGCACAGCCCCTGCTGTTGCAGCTACTCCTCTGGGCACTCGCGCACCAAAGGTCCAGAGCCACCTGACCCTGCAGCTCCTCTAACCAAGCTGGGAGATAAGCTAGGCTGAAATGTACATTTTTGTTTCCATACATTCACTTTTCTGCCTGCCCACAGCAGAGCACACTGCTCAGAGCAGCCAAAGCACCAGCTGCCAGAAGGTGGAAGGGAGCGGACATGAATCTGTTGGGTTCTGGGGCAGGTAGGGAGAAGACTAAGTGTCATGATTCTCTCCTGGGTCAGGGGTTAGGCACAGTAGCATCCCTGAGGGTCGAGAATTACTGCCCTATCCCCACTTTAAATTCATACCTCTGCTCCCCACACACTTTCCCTTTTACTGGCTCACTTCTTTCCCTTCAAACTAGTTGGGCTCCCTCAGCATTGCCGCTGAGTGGCGCAGGAATCAGAGGTATGCATCCAGGCCACTGCATCCCCTTTGGATCCATCCCTGCCTTCCCCATAATGGGGAAGCTGGTGCTTGGCTCTTCCCAATCATGTAGGAGTTGAGCTTACAAGTGTTCATTCTAGCAAGGGAAGTTCTGTCATAGGGAAGATTTTCAAAGAGTCGAGATGAAAGATCTGTCTTATGGATGAGGTTTGTTTCTTCTTTAAGAAACTGAATGAACAGCTGTACACAGGCAGTTTCTACTGGGAGAGTACCAACTGTCCTGACAGAAACATAACACTTGTACATGGCCCAACATCCTGTCTGGGTTATCTCTAAAGGTACAAAATATCCTGTAGTGCCTTCAGTTCACACATTAATAAATTAAGCCCCATCATGTCTCTTATTGATACCTCACTGTGACCCACTGTGTTGAGGAAATTAAAGCACAGATAGGGTTACTTGGCCTGTTGCACAGTAAGCCTAGCCATGGTCCTTGTTACACATTACCTGTAGACCATGAAAAGGCACTAAAAGTCTGAGCATCCATGCCTTAAAGCAGGAAAACTTGCACCAAGCATTCTCTGAACATTTCGAAGTTATGCTACTTTGTGAGACGAGTAACTCTAGGTCCTGGTATCCAATTCACATTGCAGCAATGTCAGTCAGTTTCCATGGAGAAAAAATGGGCATTTTTGGGGACCTCCAGCATCCCAAGATGCACCACTCCCAGCCCCCCTACTCCCACTCAGTCAAAAATCCACCTACACCTCCCAGGGTGCGATACCTAGGGCAGGCAGGGTCCCATCAGTGCTGGGGATGCCATAGCCAGCAGCTTCAAGTCTCCCAAGCTCAGCAGACTGACAGAGTTTGCCTTTCTCCCTTCTGGCAGTTCTGGGCTCAAGCTTCCCCTAGGAGTGAGGAGCTTTTGGGTGGGGGATTTGCACAGGGAAAGCATGGAGCTGCCATGAAGGGAGGAAGCATGCTTCATGCTCCCTCCCCCAGTGAATGCAGCTCTGCACTTCTATGGGAAGCCAAAACATAGAGCCAACAGGAGGGAGGGAGGCAAACTCCATGCTCCTGCTGTACAACTCCCCTCCCAGCAGCTCCATTCTCCAGTATCCCCTCTAAGCATAGAACTGAAGCCTCTCTATAGCATCTGTCTCTCCCTCATCCCCGCACGCCCATGGACAGGAGTGTCAGAGGTGTGGATAGAGGCCACAGCCTTCATAAAGCTGTGTGGCTATGGGAAAGCCAGTGGGGCTCAAAGGAAATGTGGCCAAGCCACATGGGAAAATTTCAATTAACTGCAAATGACCACAGTTAACTGAACTTTCCCACAGCTATTGGCTGGCTCTGGGCTAAAGGTACAGCCCTCTGTGGGAATGCTGGCTGCCCAGTCCCCAAAAAGAGAAGGGCAAAGATCAGGTCAGAGGAGTTGGTGGGCTTACCTGGCATGGGGTCAACTGGCTGGGCTTGGCTTAGGATCCCCACAGCACAGATTCCACTCCTGCCTCCCCTCCCACTGCTCCCCAACCCAGAGCATCCTGGCTCCTAGCCATGTCCCTGCTCACCACCCCTTCAGCTGTAAGTCTGACTTGTGCAGTTCAGAGATAGCATTAACCCTTAATATGCAACTGCTCAGAGCATGTTTTAACTTTAACATTGCATGACATTCCCTAAGTTTAGCACATGCAGATTGTAACATGGAACAACCACCTCTGGCAGAGCTTCGCTTGGCAGCTGACAGACCCATAACATTAAGTTGTAAGATTTAGAGTGCAGGCCCAATGGCATGAAATGAATGGGTAGAATGGCATGAAAGCTATAGGACTGTACACCATCTGGTCAGTGACAGTAACCCAGGGATTCTTCAAAAAGTTCTCAGAATTTGGTTCACTAAGACAGAGGTTCCTAACTACTGGGCCGCGGCTTGGTACCAGGCCATGAAGGGATGGCTGTCAGGTTGCAGCACGAGCTATAACCAGCTCCCAATGGCAGTGGCTTAGATCTCTCTCACTCTTCGGGTGCGCACTGCCTTCAGGCACATCCCTCCACCCAGCCTGGCTTCACAGCCCCTCACTCCCATCCTGCTCTGCTGCCAGTTGGCAGTAAAAAAGGTCAGGAACCACTGCACTAGGAGGATCAATAGTTTCCCTGGTGTGGACCAGGTGCTGACAGTTGGTGTGACATGAATGCTGGTCTATTGCCAATGACAAATCTGCTGGCAAAGCTGGGAATCTTGGCTATATATACACCTTATCCAACTAGATCCCTCTTCTTTATAATTAATAGCATCCCAAAGAATAACACCACAATAAGAGAGGCCATCAAGTATTGAAACATCTAAAAAGTCCACAGTAGGGTTTTAATACCAACCTGAAGCTTAAAAAAAAAAAATGCAGTGTGGGGCTTTCTAGGTGTCAAATAGGATTTTAATTTTATTTTTAGATATCTCACTTAGGATGTAGATTTTAATTTATGGCATAACTCAGTCCATTTGGCTGCTGCTACAGCTCATGGTACAGTTCATGGCTTCTACTTATCCATACAGTGCTCATCAGTGATATTATGCAGCTGATACACAGCACTTTTTTTGTTCATTTCTGGTTTTGATCTACAGCATTTGGGGATGAACAGTTCCTTTCAAGATATTTGCAAACCTTGTCAGAGTCTGATTGCAGCATGACATTGACATCAGTCTGATTATTACTTGTCTCAGGAAGCACTGTATTTATGAACACATTGGCTTTCATGTGATCACCAAGATAGCTATTAGTGTACAGTGCAAATGGCAGCAACTCCTCAACAAAGTCCTGCTGATACTGCTGAAAAGAACAAGATTCAGTCTTGTTGAAAGTGCTGGAAATCTGCTAATGACATTTCAAAACTGTCTTTGTTAGGCATCCTTCTTACACAAGGGCTGCTCAACACTCAGCCCACAGGCCACATCTGGCCTGAAGAGCCATGGTGTCTGGTCGGTGGGGCTCCTCATAGGTCAGGAAATTTAGTGGCAGGGGGAGCTATGGCAACTAATTCTGCCAACCCTCCCCATGTGGCTGGATTGGGGTTGGACCATGTTCCTCCCCATGCTCTCCTTCCCTTGTAGCAAGATCAGGGCCAGGCCACCCTCTCCTTCCTGCCCATGTGCCAGATTCAGCCTGCAGATGGACCAGGCACTGTCCATCCAACAGTTGGACACCATTGCCTTACAGGATTTAAATATACTGCTTTGAATATAGCAGCTATGACTTAACATCCAAAATATAGCTTAGTTCTGCTAGAAAATATGACAACTCTGCCTATCATCAATTAGGATATGTAATATAACAACAAAAATGGTTTTAACATTTATACAACAGCTTTCATCCCTAGAGTTCAGAGCTCTTTAAAAAGTTAGAGAAGCCCCATTATACCCATTCTGAAGATAAGGACAAGGGACAGAGTTAAACTGATTTCCCCAGTGTCCCACTGTAGCCAAAGTGGGAATAGAACTCATGTCAGCCACATCCTTACACCCTGGAGTCAATATTTGAATTACTCTTGTCTCAAATACATACCTATCATGGAAGGAGGTCCATGATGCTAAAACAGGTGTATCTACACAATAAAACTTACAGCTCCTGACAACAGTGCCCTCACGATACTTCAGACAGACTCCCTCCTATACCAGAAGCTATGGAGCCACAGCTGAATAAGAGGAGTTAACTGTTTACTACTCAGTGGTGCAACTTAGCTCATGACACAGAGGAGGTTTGGAAAGCAGCTCCCTCAGAGCAATACAGTATGCGTGCAGGTATTGCTGTCAGTGATGCTGAGTTTACTGTACACCCATTGCCAGTTTCCTATTTCAGCAATAATTGGTATATATTCTCATCCAAACATGTGGAGAATTCATCACACAACTTCCTAGTAGCCTGTTCTCCTTTATATGCAGTCTGTTGAGATTTCATCTTACCCATTATCTGTTTACTATCTGTTGTGTAAATTTCCAACACAGCACTAATACTGAATACTAATAATGTTTTTGAATTCTTCAGGTCAATGATCCAGGGGCTGTAGGCCATAAAGCTAAGAGAAGTTTAATAAAGTTTCACATATAAACTGACTTGACTGCTTATCTGATCATGTAGAAATAACCACCTAAAATCTAGTCAAGGCCAGTGGGAGATGTAGGTGCTTAATACCTTTGAAAAGACAGCCTCATTGGATGATATGTACTGCCATGATGAATTATGTGGTAAATCTAATCTGGTCAGATTTTTGGATTTCTCCAAATACAGTCAAGCTGCAAGGCCTTAATGAACACGCAAATACAAGTTATATGCCTTAACATCAAAGGGCCACATATGATTATGGCAGAAACTCACAAAAAGTTAGAGAAAAGTCAACTTATATGTGGTACAATATGAAATACTGGCTGTAATAGATTTACTGTGTTTGGCATCCATGGACTATGGTATTGAAAGCAGCAATGGATCCTGCTGTAAAAGCATTTATAAATCACTGATTAGTACTGTAAGCATAGAAGAATTCATAGAGACAATACATGAGGAAAAAGCAGAAGTGGTAAGAGAAGAAACATAAGAATGTGAGAGGAGACAGATGAGAATAAAGGGGAGAAAAAAGGCACTTTATGTAAGCCTATGAAGCAAATAGAGATAGCTGGGTGAGACATGATTAAGGAAATGGGAAGGAAAAGAAAGCATCAGAAATGAGAAAGGGAGGAGGGTGTGATTTATTTTATTTACTGGTTCTCTTTTTCCTTTTTCTTCTCTCCTTGACCCTTCCCATCTTTTCTTTTTCTTTATTCCCATTCCTTTTATGTTTTCCATTCACAAGGAGTAAACATATATTTTCCAATCTAAAATTACTTATTCTTGATTACAGTAAATGGTGATAAGTCTTTGTGGGACCACATAGAGCGTTCCTCTCCCATTATAGAAGTTAGCAGCAAACCTGAAGGCAGAGCCAATCCTATAAATTCTTTGAGCCACTGAGAAATGAATAAGACATTGCATTTAATTAGCAGGGCTCAGCCCTGGACAGGCATACGCAGTCATTTTCATCTTTACCCACAGACAAAACTGTGAGAAAGCTAAAAGGGCTCGATGAAGAAAAGTCCATTACTTACATAGATACATATATGTAGCCATTTTTTCATTCCCTAGCTGTTCAACTCATTTGAAGGTTGGCTACTTCAGACTACTAAAATGCAAGCAGGAAAAGGGAGGGGTCCTAGATCTCTACAGGTATCTGATCAAATCTTGGCAGGCCTGTATATTTTCCACCAAGCAATATGGAAAGTCAAATAAGCCAATTTAAAAATCCTACAGGCAGGGAAGAGAACTTTTCCTCTGCACTGAAACAGCTGACCTAACAGAGTAAGCTTTCATTTTCACTAAGTAGATTGGTACAAATTTCTGTTTATTATTGTCAAATGTTCCAGCAAAACCCTTGGGATACGTTGCTTCCTCAATACATGCATATAGTTCCCATTAGTACTAATGGAATTATGTATCACCATTGGAAAATGTTCATTAAGGAAAGATGGTGACCCCCTTCTCTTATTGGCAAGCAGCTACTTATCTTTTGTAAATGTAGAGATCTCCACATAGGTAGGTATTTCAGGGCTGGCTCCCAGCTGTGGCCTTTATTTGTTACAAAAGTTCAGTAATAATAAATATGAAGTGTGTAATTATTATTTTAAAAGAATGCATCCAAATTCACAACAAAGAACTTAGTGGGTGAGAGAACGGCAAGAATAAGGACTACAACTCTGTTTGGAAAAATGTGCTCTGAGCAGGGACAAATTCTGCTATCCTTATATACATAAGACTCTGGGAGGCTGGTCTGAATGAAAACTAAAATGATGGTCATATATGCATCATGCATACATGTATGCATGTGAAGTAGTAGGCCTGATCCATATATGAGGTGATTTCTATGTCAGTAGGCACATCTACACGTGTGCTTTAATGTACAGTAGCCTATTTTACTGTGCATTAAAGCATCACATCAAAAACTGTACTAATATGCTAACGTGCAATAAAAATAGGCTACTGTGCATCGTCACAAAAAAGCATGGACTTTTGCTAGTGTGCAGTAGGGAAGCCTAATGTGCATTTATTTAGTACCTCACATTACAAGGCGTGTCTACACATGCATTTTAATGAGCATTAGCCTATTTTAATGCACATTAAAGCATCACTAAAAAAAAGAAATATTTAGTTAATGTGCATTAAAACAGGCTAAGGTGCTTTAAGTGTCACTTAACCACAGTCCTTAGTTATTGCACATTAAGACAAGCTAATGTGCATTTTCCTAGTAACTCACAATGGAGGGCATCTATACAGGAGCATGGAGGCTACTCCAAGCTACTGGAATTCCAGTGCTTTGGAGCAGACTAAATTAACCAAATCTGATGGAGCCTGGCAATTACCACACTCCAACGGACTCCTGCATTTCACGTACACGTTTCTCTCTCTTTATGTGGGTTCTGTAAATGTGAATTCACTCTTATGAAATGACCCTTTTTACATCCAAGATTCATTATATATGAGGTAAATTCACTGTATGAGAGGTAAGTCAGTAGGGGAAGGGTAGGGGGAGGGACAGATCCCAACGGCTACAGGTGTAGCAAAAGCCCCAGTTTTTATTTATTTTTTATTTATTTTAAAATGCATTCCCTCCCCTTCTCCAACCATTTCTGACTTTTTCTCTGCCTCTCTATTCCCTATAGATAAGTATAAGTAAGTTAAGATGTAGGATAAGCTTTTACATTTTATTTTAGGTAGTAAGTTTTATTTTTCTCTCCCCTCTTTGCAAATACATTCCCTGCTATTTTGACATCGATACCCACTGTTTTACAAATGATAATTATTATGTTTATACTGATTTTATATTGTGTGATTACTGGTTTAGGCCTATATATGTAAGTTAGCGTAAGTCATATCAAGTTTCCACTTTGTATGGCAAACCTCCATCCTGTGCCCTCTGCCCAGGATCCCCTGTATTGCAACTGTAGAATTCACGTACCCCTCCCATGTAAATTGGTTCCCAGATGAATGAGAGTGATTGAGAATGATTGGTAGCAGGCCTCTACTGAATGGCCTGTAACAACCAGGCCATCACCTCGCATTGATTCATCAAGGAACCATGGACCTTACCCAGGAACAGAGACAAGACCAGCATTTGAAATACAAAAGACCCTGCAGAACCAGCATCTCTACTATTGTACCCCACCATTACAGACATGCGGAACTGCACATCCTTGCATGGAGCACACATGCTCAGTATGCCACAGGCTGACCTTTACCTGGGCATGCCTCCTGTCACTAGGGTCACACAAGGTCTGTCCCTACAAAAAGGGGCAATGAAGACAGACCCAGTGGGACTCCCTCTCCCTCTGGACCAGCACCATGCCACACCACCTATCCACCCAGAGGCCCTGCTGGTGACCCCCCTTTGGACAACACCTACTGGACAAGTACTCCTTTCCATCCTGGATAGGTAGTTATCACCCCCCAAAACCTCTTCAACCAAGGACTTGGACTCTGCTTCTCTTCCCTACCTGGACTCCAGCCCTTCCACTGAGTCTCTTTCTCCTGCTGCCATTGTGTGTGTGTATATGTGTGTGTGTCTATGCGCGTGCATGTGTGTGCATGAGAGAGAGAGAGAAAGAAAGAAAGAGAGAGAGAACCAATAACTTCATGGGACTGTGTAGTGTGTTGTCTGTTTAATAAAACTGTTATTTGAACCCCTAAATTGGGTTTTGCTTTACTATGGTTTGGCCCTGCTCCAATCTCTGTTCCTCGCCCCTCTAACTTCTGTCTCATTTCTCCCTCTCCTGCTTCTGGCTCACTGCCACCTCCAACACCTGTCCTGAGCTCCTCTCTGCCTCCAAACCC
>JAGPOW010003316.1:25249957-25266391 GCA_030014935.1 Caiman crocodilus | reverse complement strand
GGCAGCGCACGGGGGAACAGGGACTCCCCCAACACCTGCTGATCCCCCCTGACCAGTTTGTAGCAGGCCACAAGATCCCCCCTCAGCCTTCTCTTGTGGTGGCATAGCACATGTTGTGGTAGCAAAAATAAATCAAAGCAGTATCCTGCTTTTGGACAACTCTGCAAGAAATACAAATATAATGTGAATGTGATGTGTATAATAGCAGGTAGAACCAGGGGGCGACTTGGAAGCTGTGCTGACTGTTGGAGCCAAAAGGCAGTGTATCCCCTGGCCTGGGTCACTTATGTTTGAACTTTTGAACTGGTAACCTACTTTTGAGATGAGCACATGCTCAGGGTGTGCAAGGGGTGTGAGTGCATTGACATGTGATTGGCTGTGGCCATGATTGACAGCTCTCAATGAGTAAGGCTTATAAAAGGGGATGATCTCAGAAGTTTGGGGCCCCTGCCTGATCTGAGGAGAGTATCGTCCCCTCCAGGAGTGTGCGAGCTGCAGTTGTGTTTGGTTATGTGTATAGCCAAAGGGCCTGGAAAGTCAAAGGCCACCACAACTCAGGGTGGTTTAGCAGTGAGGCAGGTGACTGGGGGCAAAGTGAGGGCAGGTGAACTGCTGAGCTTATAAGCATGCTGCAGGGGTTTTACCCCTCTGCCCAAGGTGGAGTACCTTGCATTTATCTGTATTGAACATCATCAGGTTTGTATCTGCCCAATTACTAAGCTATTCAAGTTGGCCTGGATTACTAGCCTGTGCTCAGGTGTGGACGCTATGCCCCAAAGTTTACTGTTATTGACGAACTTGGCCAGTGCACTTCTGACACCAATGTCCACATCTTTGATAAAGATGTTGAAGAGAGCCAGTTCAAGGACAGAGTCTTGGGGGACACCACTGGTCACAGAGTGCCATAATGATTCACTACCATCTACTACTACTCTCTGGGTCTGACCTCAGAGCCAATTTCTCAGCCATTGGATTGTGGTGTAGCCAAGGCCACAGTTGGCCAATTTTTCCATGAGTAGATCATGGGACACCAGATCAAAGGCTTTTTTAAAGGCCAGTTCTATGATGTCAATCTCTTCTCCCTTGTCCAAGTGATATGTCACCTGGTCATAGGAGGAGATGAGATTGGTCAGGCAGGACCTACCCATGACAAACCATCCTGGCTGTCCCTCAGGATGTTACCCTAGCCAGCTTATCAAGAAGGGTCTCCTTGATAATTTTCTCCAAAATCTAACGAGAGATTGAGGTCACACTGATTGGCCTGTAATTCCCAGGATCTACTTTCCGCCCTCTCTTAAAGATGGGTATAATATTGGCCTTCTTCCAGTTTTCAGGTACTTCATCTGAGCACCATGAGTTTTTGAATATTTTTTGACAGTGGTTGGGCTATGACACCTGCCAGCTCCTTGAGTACTCTAGGGTGTAATCTGTCAGGAATAGCTGATTTGAAGGTGTCCAGGCTCTCAAGGTGTTCCTTTACAAGTTCTACACTGATGCTGGGTATAAATACACCATCACCTTGGCCATTCCACATCATGCTAGGCAGGGCAGTCCCTATGGGCAGATGAAAGACCGATGTAAAGTACTGATTGAGCAGGTTGACTTTTTCCTGGGTGTCAGTTATTAGCTGTCCCATTTGGTTCAGCAGCTGTCCAATGTTACCCAGGCTTTCTTTCCAACTCTGTACATATCTGAAAAGGACTTATTATCCTTGATATGTGAAGTCAGATGGAGTTTGGTTACAGCCTTGGCTTTCCTGATCTGTTCCCTGCAGGCACCAGTGCTGAGTACTCCTCCTTGGTGGTTATTCTAGCCTTCCATCCTTTATAAGTCTCTCTTTTTAGGCATAGGAAGTCCTCAGGTTCCCTGCTAAGCCATTTTGCTACTCTTCCTCTGAGATGGGATGGACAATGCCTGTGCTGTCAGGGTTGCTCCCTTGAGGAGCAACCACTCCTTTTGGACTCCTTTTCCTGTCAAGTCATGGTCCCTTAGGGTCTTGAAAATGAGCCTCCTAAGCTTGTCGAAGACAGCTTTCCTAAAGTCAAGGACTTCTGCATTGCTGACTGGTTTGCCAGCTTTGCAAAGAATAGTGATGGTGATCAGCTTGTGGTTGTCAGAGCTAAATGGTTAAGAGATTCCTTGGCACAGCTGTGTTTAAGCACATTGTGAGTCCCCGGTGCAGGGATTTCCCCTGTAAGGCGGGAAAGAGTCCTTGGTGCAAAATCAGAGCCCGCCAAAAGCTTGCCACTGCACCAGAGTGCATGCTTTCGATTGGCTCACTGTAAATTATGCACACGCAGCGGTCAGCAATTGGCTTGCTGGCCGTACAAAAGGCTTGGGTGGTACCCGCCCAAATTGGAGGAGAGCTTGGATGCGCATAGGGAGAGATCCCCACGTGCATCTTGGAGCCACGGAGGGGCCTGATCAACCACCGACTCCCTGTCGCTTTTACCATGACATACCCCATACCCCATGCGAGTGTGAACGTCAGTGTGCTTGCCTACGGTTTCATTTGCTGTTTGTCTACGGAGTGTGCTTACACTGCATACCTCGTGTATACAGCTTGTAAGTAAAGTTTTTTTGTTACAACCACTGCTGCCTCTGCAACTAATTCCACTCAATCAGTGGCCCCATTCTGCCAGTTTTTCTTGGCCCCCACAGTGGTCACTATCACCTAGCTTTCCACTGATTCTTAAGTCACTGACTAGATCATCCCCTTTGGCCAGTACCAGGTCCAGCAACACTTTACCTCTTGTCAGCCCATAGACTTCTTGAGTCAGGTAGAGCTCATCTATGCATATGAGGAAGCTGTGAGACTGACTGAATTTGGCCAAGTGCTCTTCCCATGAGATGTCTGGGTAGTTGAAGTCTCCCGTGACAACCATGTACTGAGAGTGTGCAGCCTCAGCCAGTTCCCTGGTGAATTCTTGGTCCAGCTCTTGTATCTGGTTAGGAGGTCTGTAATAGACTCCTAACATGCTGTCCCCTGTGCCATGTTCTCCAAGTATTTTAACCCAGAGTGATTCCAGTTATCCTCCCTGGGTGCCAATGTCAATTTGCAGGGATGTGTAACTTTCTTTGACATAGAGAGCTACACCCCCACCCCACTTATCTGCATGATCTCTCCCATACAGGGTATACCCTGTATACCTATGGCCCAGTCATAGGTGGAGTCCCCACTTCTACTTTTTCTTCGACTACTATCCAGCCTTCTCTTAAAGATCCCCAAGGTAGGAGAGAGCACCACCTTTCTTGGAAGCCCATTACAAATTTTGGCCACCCTTACCATGAAGAAGTTTTTCCTCATATCTAGCCTAAATCTGCTCTCTGTTAGTTTACAACCATTGTTCCTTGTTACCCCAAGAGAAGCCCTGGTGAATAGAGCATCTCTGATCCCTTGCTGTGTCCCCTTAATGGATTGTAGGCAGCCACAAGATCACCTCTCAGCCTTCTCTTCCTCAGTCTGTCCTCATAGGGCTTGTCCTGTAAGCCCCTAATCATATGAGTCACCCTCCTCTGGAACCTCTCAAGTCTATCAACATCCTTCTTGAAGTATGGCACCCAAAACTGGACTCAGTACTCCAGCTGCAGTCTAACCAATGCCACATAGAGGGGAAGTATCACTTCCTCGGTTCTATTCATTGTGCATCTGCTGATGCATGATAAAGTGCAGTTAGTTTTGCTGATGATTTCATCACACTGATGACAGATATTCATCTTGGAGTCCACTATGACTCCAAGATCCCTTTCTGCTTCTGTGTTGCTGAAAGGGTCACTTCCCAGCCAGTAGATGTGCTGGATATTTTTGAATCCTAGCTGCAGCCCTCTGCACTTGTCCTTGTTGTACTGCATCCTATCATGTACTGCCCACTTTTCTAACTTGTCTAGGTCTGCCTGCAATTATTCCTTACCCTCCAGAGTGTGCACTTCACCCCACAATTTAGTATCCTCTTCAGACTTGGACAGAGTATACTTCACACCCACATCCAAGTCACTGATGAAGATATTGAAGAGTACAGGTCCAAGGACCAAACCCTGTGGGACCCCACTACTTGCATCCTTCCAAATTGATACCAACCTGTTTACTACCACTCTCTGAGTGTAACTGCTAAGCCAATTTACCACTCACTGGACTGTGTAAATCTTTCACAGCCTCTTAATTTATTTATGAGAGTGGGATGAGATACCGTATCGAAGGCCTTGCTAAAATCCAAGAAAATGACATTCACTTCTACTCCTGTGTCTAAGCATTTTGTGATTCTGTCATAAGTGAAACCAGATTGGCTAGGCATGATCTACCTGCTATGAATCCATGCTGCTTTCCCTGATGCATTATTTTTCCTGCTGGACTCCCACAAATATGATCTTTCAAAATCCTTTCAAAGAATTTTCCAAGGGTGGAAGTGAGACTGACTGGCCTATAATTACTTTGATCTTCCTTCCTCCACTTCTTGAGAATAGGGACCACACTGGCCCTTTTCCAGTCCTCTGGGACCTGACCCGAGTGCCACGAGCACTCAATCGTGCCAGTGGCTCTGCTATGACACTGGCCAATTCCTTCAGTACCCTTGATTGGAGCTCATCTGAGCCTGCTGACTTGATGATGAGAGAGCTCATATTGCTTTCAAGAACCTCCTAGCAGGGGCATGGCTTTGTTTCTTATTATTGGCATGGTTGTATTGGAATATATATGGTTCTTGTTGTTATTGGATCTTGTTTGTTGATTAATCATTGTTATTATGTTGTGTCATATTATAATAAATTGTTGATTACCTTTTCTCATTGTGTTGTTTGTTTATTGTCAGCTAATTAATTATTATAGAGTACCAGGTAGAGCCAAGCAGTAGGGTTAGCCTGGCAAGAGCAGGCCACCCACCATTTTCACTTATATCACTGTAGGCTAATTAAGTAGTCCACTAATTTGTACATCAATGCTGACTGTTAATTTGGACTGCAACTTCCAGAAATCCCCAGGGGTTGGGGGCAGGAAAAAGGAAAAGGTAGTTGAAGGCTGGACTAAGAAGAGAGATCAGTCTGCACATAGAACCTACACAGAGGAGTGCACAGCACAGCTGGAAATATTACTGTCTTGGTCAGCCAGGGCTATGGAGCAAAGGATCTGGACTCTAACTTAGGGGCAGCTGCAGGCTGCTGTTTAAGCACTCCAGAGACTAGAGTCTTGTTTGGGGACATCTCTGGAGGTGTGAGGCAGAAATTAAAGTGCTTACTGAGTATATGTTATCACAGAGTTGATATTTCTTTACCTTTTACTTGTTTCTTCACTTTGGCCCATTGGGTTGTGACCCTAACTCTTATGATTTATATAAAAGTGATAATCCTCCCCCACCTTGCTTCTTGTGCCAGTTTCCAGGGATTCAGGCTTGACACAAATTGATGGCAGAGGTAGGATTCTGAAGGGGGCTATCCCACAAGTGAAGCAAACTGGGATTGGTGGTCATAGGCCACAAGGCACAGGGCAAACTGCTGAAGTGAGTCCATAGATTTTGTTTGTTGTGTGGGCATTTGATCAGGGAATACCTGCAACAGAGGGTGTACTCCCAATGGGAGGGAAACACACATACCTCCATTTAGTGTCTCAAGGCCTATATCCAATCCAGGACTCTATAGAGGGGAATAGCAAGAACTGGGTGTCTGGCATGAACAATTTGAAATAGCATCTGAGATTGATGGGTGGTATTAGATTACTAAGCTAAAATTCCTATGCTTTTTGCTCACAGGGAAGGCCAGGGAGGTCTATCGTGGGCTCAGCAGTGAAGCCAAACAAAATTATGAGTACCTGAAAATGGCCTTCAGCAATGCTTTGGAATGAGGTGCAGGTCTTGACAAGGACCATGAAGCTTTCTTTAATCAGAGGAAGACTTCAGCAAAGTTGGTGCAAGAGTTTGTCACCACCCTACGTGATGACCTCTAAAGGTCCTCCCCACAAGTCAGTCCAGAGATACAGGACCTGCTGGCCCATGATGAGTTTATTAACAATGGCTACAGTGGGAAGAAGCAGGCTCAGCTAAGATTGAACACATGAACATTGCATGCCTCCCAAGACTGGCAGGGTACAGCGACCACACACAGGTGGCAGTGGTGAGCTTCTGCAGGTGGCCACAGCAGTGTCAGTGGTGAGGGGCAGAGGAGGGTAGTAAGCACCAATCAGTGATCTGTGACCACCTACAGATGCTGCTGGCAGTGTCGGTGGCAGCCAGTGGCAATTGGCGACTACCTACAGACACTGCCAGCATTGTTGGTGGTGAAAGTGCAGGGGTGTGGTGTGTGGTGACTTCCCACAGGCACCACCAGCAGTGTTGGTAGTGGCCATTCTCAGGGGGTGTATGTGCACCCACGTGCACCCCCTACACAATCGCCAATGGTTGAGGGGGCCCCATAGCCTTGAATGGTGCCACAAAGCTGACAAGAAAGTGGTGAAAAAACTGGAGGCCTTAAATATCTAAGGCATGGAGGCAAGGGTGCACATGCATGCCAGAAGCACACACTCCAGCCCTGAAGTCATCAGCCTAGCAAATGGTGATGGAGATATCGAGAGAGATCTGAGACGAACTGGACCAGCTCACAAAGAGAATGGAAACCTAGTCCCAGAACAGACATGCAAGGGGAGATGGCCAGCTGAGGGCATGTGAAGTGGTAGTGAAAAGAATCTAGAAGTGAGATGATCACTAGCAAATTGTAAAGATGAAACCATGAAGAAAGGGAGGGCTTATTGAAACTTAAGATCACCAATGAATTAGGGATTCCTAGTGGTAACTGCAATGGTTTAGAGCCATAGGGGTGAAATTCCAGTGTGTGTTGCTAACACATCAACAGAACCATGGGTTGCATACCAGGGCACTATAATTGGGACATTTGAGACAGGTGTGGCTGTCCTGCAGGAGGACCTTGGATCAGTGAAGTTGCTTGCTGTGAGAGTATTGAGCTCAGATAAAAACCAAAACCTTAGAGAACCAGGAAACAACCTTCAAAAGGACAAAAGTTTTGGGACATGATCTCTACAGAGCAGGTAGGCCCAGATCCAGAGAAGGTGGAGGCTATCAAGGCCTAGCCAGTACCTCAAAATGTAACAGAACTGGCTAGAATAACAGAATAACCTAGACCTCAGGTCACAAGTTGAAGGATGCCAGAAAAAGGTACTAGCTCATGCAAGCCAAGCCTTAAACAAAACTGAGTGTCCATACACAACTACAAGAAAGGAATCGTTTGTTGTGGTGACCTTTACCAAACATTTTTACTCTTTCTCCGCTGAAGATGCTTCATGTTAAAAATCTCTAGTGACTACACAATTTCCAACAACCCAAAGGTCAACTGGGTGGACTGTTAGAACAGCTCACTGAATTTGACTACCAAATAGTGCATCATCCTTGGAGACAGCACCAGAATGCTGATGCCTTTTCCCATAGGCATCACAATGGAAATTGAACCTGAAGCTGAAGGACTGGGGGTACAACCACCATCAGAAATGGAGACAGCCGGGGTAAACCAGCCCCAAATACCAAAAAAGCCAGGTCGGCAGATTGGTGTACAACATAACAGGAAGATGCTGACATTGAAAAACTAATAAGGTGGAAGGAAATCAACAGTAAGAAGTTCCCTGAAGAGCAATGCCATCCATGCCTGAAGAGGTATCACATAGTGTGGCCTGAACTAAGCATTAGGCAAGTAGTACTGGTACAAAAACTTCCAGAATCTGCCCAGAGACCTGAGTTTATTCACATAGTAGAACCAGAGAAGGAAATACCAAAAATTCTGCAAGCTCTGAATGATTCCAATGCCAAGGGACATTTGGGCATTGAGAAGTCTCTCATAAGGTTTAGTCTCAGTATGTCTAGTTAGGCTAGAAAAAGTCTGTTAAGAAGTGGTGTGGGTCATGTGTAATGCCCAAAAAGGAATAAAGAGTAGTCCCAGGGCTCCCATAGTTTCCATGCAGGTTGGACAACCCCTCGAAGATAACAATAGATATTCACAAAGAAACAAATATGTTCTAGTACTGCCTGACTATTTTTCCAACTGGGAAGATGCATACCCTCTTCCTGATTAGGAGGCTCAGACTATGGCAACAGCAAATATTGAGAGATAGGTATGCTGCTATGGTGTACATCAATTCCTACATATTGACCAGGGGAGAAATTCTGAATTTCAACTATTCCACCATTCATGTAACCTTTTGAAATTCAACAAAGCCTGCACCACACTGTATCACCCCCAGTCTGATGGATTAGTGGAAAATTTCAACCGTACTCTAGTTGACATGCTGTCCTCCCTGCTCAGAGACAGTCAGATGGAGTGGGATGAGATACTCCCTTATGCCATGATGGCCTACCAGTGCAGTGTGCAGTCATCTATGGGATAAACACCATATATGGTGTTGTTTGGACAGGAGATTTGCCTACCTGTTTATGCTCCCTAGAGTAAATATATCAGAAGAATTTAACAATCTGTCTGAATGTTATAAACATGGCAGAACACCCAAGTTTAGTAGCCAATCTGTTAAGAGACATCAGGCTGCGGCTAAAACAAGGCAAAAGCAGAGCCAGTCTTAGGGGTGTGCGATGTATGCGACTGTCCAGGGGCCTGAAGTCAGGGGGGTACCGTACATATACATACACACAGCAGTGCTGTGAGCATGGGCTGCTTATCTCCCCACCCCACCCTGCCCCAGACAGTGCCTAGCCCAGTCCAAACCTACTCCTTCCCCCTCCGCCCCGCCCCCCACACACACTTCCAGTTGCTGCTCAGGAGGACCTGGGTCAGGCATGGGCGGATGGGGTGGTGCCTGCTCCAGTCTGCCCTCCTTGCTTCCACACAGCGCCAGTGTCAGGCGCTTTACAAAGGAATAAGGGTTTATACACGTTACTGCTAGCCCAAGATTACCAGTCTAATGGATTTTGTAGAAAATGGAGTCAAAACAAGAAAAAAGGCTGCTAAACAAAGCACAAGAGTCTCACACAGATTCTTCTCTGGCATTAATAAATTTAAGGGCATGTCTTTTGAAACAACCCTTTTTGCCATTTGACCAAATATTTAAACAGGAAACTTAGAAGGAGACTGCTTAATCTGGTAAACATTGATAAGAAACAACAAGTTGTCATAAATGCTTAGAATAAATATAAACATAAGTTTTATTATGGCAAGAGATCACGAGAACTAGAACCTCTGTTACCCTGCAACGGGGCATGCATACATGATTGTAAAACCTGGAGGAGATAGTTGTCACTAATGAGGTAGCTCCTAGATCTTATGAAGTGGAGACAGTGAAGGAACCACCTACAGAAGGAATAAGAAACACTTGCAGAACACTATCCAGAAAGGACAGGAGAGAGAATGAACAGTGTCCAAACTGGAGAAGGACATGGAGGAAAATAAGGCACAGACTGAGCAAAACTATGCAGAGACTAATATGATGCCTTGTGGACCTGCAAGACTGCAAAGGGTATTGCAAAGACTGACTGACAGTTGTTAGCTTATTCAAAATTTGAATTCTTGCATATATGTCACTACTGGTTAAAATGGGTTGTGCTTTTACTTGAAATGAAGACATGTGAGGACTATAGGTCTCTAAGAATTAGGCTATCACTCAACTCCCCCTCTGGATACCATATAGCTGGAGATAGGTGGAGTTAGAGACAGAACCGAGAGAGAGTTATGACTAGCTTAATGCTTTTGGCATCTATAAAGAAACCTCATGGTAGAAGTGGCTTCTGCCTCAGTGAACTAAACCCACAACTCAACAGGAGTATTAAGGGTACACAGCTCTGGACTGTATTAGCTCCCATGCCACTACTATATATAACTGCTTGTCCTGCCACTGCTGCTGGATCTAGATATGTCCTCTGAGGAGTGCCACAGTCCTGATCCAACCTAGGGAGCCAATAGAGTTTGATACCTCTGTGTTAAAGCAAGACTTGGATGTCCCCTTTAGCTAGAGATAAAATTTTGCTTCTGCAAATTTGTTTGATAATGATAAATGTCATTATTTGGGTTAGGGTATCTTGTATAGAGAATGAAGTCTGCCCAGCGTCACACCTCTAAAATGAATTTTTTTTCTTTGAATAGGAGTACTATAAAAATAATTTATTGGCCAAGTATTGCTGTGGAAGTGTAGAGGTTTTTTGTTTGGGTAAAATAGTAATGTTTGCTAAAGAGGCAGGCAGTATATGATTTTAAATACATCATGCCATAATTGATCTTGCAAGGAGAAAGCACAGATTAATGATTTAGGTTATACCCCAGACAAGTTCATTGTATATTGCAACTATTGTTATTTAGATCAAACAGCATTTTAGTAAATCATGTGCTTTGGAACATTGTGTATGGAAACCTTGAATAGTAAAGAGTCAAGATTCCCAGAAATGGGCAGAAAAAATGAGTAAGTCTATGAACTATGTTGTACATGCTAGCTATGCTGTTTAAGGTCTTGGTAAGAATCCCATGTAAACCTTCTGAGCAAGACAAATAATTAAACTGGCAACACTTTACAATGAGCAGCAAGTCATTATTACTTCTCTCATAATTTGTTTTAAAAACATCATGCTAAATTCTTTTGGTGTTCACAAAGCTGAGATAGGTATATCTGAATGAATTGCAGTGCAATTTAACATAATACGATAGAAGAGGAAAAAGCTGAGGTCAGAGGAATGTGAACTAAAGAGTAAGATGTACCAAGATGAATCCCCACTGTACCTACTGCATATACATCATAATGGAAAAAATATCCAGTAATTCATATTATTAAATTAAAACCAGGAGAGGTTCATAATTAGTAAGAATAATTATGACAGTATTCCTCTGAGTCAACTAGCCTTGGCTGCTTTTGGCTTGTGTGACAGAACAGCTGCTTCAAAACACACAGAATCATGCTGCTTTGTCTTTCCCTTTCTGTTCTTTTCCAAACCTTGTTTCAATTAAAATAACCTCCCCTAGAATGAGGATTTTTTTTTTTTAATATTGTGCTTTCCATTTTAATTTCATGGAGCTATTAGTCTTCAACAGTGACATGGGGGGGTGAGGACAGGGAAAGGGGCGGGGGACAGTTAGTTCACAGTACACAAGAAACAGACCTGATAAATTGGAGGGTTGTGTTTGTTTTAGAAGAAACCCCCCCACATAAAATAATCATAATAATAAATCCCTCACAGCTCACCTCCTATTGGGATATGTATTCTAACGCACAAGAGTTCAAAGAGAAACCAGGAATCATTGGACTAGGAACTGTACATTGTGGAGGGAGGGGAAGCAGGGTCTGCATTGAAGAGTTCAGGATCTAAACAGAAAACACAAAAAGGGGAGCTGAAATAAAGGCACAAAGAACAAGAGACATGCCTAGGTTCACACAGCAAGTCAGTGGCAGAGCCATGAATAGATCCAAATTTTCCACCCCCACTCCAGTACCTTATCAGTGTGTGGCTGCATGCTAGGGCTGTGCGAAGTTTTGGTTGCTCATTCAGTTCGCCGGAGATTCAGACCAATTTGGTGGCTGAATCTCTGAATCTCAATTGAACCAGAGGACCCTTTAATCTCTCTGAATCAAATCAGAACCCTCTGAATTGATTTGGAGAGATTCAGAAAGGTTCAGCAATTTGAACATGACACACCTTTAAATGTTTTTTTCTACATACCTCTAGGTAGTATGCGGCTTATGAATGCTGTGATGCTGGGGTGCATGGAGCATCCCACAGAAGCGCAGGGAGTCCCCAGTGCTCTCAGCAGCAGACCTGGAAGTGGACCAGAAGCACTTCCAGTCTACTTCTGGGTCTGCCAGGGAGCATGCCTGGGGGGACCCCTACTCCTGCATGGCTTGGTAACTGGTGCCTCCTAGGTCTGGGGGAGGCACCCAGGGTCCCCCTGTGATTGATTGCTGAGCTGCAGGGCTACAGGGGGGTCCACTTCTGAGTTCACTGCCAAGCATGTGGAGGACCTCCCCACTTCTGTGGGAAGCTCCATGCGCTCCAGCATTGCAGCGTTCACAGGCCACGCTGGTATCTCAAGAAAAAACCTTGTAGAAAAAACTTTTGAAGTTACATCTATGTCTGAATCACTGATTCTCTGAATCAGCATTGAATCTTCAGATTCAGATTCAGCTGAATCAAATCAGGGACAGCGATTCAAATCAACGAATCAAATCACTGTCCCTGATTCAAGCCGGATCTAAATCCAAATTGAATAGGGTCCGCTTCACACATTATGCAAATGGAAAAATGATCTGTTAAAATACCCCCTGTTTTGTTTTCCTGTTATAAAAAAAAAAAAAAAAAAAAAAAAAAAAAACTTACCCAGAGATCTTCTAAACAGATGTTTTAATGCTGAGCCCCTGAAAAGCAGAGAGCTTCCAGTGTTGATGCTATGCGGTAGGGTGTGCAATTTTTAGCCAGCTATTTGATTTCAATGCTGTTTCAACTTATTTTGAGCTCAAAACAGCTGAATCAAAATGAAATGAAGGGCTTCAAAACAGCCTTGAAACAGAATGAGGGCAGTCAAAACATTTAGAAAATTTCAAAATGTTTCAAGTTTCAAAACTGAAGTTGGGCTTGCCTGCAGGGAAATAGAAAGTAAGGGTGAGGGTAGGGAAAGAAAGGTGGAATGCTCTGGCATTGACTGTGTAGCTGGCCAGTGACTATGATTCTTCCCTTGGGTCCCTTCCAATCCCAGTGCTCTGGGGAAGGGATGGAAAAACAGCATAAAATGCAGCATTGTTTGAACTGTTCTGCTTTTTGGTCAGTTACTGAGCTATCTTCCAGAAGCTCAGGAACATTAAACAACAACGGCTACTACTACCATTGATTTGGTTTCCTACTTGCTAACCTAGCAAGTGGGATTCCACAATACCTTTTGCTTTCTTTCTAGACCCTTTTATATTCATTGATTTTTTTTTTCAATTTCATAATTATATTGGATATTATACTATAGAATATATTTAGGAAGGCACATATATAAAAGTAAAAAAATATATAAATGTATCTTGCACCAGCCATAAGCCCCCCCTCCTCCCATGACAGCAAGCCACAGCACCAGCATGACAGTCTCCTCCATCCCGATTTTACTTCCCATGCTGAGCCTTCTAATGCCAGAGGATGAGCTGGATCTGGATCTCAGCGCCCTAGCAAGACAAACTCTGGGGAAGGAGGGAAAATCATCTGAGTTTGTGTTCCACACCTCTCAAGTTTCGCCTAGAGCCAGATCTTCTCCAGAAGGCACTTCAGGGAAGGCTGAGGTAGAGATTGCAGAAGCAAGTGATTCAGCTGAGTCCATTCCTCCTGTTGGTGTGACTGCCTGCTGAGGAGGGGGAAATTGCAGCATCCACTTATGCACCCGCACCCCAGAAGCGAGCAGGTAGTGTAGTCTGGGATCATTCTGAACTGGCAGATGATCCCATATATACTATCTGCCTGCACTGCCAAGCCAAAACCATCTGGGGCAAGGGAACCAAACACATGAGCACGATGGGGATGCTGATGCATCTCCTCAGGCACTACCTTCATTGCTCTTGCTCCTCCTCAGCCTGGCACCAGCAGGAGCATGCCCAAAGGGAAGTTCTTCTCTTGCTCCAAAGCCCCTATCCCCACAAAACAAAGGCAGGCCACCCTGAAACAGCGGGAGAAAGGCAGACAGAAAACGGGGGCACATTGCAAGGATGAGCGAGATCACTCAGAGCTTTGGGGAGATGCTTGCTGTGGATGGTCATTCCTTTTCCTTTGTGGCTAGGGTTCAGGCAGCTCATGGCCCCATCATACCAAGTGCTTGCACATACCACCTTGAGCAGGACAATGATACCCTTCCTGTATGAGGCATCCAGGGAGTACTTGAGGGAGGAGCTGCACAAGACAGGTCTGCAGGTGGCTTTACATTTCACCTTGGACATCTGCAGCAGGTGAGGTGGAGATCATGCATACCTCTCCCTCACAGGGCATGGGTGAAACTAGTCAGGTCATCAGTGGGCTCTCCTTCAAGCTGAGGTAATGGATGAGTCCAACACAGCAACAGAGATCATGGGGGTCATGAACCATTTGGTGCAGGGGTATCTTATTGAGCAGGGTGAGATCACCCATAGTTTCATGGTCACTGACAATGGGGCCAATACAGTCAAGGCAGTCTGTGATGCTAACTTGGTTGACTTCCACTGTGTGGCACACAAGTTCCACCTCACAGACAGGGATGCCTTGGAGGGGGACAGGGCATGCAGGATGTGGAAACTCAGTGGAACCCCACATATCTGAGGCTAGAGAGGTTGGTGGAGCAACAGAAGGTCATCCATGAGATGGCCTAACTCAGGGAGATTAGGATCAGTAGCCCCCTTAACAATGCTGAGTGGGATACCATATCCCAGATCTTGGTGATCCTCAATCCCTTCCTCAAGGCCACTGAGACCCTCAGTGCTGGCAATGCCCTCCTCAGCCAGGTGATCCCTAATATGAGGGAATTCAGAATCAAATGGAGAGCTTTCAGGGTATCAGTGTTCCTGGCTGAGGCAAGCCACTGTCACCAGATGTGCAGGCACTGGTGAGGGGGCTGAAGGAGGGCATCAGAAAATGTCTTAATGCCCTTGCAGTCTAGTATGGTCCACATGCTGGTTGCCATGCGTGACCTGAAGGTGAAGGATAGTATATGCAGCAGAAAAAGCCTGAATGAGTGGATAAAGGTGCTGGTGAAGAAAGTAAGGGAGGTAGAACAGCAGAGGCAGGAGGACATGGAAAAGGGGAATCCACTGTCCCATGCTAGCATGCCATCCATCAACCAGTCTCCTCCTCCACCATAGGCATTGCCAATGTGAGTCAAGGGCATGGCTTCCATGGTGGGGTTCAGAGGCACTAGTTCCCACTATCAGGCAGGTAGTACTGAGGCCTTGATGGCTGCCTATCTCACTGAAGACATGGAGCCACTGCTGTGGGGCCCTTTGGCCTCCTGGGCAAGTTGCAGCCAGATGTAGCCAGATCTGGCCACAGTTGCCTGGGAATACCTGTCCTGTCTACCAACCAGCATTCCAAGCAAGAGGGTGTTCAGCATTGCTGGGAGTGTTAGACCTACTAACACCAGACCTACTTGGATCCTGGTTTGGTGAAGCAGCTGGTGTTCCTCAAGGTGAACCTCCCACTGCTGGGAGGTTCCCCAAGCTCCAGGTGCAGACAGAGTGGGTGTCACTTTCCTCATTCCATTCACACCTATTTCCTTTTTTCATTTTTTAAAAACCATTTAATGCCCTGCTCTCAGAGCTGAAGGGGGCACTTACTGAACCAACAGCCAGGAGGGGAAGAACATGTCCCTGCTGAGTTCCCATGCCAGGATGAACTTGGAGGTATGGCCTAGGGCTATGGGGAAGGAGGAGGCCCCAGGTCCTGAACACTAAAGCTGCACTCTACCAGGGTCAGAAGGCCTGGTGGGGCTGCTGGCAGCATGGCAGCCCCAGGAAATGTCAGGATCAAGCATGCCCCTGTTGAATGGGGGGTAGGAGGTGCAGTAACCTCCAGCCACCACACAAACACCCACCCACACACACAGTCCTGGCTGGGGAAAGCCCAGGCCTGCTATGTTTGTGACAGGCCTGAGGCTTGCTAGTTGCAGTGGAGTTGTGAGGCTCCACATGAACTCAGCTTAGCTGCCAGGAATACCAGCTTTCAGGTTGAAAAACCCTTTGTCGGGGTGAGGAAGCACCTGCAGTTGGTGTGTGTGCTGTTCCTGGACAGGAGGAATACTAAAGAAGCCAGAGGCTGTCATGCAAGGCAGGCAAGAAAGCCAAATGGTGAAAATGAAAATGAAGGCATCAGGGGGCGAGGGGGTGTAGCACTGCAGGTAAAAGTGCAGAGGTACCTGTGGAGTCAGATGTCCGGCAAGTTGTAGTATGTCATAAATCCAATATCTATATTGAGTCCATGAGTTTCTGTTCCTAGGAGGTTGGTGAAGTTCATAGGCCCATCTTTGAAAAGTGGCTTGTAAATTCACTTTGAGGATGAAGCCTGAGAGATTGGGGACAGGTGGTGTTCTGTTACTGTCTTCGATAGATTTTCAGTGTGTGCTCATTCTGGTGTGCAGTTGTTGCTTGGTGTCTCCACATATTGTGAAGATAGCTCCATACTGGAGATAGCTTTGGCAGGTTTTGCATGTCTTGTCATGGCATGGCCTGAACCCATTCAGTATGTTTCGGGCTGTAGGAAGTTGGCTTCTGGTGATGAGGTTAGTGAGATTCAGTGCTTGTTTGAATTTATAAAGTATATGAATTCTTAAAAAGTTAAGAGTATATTTTGGGCATTGTATTCCTACTCAGTTTTAGCTCTTTTAAAAAAGATCACATCTTAATGTAATATTTCCCAAGAGATATGATGATAATCATAGTATCATAGTACCTAGGGTCAGAAGGGGCCTAGAGCAGGCCATCTAGTCTGACCCCCCGCCAATGGCAGGAAACGAGTGCCAGGGTCACAG
>JAGPOW010003316.1:25187380-25249857 GCA_030014935.1 Caiman crocodilus | reverse complement strand
CTGCAGAGAACAGAAATACATATCAATTTCATGCTCCGCCTCCCGGATCCCCCACAGCCTGCTCACCTCTGCCTGGAGCTCCCGCAGCTGCCCCTCCAGAGCCTGAAGATAGCCACAAGAGGGGCAGCCGGGGGCCGCCCCAGGCATCACACCAACCCCCGGGAGCCCCACCCAGCCAGCACCCCCAACCAGGGTGGGGGAGGTGGACAGGGGACCCTCCAGGGGCCCGGTCTGGGTGGCAGCCTCAGAGGTACACCAGGGAGGCAGCACCCGGGAAGAGGGAGGGGGAGGGGCCAGGCACTGCGTGTACTCACCATATTCCTAGTAAAAAGTAGTCTTCGCACTGTCGTCTCTCTTCGCTCTTCCCTTCCTCCTGCTCTCCACCTGCGCGAACGCTGGCGCGCTCTTTTCGCGCGCAGCTCCCAACCGGGTCAGCTAGAAGCAATCCGGGAGGCTAGAATCCCTCCAGATCAGCTACAGCTGCCGGCACAACCGCACTCACCACTTCACTGCTGCTGTTGTTGTCGGTCCTCAGCTCCTGCTCCTTTTGCTCTCTGCTCTGCTGCTCCGCTCCTAACTGCCAAGCAGTGACTCAGACCCTAGCTTGTTAATTTCAGTTGATTAGGTTTTGAAAAATCCCGCGGTGCTTCAGCTGCCAATCATCAGTCCCAGCTACCTGGAAGTGCCTGCCGGCAGCCTGGTTTCTGAGGCTCCCAAGTAGGGGAGGGGGGGAGTGTGGGGCTCTAGCCCTGGCCAAGCAGAAATCACTCCCCGGAGCTTCCTCCGAGGGTGCTCCTCGGCCCCCCTTGCCCTCTTGCTGGCTCCCTGTTTGCGCGCGGCTCCCAGCCGGGTCAGCTAGAAGCAATCCGGGAGGCTCCCCTCCAGATCAGCTACAGCTGCCGGCACAACCGCACTCTAAGACGGCAAAACCGTCTTATCGTCCCCCTGCTCCGCTCCTAACTGCCAAGTTATAAGGATATAAGGATGTTATTTATTTATATAATTAAAAACTATGTACCTATTGCTGGATTAGTACAGATTTGTATTCTTCTTAAGATAAAAATTAGTGCCCTTGGATATGGCATTAGTTAAAATTATGTGAATTTCAATTATGATCTAATAGGTAATCCTGATGAGCTTCAGTACTGTGTTTTTGTTTAATCAGCTAAATATAATGAGGGTTTTGTTACTTAAAATGCAGGGTGATCTAAGTAACAGATCCTACAGAATGCTCAGAGGACAGACCTCTTGTCTCCATTTAAGAGAACATGTAGTACATGGTGATGTGCTGTGTAAATGTGTAATGCTGATATCTGACATGAGATAAATCATGGTGTTTATATGAATAAGCTGCTGAGCTGTACTACCTCATAAGAACCAGAAAGATAGTCAGGTAAGCACTGGTTCATAAAGATGGAGCATTTTACTCTGCTCTGGTATACTGGGCCCCATGTTGCAAACTGCTGATCCATAATTCTACCACCTTTTCTGTCTCTTTCTAAGAGTGTAGAAATACATTGAGTATTTGGATGCTTAAATCGCTGGGATCCTTTGACCCTAGCTGATTTCCTGTCCCTTGAGCTGAGGGCTAGACTCAGTGATCTTATGAGGTCCCTTCGAGCCCTAATGCTTGTGAAATCTATTACATTTTTCATTATATCTCCTGAAAAATACCCACAGTAACAACACTGAAGTCTAAGTCATAATTAGAATAGGATAATAAGGCAATCATTGTCCAGGACTGTTATCCAAAGCCCACTGAAATCACTGGAAAGATTCCAGCTGACTTCACAGGGGTTTGGAAAACACCCTAAAAGTAGTTTCAGCAATTAACAGGACTCTAACCTAGTGCAAAAGTTTATTTTAATCTAGTATGATTATACTATATTCCTGAAATATATTTTAGATTTATGTTGGCCACAGAGCTATTTAATATGCACATCAAACAATAACTTTGAAGGAAAAATATTTAGCATTTTTCTGGAAAATCTATTATAGTGCATAAATACTCTGTGAAGTATTTATTCTACAAGGTCTTTTACAAACATGGACAACAATAACATTCAGCTTTTGTACCCAGGTCATAGACAAGTTTTGTTTAGAACATGTAAAGTATTTGGATTCAGTGTCATTTTCACTATTTTTATTTTAAAGAAAACTAAGCTTTTTAATATTCTTTAATTAAAAGGATCTCAAAGAGCTTTAAAAATTATGGGCCAAATTCACAGTCTGTCTGTGCCAGGTGATGGAAGAGGTTAGGGGACCAAGTTGTGATACAGAATCCATTAAACATTTGATACTAAATTAGGCTTGTTGGCTAGGGACAGAAATTACACATAAACCAGTTTAAGTAATCAGAAATTAGTTCAAACCTGTAACAGAATAGAAGTTTAGTGCATATAAACCAGTTTCAAAATGGTTGAAATTGTTTTAAGAAAAACCTGGTTGAATGTAGTATCAGACTTAACTGATTTAGGTCAAACTGGTTTATGAAACTTCTGAACCAGACCTCTTCCTACTTCAAGTTAAATCGGGGTCTCCCAGCATGCTTTGCAGTAAGGGTGTATCAATAAAGATTTTCGAGGCTAATACCAAGAGCTGATTTTTAAAGAGGCATATCGGCTGATACCAATCTAATTTCCAATACGCAGCCTGGCAGCTTCTGGCTGATAAGTCTGTTGTGGTGGAAGGGGAGGGAGGTGGGAAGAGATGGGGGGCAGGGGCAGATCAAGGTTCCCTGTGGTCAGGGAGGGGGTGGGGCTGAGACTCCCCATCTGCCCCAGAAAAAACCCAACCAGAGTCTGGGGCCAGGGAAGGGAGTTAAACACTCCTTCTCCTGCTCAAACTTTCTGCTGGCTGTGACTATGGACTATAAATCCCAGAGGCACCTGGAAGCAGGAAGAGAAAGTGATGAGCAATGCTTCTATGACTGTGGACTGCAAATTGCAGAGACCTCAGGGGACACAGGAAGAGGAAGAGAACACACAGCCCATGCTGGCTACATGCCAGAGAGCTATGCTGTAGGCTTGAGCCACTGCAGACATGTTGCTGTATATCCTGAATCGAAGGTAAATGTCTGTCCAGTTGTTTTTCAGTTTAATCTGTGCAGTTTAAACTAACCTGCAAAGACTAAATCTATTCAGCCTCAGGCTTTTTGACTCTCTGTACATAGCCATTGAGTTCTAAAACTAGACTGCATGGGCCAAAAGGAGCAAGTCCCCATATGAACTGGCAGAAACAGAACCTCGAATTATGGAATGAAAAGTCTTGGTAATGAGGAGTCAATAATTAGCCAGATGGTGTGTACACTACAGAGACTGATATTTTTCCTCAAAAGAATGACAGCCTTCTTGAACTTGCTCTTATAACCCAGGTTATATAGATAAAACAGCTGAGAATTTTCTATAAGGTTAAAATATGCTATTCTTTTCCCCAAAGTAACAAATAAACTAATTCCTAAAGATCACTATAGTAGAATAGGACCAAAGAGATTACTTTGTATTACCATTTTCCCCTCAAGGTAAAAGTCAAGAATAAAATTAAGTGAGAAGATAGAAAAATGTTACCTCAATAGTAAAAAACAAACAAAATAATAAAATGCAATAGTTAATCAATCAAATAAAATAATACCTATTCTCCAACACAATACAGGAAAGACATATCTGAAGATTGATCTGAACCATAATCTCACCAATGTTCTGGATCTTTTAATACACCTTTTAATAAACTCAAAAGGAAAAAACACAAGGATTTCATGTATGAAAAACTAAACAAAACTGAGCAGATGGACCCTGTAACCTTGACATAGGTCAAGGAGGCAAAGAAGTCTGCCTTCATACTTCTGACTGCAGAAATTGGAGCAAAGTTTTACCATATTCATTTCTACAGGAAAAGAAAAATATTGTTGTTGTTATTAATACTCAACTATTTAACTCCCTGCTCCAACATACCAGTGATAGACCAAAACAATGTCACAGACAACTAAACTTATGAATGATACCTCAGAGGGTTTTTTTGATCTTACTAATGAGTTTTAAAACAATCTGTAAAACATACGTTCTTATTGGTTGCCTGGCTCTATCCAGAAAGATGCAGAGTGGCTTACAAGATGTGATACACAGCAACAAATGACATCCCAAGACTAGAAAACTCAACCCACTCCTATTCACCCTTAAGAGCAAACTTGCTGGCAAACCCTAACAACCATTCACACTTAGGTTTATGCTACTGACCAAAGCTTTTATTTTCCAATTCTGTCTGTAGCTATAGACTTTGCTATATTGCCTGTATATAGTAAAGAGTCAGTATGCCCAAACCTTTCACAAATCACAACAGTTTGGTTATATCAGAACTCTGCCAGAATGTCACACAGGATGCCTTAGTACATATTCCCTTTCTGATATCCAACATAGATAGTGTTGACTACTGGCTTGAGAAGAGACAGCCATACTATTAAAACATGATAATATGGTCTACTCTGAGAAATCAGATGGTCTCGCAATTAAATGACAGATATAGATATCTATCTATCCATCCACAGATAGATAGACAGATACTAGCATAGTGCCCATCAAGAATGACGGGTGGATTAAATGACAGATATAGATACCTATTTATCTATCCATCCATCCACACACACACTAGCAAAGTGCCTGTCAAGAATGATGGGTGGGCAGCAGGGACAGAGTGCCACCACCCACCGCCCCATGCTGCTGTCACTCCATGTCCAGCTGCATGCAACACCTCCCTGCTCTGTGTCCAGCCCCATGTGCCTCCCCCACTTGACATACCCACCCACACGCCCATCCACCCACCCAGCCACACATGCACATGCATGTACACCCACCAACCCAGCCAGGTGCACGCATGCACACCCTGCCAGCCAGCTGCATGCATGCACATCCATCCACCACACACCCAACCACCCAGCCCCACGCTACATGCATGTGCCTCCTGCCCAGCTTGGCCTGCCCCACGGCAGGACTTGCTTGGCACTCCACTGCTGTCAGAGCAGAGGCAGCAAGGCTGGAAGCAGAGGCCACAGCTCATGCACAGAGTGGGGGGACACGTGCCCTGAAGACTCCCCAGTGCTGTCTCTGGAGAAGCTGCTGGGCTCCAAGTGTCCCATGGCCCAGAACAGCCCCAGCCACATTCACCATCACTGGGGCCTTGGCCGAGCTGGGTTGTGGGGCCATTGGAGCCTGGCAGCTCATGCAGTGGAATGGCACTGGAGACCCCCGGGGGTGATGTGGGCCTTCCTCTGCCTAGTTCCCCGATGGTGCACATAGTGGTGGGAGCCACTCACCTCTGGCCCTGTTGGAGCCACCAGGCTCCAATGGCCCCACAGCTTAGCAGCCTGCCCTGAGTGCAGCCCCTCGACCACTGGGTTCAGCCCAGCACAGCCTCAGCTCCAGTCCCCCCCAGCCCTTCTGCTGGTGGGCCGCCATGAACAGAACCCCCTTCCTGCACCGTGCAGCCATGCACTGTCCCCCCCACACCCTGTGCAACCCACGGCTGCAGCTGGCACTTGCTCCCTGTAGGGACAGTGCAGCCACAGGGTGCCACATGGTGAGCAGGTGCACAGGGCGTGCCCCACCCTGTGGCCATGTGCTGCAGCTGATGAGTGGTACCTGTGTGCCATGCCCCACAAGTGCAACCAGCAAGTGCACCCCACGCAGGGGGCATGACACCATGTGGGGAGCAGACGGGGGGGGTGCACCACACCCTGCAGCCATGTGCTGAAGCCAGTAGGTTCTGTCCATGCACCCTGGGCCCGCTCCCTCATGGCACCCTGTGGCCATGTGCCAGCACCCCCACATGCCACACCCCCACACAGCCATGTGCCATGCTGCCCTGCAGGGCTGCAAGCCACTCACCCCCATCGCCTCATCTACACTCCCCCCACCTACCTTCCTTCCTGCATGGCAGAGAACACCTTGGCCCCTACTGCCTCCACCTTGCCTCGCCTTGCCTCACCTCACCTGTGTCTATCTGTCAATAAGGCTTTGGGCAGCACACAATCAGTTGGCCCCGGAATGTTATGGACAGACAGATGCACAACTGGAAGTAGCATGGCTTTTATTATATTTGAATAAAATGAACTCAGAAAATCTGGATTTAAATTTAAGTGCTGCTGTAGATTTTCTGCAACCCTGATGAATTACTTAGGCGTACATTTTTATAGTATTTTATAATATATGTTATAATATCTTAACAATGGGTGCCTGATTTTAAATACCAATACAAACTTTTCAAGCTTGGCTGTCTAAAAATTAAGCACCTAAATACAATGATAGACTCTCAACTATCATCACTGGCAACCATTGGTCACAGGAGACCATGGGGACTGTGCCTTTGGTAGGTTACCAGGTAGCACCATAGCTTCTTGGGTGGTGGAGGAGTCCAATGCGCAATAGGCAGACCCTCTGGCAAGTTGTACATACAAACTCAGTTAAACTTGCACTACCATGACATGTACCATTTTGTTTTGCCTCCCTCTGAGGCTGCTTCTCTAGCTCATCATTGACCCTCTCCATTTCAAAGTGACATGGGCCCTACTTCATGGTGGGTTTCCACTCTCACCAGTCTGCAATGATAGTCTCCCAAACATGCATCTTGACTTTCGGAGGTAGTCAGAATTCAGTTCCCATTTTCTACATATGTATTTGGGAATCCATGTCACCATGAACACACTCATACTAAGTTCCGTCAGTGATAATGGAGAAAGTGTCACTATCAGAATGAAAGAACTTATAGAGAATTCTGGTGTTTCAATGAAATAACTCACAAGTGGAGTTTCAATGCCTGCTTCCAGGATTGTGGACTGAAAAAAGCAATTTTTAGGGATAGAAGAAAATTTGTGACTCTGAGCTTTAATGCTGGAACGTGACAAATGCCAACAATTTCAGCTGAAGTCAGTGCTCTGTTTGCAGATATTAAAACTTAATAATTTTTTTGCAAATGTTTCTCACTTGTAAGAGAGAACATAATACAAAATCTAATTAACAGCTAGAAAAATGAAACTACTTTTTCTCTGAAAACTATTGATGAAAGTTGTATCTCTTTTTTTTAAATGAAATTTTTCAAAATTTGACCTTTTCTGTTTAGTAAGGGTTAAAATGTGAATTGATATCTTTTCATGAGAAGAACTATAGGGTGTAAAATATTATCAATATTATAAATAGTTTTCTCTTCTGCAACAAAGAAAAACGAACTAAGAAATTACAAAGATTTTTTTTTGCAGAGCCAACACAAATTAAAAATATTTGCAGCTGATTCCATTTGTATTAATCAAATTCAAATGAAAACTCTCTCTTTTCCAAAGGGATGAATGCTTATCTGAACTAGTTTGGTCTGCAAGCAGCACAAGAAACCTTGCAAGAGAGAAAAAAAAAAAATCAAACTCTTACGAGATTCCTGTAGTACTGAGTTTTAGCTGGTTGGAAATATCAGATAGATTTTCCTTCTACATCTAGTCAAAAGTAGGAAGAAATAAAAAAGAAAACTCCCATTTTAACTTCCACATTTTTTCTTCTAATTTTAAAATATACTATTATTTCAGTCTTAATTGAAATTTTATATTGGTTTTTATTTAAACTTAAACTTGTCCTCAAAAGCAGTGAAAATAAAAATAAAGATGCAGTAAAAAACAAACAAAAATTGTCATATAATGTCCCAACAGAATGACTCCTTACTACTGGATTCAAGTTAGATTGCTATCTTCTGGCATCCAAACCTCTGTTGTGGTTCCTGCTATCTCTCCTTCATGGGGAGGCATGCTAGCACTTGGTCTGCACTCTGCTGCTCCAGGCAAGTACCCAGAAGGCTCCACTCCTGGGCTGTTTCAGTGCTGAGCAAGCACAGCCCTTTCCCTCAGCCCTGCTTTCTGCATCCTGCCATCTATCAGCCTCAGGCAGGCAGTGGGGGGAAGGGAAGCATTTGTGTCCACTGGACATGCCCTGGCACCCCCAACATCCTGCCATGAAGTACCCCACAACATACACACAGACACCAACATTGAGCCCAGGAGAACCTCCACACTTAGACACAGCCCCACAAACCCCAACCCTTCCATCTGCATACCCAGTCAGGGACCCCCCTGTGGCCCTAACACTTGGGCACAGCCCCATGGACCCTGACCCTGGCACCCATCCATCACATCTCAAGCCACAGCCTGGCACCCAACCTCCCCTGCCCCCTTCTAAATGTGCTGGTTTGCATCAATAGGAAGAGGGACCAGGTTGAGCCATGGGCACCATTCAACAGGTTTTCTCTAATTAACAAGAAAATGTTGGCAGCTGCAACATTGTAAACTGAGGCACTTCCTTTCTTCACACTACATTCCCTGACATCCTGGTCTATCCCCCTGAGGTGAAAAAGGAAGTGGGGGAGGGAAATGGTATTCAGGTAGCCAGTGTTGTAAGTGGTGCTTCTTAGGACACAGGGCCCAAGGATCCACAACCCGGTATCAGGGCATTCCACAGTCACATGGCACCTGCTCAGGCATTGGTTGAAGTTCACTTTTCAGCAGTGCAGCTGTTCTGTATAGGGCTTCATGAGCCAGGGCAGAAGGCAGTAAGCCAGGTATGTGATGAAGAGGGGAAGGACCATGATGGCACTGATGCCTATATTGGGGAATCCTGGAATGTAGAACCCTTTCTCCATCACCTCAAGGAGCTGCAGAAGATACGAGTATCATGGGCACTACCTACCCAGCCAGCAAAGATGTGGGTGAAGTGGCCCTGGTAGTCAATGACACCCTGCAGGACAATAGAGCCCTTGCAATTGATGGATGCCTGGATGCACTGGAGTGGGCAAGGGATGGGGATATAGGTACCATCCACAGCGCCTGTTTAGGTCAGGGAGCCTGTGTAGGAGAAGCTGGTAACACCTCCTGTGGATAGAGGAGGCAAATGAAGCAGTCTGGATGACCAGACACACCTCCTCAACAGCCTCTCCAGCCATGGACTTGCCCACGCTGAACTGGTTGGTGATGTACCAGAGGCAGTTGGGGGCAGCCAGCTTTCTGACAGCAATAACCATCCACTTCTCTGGAATGAGAGATGTTCAAATGCTCATGACCTGATGCGCAGTATGTGTGTGTGGGGGGGGGGAAGGGGTAGGAGAGGCAGGGACAACTGTGTGATGATGTCCTTGAAGGTGGCCCAGTGCATGCAGAAGGTGCATCCCAGGTATCCATGACAATCCACTCATACTAGTTGCTGCTGGTAGCACAGGCCCAGAACTGGTACTCAGTGGTTTGAAGGTAGTGCCAGATCACTTTGGTGTCTCTGGTTTCCTAGATGGCCTCATCCTCATCATTCACATGGAAGTGGGTGGCCCAGTAGAGGATGCTTTGTAGGCCCAGGGTGCAGTATGGAATACCACACAGGATAGCCAGCTGCTGGCTTGGGGGCAGGAAGCTGCATCCCATGGTCACCAGCAGCCACATCATGTCCAGATGGGTGTACAGGATGTCTCACAGCATCTTTCAAGAGTTGCCCAGAGTGACCAACAAAATACACTGCAACTCCTCAGTCTCCATGCTTGGGCATGGGTGGTGGGGCATGATAGCATCATGCAGACAGGCTGGGACACAGAGGCACATGCAATTTCCAAGGGAGGGCACTTGCTGCTTCTGGAAGCCTCAGGGTAGAGTACAGGGAAAGGGCTGCGGTGACATGCTGGGGGTTGGGGGTATGCTTGCCCAAGTCTAGCAGGCAGTCAGGGAAGGCCTGTGCACTGGGCAGTCTCCAGGAGCCTGGGGACTCAGGGAGGCATGCAAGAGTGTCCCCTACGCTTGGCCAGTGCAGGCTGTCTGCTCCCCAAGGGCAAACATGTTGTAACCTGTTTACTCCCAATCTATAATAGCTTGCTTAAGAATACAGGATAACTTAAATAGATTTCTCCTCAGGCTTTTTGAACATTCTCTGTGAGAGAAGGATATAAATGAATTCTGGATGCCACTTCATGTTTTGAATAATCTGTTTTCATAATCAGATTAGGCCAGAAGAATGACTTTGAAGGCATACCTAAGTGTGAGAGGAAGTGGCAATAGTGATGCAGGATGTGGTGGCCCTCATTCTTACATGAGACTGAATCTGTGGCAGCTGAATCTGGGGCTGCTGAAAATTGCCGTGCTTTAAGTGATGTGGTCACTCTTATGGTCATGAGATCCCAAGTACGGTTAAAGTCAGAGCAGATGGGAGATAAAAAGAACTATTTACAACCTTTTTAAAACCATGTTGGTACTCCAGGGGAAAGAAATTTGGAAGGCTGACAGCCTCCTATTCTCCCAGGCTTTAACTTTCTGACTGCTTCTGGGAAAGCTTTGATCTCACTGAGTGACCCAGAGCTAAAGGAAAGGATGTTAACCATATAGGGAGCAAAAAGGTATAAGGAAGGACAGGAATATCTCCCAGATTCACACCACACAGCAGAAGTGGCATCATCAGTGCCTCATGTTGGGGAGTAAAAAAAACCCCTGGTCTTCTGACTCAACTTGTTCCTTCTCTTTATAAGCCTAGTTGCAGCCAGACAAATGAGCATTTCACAGAAGTTACCTCCACAACCCTTTAACACATTCCTCTCCTTCCCAATATTTATGAAGCAAATCAACACATCTTTTCTCAAGAGGAACACACAACTTTTCTGAACTTGGAATTACAGAAGAATGGTAAAGGGAGAGAGAATGCAGAAAAATAAATAGCTCAAGCAAAAAAAAGAAAAAGGAGTAGGATAAGCAGAGCTGACAGATTTTCAGCTTTGGGATATGTATATCCAGATGTTCATCCCAGAGGGTCGCCATGATGCCCCTTGGTGGCTGTTCAGCCTTTACCTGGTCTGCCCTGTTCATTCACATGCCCCTCCACTCACCTGCCATGCCTTCATGTTATAGGGTGCCTGTAGATGCAAGAGGAGGCTGCTTCATTACACTGTAATTACAGTGCATCAGAACAGCCTCAATTAATTGAGGCTGCTGGATCATGCTAATTAATGCACTCCAGCAGCCTTTGCATCTCATGTATTAGTGTCCCCAAGCTTCAAAATAGTGGCAGAGGTGCTTTAACTGAAGTTCATTTGAGGACCACCATTTTGAAACACAGGAACACTGATACACAAGATGCTATGGGTGCTTAAAATTAGAATGGCTCTTGGAGCCACCCCCAGAGCATATGTAAAAACACCTGTAGTGTTTAAAGGAAAAGAAGGCTGCCCACGGCCTCTCAAGCCTGGTTTCTCACTCTAGGTCCCAGGGCTAGTTGCATGTTTTGGAGCACTTCACCCTAACCCAACACCAGTTTGCCTCAAGTCTTGATATTTTTGTTGGGATACAGCCTTTCCCATCCTCACCCCCTCTTCTCTTGGCTGGTTCCTGCAACCTTGGCTCATTGCACTGGACTTGGCTTCTAGGTCCCAGCCTTGCCCCAACCGCACACTCAGTCTTGGGCTTTCCAGCTCCATGACTGGCCCTGCTCTGGGCTCTGCTCTACTGGAATGCCTTGAGCCTGCCACTGCAGAGCAAGGCAATTATATGCCCTTAGTGCACTAATGGGACCTCCAAAAACCACCAGGATAGAGCTAGTGACCAGTTAACATAAGCCTTCCCTTCTGAGCAAACAAGCATCAAGGAAAAACACATACTACCACTTCAAAAGGAAAAACATTCCCCCTTCTCCACCCCCCCGCCATCAGGGTAGGTAGGCAAACACCCAAGGTAGCCCTCTATGGGTACCAACATAACCCCTAGCTCTGAATTATTTTATCTTGTAAGCTCTCAGAGTCTTATTGGTAGTTCCAAGACAGCTCAGTCATCCACTAGGCACTAGCTCAGAGCCTAGGTATATATGACTCCCTGGCCCTGCTCCCTTGCTGGTCACATGCCTCCCATGTGATTCCATTTTGGTTTGCTGGAGCAATTTCAGGGAAGCCCCTTGCTACTGGGCCCTGCGGTGTTTCCATGCAAACCTCCAGGCCCTGACGTTTTTCTCACCGCTGACTCTGCAGTAAGCATTTACTCAAATCTTTTCCACCTGTAAGTCCGCATCCAAGGGTACAGCTTTGGTGGCCAGCAAGCCCTGGGGTTTGCTCCCCTTCTCTGTAATGGGGCCCCTACCCCATTGCAATGAGGTTTGGGGAACCAGAGCACATTGGATTGGGGTTGAGTGAACACAGCAAGGTGGATCCCAGTTCGATATGGAAGCATCTTTATATTAGGAATGCTGTAGGTAGAAAGCACCTGGAAAACTAGCAAAATTGTAGTATAAGCAGTAGGAAGAAGGTTTCTCACACAACCTGGACAGAGCCTTAAGGGTATAATGCAGTAGCCTAAAGAATCTAAACTTCAATTCAAAGTTTCCCAGGTATCCTGCACCTCAATATTTTATTTTATTTTATTTAGGTATAGATAGCGTATGATCCCACTGCCTGTGTTCACAAGCCTAGAATTGTTAACAGGGTATAGGTTGTAGCCATACTGGTTTAGGGACATCGGCAGATAAGGTTCCTTGGATAAATCTGATCTCTTTTATTAGTCTAATAAAAGATTACATTAGTAGTCTTATACAAGATAATTGGATTTACACAAAAAAAGTAGTCAGCCTAGGACTGTTAATGCCACTGGCTTTACAGAGCATCAGTTGAGGTATATTCTGTCCACTTAGCTACCTCTTGCATCTCTAATCTGGTAAATTATATGTCACTTCCTCATCTGAAATGCTGCTTCATGTTGCAGTACATTGTTAAACTGCTTTTGTTTTTTGTCAAAGCTGGAGCTGCATTTTAGCAACTGATGAAATTGTGCCTTTGCATAGAGGCCTGACCTGCAAGGTGTTCTGCATTCTCTGCAGGTTTTCAGTACTCACCGAACCAGGTTCTGCATTTGTAAAACACTTTGAAATATCACCTCTCTATAAGACAGACTGGTAAACAACAACGGTAATTTAGCTTGACATGGTCATGCATCTCTGCCTTTTGCTCAAGCCAAACTTCAGACACCGTAGCTGCTGATTACTTTACTGTGGAGTGCCAGTCACAGACAGCATTGCTTAATTGTTGTTGTCAATGTTCTTACCCGCCCCCCAGGCCAGACAGGCAAACGTTATATGCATATGAGTGGGAATAACTTGGGGATAATTACAACAGAGGCAGCACTTTTTATTTTCTAAGGAGCTGTTTTTCCTATGTGTTATTGGATCTGTTCCCTCCCCATGATGACAATGCACTTTCTTTTCCTTCAGGCTCTCTTTGTCAGTTAAGTTCAGAAACACCAGCAGATGCAGGCAATGGGGCATGTCATTGATCTCCACTAGACAGCTGAAGTGGTGACTCAGCGTCTGCAACAAAACTATTGCTTCAAATGGAAGCAGTTACCCTGATTAGCTATTCAAATTACGTTCAGGTACCTAGCAGCTTTTACATACATTATATTCTTGCCTTTTGAATGCTAGTATCTATGTCTAGATGCTGCATTCATATTTCTCTGTCTAGCAAGAGGTATGTATATAGATCTTTAGATGGATATTCATAGATAAAAGTAATGATGAACAAAACTGCATCTCCCCTATTTTGGTATTCTGTGACATTCTCATCTCGGCAGACTGTGTCTGGCAGTCTCACAATGAAGCACTGCATGTGTCAGAGAGATGGATTATATCTGCAGTGTCTGAATCTCAACCCTGCCTGTATGAGCTCCTGCTTTACCTTACCTTGGAGGTACTGGATTTTGTGCCATTGAATTAGAAGAGTAAGAATGAAACAATTCTAATAGTGCCATGTTTCTAGTGTTTAATAAAGTATGAAACAACTTAATGAAAGAAAAACAATTTCTGTGAACCATGTACAAGTAGCACAAAGTAACCCTCTTTTTCACTAAGAGGTGTAGGAACAAATTTTGGAAAAATAAGCCTCAGTGAAATTATCACTGTATAGTGTCACTATTCCCACTAGTCAAATTAAAAAATATATATGGGCAGGCAAGAAACAGTTCTAGCTACAATCCAATGTAGATAAATTTAAATTTATAAATCACATGAAGATGACAAAGTACAGCTTTTTAAGCAAGTAATAGATACTTACACCAGTGGATGGTGCTGACAAATTCATACTAATTGATACTTACCTGTGCTGATCAGTGGGTACATCTATATGTGCAATTAGCACAGAGCAGTAAACTCCAGCAGTTTGCACATGCACCCAGGACCACAGCAGTTTGAGCCAGGGCAGAGCACCCCTGAGCTGGCATCAGGCTTGTGGGGAGGGAGAGGGGTCAGCCCAGGTTCCAGGCAGTGGCATTTGGTGGCAGAGGGGCTGCTTGGGGCACAAGGGTGCTACAGTACAGGGCTAGCAAGCAGGCAGCCCCTGCATTGTAGCACCCTTGTGCCCAGTCACTACCTACATGTGTGTTGCAGTGGTGTTAGATAGGATAGTACTGTCTGGAACAAGTACTATGGCAGAATGAATTAAATTTACTGTGCCTTAATATGTGTGAACATATAAATGGTGATGCTTTATGGCAGAGCTAATTAGTCAACCTCAGAGAAAAGCACATGTGTAACTAGTAAACACAAATCTTATTTATCACAAATGTAGGCCAATGAAAAATAAATAAATAACCCACCCATAAAATAAAAGAAGACTCCAGATTTAGGTCTGCAATTTCTGTAGGCATTTTTAAGTAAGTAGTCAAATTTGTTTGTTGGGTAACTTCATTATATTAGATTAGTTTGGTCCAATTTATAACTTACAAATCTAGGATTCATATGACTATCAAAACTTTATCACGAAAACTACAGTGCCTCAAGTACTGTGAACATAGGAACTATCTATCTTACAGGGTTACTGTCTTGGGTAAGGCTAGGCTGCAGGAATAATTTAGATGTCCCTTTTCTTCCTCTGAGAGAACTTTCTCTCCCCCCTCCCCCACACTTGGGAAATGTGCTTTGAGTTTTGTATGTGAAGTAATGGTAGTGATAGTAAAGAAAGAGTTTAATTAAACTCTTGTCATGTCAAAATGGAGTTAGATTTCTCCTACTGTTTGCACTAATTTAAAAACAAAAAGTGATTTCACAAACGAAAAATGAAGTTAACCTGAATTCTGACAAAGACGTTTTTATGTGCATTTGTTTTGGCTTCAGTTTGATCTTTGTAAGATCTTGTTATTAGCCAGACTCCTCTGTCTGGAGCTTTAGAGAAAGTGCATTATATTTTTTTGAGGGATGGCTTTACTGAGGCAGTGGAAACATTTTTCACAGCTCCTTAAACCTGTTTTGGCTTGAAACCAGACAGATAAGAAATACTGGAGGTGTTTTTGCAAAAAATAAATAAATAAAATTTTACTGAGAATTTACTTGTTTTCCATGGAGATCTGCACTTTTATGGAGACATAGGTGTTGAGCAACTGAAGTAGATTCAGCATACAGATTCAGTATTTAATCATATTGACTCTGCACTTAGGGTAGTTTTCAAATTTTGCACAGGAGAAAGTTTGACTTGTCCTTAAGCTTGCCCACTCACTTGACCAATAGAAATTTTTCTTCTTTTTTTTTTTTTTTTTTTTTTTTTTTTTTTGGTGGGGGAGAGAAGAGATAATGATACATGATACCAGTAATGTTCTTCAGTAGTCTTTTGAGAATGTACTATAAGTGCATATTCACATACTTATGTATGCTTTTAGTTATTAAATTCATTATACATTAAATTTCATATAACTGTTTATATCAAATTTAATTATTGAAAAAAATACTACAATGACGTATACCACAGACAAGTCTGTAGAATATGTGGCTGCATTTTTATTTTTATTTTTTGTGATCCTGCCTGCCTTGTAAGCAATCTACCCATCCTTTCCTCCAGAAATGATACTTCAATTCTAAAATTATTCTGTGCGTCCCTTAGGATTCTGACACAAACTTAAAGACAGTCTAACCTTTATGCAATTTTCCATTTGTTACATACACATTCCCACAGCAATTCTGTAATAACAACAATATCTAACAATTGCAATGGTTACTGTGATATACAACTGTCAAATTGCTGAAGGTGGACTGCTCAAATCATGACTTCACATAGCAAAGATCTTTGGTATTCTTACAGTGCCGTAATACAACCGTGTCACAGAATTCAAATGATTAGGAGCTTTTGGGGCAGTTTATCCATTATAAATTAGATTCACTGAACAGAGGTAGGGAAGTCTTGCTTGGCAGTTAAGTGTGCAGCCAATTTTCAAAAGACTAGAAATAACTTTTTAGATTATTTGTATGAAGTGGCCATGTTTTAAACTAATCCTTTTAAGTTAGTCATTTATTATCCTACCTTTCATAGGTAAATTGTTTCTGAAACACATAAGTAAAACACCCCCTATAAAATATTTGAGAACTAATCTGTTGAAGCCTTACGATTCATATGCCTGCCATGTGACCCTATTTCAGACAAATGGAATGAAGGCTGCCATCTTAATGCTGGATAATAAATTCGTAAAAAAAAAGTAGCAAACTAACTTTTCCCTAGAATCAATAGGAAAAAAGGGAACTTTGTTACGAGATAACTTGGCCAGACAGGAGCATGTAGCTTTTTTTTAAAAAAACCTTATTTTGGCAGATGGCATTCAAAAGATAATGAGAAAAAATTCTATGCTGATCTGCTCAGACAAAGACCACGTACATCACACTGCTTATTTCATGACTCAACTGTAATTGATCTGAGCCAAAAAGCCAAACTAATATGCTTAGTTATCCAGTATCACCCACCATTATCCTTCCTCCTGCCCCAATCCAATCTTCTCCCTCTGACTAGATGTCTTCTTGTCAAATTCAACTGATCGAACAACCACACCAATTCCATACTCTTAAGTATTTTACTATAAATTGGACGTGCCTTTTATACTTGAATGAATATTAACTTTGAAATACATTTTACTGGTCAAGACTGCCTTTAATCCAAAGGGACTGAAGACAGACTGATCTTTATATAGTAAAAGAACAATTGTAGATTCAATGTCACCAAAGGCTACTTTAGGCTGCTTTTCTCCCCTACAGTAATGTGAAATGATTTTTCTGTTGGCTATTCTGAGGCTCTGTCCACATGGCCTCAGGTCATACAAAAATTTGAAGAGTTTATGGGGTTATTTTTGTTTATGCAAAAGCTGATTTAATCCTTCCAATTGAACTTAAAGTGCAGCTCAGAGAGGTTCTTAGAATTTGAGTGTGCTATCAGACCCAACACTGCTGTTTGGAAATTAGCAGTAGCCATTTTCTATTAGACAGAAGCTGAAAGAATATTACTAGACTCCAGGCTATCCCAGAGGGGAGGGGAGGAGGTGTGAAATGGGATAACCACCCCAAGCTTCATGTTTCTGGGGCCCCATGGAGCTGGACCAAGTGGCTGCAACTCCTTCTGCAGGGTCCACCTAGTGGTGGTGATTCCATGCCACTGCCATTTTTGCATCCAGCCGCTTGCCACTACCATCCCCCTTCCTGCCACTGGCTTTTGTGTCCAGGCCCTGCACCTGCTAGGATCATAGATTCGTAGACATTAGGGCTGGAAGGGACCTTGGAAGATCATTGAGTCCAGGCCTCTGCCCCAGGGGCAGGAAGTCAGAAGGGGTCATAGGGTCCCAGCAAGATAAACATCCAAATGACTCTTGAAGGTATTCAAAGTAGGTGCTTGAACCACCTCCAGTGTCAGTCTATTCCAAACCTTGGTGGCTCGGACAGTAACAAAAAGTTCTTCCTCATGTCCAGCCTGAAATGGTCATGGAGGAGTTTGTGACCATTCAACCTTGTCATCCCTTGGGGAACTCTGGTAAGCAGATGTTCCCCCAGACCCTGGTGAGCACCCCTGATAAACTTGTAGGTGGCCACCAGATCACCCCTGAGCCTGCCACTTTTCCAGGCTGAAGAGCCCCATAGCTCTCATCATAATGTCTGTTTTCCTGAACTCTGATTGTATGCGTGGCTCTCCTATGGACTGTCTCAAACTTTTTCACATCCTTTTTGAATTGTGGAGCCCAAAACTGGACACAGTACTCCAGCTGCAGCCTCACCAAGGCTGAGTACAACGAGAGAATGACATCCTGGGACTTGCTTGAGAAGCATCTATGGATGCAAGCCAGCATTTCGCTTTTCTAGCCACAGCATCACATTGATGGTTTATGTTCATCTTAGGGTTAATCATGACCCCCAAGTACCTTCCATCTGTAGTGCTAGCCAGCATAGCACTACTGAGCCTATAAGCAAGCTTCAGGTTTTTCTTCCCAAGGTGGAGAACCTTGCATTTTTTTTGTGTTAAACACCATTAAGTTCTTGCCCACCTATTTCCTGTGCCTGTTAAGGTCAGCCTGGATCACCCTCCTGTCCTCAGATGTGGATGTTTTACCCCAGAGTTTGGTGTCGTCGGCAAACTTGGCTAGTCCACTTCCAATACGAATGTCCACATCATTAATGATGTTGAATAGTATACCCAAAGACAAGGCCTTGAGGAACCCTACTGGGTCACAACACACCACAACAATTGACTTCTGTCAACCACGACCATCTGGATTCTACCACAGAGCCAATTCCCCAGCCAGTGGATTGTAGTGAGTCTAAGGCTGCAAAACTGGCTAACTGCAAAAAGGTGATCATGGGATAACATCAATCTCCTTTCCCTTGTCCAGGTGGTAGGTCACCTGGTCGTAAAAGGAAATGAGATTGGTCAAGTAGGACCTATCCACAACAAACACGTGCCGGCTATCCCTCAGGATGTTGCCATCCACCAAGTCTGTTAGGAATGGCCTCTGATAATCTTTTCTAAGACCGTCCCTGGCCTGGGATAGAGGTCAAGCTGATGGGCCTGTACTTTGCCAGATCCACTTTCCTCCCTTTCTTGAAGATCAGGCACTAGATACGAATGTAGTGCCTGAGATTGGAAGGCCAATCTTCCAACTAGATTCATTAGTCAGGATTTTCTCTATAAAAAGTACAGACCGGAAAACAACTGCCCCATCTCAGATGGTTTTTTTCACCTTCTACTGGAAGTGATTTGAAGTGGAACTAAAAAAAAGGTGTTACTGGGTACATATATATGCCCTACAGAGATATTGTTACTGTGCTGTGTTAGCATGCTGCTGGAGCCTCCCACAAAGTGCACAGTTATTTTTAGCAGCTACTTCACCATAACAGTGTGCTATAAAACAGGGGAGCATGCCACTATGGTGAAGTAGCTGTTGGTCATATGTAGACACTTGTGGATGCTATGTTGTCATAGTGCATTGCTATGACAACTTAGCATCCCATGTAGATGCACCCACTTTCCCCTAAGAGAAGCAAGGTTATGGAAAATGAACTATGGGAAGTTGCTGATGCCAAGATTGACAATGAATTTCCACTAGTGCAAAATGATAAGGCATTGATATTTTAACCTCCCTAATTCTGTGATAAATCACCATCTGTACACAAACTGAAGAGTTAAATTTGATTGTTAGTTTCTACTTTCCCTCTCCATACTTCCATTTTGCAGCAAGTGATTTTACATTCATCCTCTTATTTCATCCCCTCCATATTATGCCTTCTCTTATGCATATGATCCACTGAGTTTTACAGTGCTAACATTCTTTAGTTCCTAAACAATCTTCTACTTAATTTATTAATAAAATATGCTAGACTATTAACAAAGGGTTTTTAAATCAAGCATTCAAGGTAAATATACTAAAATTCCAAGGAGCCATGAGATTAAGACAATTTTTTAATAATTTGAGAGAGCACAAGACTGAACATGCATGTGTATGGCTTGAGGCCTAGCGGATACATTTGTGCATGTACGTGTTCAGGATGATGTACATGAGTTTGATTTTCATATCTAAAAATGTCACCCCTGAGATTTACCAGAATGTACATGCAACTGTTTGGCAGGTAGCAGAATTCTCCAAGAAAAAGTCTCACTCATTATTAGCCAATATATTATTTAAAAAAAATAAATAAATAAATAACCTTGACTTTTCAGAATGAAATATTTAATTTTTGGGTACCAGTTAACCATTCAGATTTCACACTGTGGGTACTTTTACACATGCTTTTGATCTGGGATTGATTTACTCAAGTAAATGCTCCCAGGCAAGCATCTACACATGCAGAAAAGTGGGAACAGATTCGCTGCTAATGGTAGCAAACTACTGCCACTTCCTGGGGCCCTGCAATGGGCTTCTGCCAGCATCAGAAGAGCTCTAGGCTCCCTCTGGATGCTAGCCCAAGGACTGGCAGGGAGCACCAGGCTAGAAGACAGCCACCTCTTGGTCAGTTGGGACATTACACCCTACCCCTGGGGATTGCCTGCTGCTAGGGCACAGACAATATCCCCCTGCACCAGCACCAGGGAGCTCTTGGCCCTGGCTCCCTGATCAAGGGCATGGGACTTGGAAAGAGCTGCAGGGGATGGCTAGATCCTAGCACCCTGCCCCAGTGGGGCAGCAAACTTGCATCTCTGCAGGTCTTTCCAAGCCCCATGCCTTGATCACCCAAATGGAGCATGGGGCTGGGACCTGCCCCTGATCAGGACAGTTCCCAGCCCCTACTCTACGTACAGGTTGGAGGCTGGGGAGTCTGTTCCCTATTTGGCTACAGGACACAGAGCTGAGTGGGAAACAAGGTAGAGAGCGCCCAACATTGGCTTCACAGTCTTAGAGCTCAGGCTGGGAAATAAAGTTCTCTGATCCCCCACTCCCTGAGCATGATCAGGGAGCAGGGGCCTTGAAGCTCCCTGCTGCTGGGAAAGAGGGCCATAGACCCCACCCAGGCTCTTGTGGTGTAGCCATGACCTAGCAATAGGCAGCTCCTGGGGGCAAGGAGCAATCTCCGACCCCCTGGTGGATGGCTGACCAGGAGCAGATTTGCCTTCTCTCAGTTGTCTACTCAAGTGCTACTGCACTGTTACTAATTGAATGCAATTTGCAGGTAGAAAAAATTTACTTGCGATTAGTGAGGTTTACCGTGTCGTAAGTATGTGCCTATATCAATGCACATGCTTACTTAGTAAACTAGGCTACTGCTCAGTTAAGTACCTCATGTAGATGTGTCCACACACACACACATACTTGAACTTTAAAGTTATTCTTGCCATTAGAAATCAACAGAAATGTGTCCATGTAACCTTCTTGCTCTTAGGACCCTATTTTCTTTATAACCTCAGTCTTGGAGATGTTGCATTTATAGGTTTCTATTTTATTCACTTTGGTATTGTTGACCTTTGCCACTTACAGAAAGGTAGACACATTCCGAATGAATTTTGGCAGAATGTTTAGAAAGCTAACTATAATTCAAATGTCTTAGCAAGAGAAAAAAATATTTATGAAGTTTTACAAAGAGGTAACCAAAATTAAGGTGGCCTATCTAAGGTTACCCATGAAAAGCAGCATCTGAGTTAGATGGCTATGTCTTTGAAGGGTTACTGCTGTTAGAGGGTCTTCCATTTCCAAGAGAAAACTTTATCATTTTGTACCTATAAGCAACTGAATTAAGTATTTGGGGAAGCAGAATAAATCATGACAGCTCATTTTCTTCATACAATAAATTCTACTGACCCCAAGAGGTGTTATCCATGAAACAGGGTCTGGCGGGATGCAACATGGATAATTAGTCTGCAATAGAATAAGGGGAAAATACCCATTTTTGTTCATATTTAGCCTTATCCTACAGAAATAGCAGAAACTTTAAGTAGCACTCTAACCTTGCAGGATGTTGATTACTGTGGCACCAATTCAGTAAAATCAATGGGATCACATAGCCCAAATTGAAAAAGTGCTTTGCTAGATCAGACTTTTGTACAACAGCTTACAGAATCCAGCAGCAGGTGAGTACAACCATCTCCAGTGCCATCTAAACAGGTTCAGAGTATATATGCTTGCTACTCTCCAACCCCCACCTTTTGGGTCATTAAATTGAAAATAAAAGTTTCTGATGCAACATCTGGGCTAAGTACAGAGAGCCAAACAACCTGAGACTGAATCAATTCAATCCTTACAGATAAATCTAAGCTGTGTAGATCGGTTCAAAAAGCAATTGTCATTTACTTTTGATTCTGGAAATGCAGCCATATGTCTGCAGTGGATCAGGCTAGAAGCCACAGGGTGCTAGAGCATGCCTCCCTGCTTGGCTGAAACAGACAGCTTGTGCCAAGGTTAGGCCACCCACCCTGTGAAAGAGTGGGGAAAAACCATGCAAAACATTTTCGGATGCTGGGGGACTGAGTCAACTTGAATCTGGAGGAGATCTGGGACAGAAGTTCAATAAACCAATTTAACCAAAATCCATTAAATATGATACTATATCCATCTAGGTTAATCTTAAACCAGTTTCAGCCATTTTAAAAAGTAGTTTATGTGCACTGAGCTTTTGTTGTGTTACATATTTGTACTGGTTTCTGGTCACTTAAATGGGTGTGTGTAATTTCTGACCCTAGCCCTGAACTACATGTTAAGAGCATTTTTTTCCTGCATCTTGGAAAAAAGTGACAAGTAAGAAGTCTAGGATGGCTATAATAAAATATTAGTCAAAAAAGGGAGAAACTAAAAACCCCAAAACATAGTATTATAGGATATCTATTGTCTGGATATAATGCTAGTTCTTATGATAAAATAGTTTTTTTGGAGAAAGAACAAAATAATTTCACAGGAACAAATTGGGCAAAGTCACCACCTCGTTTTCTAAAAATAAAGTTACAGAGCCCAGCATTAAAGTTATCTAGTGCGTTATCTAAAAATTTATAGTCCTACCAACAACAGCCAAGATCATTTAACCCATATAAGTAGAATAGAAGATTAGAAACATTTAAAAAAAAAAAAAAAAAAAAAAAGGTTTGGCTATAGTCCCATTGACCATGTTCAATTCTTTGGGCAAATTCTGTTTTCATCTCCTAGTAGAAGTGAAATAAAAATCTGTAAACCCCCAAAATAAAAACTGGATGCTTAGTCTAAATTGATCTAATTATTTGGTGACTTTTTGGTTAAAATATTACATTACAAATCTCCACAGTTCAGCTTTTGGTGAAGATTTCCCCAATGTTACTTTGCCAAAGAAACCTAGGTATCATCTCCCAGAAGTACCAGCTTTTTGTTTTGAGGTTTCTTGCATTAAATTGTTCCAAGCTGAAAAGTAGGAGTTGTCAAAACAGCATTTTCTTTGCTATATGTTGATAAAAGTGTTCTTGCTTTTAATGGAATTCTATATTAGTTTGGTGCAGCATAACTACATAGATGTTAAAATGTTGACTTAATGTGTTATCCATTCTCCTTTACTACAACTTATGGATGTATTTTATTATTTTAAGTGATCTAATTGCAGTACGGCAATAAGCAGGAAAAGCTAGTGATGTTGTAATAATAGGGATAGTTAAATTGCTCATTCAAATTAAATGGCATCAAACACAACATGTGAATTAAGGTAGCATTTATGTCTGACTTAACCTTTAAAGCAAAGTATATTGACATCTAAAAAGTTGATTCTTAACTCTTCCCTTGTGCCCGTGTATGGCAGTGAATACTCTTCAATATCTAGACACAGTTTAGCCAGGAAAAGCTTAACTCCTAAATTTCCTTGCATTTACTCAGAAAAGAAGTGTTATTTTCATGCAAGTTTAAAGTTTAATTTCCTTTCCTATGCAGCATTTTGCTAAATCATTATAGTATCGTGAACAGAAATAAACCCAATTTGTTTTGTGGTATTTCTGCTTCATAGGACATAATAGTTATCATAAAACACCTTAAATGCTTAAATTATTGTCTGCTTTTATGCAAAGTAGAATCTAGGAGTTAAATCAACCTGCTGACAGAGTTGTCTATAGAGGTCTAATAACAATTTTTTAAAAACTATGGAAGTGTGCATGTAAAGTCACTTTCAAAGAGAGAGGGGAGAAGGGGGAAAAAAGCAGTGAATATTGTCCCTTTATAAGTTTTCCCAATTAGCTACAGATAAAAAAAGATGACAAGTTGTAGCTGACATTTTGTCCTTTTTTAACTTGGTCAATGATACTTATGCAGCACTTTTAGGCTGCTATATTCAAAGGGCCATTTAAAGAGTTGGGTGTCCAACTTCACTGGAAAAGTTAATCTAGTAGTACTCAACTTATAGCCTAGAGGCCAGATGCAGCCCTTAGCCATGTCATCTGGCCCATAGGTATCCTCATGAGTCTAAAACTTTGGTGGGAGGGAACCTGTGGAAGCGTTAAATTGTTGCTCCCTTGCTGCCAAATTTTTGGTCCTCTGGAGAGCTTTGAGGGCTGGATGACATGGCCCCATGTGCTAGAGTACGTGGTCAGGTCAGCATGTAGGGTTGCTCTATGGACATATCTGGCACAAGAGATCAGTTCCAATGCCTCATTCCTGCATTGGATCCAGCTCATAGACTGGCCCTATGCCACTTAATCCTCCGGCTCTGCAGGCAAGAGGAAAATCAGTGGTATTCAATCTATATTTGAAAGGCTAGGCACATGCTATTAGCATCCATATTTTACTGTCCAACTGGGAAACAGACACATAAAAATAAAGTGTAAAATAGAAAGACTCAGCACTGCGGAAGTATTCAGGAGTGCTAACTTTTTGGAAAGAGTGATAAAGGAAGAAGCCCACCTGAATGTTTCAATTCCATTTGATTTGATTATTTTATTTCAAATAGACTCAAAATGAAATTTAACATTTTAAAAATGTGTTATAATCAAAAAGTTACAGAGACCCTTGTTTTTCAACCAGTCCTGATGGTAGCCAATCAAACAATCATTCTCATTACTAACACCACGTTGATTGGATAAATCCTTGTTCGATAAGAACCATGTCTGTTCTATTCCACTGAGACTCCTACATTTTAGTAATCATTGTAGTACTTGAATACTTTATTTTAATGCATTAGGCAACATAACAAAAATATCATGTGTTTTGTTCCAGCTCCCCAGAGTGAGCAAATGCACATTAGGATTTTTTTTTTTTTTCCAGGATTTCTCTCTGTGACAGTGCGCTCTCCGGGGCCACACTCTATGGCCCGCCTGCCTGTCTCCGTGGACCAACCGCATGCTTTCTTGCCCACCACGACTTGATCTTAATAGGTTCACTAATTGGTATTAATAAGCGGGAGGCTGCCCATTCGTGCCCCGATGCCAAGGGGCATTATCTGTGGCTCCTATCCATCCCCAATACTGCAGCCCAAGCCTTGCAGATGACATCTTGGTGTTCCTCTAATCATCGGCCCCCACTCTGGGCCTCAGAATCATCCACACAGGATCCTTCTATGATCCCTCCGATCAGGCGGCCTCTCTGATGTCATCTGGGCTACTTAGCACCCCCGAAGCTATCTTTCTCTCTCAGGTGTGGTCCCCCCGGGACCTCCAGCACCTAGCCCTGGCCCACCTCCAGGCCAGTCGAGATCCCAGGCCCCCGGCTCTTGGGCATCCCTTGCAGTAGGCCCCTGGCCCTTTTGGCCCTGGCTCCAGCTTGGGCCAGTCGAGGGTACTCTTCTCGTTTGGGCTGGGTCTCTAGCCCCTCACTGTCTCTCTCTGGGTCCACCCTCTGAGCCCTTCACACAAACCAAACAGGGTTACCCACCTGGCGGTGGGGGCAAAGGGGTTATGGTGCCCCAACTCATCTTTCACCGGAGTGGTAACTGGCCTGGCATTTCCTGGGGGCTCCCGTGCCACTGAGAGCCCCACCAGGCCACCCACTCCTGGCAGAGTGCAGTTTCAGGTCATGCCCAGGACCATGGAGCTTCCTTGCCAACCCCTACAGCTCCCCCTTACCACTGGGTGATCTTCACGGCAGCCCTCCGGCCAGACGATGTTGCTGCCTGGCCGCCAGCAGCCAAACTGCCCTGCTTATATAGGCAGCCTTAGTCTCAACATGGCTGCCCTCATCAGACACCTGGAGGCTTACGGCTCTAGGCCCTTAAAGGGGCAGGCACCCCCCGGTGCCCTGCCGCGATCATCACCAGCGGCGGGCTTGCACAGTGCCCAGCCACACACATTCCCACATTCTCAGGGAGTGGCAGGCACGTACAGTGCCTAGCCACACCACCCCACTCTCTGGGGCTCTCACCACCACCCCGCTCTCTGGGGTGCCCTAATGCAGCCCCTCATGGGCCTCTCCAGTGTAGCATGCTGCCTCTTGTGGGCCTCAGAAAGTGGCGGCACGGCCAGTGCCCCGCCACACTCTCTACCATGCATACACAGTTAGGTATTTCTAGAGGATTGAATGAAGTGCCCTGTACTTGGTGTAGGGGACAGTGAGGGTTTGTTTTTTTTTCTCCCCACCCTCAAGCTGTTCCTGAGTTTTCAAAAAGGCATTTGGATAACTCTCAAGAAAGTTTTATTTCCCCAACCCTTGTTCTCTTTCCCCAACCCCATTATAAGCAGTCAGATAACATGCAAATCTGTTTCTGGACTGGCTTTTCAGAGTTAAGTTGCACTTTACCATTACTGGATTTATAACTTAATATTATCCTTTACAGTATTACTTGATGAAAAAAGTGTTACTTGGGACACTTATGGCTATAATGGAAAGATTTCTAGATATTTTTGTTAATACATTGTTAATGTTTTAAACAATACACATATTGACTTCACATTTAAATTAACATCAATTTTTATTGACCCTTGAGGTTAATATTAACCTCAGTTTTGACTTAATCTATAATTTTACCACTTGGTTCAATAAATCTTGATGTTCATCTCAAGATAATTCAAACCTGCTTGATATGCAAGACAGTTATTTTATTAAGTCACATTTCAAATTTATTTTTAAAATTGTGGGTAGGCAGAAAGTTATTTACCAAGTCTAGACTGATGTACTTTACCTCACCAAAATATATATTATGAGGCTGTAGAAAATAAAAAAGTCAAACAATTTTGCATAAGAGCAGTCAGTCCCATACCATTGGCTTGGGAAGCATGTCATTTGTCATGAATTAAATATGGATTCAAGAGCAAGTACATGAGATTCCAGGGATGTAAAAAAAAAGTGTCTGTGTGCTCTTACAGATTTAAAAACCTAAAAATCTTTTATTTTAAATCTGCAAAGAATTTTTGGTCTTATTAAAATTCATGTCTATAAAATGTTGAGATTTCACAAATCTAGAAAGATACATGAGGTAGTGTAACATTTTATACAACTAGAGAAAAATCATTCAGAGTATCCCTTAGGAAAACTAAGGATGTGGAGTCACAAAGCTGCCAGAGGTTAAAGTGTCTTCTTTGGGAATGTAAGCAAATAGTCTTTCCACCCTTTCTATCAAGCAGATAGCTCACAAAAGTACAGTTCGCCAACTTCACACTGCAGCTGTTTGTTATGGCAAAATCCTCCTGTTAGATTTGCACACGCTATTAATCTCCAGAAGTGACTAAGCAAAGTCTGCTGTGGACTGACGTGCCTTATGATCTCTTTTTACTCTGCATTTTTATGCCTCCTGTGATTTAGTTAGTGGACTTGCAAAAGCTGGTTCAATTTAGCTGAAAAGGAGTGTGCACTCATTAAATTTTATTCTTTGTTTTACAGTAGCACCTAGAGGTCCTGTCTGAAACAGGGAGCTAGATGTTTTACAAGCACAAAGATAGCCCCCTCCTAAGTTTATAGTCTCATTTTTCAACTTGTTTATTTAGAAAAAAACAACTGGCATTATCATCCCCATTTCACAGATGTGGAATGGAGGAACAAAGAGGTTACGCAGCTTGCTCGAGGTCACCCAGAAAGTTGTAGGATTTTCCTACTCTAAATCTATTGCTCTTTTTACTGTGAAAACTACTCTGTTTAGCCTTCTAATATACAGCCAAAAGGATGCATTTAACATCTGTAAAAAGATGAGGTGTCAGGTATATGACTATTTCTCTGCTTAGAAGAATTTCAGTAAAGTTTTAAAAAGGGATGAATGTAGAAAGCAGATAAATTTATATGTAGGTGAACTGAGAAAGGTTATTTCTGAACTTTTGAAATGTCTTCTCATGAATCCAAAGTACAGATTTAACATTCCTCATTAAAAAAAAACAACACAAAAACCCAAAAATTAAACAAACAAACAAAAAATGCAGCAGAAGCAATCACAGGGCACACCCAGATGAGCATAGACTTTTGTTTCCTTGGGGACAAGTAGCAGCACCTAGTGCCACAGCTACTTGTCCCTGGGGACACCTGTGCCATGTGTGATCTGGCATACGATAGGTTGTCCTGGTAGAGCAGGGGAAGCTGGGGCCAGCAACTGTACCCAGTCTTACCCGAGGTCCTGGGAGCCCCCCAGGGCTGTAGCCATGGCAGGAAGTCTGGCCAGGAGCTGGAGAGTGGCCCCAGCCAGCCAGGCTCTGGTTTGGGATGGTGCATGCTGCTGTCATGTGTACTGCCTCGATTTTGTTTTTTTGGGGTTTTGGCATGGGTTTTGTTGATCCCAGGATCTCCTGGGGTCAACTCTGCCCCCTGTTGCAGGCTAGCAGCGCAGGGAATACCTGCATTGTGGTGTGTAGCGTCACATACAGACAAGTGTGGATATGCAGGACACAGCCAGTGTCAATATCAATCAAACCAAGAGAATCCAGGTGTTTCAAGAACAAGTAGTAAATTTTGTCATTATGACCAAGAAGAAAATGTCATCATTTATTGAAGATGCAATAAAGCAGCTCCTTGGATATTGCAATCTGTACATAGAAAAGTTTGTTTGTTTTTGAGGAGAGAAGAGAGAGCGAGCTTAAATAGCTTTAAAACTCAAAATGCACCAACCTATCAGCTCTTCAGTAGACCAAAACAGATTATACCCAATGTTTTCAAATCCAAGTATCCAAAATATTTAAAGGAGCAAACTAAGACATCAAGTAACCCACTCACAGTAGATTCACTTGAATAGGCAATAGTCCAAAATTTATATCTAGTTTATTTATATCAGCTCTGATGGGAGAAAGCTAATTCTCACTGGGGAAGAAGAAAAAGTATAACAAGCCAGTTACGTAAATGCCTAAATGTAACAGAAACAAACTATGGATACGTTTTGAACTGTACTGTTCTCTGCTATCATCTTGGGCTTTTGTTGCCTATTATGAACATTGTTTACAATAGCAAAACACAAATGTGATCCAGAATGTGGAAGTACACTACTAGCACATGAAGAAAACACAAAAGCAGCCCTCTGAATTTGGAAGCCAGATCACTGGTAAATGTCATATCACTCTGGCCAGGTTTGACTGATCAGCAAGTCTGAAGTTTAGCAAAGCACTGTCCAGACAGAAGAATTTTCTTGTGCATAAATGTGCAATTCAAGGGCAAAGACATTGCTAGATGCTTAAAAAAGAACCAAAAAAAAAACCCGCACACCATGTTAAGTAAAATAATCCAAGAGTCGTCTTTAAAGTAGGCATCAGCAATTTGGTGATTAAGATAATCCTGAGTAGGGTTTTTATTACAGATAAGCAAAAGAGAGAAGGGGACAGGGAGAGGGAGAGAGAGGAGAAAAAAATTAAGGAGAGGGAAGCATTTAGCATTAGATTTACTACCGTATTTAAAAATGCAGGAAATAAAAGACTCAAATGCCCTTTGCTGTTTAGAAAGCTTTGAGAAAAGTTTATTTTAGGTCGCTTTTTACAGGACCTTAAAAGAGAAATGCAAACTGTTATCACTATGAAAGTTATTTGCTTAAAGAGAGACAGGGAATGGAGAAGAGGAAAGTAATGCTCAATAAGCCTATTCATACTAGAAGCAGGAAATGTGTAAAGATTTCTCTCACTTTTGTAACAAATATATCTGTCCTCATTCTCATGTATCACAATTTTGTGGAACTGCATATAAAATAATTCTGTAGCACAAGTATTTTAAATCTGTTGAAATCAGCTGCTAGATTCAAACACCAATGATAAGCAAGGTATGACAATTCTATAATTAAAAAGAGGAGACTTTCCTCCGATTAACACTGCCACAGATTTTTGACACTTGGAACAAGTTGCCTCTACAAGAGAAAATACTATCATCTCACTGTTCAGTGTGTTACGTTCCTCTTATCTGCATAAAACATGATCCCAATATAGTCACCAGCTATATAAAGCATCCCCCAGTGGTATAAATATTAGACTTTAAACCCGTTACTGATCTAATAGTTAAAAACCCAATAACCAAGTAAAGCTCCTTCTGGATCTCAGCGCAATACAAGCAGTGTAGGGAAAGAAAACAACAAACCACGTCCATTCTTCTTTTAAATGTCTGCTGTTTGAAGCTATCCAGAAATGTCTAATGTTACAGTAAATGCTGGATCGGATAATTAATGGGCAAATTAAAAGGTGGCCAAAAATGGAACAAAAAGTGAGACAATGATGCAGGAACAAAAGATAAATATTTTATTTGAGGGGTTAAATCCGAGTTATTTTGCTTAACCTTCTCCCCCCCATGTTTTTTTAAACTATGCTAAATATTTGGTTAGAGAAAATACAGTTAAATTTCTTTGCTAAAATTTTCTTCGAATTGGTACTTAAGACAGTCACACACAAAATGGGCACAGCATCCTATCTCTTCAGATTAATTTGTGTAGCAGGGAATCTACCTCAGACCCTACTATGCTCACTTCTTCAAGCAAGCCTGATCCAGAAACCCAGCCATGGATAAAAGCCAGGCCAGTGGCAAGGGAGTTAAAGCCAGTACACCATGGTACAGCGTGGCTGGGACTGGCTCCCATGAGACCACAGGAGTTCTAGCCCTCTTTTAAAAGAAAGTCAACTGGGAGCACTGGGGGCTCACCTTTCCTATGGAAAGGGAAAGCAAGGGAGCTTACTTGGGATGTCATGTGGAAGCATGGACAAGCTGCCCAGAAGGGAAGAAGAGAGCTCCAGTCACTGGAGAAGGTGGGAGATGAGTCTAGCAACTGCCACTGAACAGGCTCACTGTATCCTAGTAGGGAAATAATCTCAGTTAAGGAAATAAGTGGACTTCCGATTTTCTTCCCAGGTGACTGTGTATGGAGCCTGGAGGGAGAGTAAAAGAAAGCAGAGGGATAAATGCCAAGCCTGATCACTGAAGCCAATTGAGGCCAAGTAAGGGACAAAAATTGTTTGATCGTAGCATGGACTGCATTTTGTGGCTGTAAAAATGAATGAGGCCGATTTAGAAGTGAGAACTGATTACTTAAGATAGACTGTGGCCCACGTTACAAGAGACCCTGAAACCCACTGAAGACTGAGGAATGGGGAAAATTAATTTAAGAGGGCTGTGGGTATGTGAGAAGCTGAAGTTGTCTGAAGGTGAATTAAGATTGATCAATTGGGGCATAAACTACTAAATCACAGGGTTGCAGTTGTGAGAGCCAGTTTATGGAAGGAGGTCAAGTAATCTCAGTGTGGCTGCATTAGTTGAGGCCTAGTTGCCAGTTGTGGCCTAACCAGGAAGAATCTGACAGGCAAAGGCAGCCAATTTGTGTGAAGCAGGGTCCAAATTACTCTGAAGGAGACTGGGGCTACAATGCTTTGATAGACTGAGGTTGATACCAGGCCCAGTTGAGGATAAATTTTCATTGTATACTCATTTAGCAAAAATTAAATTTTTTTAATTGACAGAGTCGGGATCAAATTCTGGTAACATCAGGGAGACCAAATCCCAAAAGAAGTAGGCACAAACCCCCCCTCCCAACCAAACAAACACCACCCTCATTGGAAATTGACCTGCAGCTCAGAGGAACCATTTTGACAAATCAGGGTGTACGGGAAGAGGAGCCCTGAAGGAGGTCTACTTTAGGAATGTATACTAGTTGGATGCACTAACTAGGCAGCCACTCTCTCTGTTTGTAATAGTAACATCACAGTGTGGCATGTGATAAATCAGCGAGCACCGAAAAGAAAGAACAGGAAGCCTCCACTATCACACCTAGCAATCCCATATTACTCGCATAACAATTTGATAGCATATGCAGGTGCCCAGAAACTAGAATTCACATTCAAGGCTAGTTCACAAAAAACTACTACTTACTGGGAGCATCTACAAAAGACGTTTACTGTGGAGTAGGCCAATTAACTCTGCAATAAAGATTTCACATCTATACATGTGGCCCTACTAGGTACAGGAAACTAATAAACTCTGCCAGAGGATAATACTTGTCCATACAAATATTATCTTGCTACAGTTTTTCACTCTGCTGCAGCACATGTGTAATGCTAACAAAGCTGGCTAGGGCACAAGGATGCTTCAGTGCAGGGACTGCCTACCTGCTAGCCCAGCACTGGAGCATCTTTGTGATCCAGCCAGTCCCTCTGCAGGGTGTTGAGCCAGGTCAGACTCATCTTGGGATTACTTACTTTCTACACCTTCATCCAAGTCCGCGATGAAGATGTTGAACAGCGCAGGCCTAAGGACCGAGCCTTGGAGGACCCCACTGCTCACATCTCTCCAGGTCAAGTACGACCCATCAACCACCACTCTCTGGGAGCGCCCCGTCAGCCAGTTTCTGACTTACTCAACCATAGAGGGGTCAATGCCACAGCTCCCCATCTTTTTAATGAGGATGGGGTGGGAGACCATGTGAAACACCTTCCTGAAGTCTAAAAAGACTACGTCGACGAGGGCACCCACATCCATGGATTTGGTCACCTGGTCATAGAAGGCAACCAGGTTGGTCTGACAGGACCTACCCTTAACAAACCCGTGCTGGTTGCCCTTCAGCATAAGGTCCCCTGCCGGTCCCTCACAGATGTGGGACTTGAGAATTTTCTCAAAGATCTTCCTTGGAACAAATGTTCTACTGCCCTTGAACACAAATCAATATGTGTTTGATAAACACTGTGTATTTATAAAGAGAGGCTTAACAGCTATGCTGAGATTTCTAGCTCTATAGTCCATATTTGTTTCTATTCATAGGAGAGATATCCAGTATCTTGGCCGAGGGCAGCAATAAAGTCCGTGTCTGATGACAATCTTCTTGTATTATTAAATTTGTTTCTTTAGATGTTGGGCTTCCTCAGGTCTCATTTCATTCCAAAAAGATATTCTATTTATTGTGCAAATGTGAGAATATTAAGCAGAAATGATTAGTAGAACATTTTAAAGGCTCAGTTGTAAACCCAATAGCAAAATAACTCTCATACTTCATGGAGGAAACACTTGAAGGCCTGGAACAATCTCTTCACTTTATAGCACGGTTGGTTAGGTGGATTACAGTGGTGTTTCTTCAAAGCAGACAGTGACCTCTTATTTAGAAGAGGCGGGATAATGGACTATCAGTCTGATACCCAATATGGCAATACCTATGTAAATATCATCATCAGCAAGATCACCTAGTGCTTATGAGACTCCTTCAAGAATCAGGACCTGTATACATTGTGCTAGGTTCTGAACAAATAGAATAAGATAGTCCCTGCTCCAAAGATCTTAAAATCCTAGGTTAAAGTAGTCAACTTTATTTGCCAACTCATTTAAAACACATATTTTTTGTCCTGTGATGCACTGGAGATCTGCCACTTCACAGCAGACTCAATTAATTGAGACTCAATTAATTGAGTCTGCTCCGCATGTGAGATGCCGCACACTGTACAACTGAACATGATGCAACATAAGTGGCAAAATGCATGTTAGCACACAGAAAATGGCAGCAGTGCACTTTTGTGCTTTAGTTAAAGTGTCATTTTCTCAGTGCTGATGCACATTACACTGCTTATACAACTGCAAGCATTGCAGTGCCAAGCACTTTTCAGAGGTACTGCAGTGCTTCCATGTGTAAAAATGCCTTCATCAGAAGCAGTCTGTTGCACTACAAGCAAGAGTCTGCAGGCAAGATCAAGAGCTCTGGTCACTGTTCATTTCAGTAGAATGGGAGGAAAGAATGCAAGCTGCTTTTTAATCCATCATCCTTTTAATCCCAGGTCAGCATAGTACAGCTATGGTTTGCATGGCTTGGCAAACTAGTTTTACAGCAATCTGTACACTGCAACCAGCCCAGTGTAAAACTATTGTAGCTCAACCAAATTAGTCTTTTTGCTTTAAATATAAAATGATTTCTCTCCATCAGCTACCAGAATTCTGCTTATATAATGCTCCTGAATTAAAGTGGGGTTTCCATCGACACTGATCCCTGCCAATGAATCAGAAATAAAACATTACCATCAGCTTAGCTGATATGACTGCAAGATGGTCATAGAGACATGAGGTCTTCCAAGGCTGTTCTTACAGGTTACCTTGAAACCATCCTAAATCTGTGGAATGTTGGGCACTGTTAGTTAAAGTTAGAAGTTTCCAAACAGTTGTAGGTTAAGGCTTAATGCCATCTCTGATCTGTACAAGCGACTTGTCATGAGAGCAGAGGTGGGATAAATAGGGTCTGGGGGGCCAGATCTGGCCCATAGAGGGACTGTCTGGCTTGTGGCAGGTCCCTTGGTCACACCTGGCCCAGGGACCATGTGGCCTGTCCCACCACCACTGGGAGTGCAGCAGGGTTAGGGCAGCTTCATACCTGGACTGCATTTCTAGGCCAACCAGGCAGTAGCAGATCCTTCTAGATGCTGCTGCTACTGGACTCCAGTCCTATGGTACTGGCTAGGACCAGTGTAAACAGCCACAATATCATCCCACCCTGCACACACTACAGACTTGCCTTGGCTGGAATGGACCAACTTTGGACCAGGTGGAACTCAGCCACAATCCCACCCATGGCCCACCCCACCAGCCCATGCTGAGCATCAGAAGCCAGGCAGAAGCTACTGCTCAGTATGTGCGGGGGGGGGGGGAGTGGCTGCCTCCTCCCTGCCACTACCAGGCCCTTCTTGATGCAGCCACTTGGAGCCCACTGGGTGGCCCAGAGACAGCAGAAAGGAGCCACAGGGCAGCCCAGATATGGGCTCCAGGTGGCTGCAGCAAGAAGGGTCTGGCAGTGGTGAAGGGGAGGCAGCTGCCTTTCCCCACCAGCCCCTATGCCTAACAGCTGCTTCTGCCTGGCCACTACCACTGCTCAGCATGAGCAGGTGGTCCAGAACAGCCTTATGGTGGCTGGGGTCAGGTCTATGTGTGTGGGTTCCAGCCGGTCCCATCCAGCCAGAGTGAGTCTGGAACAGGTGTAGGGAGGGCCAGGGCTGGGACTGAGGCTGTGCACTCATCTGCTGCCGAGTGGTGGTGGCAGGGAAAAAAAGCTACAGGGTATATGAGTACTGACTGGCCTGCAGCAGTTCCCCAGAACTGCCTATGTGGCCCATGGGCCCAAATAATTGCCTGCCTCTGTACTAGAGGGTCCAATGAGCAGAGACATGGCCAGCTGCCAAGACTCTATCCTTCCTTTGGGAGCAAAGCTCCAGGGGTTACTTGCAGCATCAGCAAAAATCCTAGAGAAGCATGTTTACCTAGTCCCCATGCTCACAGTATTTGGTGCTAGGCAGCTCTTTTCCCCCTGCTCCCTGAGGAGCACAGGTGGCTGGAAAGGAAAGCTATTCCACCCCTGAAATTCTCCTGGTTAGGGAAGAGATGCCCAGATGTCAGAAAATATTTAGTCCTTTGAGAGAAGGCCTGTAGGTCTGGATAAAGGTGAAACAGAGAAACCATCTCTCTAGCCTCAAGTATAATCTTGTAATTTTGAAAGGCTGATTCCCAGATGAGAGAATAGAACATGAGATTTGGGTTAAAAAGACTCAGAGGCAGTACTGGTAGATGCAAGGTTAACTTTTGACAAAGGCAATTTGAATGTGCCAAGCAAATGAAGTCATTCAGTCCAGATTGAAGATCACAGAGGAAAAAGAGTGTTTGGATACTATGGACCTTAAAAGAGGATCCAGAAAACCTGCCAGACAAGAGAGCTGAGGCAGAAAGTTGTGGAGCTGAAAGTAACAGTCCACAAAAATGCAACATATGGTGAGGTGAGCATCATAAGCCAAAAAACAAGTTCTGAGGCAGATAACGTTACTTTGAAAGAGTTTGCAACCATAAGCACAGTGAACACAGAGGGGACACAGATGATAATATATCACCATTAGTTTACGGAGTTGTCCATGACAGCAATAGACAGCATGATAACAGAAGGTGTTACTAACAACCTCAAAGGAAACTTTATAATTGACAATCATATATTGGACTTATAGTAGGTACACAAGTCAACATGATGCCAAAAAGAACGATATTGGCACCAAAGCACAAATACTAGGCATTAGAAGAAAAATGGTTAAATTATTGAGCATGGTCAAATCTAGGATTTTGAAGAGGTGGGCACAGATGGTGTGGTGCCTAACACAACACAGATTCCTCTAGTTAAAGAAACACTAGAAGCTTTACCAAATATGCCTAGCACTGAATAATATAGTTTAAGATAAAGCAAAAAACTAATAAAAGCTTTAGTGGAATGTTTACTAATTTGCTTGATTAAATATATTAAGTTGACTCTGTTTTACCTAGCTTCTTGTGCATGTTAAAAGATTGTTTCATTAGTCCTGTAGTCATTACAGTTAGATGTACATCTCTTATTCAAATTCATAGAATAAGATCTGCCCCATTAAAGGAAACAAACAAATAAAAGTAAACCATGGGTTTGGCCTTGCAGGCCGGGACTGAGGGGCTGCAGGGAGCAGGAAGAGGATGGCCACAGGCAGGGGGAGCCATGTGCATGTGTAGGACAGGCTGAGATCAGCTTAGCCTCACCCCCTTCCCCAGGAGGAGGTAAAGATGATCCCCACCTGGTTCACCAAGCTGCAGTGCTTTGAAAAGCAGGGCAACCCCAGCTGTGGGCAGGGCAGTGTCAGACTAGGTCACTGTGTCCCCCTTCCTCCCCCATCTCTCACCTGGTGGGGCTGGGCCTCAACCTATGCCAGCCTGGCAAGCCTGACTGCATGGGAGTGAAAACCCTCCAGTAGAGATCATTTCCCCCACCCCACCCCAGGCAGACCCTGGCTGGCAGGGGAGGGGAAACAGTGCCCAGTTGGGCTGGTGCATTTGCCACTGCCCCCTGCCTCCCAGGTCAGAGCCAGACAGGCCAGGACTAAGCAGATCCCAGCCCAGCAAGCCAAGCTGAGTCAGAGTAAAAAGCCTCCAGTGGGGGTCTCTCGACTATCCCCACCCCCACCCCCACTAGGTAGATCCTTTCTGCAGTGGGGGGGTGGGGGGGGAGCAGTGCCAGGCTGGGCCAGTGTGTTCCCCCATATCTCACTTTCCCTCTTGGACATGGAGGGATGGGAAGGGGGTGAGGCTGAGCTGATCCCAGCCTAGTAAACTGGACTGCAGGAGAGCAACCCCACTTCCCAGTGGGGTGTTTCCCCCAACCCCCTATCAAAGGCATAGGGCTGGGGAGGGGGCAGGGCTGAACCAATCAGAGCCCTGCTAGCCAGGCTGTTAAGGGTGAAAAGCTACACCGTGGGGGCTTTTCTCAGCCAGGGGGCCAGGGCCAGATAGTGCATTCTCCCTCCCTACCCCACTCAGAAGCAGGAGCTAGGGAAAGATTTTTTGGTGGTGCTCCTCTCCCTGTAGGGAAGTGTGAGGCGGGGGAAGTGTTGTGTGTCCAGCAGCCAATCAGGCCTGGGATGTCATTGGCCTAACACTGCTAAACCAAGCCATCTGACCATGAGGATGCAGGCTCCTTGCTTGAGCTAGTGCAAAGTTCTGCCCATCTCGGCCACCCAAACACTGAATGTCAGTTCAGTTTGTTATTGGTTCAAGCCACACAGCTTAGAAAAATCTGTGACGATTGAATCAATTCTGTCTCAGACTTTTTGAACCTCTGTACTTAGCCATGAAGTTCTTCAAAATCCTTAACTTCCATCACTTGAAAGAGTTAAGAACCCTCAGCCTAATTGAATAGGAAAATGCTTTCTTATCGTGAGAAAACTGTTCTTGATCAGTATGATCCTTTCAAAGTTCACCAAGTTAAACCAGAGACCAAATCACATCACTCCAAAGTAACCAGTAGCCAAATGATTAAGGCAGTCACCTATAATATGGAATCCGTGGTTTAAATCCCTACTCTGTTCCATTTGGGCCAGAGCCTTCAGTTTCTCACATGCTGCAGTTGCAATTGCCAACACCTTCTGGCCAATAAGGCATGAATTTCTTTCAATCTTTCCCCTGGTGGAGTTACTTCAATGGCTATTGAACTAGTCACAAAGTAGAGCAGAAACTCAAACCTGGGTTTCCTGCATTCAAGATGAGAGTCTTAGAATCAGTTCAATAGCCCAATGGTTTTGAAACCCAAAGGATAATATGGCCACATCAAGATGAAAAGGGGAGTCTAGTTTGTGGTGCCACTAACTGCATGCATGGAATATTAAAACATGCCCCATGTTGCAAATTTACAGCACAGTGGCAAAGTTTGCTACTGGAATTTCTTGGATTTTTTTTGTTTGTTTTTTTGCCACCAGGAAAAAAAATGGCATAGAGCACACTACAATAGCATGTGCCAGAATAAATGGGTGCTTGAGATGCTCCAGCGAGTCATTATGCTGCTTTTGCACCCCGGCTGCTCCTAGCCAGGAGAAGCTGGTCAAGGGCAGTTTGCCCACAGCAGAACAATTTGTCCAAAGCAGATGTGTTGAGGGGCATGCACTGAGGCTACAAATAGTAGCAGCACAAGGTAGTTCAGTAGTTTGTGCAGCTACTATTTTTGCCACTGCCAGCACACACCCCTGCTTGTCTGGACATGCAGAGAGACCAACTCTTTGTCTACCAATTAGGAGCAGAAGGGCAATGTAGGGAAGTGAGCTTAGATTTTTCTGTGTACCAGATGATCACCTGAACACTGGCGATTGGCTAGTCTGGTATCAGGACTTCTCCCGTCTTGATAAGAAATTCATTCATAGAACTGAGAAACCTTTTGCGATGAGAAGTTTTCTGAAAGCTGCATAAAATCCCCAAAAAAGGTTTTGGTTTCATGTCATCAAGAAAGTCATCATGAAACCCCCAACTAGTTCCACTTAGTACCATGAGGACAGTACGCCAAGAAACAAAAGTTTCTCTTTGAATGAAAGGATACTAGGACAACAACAACAACAAAAATGACCCTCTCCTTAAGCCAGTCCTAAATATTTTGTGAACTATACCGGCCAGCTCTAGCTACTTCAAGTGATAGCTGCTTCTGCTTTTTTATTTTAGATTTCTTTTCCTTTCTTTGAATTGCTTCAGGTAAAGACCTAAGGATATAACCTATATTAAAGATTTAAGATCCTTCTGCATTCTGCTCTATTCTTGTCAGTATCAACATTACTAATTTTGCTATCCCTCCCAGACACAGGATAGTTTTGTTTTTTGTTTTTTTAAGTGGCAACACTGAGATATCATATATTGCATATTCAGTGCACTCACAGTTCAACTTAGCAAAGCATTGAAGCATATGTTTAAAGTCAAGTGTATGATCAAGTGTTTTTTATATCAGAATGGCTTGCCAAATCAGATAGTTACATTGAAGCTAAATCCTCCTTTGCCTGGAATCAGTGGGAAATTTGCCAATGACTTCAATGGGAGCAAGAGCAATACATCTCCAGCTGAATCAGGGAAGAAAAAAAATCGATTCTGTTCCAAACCAAATCCATACGAAAGACCCTTTTATATTTTATACAGCCCTCTTTAGGGAAGCTGCAACAAGCTGCTTAGAGTTTCAAACTCCGATGAACAAGTCCCTCTAGGCTCACTAAGAAAACTCACATACTACTGTTCAATCGTTATGCTCAGGATAAAAAAAAGCAAGCCAGAAATCTGCCAATAGTTATCTATTTATATTTGGAAAGCCAGTCATTTTATCTGAATGCAAGAGAATTCAGGGGAAAGACTTTGCAAGCTCAGAAAGAAAATGCTTGATTTATTAAACATATTGAAGTATTTAATATCTCTTCCCACCCATTCATATTTCTCCTTTTGACTTACTCTAATTAAGCTCTCACTGGGATCACAAATTGGAAGAGGAGGAACTTTTTTCTTCTTTTTGTTTAAAGAAAAGAAATGGCTCTCCCGGCAGGTTTCTCCAAATGCTCACAGTTTTGCTCAAATAAAAGACCTTTGAAATAAATCTGTAGTGAATCATCCTACACTACTCTGAAATTTTTCTAACATCATCTCTGTGGGTACTCGCATTTGGAGGGTTTTTCACGCAAAATCTCACTTGCTATTTTCATCCAACTATGGATATCAGGAAAAGGGGAGCACACTCAGAACCTGATACTCATCATCAAGGATGCATTCCCAGCCTCACTTTGTTGTTAAGGGAGACAGCCATAACTCCAGTTTAATATCTAACTATCTATTTAAATTCAATGGCAAGATGTTTTCACTCTAACTTGATGGACCACTCCACCATTTAATTTCTAAATTTATTTTTCACAGTTAAAAGCACTTGTAGTGATACTGGATGAAAGCTAAACAGGAATTACCTCTTCAAATTAAGTCCAAACTAAAACAAGAGACACCAGTAAATAATATAGAGCCTAAAGCAAATGAATACTCAGGTGCTGTAACAACATAGTGCCTTTTGTTATGCCGAAGCATCAAGAAATAAAAAACAAGACAACCTGAGAACTGGAATACAAGTTTTTGAAAATATAAGGGTACATGTTAGAAAGTAAAAGTTTCATCAAAATAAAGAGGAGCAAACTGAAGGATTGTTTAAAACTAGAAGTGAACCCAAATTCAAATGGTTTCATTTTGTACCATCTCCCCCAGTACTTTAAAATAACCAATGTTTTTCTTTGTTTCTGGCTGGAACCAGAAGCTGGGGAGGAAGGAAGAGGAGGGAAAAACCTACTTAGGAACAGACTTCAAAGTGAAGTTTTCAGACATGGTTGCTTACCTCACTGAAGTCAGTATGAACAGTGGGGTCTGAACGCATCATCGGAGGAAACAGACCATTTTAGGCTCCAGTGCTGCTTTGTAATCCACACAGCTGTGCAGCTGCACCTGCAGGGAATCCCATTGATTGAGGCCAGTGAAGCTTGGGCACCGCAACAGTCTTGCCTCATCAATCATACTGCAGGATCAGGGCCTTGATTAGTTGCCTGAATGTTGATTTAGGTGCTTCAGTTTATTTTAGTCTACTGATTCTAATTAAGTTCTTATTCCCATTACCTGTGAACCTCACTTTATATGAGAACTAGTCATATGTCCACATCATCAAGGAAGAAAACAGGGACCATAAATTAAGAGACCAGCTGTGCTAGTTCAATCCCTTGTATTACATATTCACCACTATTTGATATAAAAAATAAATGTTACTAAACTCCTAACAGAGAGCTTTTCTGCTTAGACATACTGCAAGGGACTGGGAAAGTCTATAGTATTCAAATGAATTGAGTTTTTATACCACTATATCAGGGGCATTTGGCTTATTCTGTGCAATAGAATGTGTAAGTGTTCTCTCCTTGTAATAGTGCGTTGTGTTCTGGGCACTTCTACCTCTGAAAGTGGTAAGCAAACTGGAAGGAATTGTTGCTGACTGCTAGTTCTTGGCTCAGTACAAAGGCAGACATTTTCTCTCCTCCAGAGTATTTCAGATCTAAGATGCAGACACAATACAAGTTTAGACAGAAGAGCAACAAAAGTCATTGAGAAGCCGGAGGCAAAGAGCTAAATGCTGTGCATAAGACATGGCAAGCAAGAGGAACACAAATAATAATGATTTGGGTTGAGCTTGCTCTGGTCTTAAGCTGCTAAAACCTGAAAGCAGAATTTGGCTATAGGCTTACTAATTACCGAATTATGTGTCTAACCAGGTTGCCATAGACCATTCAGTAAAACTATTCTTTTCAAACTCAACAATTAGATTTCTTCCACCTATCTTCACTATGCAGCCTAAAAACCATCTCAGAGAAAATGAAAGGGCTCTGTATCAAAGGGATCCAGCAGTGCCCCGGATACCACCTTACAGCCAAGTCTTGAGTAGAAATCCTTTTGTCCCCTGTCCATCTATCTTTTGCCATCTTTCTTGTCAGGATAACAAGAATTCACACTTTTATCTGGTGTTCATTTCTCCATTCACCAGTTCTTTCTCAATTTAGGACTCATTAGACTTTGGCCTCTTTGGCCAAGTCCAGATGAACAAGGGCGCATGCTTGCAGCAGTACAAATAGTAGTGGTGCCAATTTCTGCTGCTATGTTGTGCTGCAGCACATGCCCCTGCATATGCACTTTGTTGCAGGACACATTGTCCCATAGTTGGCAAATTGTCCATGCTCAGCTCTTCCTGGCTCCCAGCATACTGCTCTGACCAGCCTCCATGTGCTGCAGTAGGGGCATGCTGGGTTACAGGGTACCACAGTGCGGAGCTAGCCAGCAGGCAGCCCCCACACTGAGACACCCTACACCCCAACCAGCCAGGGAGTAGCACATGGAGGCAGGGAAGCAGCCAGCCTAGGTCTGCCTGCTCCTCATCCTGCACTCTGTGCCTGGCCAGGACACAGTGTGCTTCAGTGTGAGGATGAGTGGTGGGGAAAACACGCAGGGTCTCCACATTTGACCTGGAGCATGCTATTTTGGCATGCTTGGCACTGGTTTTCTGGGGGGTTTTTTACAGGGTTTATTTTTGCTACCAGGATTTTCTGATAGGAAATTTTGCCTCTGTACTACACATTAGCAGCACTCTGAATGGTTTAATGTGCAACACATGCATTTTGTGGTGCCTGGATTGTCATTTCCCTACCTTACAGGAAGGGAAATGTAGAAGAAGGGCCCAACTTGAATCTCTCTGCTAAGATTCAGCCAAGAGACCCAATATAAAGCAGCAGACAATCATTTCTTCTTACCCCTTAATATATTCCAGGCTTGCTGTCATATAACACAATACATGTTTTTTTCTCCAGGTAAAAATAACAAAATAGCGTTACTAATACGCTGAGAGCCTAGGGCTATATTAGGCAGTTTAAAAACAAGGCAAAAACAAATATAGCTTTATTGGAATGCATATTAATTTACCATACATTTTGCATTAAAAACAGAACAAATTAAACAAAAATAAAGCAAATATATTGTTTCATTAGTTCTGTAATCATTAGAATGTACATCTCCCTCAAATTCATAAAACATAATCAAGCTTTCTTGAGCATCTTGACAATGCATCTAATATTTCATTGAAACCTATTTCCACACCTGAGTTTGTGCTTTTAGCTAGAATTAAAGTAGGCTGCAGGGCTGTGAAATAGGAGCTATATTACTAGGAGGAACTAAGAGACAGCAGAATTGCAGAGGAAAGAATAGCTTAATTACTGGAACACTAACACTATTGAAAAGGAGAGAGGGTCACTAACAGTTAAGACATGAAGAGTTTTGAAGGAATCAAGTAGATTATAATCAATCATGAAGTCAAGTGACTTTTTCACTGCTGATAGCATAAAAATGCTGCAGTCACTACCAGACAGTTTGTTTCAAACTTTGGGTGGACCAGGAATCAAAGGGTGGTTCAGCTACACCACTGCATCTCCCCTGGATCTGCCCCCAGCCCGTGCTCTGAATTACAACTGCATATTATTATTACATTGACTTAGTCAAAGGGGCTAGGGACAGCTATTCAAAAGGCCAGAGCCTGAATTGATTCAACCTTTGAAGGTTAGTTTAATTTGTCTAGGTTGAACCAGTTTGTAACAGCACAGACATTCCCTCTGGACTGAGCCAATGAGGGCACATGCCTGCAGTTGCTCAGGCCAAGGGCCAGGGGGTGCTAGAGCAGGCCCTCACCTGCAGGGAAGCTGTGCTGGAGGGGCATGACCAGTCTGGGCTGAACTGGCCAGAGAGGGGTTTAATTCCCCACCCCCCCATCCCACCGGCAGGGACCCAGCCCAGGTCTGCTGGGCACTCCCCGCTCACTGCTGCAGTGGCAGGGTGGCTTGGCCCCTGAGGCAGAAGGGGAAGAGAGGGGGGTTATTTTCCCCTCTACCCCCACTGCTCCCAGGGGACCAGAGCTGGGTCTGCCTGCCCCAATTGCCATCGCCACTGGGCAGTGGAAGAAGATCCATCCTAGTCCAGAAGCTGGAGGGAGAGGGAATAACCCCCATCCCCACCCCCCACAAGGGGCCCTGGTAGCTGGCATCTGGCCTTGCCTCCATCCCATCACTGCAGCAGGAGGGGCAGGGCCCTTGGTGGGGGGCAGCAGATCCTGTCACAGTGTCAGGGAGTGTAAGCTGCTTTCTGGAGGAGGCACTGTGCTATGGGGCCAGCAAAGCTGTGGTAGACTGTGCGTGGCAGCACCAGGGCCCAGAGGGGCCCAGAGCCCTCCAAGACCACCCCCCACCCCCAGTGCCATGGTCAGTAGCAGCTTTCCTGACCTGCAGTGTGCCTCCACCCCCACCTCCAGGAAGAGGCTTGCACTCTGGAAAAGTGTAAAAGGGGCACTGTCCCTGTCACAGTCACTACTCCCTTCACTGTTCCAGTGGTTGGATGGGGGTGGGATGGGGGCAGACACTGCTGGCAGGGCCCCTTGGGGGGCAGGAGCTGGGTTCATTCCCCACTCTGCACCTTGGGTACATCAGAAGGGTCTGCCCAATCTATTTGCTGCTGCTGCTTGGTCTGTACTCCAGAAAAGCAGCAGGATAAGCCCCTGGAGGGAGTGGGGAAAGTAGGGGGCAAAAGGGGGGTTATCCCATCCCTTGCCCTGGCACACAGCGAGCGGCAGCAGCAGTCAGGCTGGGCAGATCCCACTGCAGTGCCTCAGGGACAGAGTGAGGAATAACCCATACAAGAGGCCCTGCCGGAGGCCACTGGCTCCACCCCCACCCCTGCCTGGCTCCTGTCACAGTTTCCCAGAGCATGAACATCTTCCTGGTGGGGGGGCCATGCTGCAAGGGTGGGGAAACCTGATACTGACCACGAGGCTAGGGGGAGCGGAGGGCAGTCTTGCAAGACTCTGGCCTCCTCCAGGCCCTGGTGCTGCCACGCTCAGTCTACCACAGCTCTGCCTGAACCATCTTCCCTTCAGTTTCCCAAATGCACATCCTATTGTCAGCTACTCTATATAAGCAGCTCTTTTTTTTATAAACTGAGGCTGTTGGACTGCTGGAGGAAGGGATGGAAGGGAAAGAGAGATTAGTTAGAGCACATTTTCTATTTCTACAATCTGCATCTCCCTGCCCTTTTTCTATCATCTCTGCTTGTTTACTTCCCTAGTCATGGAGAATCCTTTCTCTAACAGTACTATGGTTTCCACTCTCCTTATTTTGCTCAGATGCAAGACACTCCCTCTGCTCCTGACTCACTTAGCTACACTTCCTTGTGATTTCTATAGGTTAGCCAAGCATTTCCTCCTCTGTTCTTCTCTTCTTATGACTCAAAGTTATCAGATGTTGAGTGGTTGATAAGTGCAGTGTCCTTGAAAGGACTGGTCTGAAAAAAGTGCAGATCCTGTGCAGAAAAAGAAAAATAACAATGTTCTCTTTCCCTCGATTTGGAGACATGGTCATTATCATAGCCTTTTCCCTGTATTATGGGTCATGGAGATGGCTGGTAATTTTTTAACTTGCTTCCACTGCATCTTGTCATGATGATGTTATTAACCCTCTCAGTATTTCAAGACTATTTGGGGAGTGATTGGCTGATTCTTGTAGATTGTGAAGCTAATTGTGGTTTTTTATATGCCACAGTTCAGGGAAGGCGGTAGCAGGCAAGGTTTTTATAAACCTTGGATCTAGTTTTGGGAAGGAGGGCATGGGAGGCTCAGGTTAGTGATTGTAGTTGCATACTGAGGGCAATGCTTTCACTGGAGGAAAGGATAAAGCTGATCTTTGTATCAGAAAGCAAAAAATGTGCAGGTTTAGACAGGCTAAAGGAAACCCAGTAAGATATGCTTTGATGTTACTCATAAGAAAAGTCTTGTCTGACATTCTGCAAGACTAGAAAGACAAAGTTACTTTTTCTAGAAAGAGTGACAAGGTAGTACAAAATAGAGCATTTTTCTGTATCATTCCATTTTATATCCCCTACAGACATTCACAGGGCTTGTAGTGCAATAAATGAAGTTTTGCAATGATTGTTCAGAAGGGTTAACAATGACCTTTTTGCTTTATGGCTGCCTTACTATCTCCATGCAGTTTCAGATTTCTTAAATGGTTGTTATTTACTCCTGCACTATTAAGTTCTGTGCAGGCCAAAAGTGCTTTGAACATACCAGCATGCTTCTGAAAAGCTGTTTTCCACTTGAAAAGTGCTTAGGAAATACAATGCTATGATACAATGCGTTCAAATGTATTTCACATGCTATCAAACTGTTGCTCCAGAAAGGAGCATTGATTAGATTCTGAGATAGATAGAGTAATTAACCTTGTCCTAAATTGGCACCATACTTAAGGGTATTTCTTTTATACAGGTTTATTTTTAATGTGGCACTCTGAGAAGGGAGCAAGGTCAGCGTTTGGGGCTGATAAGAGGTACCCACAGCACACACTCAAGAGTAGGAGCTAAAAACCAGAAAAGGTGAGGGAGTGTGGACAGGCACTTGAGAGAGAATGACCTACTGAATTCCCAATGTTGCAATATTCTGAATCAGCCTTCTCCCAGTGTGGTCACCATTCTGACCATGATACGGTCAAGATGGAGGTTGCTACAGTAAGATGGCAGGAGGACAGGTTGTGAAAGAGCCTGGCTGGATCCACCGCAGCTTGCAAGAAGGGGAGGGCTAGAATTTGGAAGGTTAGCTCACATCTACCAGTGCAAGTGCAGGAGAAACAATGACCATGTGTATAGCATATCATGCAGAAGGTAGATCAGGGTGCCATTGGAGGGTCAGGTTAGTGGCATAGAAACCAGTTACCTGCTTCAGAGAGGCATGAGCTTCCATAAGCAACAGCTTGCTTTGTCAGATACTATGAATGGACTGACATACACATCATAGCATGTAATACCAATTCCTTGTGATAAAAGGACATCCAGTCAGTCAAAAGAAAGACACTAACGGGCTGAGTTCTTCTCCCCAGGGGCAAAAAATGGGGTACCTGCTGGGCTGAAAGGTTGAGTGTGCATGCCGTCATGTCTGGGGAATTGGCTTTGAGGTAGGACCCAGAGAGTGATAGTCAAAAGAAGTGAATTATTATGGTACTCTGTGACCAGTGGTGTCCTTGGATTTGTATTCTTTAACATGGTTATTAATAATGTGGACACAGGTTTCAGAAGCAGATTAGCCAAGTTCACTGATAAAAATACACTTTGGGGTAGAGTGTCCACATCTGAGGATAGGCTGGTGATCCAGGCTGACCTTGATAGGCTTAGAAAGTGGGAAGATAAAAACCTGATGACATTCAATATGAATAAATGCAAGGTGCTCCACCTCGGGGAAAAAACCCGCACATCACACTTATAGGCTCAGCTGTGCTAGGCTTGCTAGCACCATTGCCGAAAGGGACTTGGGGGTCATGATTGACCACAAGATGAACATAAGCCACCAATGCAATGTCACAGCTGGTAACGTGAATAAAACTCTGGCTTGCATCCATAGATGCTTCTCAAGAAAATCTCAGGATGTCATCTTCCTGCTGTACTCAGTCTTGATGAGGCTGCAGCCGGAGTACTGCATCCAGCTCTGGGCTCCCCAATTCAAGAAGGATATAGAGAAGCTTAACAGAGTCCAGAGGCAAGCCATATGGATGATCAGAGGGCAAGAGAAAAGGCCTTATGATGAGAGGCTGGGAGCCATGGGACTCTTCATCCTGGAAAAGCGCTGGCTCAGGGGTGACCGGGTGGAAGCCTATAAGTATATAAGGGACGTACATCAGGATCTGGGGCAACAACTGTTCACCAGATTGCCCCAAGCGATGACAAGGTCTGACATTCATAAATTCCTCCAAGACTATTTTAGGCTGGATTTATTTACTGTCTGAGCCCCCAAGGCCTGGAATAGACTTCCTCCAGAGGTGATGCAAACACCTACTCTGCACACTTTTAAGAAACTTCTGGATGCTTATCTTGCTGCAATCCTTTGACCCTAGCTGACTTCCTGCCCCTGGGGCAAAGGGCTGGACTTGATGATCCTCCAAAGTCCCTTCCAGCCCTAAAGTCTATGAAATCTATCTTTCCACTCATCTCAGATACCTGATGTATCCTCACCCTTTTGTACTGCAAAGAGGTCCTCTTCTTCAGATGCCACTTCATCATCAGAATCAATGCTGGTCCCAAAGTCCTTGCTATCCTCTACTGTAACTTAGTGCTAGTTTCTCAAGACTAAATCCTGTCCAGCTTCTATTAATATAGGCTGAGATAGAGTAAGCACTTTCAAGGGTCCAGCCTCTGCTATTCTTGTAAGCCACTTTCAGGTCCTTATTCTTGTTCTGTCATTACTCTGCAACCAGGTTGTGACCCTGTAGCAATTGCCTATAAATATCCCTATTGAATGTTACTTTCTAAGGACTTCCTGAACCTTTGCCTTTCTTAGGAAGAACGGAAATCCAGAAGCTGGCAGGTGCAATGTCACAGCACAATAATGCTACCAATAATTAATACACCGATGCTGACTCCAGATTCATGTACCTACATATGGATGGATCCTGACTGCATGTCAGCATTTTAACGAGGAGGCGGCAGCTGTTTAGTATGACCTTTGAGCAGTAGAGATAAAAAGACTGGTTGGTTCTGGTGGCACATAAAACAGTTTGAGATGACATCTGGAGGACCATCAAAATAGTGGCCAGTTCAGATGAGACTGAATTAACATTCATACACTGTAACATAATGCTCCATGAAATAGGAATATAAAATGCACATTATCTTACCATTTAATACATACAAAGAATTGCGTTTTGTGGATACAGGTCATTTCAACATACAGAAATTAAGCTGAGTGAAAACCAACTTTCCCCCAATTGCATGTTGTTTGCAAACAAGCATACAAGCTTAATTGTTGGGGGAATAACCAGAAGTCTTTTCGAAAAATTGTATTGATGTCTTACTCACTTCCCCCAAAATTACTATTTTTTGCTATTATTGGATGAAATTTTCCTCAGTCATTGCCCAACATCAGCTTGAAAGGATAATTTTGCCCAAACTACTTTTAGACGGTTGCATGTGAATTTATTTATTAACATAAGATGCACAACAATTCTAATGACATGTTTGAATTTCTTCCGTACTGTTTACAAAAAAGCTGTAAGCCAGGTTTCAGATTTATTCTGTGCACATTTATCCACAGCAGCACCTAGTAGAATGCAAATCAAGAGACCACATAGCTGCAGACAACCTCTTAAGTAAATACAAAAAATATCACCATTTAGTTTTTGAAGGATGGGTGTCTCCACTTTATGCCTTAAAAACTTGTGAAAAAGATATGCATGCTGTTCTCTGAGTTTATAATATAAAATAAATAGATAAATAAGGGTCACTTTTCAACTGTGCATCAAAATCAATAGACTAAAATGATGATTTACATGATCTAAGGACTGGCTTACTGGGCCAAATTCAGCTCAGTGAAAGGAGATGAAATTATGAATACATTGACTTAATTGCAGCTGTGCCTTTAGGCTGTGTACAGACATTTGGAGAGGTTAAATTGCATTAAAAATGGTTGTCCAGTCTAACTTAGGTCCAGGTATGGGCTTTACACTAGTTAGGTAGATCTACATGTAAACCTTAAAACAGCTCAGGACAGTTAGATCAGTCTAAAAATGGCCAACCTGATCTAAGTTAAGTGTTCTTCCGAGGTAGTCTAACTCAGACTACTAGGTCTACTACTAGGACTCTGCTAGGACCCTCCATCCTGACTTACCTTAGATGAGGTGGCCATTTTTAATTCTATCTAACCTCCCCAAATATCTGTATGCAGCCTTAGACACCAGGATAGCTTCTGATCAATCAGAGAAAACTTCCTTAAATAAAGTCACTTCTTGCTCATCAGGATTTTGCTGAAGCTGAATGTGGACTCGACTACCTGTTCCTGATTTCTAATCTACACGATACATATTAATTAAGGCAAGAGACAGTTTAAGAAGCATTTTAACCATGCTAATTATTAACAGGGCAAAGCATCTCAATCATCCTTTTTATCTCATTCACAAACCCACAGACTCGGGGCTCTGGTGAAGCATTCCAAAGTCCTCATCGCATCTCATTCAGTGCTCCTACACCGTTGCCCACCCTTGTACGGGCAGCAGGTTTCAGCAGCAACATGCATGGGCATATATACTCTTTAGAGCTATCATCTCAGGTTGTCTGCAGTGTCAGAAGGCAGTTGTTACACTCTGTGTGCACTCTTTACTTTTTTTTTTTAATCAGTGGGGGCAAGAAACATGTTTTTTTAATGAGACCTGAGGTTCCATAATTCCAAGATGCAGTACCTGTCATAACTTAGCCCTGGACTGAGCCACTACCTCATCTCATTCCATCTTCTCCTGCACAGAGGAGAGTTGAAGAAGAGCATTGTGAGTTTTTTACAAGTACACTCTAACGCAGCATTTCTCAACCTTTTTAGACTCCATAACTTTTCTGCATTCAGCAGTGCTCCATTTCAAGAATGAATTTCACGTATTTTTTACTAATACAACAGTTCTTCTTTTGCAAATAACTCAGCAAGACCACAGCAAGCCAGAACCTGTTTTTTTTTTACACTATATGTTCTTATTAGCACTTTCTGGGTTTATCTTGTGAATCATGTCTAAGTGTTTGCACCCTGCAGCACCCTTAAGTGGAGCTTTAAATTGCTGTAATGTGTCATGGAAGCAGGGCTCATAATTGTGGTATCTTAATATCTCCTTTATTGAAATCATCATTCCCGGTCCCTTTAGTTTGGAACTTTTGAAGATACTAAAATAAAAATACTGGTGGTTAAAGAAGACTGACAGAAAATGCAAGGAAATTGCTGAGCCCTTCAGATGCGGGGAACTGCAAAGGGGACTAACTTGCCCATGCTATGAAGAGAAATGCCTTTCTTATTTGAATCTTTGCTTCTTGTTAGCAGAGATGCACCATTCTCTAGGGCAAAGGATATCAGGTCTGAAGTCAGGACCCATACAGTGAATTTCCAGCTCTGCCTTTGACTTGCTGTGTTCCTTCAGGCAAGTCATTTAACTCTTCCAAACTGCTGTTTTTTCCATCTGTAGGACAGAGATAATCACAGTTGCTCTTCTTTATAATGTGCTTTAGGATCAAAGGGCTCTGTAAGTGCTGAGTTATTATTTATGCATTCCTTCTCATGCACAGAGGAAAGTGAAGCTGGTGAAAATGCTGCTAAAGGAGTGGTATCACATATAAAGCAAACAATGTGCATCAAGGCTTAATGAATTGCAGAAAGCATTGTTCTGCTGCTGTAGTGTTGACCGTATTTACAATATGCCTTTAACTGCTGCTTCAGTTCCCCAGATGTCTCCATGCAACCCTTGATTGTTCTAGGGAAATAAGTATGACTGGTAAAAATCAGTGTATTACTGGGTCAAAACGATATGGCATGTAGCTCTACTGTAGGTTGCTGCTTCAGACCAAGACTTATCTGGAAGAAAGGTCTATTCAATTCAGTGGTGGCTGAAGACACCATCTCGTTTTCCTTCAAGTTATTATAGTCACAAGTCTGTGATGAGTGTGGATTTCATTTAAACCCTGATGACAAAGGGTAGCATTTGAGAAATCATTCTAGGCTGCTTCTCTTCAGGAGGGATCAGAGTGAAATGTGCAACTGCAATGAAAGAGACCAAAATGTAACCTTCCCCCAGCCCTCAGAAGTGACATTAAAAAAAAGAAAAAAAAATATCTCCAAGGGTAAGTCTCTTACTGATGTCTTTATGTCAATTTATGAAAAAAAATACAAAAAAGGGCATAAATATACTTACAGATGGACGACATTTTAAAAGTCATCTGAAATAGTTCATTACATTACAAGGATCTCTTGTATCTTCTTGATTTTTATCTCATTTTATACTATCAAAGCATGCCACCCCACCACATGTGTCTTTTGCAAATATAATGGCAAAAGTAGCTGCTACAGCAGGAAACTGGTGTTTGCAAAATGAACAACTTGCTTTACAGTGAATTTAAGAAATGCTCAACTGGGATGCTAATGGTGTTAGTAAAATATGGTCAATCCCAGTAAATTATGGCCAATGGTATGTAGTAAGCTTCAGCACCTGTAAATAACATCAGTAATAGAAAAGTCCCTTAACCTCTTGAGTGCCAGGTCATGTAAGTAAATATATTTCCATTGATTTCATTCCAGAATATACATTACAGGTGAAATTCAAGCCTGGACAGAAAGCCCAAGCAAAACCTTTAGTATTTAAGTATCTCTGATAAAGATCCTGTGGGAGTGAACAAACTATAGCCTGAGGAGGTGGACTCCATTCTAGCTAGAAGTATGTCTCTGTTGGAGGGAGATTGTGTGTGGAGGGACTCATTAGATCTATGTTTACCCATATTTATGTGCCGAGGCTCCAAAAAACTACTACAAAAAGTAAAAGAGGGAACAGGGAAGACTGAATGTTATCCTGAAGTATATACTTATAAATAGTACACTAGCTGTTTTCCCAGGGAGGAATTCAACTTGGAAACTGTTTTCTCATGTTAAGAGTACCTCTCAGAACTGTGTTTAGTGAAGAACAAATTAGATTCAATGCTCCATATTAAACTAATGCATATAACATGTCTATGCATCTTTAAATAAGAGAAAATTACACCCTCATAAGAGCTTTGAGTTTTGGGTGTAGATGAGGAAGTGTTGGTGCTAAAGGCCCATCATTAGCCAAAAAAATATACGTAAATCTCCAGACTATTAAAGACTAGTTTACACAGGTGTTGCCTGGTAGATGCATGACTATGCAATTAAAAGATGATTCCTTTTCTATTTTCTATGCACTGAATCCTTGAATCTAAAAGGACTCTGTACCCACTAAAGAAGAAACTGCCATTTTATTGTGCACATGCAAATAATGTAGTATGTCATGGTAGTGTGGTAGTGTGTCATTACTCCCTGTTTTTCCTATCTTCCTTTTTGTTTTTCTACCAAACTTATGCATCTTAACACTGCCCTTGTTTTGTCATAATGGGTTTCTGCAGACCTGGCTCAATAAAGAAGAGGCCAAAGCCATCTATAGTATTGTATTGTTCTTCACCAATCCTTTTCTTATTAGGACCAGGATTTTCAGATATGTGCATAAGTGTGGAAAACAGCTTCAAGTAGAGATTGTCTCTTGGGCCATGGCTGTCCCAGATGAAGTTACATGAGCACTCATCAATACATTGTTAACACAGAAAACATTTTATGTAATTTCAGTTGTCTGCGAATGGTATTTAGAAGCTGAAAATATGAAGAGGGCCTGCACCACGAGGTCAGACAGCTGTCTCTGGACCACTGACAAGTGCTCACCAAGTACAGGTGGCTCCTGAACATATTCTGAGGCAGAGAATAGCCACCAGCTGAGAGCTGAGCCTTCAGGCACATTTCCAAGTCCAAACTCAGATCTTTTCTGACTAAAAGCCACTGGCATGAAGAAAGTCTGAAACAGCATCTAGTCTTTTTCAACAGCAGCTTGTAAGGTCATGCAGGGAGGGGGAATGTATCCAGGCTAACAGTTGAGAATGTGTTAGGACAGTTTACAGTATGAGTCTACCCAAATTATTTTTGGCACATCTGCCAGATGTTTGATATGTACATTTGATATTTTTCAAGGCATATTCTCCATGCTTCAGGCAGATAGACAGTTTCACCCTTGGATCTCCATAGCATGGATATCTTAGCCAGAAAGTCATATTTGATGAAGAAAAAATAAATCAAGCGCATAAATGGTTTCCTCATAATCAAGCAATCACACAATTAAGCTCCTTTACTGTTATGAGGAAAGATTATTGAGCTCCTGCAAAGATACAAAAGTTTTCTTAGCCAAGGTTGATGGGCCAATCCAGTACTATTCCCTTTCTTGAGAAAGGTCCTTGGCTAGAAGTAAGAAGTAAGAAACTGAGACAAAAAGTTGTTTCAAGTTCCAGCCAACCTCATCAGGATATTTCCAATCATAAACAAATTTTTGGCAGGAGGGGACCAAATCTGATGACTATGTTGTATCTATCCAACTAATCTACTTCTAAGCATTCCAAATTATATTTTGAAAGTTTCTTTGAGGAATACTTAATAATTTCCCATGGGTATATGACATCATTCTATGGATGAGGATGTAAATAACAAGTAAAATTTAAACACGTGTCTTGTAGACAGTACTATATTAATATTTTTCTTACAGCTGCTTAGTAGACACATTACAGTCACTCACAGCTTGCTACAAGCAGGGTGCATCTACATATGCCACTGTGGTGCACTTGTTACTGTGCTGTCTTTTAGTACTTCCAAAAGGTACTAAATGACAGCACAGTAACAGCCTGTACTGCACCCTGTGCACCGCACACATTTATTTTTAGGCACTATGTTGCCATAGCAAAATAATATAATTGGGGGGGTGTCACTATGGCACATAGTTGTGGCGTCACAGTTTTTGCCTGCGGACACTATGTCGCCATAGCACGTTACTATGGCAACATAGAGTCACATGTATACGCACCCACATAAAGTTATGCTAGATCTGAGGAATGCATTTTTGCTTTAACCCAAGAAAATGAAAGCATCTCGCCAAATACCTTTTCTTCACTCAGAGCAGGGGGAAAAAAAAGACAATGAAGACATTTATGTCATCATATTTTGAGTGCTTGTGAGAAAACAAGGAGTGGGCAGAGGTGAGAGACCTGAAGACAACCAGACTCAAACACCTCAGAATGTTTCCTGCCAGACATGAGAAAGGGATACTGATAATGCAGACTTACCAGATGCTATGGCCAAAGACATAGTCTGCACATAGAGAAATGCTGAATTTTTGATCATGTGGCAAAGGAAAAGACTTTTCAATATCAAACGAACTGAAACAATGCAGTTCTCAAAAAACAAATAAAAAAACACAACTTCCTATGATTCATTGAGATATTTAAATGTAAAAGGGAACACAACTGCTTGTGCAATCAAGGAGTAATAGTACCTCTCTACTCAGTGCTTGGAAGGCCGCAGCTGGAGTACTATATTCAGGTCTGGGAAGGATGTGGAGAAACTGAAAGGGATTTTGAGGCAAAAGATACTAAAGATAATAAAGAGAGACCTGATGAAAGAATGTCTTGCATTTTAAAACTTGACTAACTATGCCAACTATGCAGTTGGTCCAATAAAAGATATCACCATAAGAAATCCTTGCCTCAAAGATAATAAAGGAGTCATAATGCAAGCCATAGTAGGAATGGTTAAGAGAACCAGGTATGTTTGGTTTGGAGGAAAGGTGATTAAGAGTGACACGAGAGCAGTTTTCAAATATTTCAAAGGCTGCCATAAAGAGGGAAGGAAACTGTTCTCCTTTGCTGCAGAGGGTAGGACATACAGCAATGGATTTAGATTAAATATCAAGGTAGGAGAAAAAAAAAACCAAAACCTTTCTTACTGTAAGAATGGTAGGACAATGGAACAAGCTTCCCAGGGAAGTTGTAGATTCAGCTTCACTAGAGGATTTCTCCTTCAGTAAAAGAAAGGATAAGCATTTGTCTGGGTTGGTGTCGGAACAACATGTCTTGCATTCATACAGGGCAGTGGACTAAGTGACTTCACTGTATGAATGACTTCCCAATCAAGCATTGGCAGGCAGGTGTAGCAGGAGCAAATCCAATCCTCCTTGAATTAGGAAGCCCAAATGTGGTGGTCAAAGGTGGAGTTTAGTCATGGACTTATTGCCCAGAGCAAAAGACATTAGTGGCAAGTCTACACCGCAAATTTACTGTGCTGGGCAGTAGCATCCATGTTACTTTGCAAGGACTCGCTCCTGAACTGGAAGCAGTGTGGCTGAATTTTCATGGTACTGTAGATGGGCTAATTAATGCTTTTGACAGTCTGTGCTAATTGGTCTGCCTGAAGCACACTGTGAATGTGTTGATACCGCTTTTGTGTTCTAAAAGTCATGTACAGGGAGTTGCACAGTATATTTGAGGCCACCGTTGCCAGGCATAGTAAATTTATAGTGCAGACATGCCATAAGATCTCTACTGAATTTATACAGAGTGTGTTTACACGTTACATTTAGCACCTGCTAACTTTAAGGAATGTTAGGTCACCATCAAAATTAGCATATGCTGGGAGCAATGGCATGTTTAGGGTTAATATCCTCTGTAACATGCACAGCTCTGAGCTGCTTCCAGGCAGCTGGTGAGCTGATGAGTCTGTTGTGTTGTGCTGTGTGTGTGCTGTACTGTTCTGTGCCGTTATGTTCATGCAGCCCTGCATCCAAGAGCTTCCTATCCTGCTTGGTACACTCATTTCTTTCCCCCACAACTGCAGCCCATCAGCTTCGCTCCCCACTCACTGCTGCTGCTCCACTCTCTAGGCTGTCTGGAGGCAGGGAGAGAGCATCAGAGTCCAAAAGGACAGCTAGTCTACCTGGAAACAGTGTCTCCTGGGATACCGGAGAACTATAAATTGGATGTCTGATCTCCCCTGAACAATGAGAAATGAGAGTAAGTTGAGCTGGTTAGCACAGCTGTATCAGGGCCACTGATCAGGAATGCCCAGCTGGCTAAGCACCTGCATAGTCACACGTGCCCCTGCCCCTTACTAGTTCTGTAAAAACCTGGGCATGGAAACTCTTTGCTCCTCTGCATACCACCCTTACCACAAGAATGTGTAAACCAGACCCTGGAATTAGATGCTTTCTAAAGTTTCACCAGGCTAATTGGGTTTTCTTGCTCCTCCTAGTTGAATTTGCATATAACAATGTTGTCCATATGTCCAGACCCCCTTTTTCTCCAACTATGGAGTCCATCCTCAGTTCCACTCAGCACTGCCTACCTTCTCACAGGTTACAACAACCTTGTATCCCATCTTCCACAGATTCAACAAGAACTAAACACCCATCTCAACACAGCCAAATCCACATCTAGAAAGCAAGGTGCCCAAACACTGTCAGTTCAGCCCTACCATTTTGGTCAGCAACAAGGTCTGGATCTCAAAAAAATATCAAGACCCTGAGACCGCCAGTTTCTGGGCCCATTTAAGGTTGCGGAACCGAAAAAAACCACATTGCATTCAAACTCCATCTGCCAGAGACATTGAAAATGCACCCTGTTTTCCATATGCCACTATTCAAACCCCTTTCCTGGCTGTCTAGATCCACTCCCCCACCCATGATAGGGGGAGGTCATGAAGTAGATCTATACCATTAAGCAGATCTTAGATTTGAAATGCATCCAAAGCAAGTTCCATTATTTGATTGATTGGAAGGGCTATGGCTCTAAAAAATAATCTTGAGAACTGCCCAACCACATTCACTCATCCAAACTAGTGCAAAACTTCCAGCAGAAGTACCAAGAAAAGGCAGGTACTTCTGGTGGAACAGAAGTTTCCTGCAACTGGAGTGGCTTCTGAAGCACCACTTACCCCTTATAAGCGTACCTGCAGCCTTAGGTTGCAGGAATGCCTTCCCACAGCCTCAGTCTGCTCTGGCAAGCCTCACATTCACTGCACTCTGATTCTCCTGTCTCCTGATTCAGTTCTGCCTTTCTCTGACACTCATCTTGAATCTGTACTGGCTCTGCTCTCTGGTTTTTCCAGCATCTTGACTCAGCTTGGCTTCCTTGACCCTACTGTCAGATCTTTTCTGGCACTCGGAACAAATTATCTGATTCCTAACCTCAGCTTATGTCTTGGACTATGTCTTAGATTTCCCCTCATGGTTCTGGGAACCTGTACCCTGACCCTGCTGACCCCCACATCACTCTTAGTGGCTTAACAAAGGTCTGACCACCTACGTCCTGGCTGAACCCTCACCAATTTAAAGATAATCCTCAAATTAAGTGGCATAACTTTAAGATAGCATAGGGAACACTTAACATTTGTTAACTAGAATGAATGTGTGATTCTACATGTTTTAAGTACATTTAACAAGGCTTAATAGTAACTTCTAATCTCACCCATAATTTTTTTCAGTATATTCACCTACTTCAGTGAGACCCTGGAAGTTTTATCTGAGATGGAGGCCTTTACTACTGAGCTTATTTCTGGGGATAGGGGAAACCTATTTTATTGTGTTATTTTATTAAGTAACTTGGCCAAAATAATTAATTTTCCATTGGGAAATAAAACACGAAACCGTAGGGTATGAACAAGCATTTATGAGACTTGGTTCAGATTAGTATAACCTGCCTAAACCTGAACTGGGATCTCATTCATGCAAGTGTCTGCTGCTTACTGGGATGAGGTGCAGGCAGGCTAATATAAATAAATTGAGGTGAGGAGGGTCTTGGTGGATCTGCAAGGGGTTGACAGGCCTGGAGGGGGGTTGGTGAGGGTCTCTGGGGGGTTGGTCGTGGGACCCTGGGGCAAGGAGCTGAGGGAAAGTGGTCAGAGAGAGAAAAAAGGCTCAGTCGGGGCCAAGGAGAGTTAAAACAGTACAACCCTGAGGCTGTGGTGAGTAGTTGGGCTTTCTCAGCCTCAGAGCTTTGCTGTAAACACAGGCAGGCATTCACTAGGCCAGGTTAACTGTTGCTAGTTCAGATTAACCCCAAGACAGTCTAAATGTGTTTCAGCTCTTAGTGAATGAAGTTTAGTTTGGGTGACCTAAACCCCATGCATGCTGGAGAATTTAGATCACACTAACCTTGGTTAGGGCAATCTCAATTTAACTCTTCTGCTCCTAGTTCTTGGAGTGTAATAACAATGAATAGGTGACTTCCAGAGAGCAAGTTTTCTTGTAGCTGAAAGCATGTGATTGTAGTACATTGTGTCAAGAGTTGGGATGACTCTTATTCTCTAAATAAGTTACAAGAGAAAGAAAAAAGGCTCCTAGACCACCAGAAGGTGAATGAGAATGGGAATGCCAAAGAAGAGGCCTGTGAAAATAGTTAAAGGGAAGTGGCTTTGTATAGCACCTTGTACAACATCTCAGTACAACAGTAGATAACATTGTAAAAATACCTTTGCTAGAAATGTTTGACTTTGGCAACTCAGGCAAATGGCATCACTGGAGTTGAAAACGTAAGTTATAGTGCAGGATTTCTGGGTAAAGAGAAAACACAAGAATCCAAAATAAAAGTCCTGATATTTGCCACTGGTGATGCTTCTGGTAACATACTGTGAGTTCTATTTTTACTGAGGAGAAAAGAAAGGACAAAAGGAAGAAGAAAGAGAATTTTTTTGTTCATGTCATAGGCAGATAGGGTTGAATTTACTGAGAGGTGCTAGGACCAAGTGGAAAGAGATGAATCAGTCTTGCTGAACATCACAAATATGGAATGTTAAAAAAGGAATTAACATGAGAAAGAACAGTTGTTAACATAAGAAACACCAATTCATCAGCACAGGTTCAATTAAATCCAGGTTATGAATTAGCAAAAGCAAGGGTACAAGAAAACACAAAGAAACAGCAATATGACTTCCAAGCTAAAGCATAGGGGTAACTGTATGAGACAATATTTGCATAGCCAAGAGGAAAAACAGATGTGAAAGGAGCAGTCAAACTGAACTTGCAGCATCAGGACAGTGCATAATTAGCAAAATGAAGACCAAAGAACATTAACAGGAGAGAAAAATGGAAAATCTGTGAAAGATGTGGCAAAATACCAAACCACAGCTGGCAGCAGTTTCCATCAAAAGAGGCAAAATATAGAAGATGCCATAAGGCTTGTTTTGTAAAAGTATACTGGTTATGGAGAGTAATAGAAGTGATCAAAGGAGTGGAAATGATCCAAGAAGTGGTGTTTTTGTTGGATATAAATGAGGCTATACTTTTAGGAATTATATCCTCAGTGGAATAGACAATAACTGTTATACAAACATTAATATGGATGTTTGAAAAGAATAAATTTAAAATTGACACTGGAGCAGTAGTCACTGCATTTCTGAGAAAAGATTATCATTTGTACCAACGCAAAGATCTGCAAAGACCATATAAGATTCTACAATGGGCTAGTTATGTTGTATTGAAAATCACTGGCTATTTCCTTGGGAAACAAGAGAAAGAACTAGAGAATTAGAGAAAGTTTGTCCTCAAATTTTAATTCAATGCAAGGGTACTGTTAGCTGTATGAAATGAAGCCAGGTAGAGTGCTCTTATGTTCTACAACAGGGGTGGCCAACCTGCAGCTCTGGAGTCACATTCAGCTCTTCAGCAGTTAACATGCATCTGCTTGAATCTTCTAAGGTAGGGCATCTTAGACTCTAAATGGTACCTAAGAAGCATTATCTAGCAGCATCTGATAAAGTAGATTGTCACTTCTGAAAATTCGTATCTCTCTGAACCACTTAATCCCTAAGGTGTGAGCCTATCCTGTAGCAAAACCCCCAGTTTTTCTTTTTTTATTTATTTTAAAATGCATTCCCTCCCCTTCCCCAACCATTTTTGACTTTTTCTCTCCCTCGCCATTCCCTATAGATAAGTAAGCTAAGATGTAGCTTAAGTAAGCTTTAACATTTTATTTTAGGTAATAAGTTATATTTTTCTCTCCCCTCTTTGCAAATAAGTTCCCTGCTATTTTAATATTGATACCCACTGTTTTATAAGTGATAATTATGTAAGTGATAATTATTTTATAAGTGATAATTATTATGTTTGTAATATAATCATTTTATATTGTGTGATTACTGGTTTAGGCCTATAAATGTCAGTTAGCATAAGTCATGTCAAGTTTCCATTTGGTATGGCAAGCCTCCACCTTGTGTCCCCTGCCCAGGCATCCCCTGTATTGCAACTGTATGATTGAAATACAATGGTAGCAGGCCTTTACTGAATGGCCTGTAACAACCAGGCCATCACCTCGCATTGATTCATCTAGGAACCATGGACCTCACCCAGGAACAGAGACAAGACCACCATTTTAAAGACAAAAAACCCTGCAGAACCAGCAACTCTACCATTATACCCCACCTTACAGACACCTGGAACTGTACATCCTTGCCTAGAGCAAACATGCTCAGTACACCAGAGGCTGACCCTTGCCTGAGCATGCCTTCTGTCACTAGGGTCACACAAGGTCTGCCCCTACAAAAAGGGGTAGTGAAGACAGACCCAGTGGGCCATCCTCTCCTTCTGGACCAGCACCATGCACCTATCCACCCAGAGGCCCTGCCGGTGACCCCCCACGGACAACACCTACTGGACAAGTACCCCTTTCCAGCCTGGATAGGTAACTATCACCCCCCCAATCCCTCTTCAACTAAGGACTTGGACTCTGCTTCTCTTCCCTACCTGGACTCCAGCCCTTCCACTGAGTCTCTTTCTCCTGCTGCCTTTGTGTGTGTATGTGTGTGTGTGTGTGCACGCGCGTGCGTGTGAACTAATAACTTCATGGGACTGTGTAGTGTGTTGTCTGTTTAATAAAACTGTTATTTGGACCCCTAAGTTGGCTTTTGCTTTACTATGGTTTGGCCCTGCTCCAATCTCTGCTCCTCGCCCCTCTAACTTCTGTATCATTTCTCCCTCTCCTGCTTCAGGCTCACTGCCACCTGCAACACCTGTCCTGAGCTCCTCTCTGCCTCCAAACCCCCTGTTTCTTTGCCACTGTCTTATCCCCTCTGCCTTTTCCTTTTCCCCTGAGCAGCCAGGTTTCTGCCTCAGTTTCTTTCCTGGCAGTCTCCTCCTTGCCACCACTTATCTGCCCTACTGCCCCAATATCTCAGCTGTCTACCTCAGTTTCCAGCCCCAGCCTCCCTTAAGTAAACCCAAGCCTCAATTCTTCAGCCAGCTTCTCTGTAGTCTACTGGTTCTAATCCTGGTTCTAGCAACTTTCACTCCCTACAGATATGTCTCATATCTGTGAGTGACCGGCAGGAGACTTTATGCTGAAGGGAAACCAGCACGGGTTTGTTAAGGGTAGGTCGTGTCAGACCAACCTGGTCGCCTTCTATGACCAGGTGACCAAATCCATGGATGCGGGCGTCCCTGTCGACGTAGTCTTTTTAGATTTCAGGAAGGCATTTGACACGGTCTCCCACCCCATCCTCATTAAAAAGATGGGGAGCTGTGGCATTGACCCCTGCACGTTGAGTGGGTCAGAAACTGTCTGACAGGGCGCTCCCAAAGAGTGGTGGTGGATGGGTCGTACTTGACCTGGAGGGATGTTAGTATTGGGGTTCCTCAGGGCTCAGTCCTCGGGCCTGCGCTGTTCAACATCTTTGTTGCTGACTTGGACAAGGGGGTGGAAAGCAAGTTGTCCAAGTTTGTTGATGACACCAAACTGTGGGCTGAGGTGTGGACACCAGAAGAGAGGGAGAGGCTGCAGTGGGATCTGGACCGACTGCAGGAGTGGGCGGACAGCAACAGGATGGGATTTAACGTGGAGAAGTGCAGGGTGATGCATCTGGGGAGAAGCAACCCCCAGCACACATACTGGCTGGAAAGCTCCCCTCTTACTAGCACGGTGGAGGAAAGGGATCTTGGCGTCATTGTTGATGCTAGGATGAGCATGAGCCGCCAGTGTCAGACAGTGGTTGGGAAGGCCAACTGAACCCTGGCGTGCATCCAACGATGCATTTTGAGCCGGTCCAAGGCAGTGATCCTCCCACTTTATGCGGTGTTGGTCAGGTCGCAGATGGAGTACTGTGTCTAGTTCTGGGCGCCGCACTTCAAGAGGGATGTGGACGGCCTCGAGAGGGTCCAGAGGAGGGCCACTAGATTGATATGCG
>JAGPOW010003316.1:25074005-25187280 GCA_030014935.1 Caiman crocodilus | reverse complement strand
CCTTGGGCGTCTTTAAGAGTAGATTGGATAGGTACTTGGCTGAGGTCCTGTGACCCCAGCACTCGTTCCTGCCATTGGCGGGGGGGTCAGACTAGATGGTCTGCTCTAGGCCCCTTCTGACCCTAGATACTATGATACTATGATACACTTTAACTCTTTCTCCCCTGAACCTCCCCCCAAGTATCCCAGGTACCCCAAGCACACACATACACACTGTACCGTCCGTGTTAGGAACTTACCTGTGTTTATGTGTAGGTGGCTTGTATGTGTGTAAACTAGTGAGTGTGTGGGTGTGTATATAATTGTGTACATGATATATGAATTAGTGACCTGAGTGTGTGGGTATTAACAATTGATTTTTTTCTAATTTTTAGTGTGTAGTGTGTATGTGCTTCAATTGGTGATAGGTATGCATGTGCTTAGGCTGGTTTGGATGTGTATGTGCCAGAGCTGGTAGTGTGTGTGTGTGTATATAGACCTAATTGATTTGTGTGTTTGTATATGTGCCATTGTGTCACACCCTCCTGTCTAACAGCACAATATTGAGATCCTGAGAGTTGGCCTGACCCCACATGGCAACAATCCTACCTTCTATACATAATGTGAAGAATAACAGCTCCTCTACCAGGGTTTCTACCAATATAACACCTATACCTAGCAAAACCCCCTGGTATATAAAATAAAAATAGTGCCATCTCCAAGTGTCTGTGCTCTTATAGGCTCACACACTACTTCTTTATATTGTTTCCAGGGAAAGTGTAAAAAAGAATTAAAGAGAATAGTGTTTGCTTGGTTTTTTTTTTAAGATGGTATGTGGCTATATTTGTATATTCAATTCCAATGGAAAAAATTATATCTGTGGACCTTTTACAACTTAATAAAAGCCTTTGCGTTGAAAGATATATACTTTTCAGCTGAACAGACATCTGTTATGAGAAGTCAAAGAACGTTCTAAGTTAGAGGTTGTCAACCAGTGGTACGTATAACCCCAGGGTTACTTGAGAAGGCCCTGGGGGTACAAATGGGTGGGAATGGAGCACCATCATGTACTATCCTGTGCTGCTGCGATGGCACCACCCACGCAGCCAGACGTGGGGGGCAAGGGAAACTCACACAGGGTGGCTGCCGCCACTCTACATCCAGCCGCACCTGCTCCCCACCCGGCTTGGTGTCTGACCACTAGGGTACATTGCTCCATGTCCAGCCACCGGGAGTACGCTGATACAACAAGGTTGAAAACCCCTGTTCTAAGTTACATAATATTTTGGATGTTTGAAAACCCCTTTGCTAAAGACTCTATACAATTGGCTACATTCACAACTGTCATGGGCTGGGGTGTGGGTGGCTGAGATAGGTCACCTGTGTTATGAGGGCACAAGCCAGGGGCTCAGAATAGGGAGTCACAACCTGGAGTTCATGTCAGGAAGTCACAGATCAGTTCAGGTTAGGGAGTTACAGTGAAGATTACAGAGTCAGTCTCAAACCAGGATTAAGCAGCAGAGTGAGGGTTAGGAGTCTCAGGCAGGCCAGAGGTATGTGATAGCTATTTGTCCTGCTCTGATCTCCATTCCTGGAAAATTTCAAGAGACAGTTAGACATTTACTTGGCTGGGATGGTTTGTCAAGGATGATCCTGCTTTGAGCAAGAGGCTGGACTACTTTCCAGCCCTACTTTTAGATGATCATGTAAATCCCAGTGTGGACAGGTGATGACTCAGCCCAATTCCCTAATTACTTCCAGCTGGGCTTTGGGATCGATATGCTTCTATGGGGCCTAGGCTTCTTACAATAACTCTGTTTTGGTGGCATGGTTTCAGTGAGCTTCCATTCAGCATATCTTTGGCAACAGAACATTTCCAGAAAAGAATTTCTAAGTTTGTGACAGAATTGTCTGGCATCCTTTATGTGTCAGGCAGCTCAGACAGAGCTAATTGTTCAGTTGGCCAAATCTGCCTGAGGCTTTAAATGGCAGCCAGCCCTAACCTGGCTGTGTTGGGGCCTCTGGCTTGGCTTCTGAGGATAGCAGTCTTCTCATTTAAGTTCACCTGTGGCAGCAGTCTGCAGGTCAGATAACACTTCTGTTTGAAAGTTTGCCATGGCAAGCCTCTCTGGATCTGTTGCTCTTTGGTTTTGCCAGCTTCTGACCCTCCTTGGCTCTACTCTTGAACTCTGGCTTTTGGAAACTCTGATCAGCTTTAATAACTTGGACCCTGACTCCAGAACCCTAACTGAGCCTTTGATTGCCTGTGGAATTTCCCTTTGGATTTGGCAACTTGGGATCTAGCCCTCCCAGGGTGGCCTAACCAGTAAACCAGGTTCTTACAACCAGGTCCTAACAATATAGATAGATATTCTTTATATAGATATACATAATAGAACAAAATCAAGGAAAATAGGACTGAACTAAAAAGAAACTCTGTGATCTGTCCAATCCTGCACAAATGCAGTATTTATTTTTCCTGAACCATCCCAGACAGATATTCTCTTGAAGAGATTCCACAATATCCCCAGAGTTCTTGTTTTACTTTCTTACTGTTCTTACTACATTAAGAAGATTTTCCTGATACTTGAACTAGATCTGCTTTGTTTCAGCCTAAGATTATGCCAAGGGAGAACAAAGTTTCTCCATCTTCTTTATGGCAGTATTTCAAACATCTGAAAACTGCCATCACATTTTCAAACAATTGTAAACTGCTTCAACTAAAGGTAGCCATAATTTCACTTTCTTCAAATTTCTCAACTCCTGCTTTTCTTCTGATGGCTTAGCATATTGGTTTAAAACAGAGTTAAAAATAAATATGATAAAAGACAATATGCAGTTTGGAGATGCAACAAGCCAACTTAAGAAATATGAATTTAGAAACAAGCAGATAAAAATTTGTGGAACACATAATTTAAAAACAGGGAATTCCACTGGATTTTGATAGAGTGCAGGGATTATTTGCTTCACCTGAATTTCAAGACATTTCTTCTTGAAAAGGTAACCCATTTGTGGAAATACTTACTAATGTTAATTCACTTAATAAAACCCTTAAGAATTCTCCTTAATGGTCACAATATATAGATAGTGGGGAGGACACATGCACATGCATGTGCACACATATGCATGTGCATACCCACACACAACCACACTCAATAAAAGAAAATTAAAAAAAAACTATTGGCATCTCCACCTATTTTGGCAGGGATCATTGTTTACATGGACTCAGCAAAGTGTTCTGATCCAAAACAGCTGGAATGAAACTGAAGACCTGCTACGTTCATATTAAAAGCTTCACTGGAACCAAACAGCAATACACTCTAGTAGAAAAGGAAGGTCTAGCAATTGTGAAGTCTATAAACAGTTTGGTGAACTTTTGCTCATCTTAGATTTTAACATAGAAAAAAGTCCAAGACTTCAAAACCACTGGAAGACCTTCCACCTCAGATTCAAATCTTTCAGCTCTGACTGATGCAGTGTTTTTCTGTCATTAAACATGGACCAGAGGAAGCACTTATAATAACAGAAACTGTACCTAGAGCTTCAGTTAAGCAGTCACCAGTAGCAGAAAAAAAGTGTTTATGAAAAATTGTTAAAGTCTACACTGACAGATGAATAACTATAGGATGAGTTTTGCCAGAAATATATTCAATAAAGACAGAGAAGGTGGGAACAACTGCAATGCCGTAACATTCAGCAGACCTACTATCATATTGGCAGGGCTGAAACAACTTTCACATGGGTAATGAACTGCTTTTGATTCCTTCAGTACATCATGAAGAGATGTTATCCAAAATCTATGGGCTATATCAACTCATGAAGAAGTGCAAGGCCTGAGCACACCAATCTGTACGGTGGCCCAGTTTGAATAGGTAAATTCAGACTTTAGCAGTAAGCAGTGTGGAATATAATATATGAAACAAAAAAAAAATATTCAGAATAATTAATTGCCACAAAACTACCTGACAGAACTTGGCAGCAATAGTAACAGATTTGTTTTTTCTTGAAAACATTCACATACATTATTTAACTCAAATATCTTGAAATACATTGAGTTGGCTTTACTTATGCAGCTATAATTGGCCTACATTATTCAGAAACTCAAGTTTTTAGATATGGAGTTCTTGAAGTCCTGCGGTTAGATAACAGACTTCAGTTTATCTCAAAAACATTTCTAGGATGTGCACAGAACTTTGATTTTTCAGTATAGTAAGCTAAATTATTACCAAAGCAATGCAGAGGTAAAGAGAACAAAAAACTATTAAAAAGACATCTGAAGAAATCAGTAGAACATTAGCAATCATTCCTGGCATGATGGTCAACATCTCTTGTGTCTGAATTATCCAGCAGAATATATGATGGAAAGAAGATTAAGAATGCCTCTCCCAGTTGCACCCAGGAGGCATGTCCCTACATGCAGGGGTGCGTGCTTGCAGCAGCAAAAAACATAGCAACACAAATTTATACTACTACATTTTCTTGCCGCACACCCCCCTGCACGTGCACTTTGGTGTAGGGCAAAATGCCTTGCTTCAGGGAAACTTCTTTTTCCTCATCTTCCTGGCCCCTGACATACTGGAGGAGCTGGGGTGGAACTAGACAAGGGAAGATACTCTGGCCATCAGCCAGAGCATCTCCTGGGAGGACTGAGCCTCTGTGTGCCAGCACATGTTCTTGTGGCATATGCCACACCGCTTTTTGTGGTGTTTTTTTTGCTACTGGAATTTCCCGATAGCAGATTTTGCCCCCATGCTGCAAATTTGCAGTGTGAGACATGTTTTAACAGTCCAGGTGTGCAAACTGCATGTGCCTGCACATCTGGATCTGGCCAGGGAGGTTATACCTAAGTGTTTTAATATGGAAAATATCAACATTTGGCACAGAACAAAATCACCAGTTAATCTGAAACCAAGGAACAGAGGTTGATGCAAAAGTTTCTAGCCACTTAGAATTATCCAGAATTTACAGAAACTCCCAGATCTAACATAGGAAAGACTCCAGAAAGAATTTTCTGAAGGAATCAAGATAATCTTCAATATTTCCCAAGTCTGCAGGTCAAAATCGGAGAGTTCTGCTTACATGCACCTCTCCCCAGGGTACTTCTCATGAAAACTCACAAGAAGTTAGAATATGGCTGGGGGGGGGCTCATCAGATTCCCTCATGGAATTGAACTAAAGGAATTCAAGATCATAGGAAAGTAGGGAGGGAAAGGACTTCACAAGATCATCTAGTCCAGCCTTCTGCGGAAAGCAAGATCATTCCTGGCTAACACATCCCAGCCAAGTTTCTTTCTAATCTGCTCTTGAAAATTTCTGAAGGCAGAGATTCCACAACCTCTATAGGGAGCCTGTTCCAATGCTTGACCACCCTCATAGTCAGAAAGTTACTTCTAATTTCCAGCCTATATTTCATTTAATTGATTTCAGGGCATTTCTCCAGTTTATCAAGATCAAGCTGAATCCTAGTCCTATCCTCCAGGGTATCTACAACTGCACCCAGATTGGTGTAATCTGAAAGTTTGTTAAGTATGTGTTCAATCCCATCTTCAAAATCATCAATGAAAATACTAAACAACAGCAATAACAACTTAGGTTGGATCATAGGAAGAACTTTCTCATTATAAGAGTGGTTAGGCAGAGGAAGAGGCTACTCAGAGAGGTTGTAGAATCTGCATCACGGGGAATTTTTAAAAGGAGGTTAGATAAACACTTGATTGGGATGGTTTGTCTTTTGCAAAGGATTGGACTAGATCAGCATTTCTCAACCCATGGGTCGTGACCCAAAAGTGGGTTGCAAGAATATTTCAAAGGGTCATGAGCAAGTGCAATTGAAACATGCAAAAGCACAAGTTTCCCCTTGCAGCTTAAAAGGGGCTTCTTGGGGCATGAAACATGGCCAGCACACAGCCAGGCAAGGTCATGGATGGGAGCAGCCCCAGCAGCCAGATAAAAGTAAGCATATGGGGAGCAGAGGTAGGAGTGCCAGGGCTTGGGGACTGTTGATGTATGTGTATGTGGGGGGGGGGGGTGCATGCATATGTGTGCATGCATGTGGAGGGAATGGGTGTGGGAAGAGGAGCAGGTACCTGCTGGCACTGGGAGAAAGTGGCTGGGTGACCAGGCACTGAAGCTGTAGCAGAACAGGGGGAGACAGGACACTGTGGGTTGGGCCAAGCTATTGATCTTTGCAAATGGATCCAGCATAAAAAGGTTGAGAAGAACTGAACTAAATGACCACCTGAGATTCCCTTCAGTCCTACCTTTCTATGATTTTTAAGAGGGCTTACCAAGTTTGTCATTCATATGCAGAGTAATTCTAAATGAAAAGGCCTTTCTCCACTATAAAACAGTACAGTTTAAAAATTATTTTAACAAACATTTAATCAAATTTTTAAAAAATGAAATAGAAATACAATGCCATCCTGGGAGGTTTGCAAGACCTGGCTAGACATAGCCTTGGTTGGGATGATATAGTTGGGGCTAGTCCTGCTCTGAGCAGGGAGTTGGACTAGATGGCCTCCAGAGGTCTCTTCCAACCCTAATTTTCTATGATTCTATGATGCTGTTTGGTATCATACCTCCAGGAAGCTTGATTTTTTTTTTAGAGTTTCCATTGTTACTGCCCGAGATTCTACTCTCTGACAATTATTCACACAAAACCAACTAATTGCTTTCTAATGGGGTGGATAAGAGGGGCTGGTGATGTGCCCTCTGTCCATAGTGGTATGGGGGGAGGGAGACAGGGATTCTTCTCAGAGACCATCTCAGAAAGAAGGACAGGGAAGAGGAGGAACTGGGCAAGATGAAGAGGGACCCTTAGTTATTTTCAAGTCTCTGCTTTTGTATTCTCCTTCCCTCCTGATTACTCTTGATCTGTGACTATTGCTGATTCGTCTCTCTCTCTCTCTCTGTTTGTTCCATTGTCCATGTAGCTCATTGCATGCACACATACTAATTTGGTCCTTCCAGTCCTTCTCCTAATTTGGGCTGTTCCCCCAAAACTGGGACTCAGGTGCCCTTGCTCTGCAGCCTTGTTAGCTGGTGCTACCCTATCTCATGTTATGGAACAGTGTGGTACATGCCCCAAATTTCCTAGGCTGTGTCCCCTTGTTGTGTTAGATAGCCTGTCTGCTTTCGAAAGCTAAGAAATTGGGTGTGTGAAACCCAAGCTCTTAAACATCTGTTAACCCCTGCTGCACATCATGAACCATTCTAATGCATACATATACACCTATAAGCCAATTCCCAAAAAGTAAACCTTTAAATACCATTCTTAAGCCACCACATTCTAGGTACTTAATTATTTTAAAAAGCAGTGTCAAAACAAATAAACAAAGAAAAAGAAGAGGTCCCTAAGGAGATGGCAGCACAACTCTCTGACTTCAGCTGTACTCCTGTTGTGTCAATTCTCTGCACAGTGACTCTATTTCCAGCCTCAAGCTAGTCAAACAACTTGCCTCTGTTCAGTCAAAATCCTTCCCTTTTCATGGTAACAAAAGATCAACAGACCTGTATTTACAGGTCAAACATTCCTCCCCTTTGTTGCAAGGGCTCTTCTTATGTACTATGTAAACAGTCATTCTCTTTTCTCTGCTTACCTCTCCTGTGTGGCAGAGAGCTGGGTAGAATGGGAGCTTTCTATTTAAAAATTAGACCCAGGCCCAAGTTTCTATCCAATATGACAACTATTTCTTCCAGTTTTAAACAAATATATAAATGCACACACACACATCTATATCTATAAGCACATATATACATATATGCGTCTATATCTATAGATACACATGTACATATATATGCTTATGATTTGACAAGCAATTCTGAAACATTTTTAATAATGTTAGTTCATTCTAACTAGTGAATTGTTGGATGAAAATGGCATACCACCACCTTTTCTAGCCATTTTTTTAGATGGAGTCCCATTTCAGAAAAAAACTGGCAAGTCAGTAGACAAAAAAAATCTGGTTTCTGGACCTTAATATAGCTGGGTGCATATTTGCTGTTAAACACTGTTAACACTTAGGCATTTCTGGGCATGTCCAGAAGCAGAGCTTCAGCCACCTTTGGAATTTCACTGACACGAAAAAAAAGGGTGTCCAGGAACTTCAAGAATTTCCAAGGTTTGGAGGATTTTGATTTTGATTTAGAAGCCTACAGCAACAGTGAGGAAGGAGTTGGGAATTACAGTCCTTTGGTATATCTAGACTGGGTGACAGTTCACAGATATTTCCTATATGACTTTGAAAATCTCCCCTCTACAGCGTGCTTCTGCTCCTCCTCCTGCAGGATACAGTGGAGCAGAGTTAGTCCCTTTCTTTTTTCATCCATTAAAACATTGTGAAATCTAGCAAGGACTGTAGCAGACCAGTTAGTCAGAGCTGGAATCTGGAACTCACTGAAAGCCATAAGATTTTTGCCATGAATTTGTTGTCCTGTAACTTGTTTTAATTATTTCTTCTGTTTTGTTTGCTGCTTTTATTTCACTTGAAAATAAAATGAATAACTACATGTGACTCAGAACACCTGCATCTGTCTAAGGCCTTTTACAATTCAGTTACTTTTAGGGCATTGTTACATGGTAGTTTTGGGCCACACTGGGAACTCTTAACCCCTGGAGGGGAATGCATGGGGAAACTGCGAGGTGCATTTGAGGCTTTAAGCTGAAAGACCCCTGAATTGTCCATGCATGAATGTCTGAAATTAATTTTAAGCAACTGCTAGGCACCTCAAAGTTATGCTACTCCAGAGGAGTTTTTACCCAGCTCATCTTCCATTAAGGTGTGGCCACAGATGAGCAGCCCGAGTTACAGTTTTACAGCATCCCAGGATGCAGTAGCCCCTCACCCAACCTCCTGTTCTCTGTGGAAAAACTTTCCAGCCACAGGACTCTACTTCCCAGGGGAGAGTTCTGGCATCAAGCCAACTCCCCTTCCCATCCCTGGGGTATAACCTTCCCACCCCACAAGGGTGCAAACCCATGCAAACAACCCGCAGAGCACATGCCAACTAGAAAACAAACAGAAACTTTTCCTAGATGTCCAGGCCAGCCATCTTCAGCATGACTCAAAGCATGACCCCCTGGGCCCTATCAGGAGGGCATCTAATTAGAGCCACAGTGAGGTGGTGGCCCTCATCATGGTATGAGGAGTGGACAGGCCTATCTCAACTACAGTGAAAGGAACTAAAGACAACTGGCAGAATCAGGCTTTTTATGAGAGTATAGTGTTGCAGATGGTGGCACAGGGGCATCAGTGGAACTGGTTCCAGGTCGGGACCAAGTCCCTAAAATCCCTGTACAAGAGGGCAGGAATACCAGCAGGGTGTCTGGAGCAGCCAGGATCTTGATACCCTTTCACAATGAGCTCAGAGAGATCCTCGAGATGGATCATACCATGGTTCCTTGCCACATAGTCTAGGGCACAACATTGAAGCCAGTCAGCTGTTATGAGCAAGTTAGGGACAGCTGTGAAGCAGCCTTCTCCCAGCAGCCTCCTGCTGCTCTGCAAGATTGTTCCAAGGGCCTCTGTCCTCTGTGGCCATCTTCCTGGGACTCATCACTGAACCTGCAACTCAAGAGACCCAAGAAGTGGGTGTAGGACAGAATGGAGGCAGCTCTGATGAAAAAGACATGAGAACACTGCAGAAACCCTTGCCAGTAAATCAGGGTGTGGGAAAGGGTGCCTGGTTTATGATTGGTGTTGTATTTAAGGGCTTTGGAAGGTGGTGGTTGGGTTGGGGAGGCATGGGGACAGGTTCTGTGGATCCTACCTTGGGGCCAAGCACCTTTGCACGCTGGACTAGCTAGGTGGTGGAGTTGCAGTCAATACTGATTGCCTACCAACCCCAGCAATTGATCAAGAGGGTGAAGGCATTGTGCTGTGCACAATGCATGAATAGAGTCAATCAGTGGCGCATCCATGCATTTGATGGCCAGCAAGCAAGGCCTATTCAAAGGTTAATGATTTAATTTAAGGGCATCCGCATCTGCATCTACCATCCCCTGGGCATAGTCCCATGTGGCCCAACCCTGCCAACATAGTAAGAACCTCCCTGCCAGTGGACTGCATCCTGCCTTGCTCTGTCCCAAAGCCTCATTCCCTTCACCTTCTCCAGCCCTCCTCCAAGATCAATCCACATCTTGTGACCTGGCTGGCCAGCCTCCACACTGCCTGGAGTGGTCATAAGAAAATTTCAGTTAACTGTGAATAACCACAGTTCCTCTGAAAAGTACAAGGCTGTCTGTCAGCTCCGAGTGTGGGGATTGCTGGAGCTGGGCCAAGTCTGGGGGCTCTCTGGGGCCAGCCATGATGCTCAGCTCCTTCCAGGCCTCCAGCGGGTGGGGAGGAGAAGGTGATCATCTGCCAGAATGGTCACCTTCTTCCAGGGCTTCCAGGGCTCTGGGGGGTGGGGAGCAGTGACCATCTGCCAGAATGGGTTTTGCGCTTGTGGGGAAATGTGTCCCTGCTGGCCATTCCTTTGCTACGATGTTGACAAAGCGAGGAGGAAAGCTGTGGCTAGTGAGGAGGAAGCCATGGCTGCAGTTCCTGCCACCCCACTGGATGGCCCAGGTTGGGGCTTTGTAGCAAACAGCTGCTTTCCACAGCTCCAGGACACCTCTAGGCACAATAGCTTGCAGAAGCAACAGGGTTATAGCCTTCAAGGTCATCATTGGCAAACTCAAAGACGCAAACTCTCCGAAGATGTTCTGCACTGCCTGGACACAGTTTCCAGGGAGAAATCATACAGAGTGCTGAGATGCTTAGACTGAGATGTTTAGGAGGGGGGATTTTACTTAGGGGCTGGAAGGAAGGGCAAAACAGCTTCAGAGTAGGTAGCCAAGAAGACACTTACCATGGTGGATTTGCCCTGATGTTGGTGTTCCCATGAAAGTATCTGGTCAGAGTAAGGCAAGCACAATTTACCCCACATACTATCTTAAAACCTGTAGCAATTTTAAGGTATTCTCTACTGTCTCAGTACCTATCAGCATTTGTGTGGGACTGAATGAATGTCTGAGTACATATAAGGACAAACTGAACCATTAGAAACAATCACAAGGCCAGTTCTTCTTTCTTTTTCTTGTTTCACCCCCCAAAAAAATCCCACTATGAGGGGAGAAGCACCTGTATTCTTCAGTGCAGATAGTGCCACATAGCTTCAAGTGGAGACTCCAGCTCAGAGGGTATCCCATAGCCAAAGGAGGGGGAAGATACCATGATCACCTCCTTGATGACATCACAGACTTATATTATGTGCTAAGCAGAGACTGTTGAGAGCTGGCTTTCTGCCTATGGGGTCAGGCAAGAAAAGACACCACCAGGTACGTCAGGCAGGAAGGCAGGTGAGGCAGGAAGAGACACCATCCATCCAATGGCTGTAAGTTGCAGCAAATTAAGTTTAGATTGAGTATCCAGAAAAAAAACTTCACTGTGAGACTGGTGAGGTAGTGAAATAGACTACCTAGGGGAGTTGTGGACTCTTCATTGCTTGAGGTATTCAAGAAGAGGTTGAACTGCCACTGGTCAGAGAAGATCTAGGCATAGTTATGCCTATTTTCTACCACGGGTATGGTTTTTATGAACCATAGAAGGAATGGGTAGGCTGAATCCCTGATGACTGAGGAGGAATGGACAAGCCAGCTGGGAGTGAATTCTCACCACTCCATCATCTCTGGGAACCCCAGGTTCCAATATATGGGCATCGTGGATCCATCCTTACCATGCAACATTTATATTGATAAACCAGCCCTGGGTCCATGACAGCCTAAAGGATGACAGAGGATAAGTCCTTCCTCTTGACATAATCCAAGTCAGAGTGAGGGGGGCATAGAATGGGGATGTAGGCTCTGTCAGTGGCTTCCACACAGTTCCAGAACCCCTTCTGCTTGAACCCAGCAATCACCTCTTGAAAATCCCTAAGCTAGAGCACCTAAGGCCCCAACTGCTTAAGAATTGCCTCATACACTTCATGCATGGCAAGTGTTGCTGTCTGTCCCACACTAAATTAGTTAGCCATGCACCAGAGGCTGTCAGGATTCACCAGCTTCCATTGTAACTTGTCTCTTCATGGGCATGGGGCTCTGAAGTCCAGTGTCCTGGTGCTGAAGCAGAGGGTTGAGCTTGGAAAACAGGTCCATGAATGTGCCAAGAGACATTCTGAAATTCTGTGTCCATTGCTTATTATCCAGGTCTTGAGCACAAGCTGCTCCCATCAGTTCGAACCCACAGGTAGAGTCCTGCATTGGGATCTGAAATCAGACATGCAGAGCTGCAGCTTCAATGGAGGCATCCTGTGCCTCGTGCGGTATGGCCAGAAGGACTCCCACAGCAACATTGTTGTCCTCAGTATAGCAAGCTACTAGGACTAGAAGCAGATCACCTTGGTGCTTCTTCTTTCTAAGCAGTTTAGCCAAGGCAATGATTGCTGTGACTCCACCAAGCACCATCTTGAAAAGCAAAAGCTAGCTGGAACAGTTAGTTTAGTCAGGCAGATTATGATAGGACCAGACCCATGCCTGTGCCTGGCCAGGGGATGTGAATTGCCAGCTATTCAATCACTGTATTTTGCTTCTCCCAAGTGACTGTCAGCAAGAACAGACAGGAAAGCCAGGCAAAAAACAGCCTGCAAGAAGACCCTCATTGCTGTCTCCCTCCATAAGCCACAAACCTGCTTTGGCAGGGGAGAAATCACAGCAAAGCAAGGCTTGAAAGATATATTTCGATGTTTACCCCAGGGGAAGCTATCATACTAGACGGAAGACATCATACTGTGGACCCCTGAGTGTCCACAGATTATGTCTAAGAGGTCCTCAAAAGATGACTATAATCAGTCAAAAGCATGTGAATATCCATATTCACAACTCAAGGGAGTCTGGCACCTCCATTTGAAATTTTTTAGTGGTTATCAGATGAAAAAGGTTAAAAACCACTGCCTTATAGAAAAAGCACGAGTGTCACTTTTAACAATGTTTTTGTATTGGAGGGGGTGTGACATCTTGAAGAGGGAGAGGGGCTGAAGGGTAAGGGAAGGGAGCTGGCCGTCAAATGCAGGCAGCAGTTTTTCCCTGATCAGGCTGTCTGGGTGGGTGCCTGGCCCCCTTGTGAGCCCCCAGACTTGGCTTAGCTCCAGTAATCCCCACAATGTGAGCTGGCAGTCAGCCTTGCAAGCTTCAAGGGAACCACAGTTACTCATGATTAATTGATATTTCCCCAATAGTCACTGCAGGAGGCATGGAGGCTGACTGGCTTGGTTGCAGGTCATGGACCAGTCTGGAAGGGACAGCTTGTGGGGGAAACAAAGCTGGGGGCTGGATTGGGCTCTTCCACCCTGAACCACTTAGTGGAGTGGCCCAGGGACTGCAGCCACAGCTTTTCCTTTTTCTCTAGCCCCCAGATACCCTGTCTGGGAACAGCCAATCGGGGCACCTTTTCCACCAGCACTGAGCCCATCCTGGTGGGTGGTCACTGCCCAGCTCCCCTCCTCCCCCACACTGAGCCCCAGGGAGTGAAAGAAAGCTCAAGATCAGGGATTTTCTTCCCCAGCCACCTGATCCCCAAATGGCTAGTTGGAGCACTTTTAAACAGCCAGTTCGGACACCTTTCACCACTAGCTCTGAGCCTATCTTGGTGGGTGGTCACTGCCTAGCCCCTCCCCAGACCCCCAGAGAGTGGAGGAGAGCCATGGCTAGTCCCAGATAGCCCCTACATTCAGACGAACTCCAGCAAGCCCCATGCTCTGCACAATCAGAGAGCCTTATAAAGTCCAGGGGAACCATGGTTACTTACATTTAATTGAAATTTTCTCACAGCTGGTCCAGGCAGCATGAATGCTGGCTGGCCAGGTCACAAGACATGGACAGGCCTGGGAGTGGGCTCTAGGGTTGGTAGGGGAAAAAAAGGTAGGGGACCAAATCTGGTCCCCATAAGCTTAGGTTTAATTCCCAGGGCGGGGCAGAGCCAGTAGCTCCCAAAAAAGTATCTTCCCTCACTGTTCCCAACTCCCTGCCACCTTGGGAAGCATGATCTGCACCTCCCACATCCCAGTCCCAAATTCTGGAAATACTGCACATTAGAGGGCTGCTAAACACATGCCCAAAAGAGCTTGTATGCTCTCTGTCAGCATAACAAGCATGTGCTTTGCACCATTCTAAAAGTGGATATTGTTGCTTCATATCCGATTTGGCCTTCACAGGGTGGGAGTGGCTGTGGCGCTTGTCACAGCCATGCTCCTAGGTGCAGCGCCAGCATTTCATGTTTGGTAAATGCAGCTGCACGCTCATTCGGAAGTCTTCACAGGTAGACAAAAATGCAAATGAACTGCAGGGCAGAGCAAAGAAGCATTGCAAGCATAGTGAAAACCGGTTTGTGCAGGCATTCATGAAGACTCCCTTTATGTAATTTCCTCCATGGCCTCCTTTAATCAGTTTTTATCAGTTTACAGCTTTATGTTTATATTATCCATCTGCAGGAAATAAGGTATATATAATGTCTGTGTTCAATATTTCAATACATATTATATTCTTATGATGATCAAAACACATAACCGGTTCTTTATGGAACAAATCAATATTCATATGTGCGGAACAAAAGTGCAGAAGCTTGATATTTATGTCTACCAACCAATACAGGGTTAATAAAAATAGCAAAATACTCTGTGTATATGTACACATAGTAAATGTTTTTAATTAAATTAAACAGCGTACAGATATCAATTTTCCCTTCAAGCATAGTCAAACCTGTCATCAGCTGAATGATTAATATAAATCTATTACTTTTAAATACAATTCCCTTTAAGAAAGCCTGTATTACCAAGTCCTAGTATACACGCACAATATATTAATGTAGGAGATTACCTCACCTCCCTCCATTTCCTCCAAAATCTTGGTAGAAGGGGAAATTAAGGGAGACAAACTGAACTATGATGCTTAGGGAGTCCCTTGATTCTGCCTGTCACAGTTTTAAGCCTGCTTTGGGTCTCAGGGGAGTCTGGCTGTTCTTGCTCCTCCTCTGCCAACCAGACAGTAACGGCCCACTGCTTTTATTCATTACCCTGAATGTAATGCACTAAATTTAACAAGTAACACACTCAGCGGGAATTTATTGGCCTTTTGCAGCATGATTGCAAGGTAGGATATGGATATGGATTCCAATTACTGCTGACACCCAGATAAGAGGAACAAAGCCCAGATATAATTGTTATTAATCAAAGGTAATATTCTTTACTGAAAAAAATGGAAACCAAAACAAGTAGCTTTTAAAAATATGCAACAAAGTTTTTTTTTATTTAGAAACATTCAGTTGTTTCACAGTAAAAATATTTTGATGTAGTGTAGCAATATTGAAAGAAAAGGCAGATTGTATCAGAATTGCCCAGGAGAGCAGGTAAACAACAATAGATTTAGAGTGTAGAACAATAGATTAAAAAATAGACACATATCAGAAGATGTCATATATTGCAACACAAAATGAAAATATATATAAATATGTGGTTATGTTTCTGTATTTTAATGTCCCATACATGAAGTAAAAAAAAATGTCATGCAATGTATTCTAATGAGATGCTATTCATGTTCATCAGATAGTAATAAAGTATGAGATAGGATTAAATTAATTCTTCTTGTTCACATCTGGAGCTTAAGACAGGCAGAATGTGCATAGGTAAAGAATAGTCTTAAAAGCACTGTGTCAAATTGTAGAAACTGGCAGATGTGAAACAGATACATTTCTTTCCAAACCCCTCTCCCAGGTGAGTATAGGAGCTCACCATTGAGCTAGATGAGGTTCCATTCATCTCATAATGCTGAAACCCACAATGTATTAAATATAACTAATCTTCAGAAGTGCAATAGGCAAGTGATTCAAAAGAACATCAGAGGTTCAAAATTTCCATTCATTTTGGACCCAAAAAGTCAGATGTACTTCCAAGACATCTGAACCATTGGAGCCTTGTGCCAGACAGGAAGGCTGGTGAATATATTGTTCCTGAAGCACACTCTAGTCAAGTGACCAGAGTCCTCTCTTTATGCAAAAATGTGCTAAATGATGGCAAGAAGTGGTGCAAATTTCCAGTTATCAATCCTACTAATGTGCTCCACATCAGACCAGTAGGAAAACCTTTTATCCTTGGTCATTCACTCCATGGTTTCTGCTGAGATTGTCAGGGAAGGTAAAAATAGTACTGTGCACAGCTGCCCATTATAGGATTTAAATAGAGATCAACAATTCATTTCATATAAACCAGTTAACATCCTTCCAATGGCATTTCTGGGTACTAGCAATCAGGATTGAATTTGAACCAGTGATTAAATGTTTGAGGTCGAGTTTCATAGAGAATTTTACCAGTTTACCTCTACGTCAGAGATAGGCAACCCCTGGCACACGTGCCAGTTAGTGGCACATGAAGACATTTTCCTTGGCACACCAGGTAGCGCAAAAAGAAATTCTTTAAAAACTGTTGTTTTTTTTAAGCTGCTGCTACAGGCTCCCCAGAACAGCTACTGGTCCCAGCACCATAGCAGACACCAGGGGCAGGGTGAGGACAACACAGGCAGGGGACACTATCTGCTTTCTTCTGACCATGCCTCCTGTCCTCAGGCTGCACCCTCCAGTCTGGCCTGGCCATTGGAGGGGAGCTGCAGGTGGGCAAAACCAGTACCTGGGCAGGCAATGTGGAGGGCCACTGTGCTGGAGAATCCTAGCCAGCTCGGTCCCAAGAGCTGCCTGCAGCGGCTGTTGCTGGGCTTCCGGAGCCTCCTGCAGCCAGCCCCCATAGCCAGGCCCTTGCATCAGGGGTGGCTCTAGTGGAAGCTCACACTGTGCATGGTGCCGGGAAGGCTGAGCCCATACCTGGGAGCCCCCTGAGCCTGGTGTTCCTCTCCAGCAAGGCAGTGTCACCTCACAGGTAAGGGTGGCCGTGGCCCATCCCTGCAAAGTTGCACAGGTGAGGCCGGGCCCCACCTTGGGTGCCACTGGGCATCCCTGCCTGCCTACTGCAGCGCAAATCTGAAGAGCCCCAGTGCAACCCCAGCTTCCTACCTGGCCCCCCACTCTCCTCTGGCTGCTGACTTCCTAAGGGTCTGGTTGGGCCGGCCTACCCGTGGCACTTTCTGCCATGCCTGCTTCTCCTCATGCCACCTGGCTCTTCCCTGGCTGCCTGGCCCCAGTGCTTGGCGTCCCAGTGCTGCCCCAGCCTGGGTGGGATGGGATGTCTGTCTGCCAAAGTGCTGGCCAGGCCTTCCATCCCAGCCCTGTGCCTGAGCTTCTGCTCCAGGACCACTGGGGAGGCCTGTGCAACCCAGCCCTGGTGACTGCCACTGGGGTGTTGCTGCGTCCCTCCCTGGACACTGTCCCAGAGCCAGCAGGCCTGAGCCATAGCCAGGTGTGGAGGGACACGTGGGCACACCTCTTCCTCTTTTTCCTTTTTTTCTCTCTTCTCTTTCTTTCTCTCATCTTTTTATCTCTTTGCCTCTTTTTTCTTTTCTTGTCTTCTCTCATCTTTTTCTTTTTTCTCTTTTTTCTTTCTCTTCTCTCTCTCCCCTTTTTTGCCTCTTTTTCCCTTTTTTTTCTTTTTCTCATATTTTCTCTCTCCTCTCCTTTTTCTCTTATTTTTCTCTTTCCATTTTACTTTTCTTTTTTCTCTCTCTTCTTTCCATTTTCCTCTCTCCTATCCTTTTCTTTCTCTTTTTCTCTTCTCATTGTCTCTCATTTCTTTCTTTCCCACTTTCTCTCTTTTTTTCTCTCCCTCCTCTTTTTCTCTTATTTCTCTCATCAGAACATGCTTAACAAAAACAAAACAAAACAAAAAAAAAGAACACACAAGAACAAAGGTAGTATGAAGTGCTATTTTCATCACCAGGTTTTGTTTTTTAAAACCTGGTACTTACTGTAAAAAAAGGCAACATTTATGATTATTAACTAAATTAATATGCAGTGTATCCTGCTATGTACCATCTGCCCTGGTTTTGTTTTTCTGATATGCTGGCACTCTGGCACCTTACAAGGTAGACATTGCAGTTTTTCCAACATTCTGGCCCAAAATTTTGCCTACCCCTGCTCTACCTAATTTAAGAGTTCATACATCCAAAAACTTCCAAAGCATATCAGTCTTATAAAATATTTTATATTTTACATACTGTAGAGTATATCTAACACATGGTTGCTTATTTCTAGTGTGACATTTAACTTGCAAGAAGAGATGGACTGGCTTGCTTCTATCTACACCACTCAGAATGATCCCTCTCTCCCACTGTATGAAGATAAATGCCACAACCAAGATTAGCCATCATGTCTTAAGTATACAAGATAACTTCAAATAAAGTGCATGCCATATTAAATTGTTATTATCTCATGAAGGGAGGGAAAAACAAATCTCAATTTTTAACCAAGGCAGTCATTAGCATGACTCAAAAAAGCAATAAATCACTTATCATATCATTTTAAAAATGATTTTACTGAGTGTATCCTGTAAATAAGTACTTGAGACAGGGTGGAGCAGAGAAAATGAAGAGAGCAACAAGTCAGGAAATAACATGTTCTTAGGAATCTGTTGAATTACTTTGACATTAAAAACAGAACATCTGTACTGTATATGAATGATGAACCAAATTGGCGCTGGGTACAAAATCAGTTTTGCTACATTTGCTTCTCCAGAGTATGACTCGTACTTATGAAATTAAATCTACACACAGTGTCAAACTAAAAAAGTGTTGGATTGGTAGACTTGAAATTTAAGAGATGTGTTTCATTTTTAACTTTAGTATATTTTGAATCCTATTACATATGCCATTAAGGCAGAAAAGGAAGCAGCTAAAAGGTTGATTCAAGAGAACACTTAAGCAGAGTAGTTCCACTGAAGTCAGCCAGGATTGAACTCAGTGGGTTTACTCACATGCTTAAAGATAAGCATGTGAAAAATGTTTTGCTGAAACAAGGCCCAAGAGTTCAAACGATCACTTTAATCTCAAAGAGAAAGAGGAAGAAAAATGATCACAACCCCCAAAACAGAAACTGAAAGAAAGTAGAAGGTAATTTTAACAAGGCAGGCATTTTATTTTTTCCCACCCCTTACCTGTAAGTAGTCACCAAACAGATCTGAGTTGTGGGGCAGGGGGCAGAAGTAGTTTGCCCATCTATGTGAATTACAAAGGTAAAAATAGAGAGACTTGAGACATTAGCATCCATGGCTTTTGGATTAAGCCAAAAGGGAAGGGCAAAACTACAGTAGACTAGGCAAAATGCATTCCAACATTTTAAAGTTAATTACTGATAGTCTTTTTTTTCTTTTTATGAAATATATTCCAGTTCTAGCTGTACTACCGCATATCCATAATTTTGTTGTGAACTCATGAAGAAAAATATTAAATTGACCTGAATTTGTTGCAGTATTTATATACTGCAGCAGGAAGTTACCACCTGAAAAAGAATGAATATGGTAGCTTGTCAGCAGTACGGTGTATTAAAAGTGGTTGTGCTGTTTCTCTAAAATGTTAATGGAAAAATGAACAGCGCTTTTTGAAAAAGATTACAATTTAGAATGGAATGATATATTTATCTCATGAGAATCTGCGTTGTGCCTACAAATCAATCATGATATGGTAAAACAATTTCAAATGAATCACAGTTAAATGCATAAAATACTTGGAAGACCTTTGACAATACACATCAAAAGGCAGAGAAATGCATTTCATCTTGTTCTTCTTGGAAATGTATAGATTCATTGATTTGGGTAGTTTCTACAAATGACACACAATTTTTATTTAAAGCAAAATGCCAAGAAAAATACTGTTCCCTCCATACTTTCATGAGCAGGTACTACTGATGTCTATTAGATCCAGACTCTCATGATGTGAGTAAATTACCTAAATGTGGATTGAGGTGATAACTTTAATGCAAAATATTACCTTCTTCTTTTTTGAATTTTTCACAATGCTCTAAATACACTAATCCTTACAAATCATTTAAGCAATAAGGCCAAGAGAAAGCACCACATTGGAAGGGAATAATTTCATGCCTCAGATGTGTTGTGAAGCATGAGGTCGAAGAATGAGTGACTTCAGTCACCTGAGAAGTTCAATAATTCCCAGAAATGTACTGCTTGAAGTATCTTATTGCTATTATTGCAGGGAAATTATTTAGCAAAGGTCACACCCATGGATTTACTAAGAATAATTAGATATTAGCGATCAATATGGCAAACTGGACACAACTTGTAAACCACTGTTTAATAAACAAGTGAAACCAGGTTGGTTTAGACTCTTAATCTAACTTTTAAAATAAAATCAACCTTTTAAAGAATAAAAATAACCTGACTCTGGTAAGCTCTATCCTACTGTAAATTTAAAAGCTGTGTTACAGTAGAAAAATGAACTTAAAAACTAGGCTTTCATGCAGCTTTATTGTACCCCAAAGAGTCTCAGTAGACTGGGTGGGCAGTTCTATATTTTCAGGCTGTTATATATGGAAGCCTGAAATTGGCTGGACAAGTCTGCAGTGCAAAAGGAACAGTAACATTTGCACAGGCAAGGAAGATGAATAGAAAGATAATATTAATAATACTGTTACATAACCCCATGGTCTCCAGATTAGTGTGTTAAATGTAGACATGCAAGGTCCTTGGAACAGTGGCATCAGCACAAGCTCATTTTAACAGTGGAATTATAGTTGTTTATTCCTGGAAAAGGGGCCAAAGGCAATTTTACTGTGGTTGGTACAATTTCCTTCCCTCCTTGCAGTAGGAAGCTTACCCCTTAAACTTCTTGAGATTCAGTCTTGGACAGTGGCCAGTACCATTCAGAAGGAGCTACATCCTTGGGGTGTTGGCTGGGAGAACGCTAAGACACTTTGAGTCAACTGCCTGTAGATTCATTCTTCTACAAAACATCTAGTCCCAAAAAAGACTTTAACTGATCTCCAATATACTCATTCTCTTTATTTTCGTCTTGCAGTTAGGAAAGTAAGGCTGGGAATGATGGCTTATGTGATGATGATTGTTTAGAGGTATATTCCACCCTATCTAAAAAGGCTCAGAGAAGCTTACAATAATAAACAACTTGCATGATTTGAAGCAACAACAGACTCCACAGTCAACCTTCTAAAATTTTAAAACTCTACCTTACCCTGCCCATTCCTGCTTCCCTGTTACTGAGGACAGACACTCCAAATCATCCTAACACTGTTTCGCAACCCCCTGTCACATGTATACACAAAACTTCTTTGCATTCTCTAGCTCCAATTCCTACCACCTCTATTTCCCACCTTAGATCCAACAAAGGTTCCTTCCCTCTCCCCCAGTTTGCCTCCCAAACCCAAACCCACCCCTCCTATCCCACACATGGCCAGTGGCTGTCCATTAAAATGCATAAATCCCTTCTAATTTCTCCCAGCAAACAGAACACACAAAAGACCATAACAGGTTAACAACCAAACTAACCTATGTCCCTGCCACCATCCCCACCAAAGGACAATGACAAATGGCAGCATTGGCATCACCCACCAGCTCTCTGGGACCCGCTAGCTGGACAGGTCCTTCTTCCTAGTGTTTGAGTAGCCAAGATGGTGCCTGGACTGGGCCCTAAGTAAGGAGAGTGGAGGAAGCAGTGATGGCAACAGTTCTTCACTGCAGTAAGCTTGCTGTATGATCATATGTATGCACTGTCATGTGTAACTTTAAGTCCTAGAGGGAGGCATTATGGAAGAATCTCCTGTTTATGTTTTTTAACTTGATTCATTCATTATCATCATAAGTATACCTTTCATGCATATGCCTTCATGTTGTGACTGTTCTCTGACAAAGAAAGAGAAGTGGGGTATCTTAATTTACTGAAATGTAACTTTATCTGTGATGATAAGGAAGCCTGGTTAAATGGCAGGTGAGTGCTTAATCTTGAGGCACTGTGAAGGATGAAAGTACTTGGCATATAGTAAAGTGCCTTTTTTGTGATTAGTCCACAATGGCACAGTATACTTGTATTAAACATTACATATTTGGTAAGTATATGCTTAGTGATAGTTGATATCTAAACTCTCTGCAATTTTAAGACTTGGTTAAAAATGCACACACACACACACACACACACACACACACACACACAGTCCTTACATACAAGTTTTGGGGGGAAATGCTTTTTTGTTCATTCACATTCTTTAAAAAAAAATAATTTTCTCACATTTTGTGGGTTTTTTTTTTTCTTTCCTTTCTTCAGTTTTGCTATTGGAAAAAAGAAAAAAGATGAAGAAAAACTGCAAAACAGAAACTATTTTCCTTTGGGTCTATGCTGGGAAAAAATGGAGGAAACTTTCAAAAAGATTATTTTTTTTCAATATGGATGGATGAAATTCTGGGCCATGTCCACGTCAGCATGGACATTTGGTTCCCTGGGGAAAACTAACATTGGGACACCTTGTATCACTGCTAGTTGTCCTCAGGGTATGCCCATGACATGCAGCAGGTTACCCTGGGTCTGGTAGGGGAGGCTGGGGCCAACATTGTGCTGGTCCTAGCATCATTACCTGGGATCCTGAGGACCTCTTGGGGCTGCAGCTGTGGTGATCCTGCAGCTCAGAGCCTGGCTGGCAGCTGAAATATGGCTCTGGACAGCTACCCTCCAGTTTTGAGCTGTGCACACTGCCCCTGTGTACACTGCTCCATTTGGGGGGAGGGAGGGGTGTGCAGGGGGGTTTTTGACCTCTGGATATACAGGGGTCAAAAAATATTCTTGTGCTGTTCCCTTGTGGTGTGGAAACTGGCTTAATGTGTGATATGTTGCACAGCAGACATGTCTGGGGCACCACATACCGCATGGCTGCACTCATCTATACAGCCCTGCAGTCTGCTTGGCTGATAAATCATCCGACTATATTCTATGGTGGCATATTATCACTTCTGGTTTCTTTCTAACACTGAACTAGAAAAATGTTTCTTTATTTTAAAAAAGGGCCATTTTCCAAATTAATATTTTGAAGACATATCCAAAATTGCATTTAAGGCTCAAATATTCTTGTTTTTGCCTTTACACTTAACAAAGGCTGATACTTTCTTCATCTGGTGTATAGTGTACTGTAATCTGGCTCAAACCTAATATTTTCCGCCCAAATTTTCTGCTGATGGCATATAAATTGACCTTTAGTGGCAGAATAGTTCAATCAAATACTATAGTAATTCTTTTTTACATTTGCCTTGGAAATATACAAGCATGTTCTAAATAAAATAAATAAATAAATAAATAAAAACATGGCTAAATACCTATCAGTGAATGAATAACTAAAGTATTTTTAATTTTAAATGTAACTTTTCTCTTTTTTCTTTTACTATAATGGTGTCACAAGTCACAAGGTCTGGGAGCTAACCTGAACACCTGAAACATGATGCAATTGTTTTTGTAATTCTCATTAAAATATAGAGGGCTAATTGTTTGAAGTATTATTTGAACTAGCATTTATTTTCACAAAGAGTTGAAAGTCCAGAGTGAAATTCAAGATGTCTCTGGCTATGTTGCTCACAAAGTATAGAATAATTCATATAGAATAATTACTATAAATAATCTTAAATAAGAATGTTTTTATGGTCTCCATGGTGTGTTTCGGTTTGTTTTGATTTGTTTTGGGTGTTTGGAGGGCTCATTCAAAAGTGCATGTGGGAGGGAAAATACCTTTAGCCTGCAAAAAAACCACCTGGCTTCTGGACTGATTCACAAAGCCTCTGGTAACCACAAAAATCTAGGGACTATGGATCCCCAGTTCTTGAACAATTTGTGTTGTTTATGCTGTCATCAAGTGTCCTGAGGAATAAACAGAAACATAATTGCAAGACCTGGCAGGCAAGTTTACATTGGATCCTGCATTTTTTTTCACCTGAATAGTAATGAAAAGTTTATTGGAACAATTTATATAAGGAAAGGTTTGAAAAATTGAGTCTGGATTCAGGAATGGATTTTTCAGCTTGTTATAGACCAGGGGTGGGCAAAATGTGGCTCATGGGCCAAATGAGGCCTCCCAGGCCATTGTATCTAGCCTGCGGGGCCCCTAAAAATTTAGAAAAGTAATGTTTATTTGCCCTTGCTGCCTGTCATACAGCCTTGATGGCTTGCCAAAACTCAGTAAGTGGCCCTCCGGCCGAAATAGTTGCTTTCCCCTGTTATAGGCAAAGAACAGCTGACATAAAGGTCCAGGTGCTTAGCCACTCATATACAAACCTTCTCAGCCTACAGGATGAGGGGGGGGATGATGAAAATGAAATAATGAAAGCTTCATGTTACTATGTTGCTTCTGAGCTGGTTTGCTTGCTCTCATATTCAACTAGTATGGGGCAATGTCATGTTGATTTAGGCCAAACAAATTTCTTATCTAAATTTTATAAAACTTAACCACAATGGAAGCATTTTTAATATCTTTATGGTTCCAATAAATACAGAGGTTTTTTTGTTTAGCTTTATAACATTTTTTGCAGCTTAAAGATTACAGAACTGTATCAGAACATGACAGCTGGGAGGATGACAGTAGCAATAAACAAAACTGAAACTGAGTATTATTCTGCTGGTATCCTATATGAGAAAAACACAAGCAGTGAAAAATAAATCCTTAATGATGACATGTAAATCAGACAAATATAATTTTAATTTACTAGACAACATACTTTAAAATGTTTTAGTTGTGTGTTCAATTTTTAATTCTGTACGTACTGGAATTGTATAATGTACTATGGATTTTGTATGAACTACCTTTCCAAGTTGGTATTAATAATGTCCTAGCAGCAGTAATATGCCATAATAAAATCCAGTTGGATGATTCTTCAGCCAATCATATTGCAGAATTTCATTTATCCATTTTGTAATTCAGGAGGGACCTTCCCCATCCTTCTATCCCTCATTCCCAATTTACCTCTTCAGCAACCCTCTTTCCTGTATTCAAAAAAGGCCATAATCCATGCTAAATATGTTCATTATCAGTCACCCTGAGGGCCCGTTTTGATTGTTTGTTTAGCGCACCAATGCGCTAAACCTTAAGTTCCTATGCCATTGTCTTTAGAGTAAAATCACTCTCTCATGTAAATATTATTCCACTTTCCTTGTGAAATATAATAGGCAGTTTTTAAGCATGCTTTGCTTTACCAACAAATCCCATCTGTGAGATGAGTTAAATGGCATAAATGTTATGCAAGTCAAACTTGTGGCCCTGGCTTAACACTTTGACCTTCTAATCAAGTACTATTATTCAAATAATTTGGGGGAATCAGAGAAGAATGAAGTGATTCAAGTGTTGGGGAACCCTTTGAAAGGAAAGTGCCAGAGCAGCTGCAGGTAGGGGAAATCCTAGTGCCACTCTGAGAATAACACACTCAGCTGCAAGGAAGTGGGGAAGGGAGGGGACGGGACAGCAGTGATCCCCAGACTAGTCGAGATATCGGTTCTCTACATTGGTGGTCTTGTACCTCTGGAGGATCCTCTAGGATCTGTAGGATATGGGAGTGAGACTTCTTGCCTTTTTTGGTTGGAAGAATTTCACCCCACCACTATGGGAGCAATCTAAAGAAATCTCTGCAAGCAAAACCTCCCACAAGCTTCTTTCAACCAATATCTTCTTTTGTGCATTTGTCAAGGGAAGGACACTACCCTGGGCTAGACGCTGCAAACATTGTAAAAGGATATGCCTTTTTATATAGGCAAATGACAAAAATCATTATTTAAACCCCCTGCCTAAGAAAACAATGGATCTTCCTCCTTGTGCCTAAAATCTTAATATTTAAGCTTTGGGATCTGTCCTGTGCAGTGCAGGGCTCCCTAGTTGCCCACTGAAGCATAGAGAGCTGAGGATTATGCATTCCCTCTCAGAGGATGCTCTGTCCCTCGAAAAACTGAGCCCTGTAAGAAAGAGAAGGGGGAAAGGGTAGAATTTGGCATCATAAATGATAAACCAGATCCTCAGCTACCATTGAATGGGAAAGCTCCCCACCTATGCCAGCATATGCCATCAAAAGAATTGGCTCTGTATATTAAAATAGGCTCCTCGTAAATATTTCGTGTTCTTGATTCAAGCAAAAATGCTTATAGTACCCTTCCCACTTCTATTATTTAAAGGGTTACTAATCAAGCAGGATGCCCTGTTGAACCTGCCTCCCCAACAAATCTACATACTAGATTATCAATATTCATTTGGGGCTAACAAGACTTCTTTCATATACACCGTAGCATATGAATACAACCTTGGCTGTCTCCCTCCTAGACCAGGATTAGCATAAATGGTGAACTGGGAAATGAACCTCTCTGATTCACTAGGGTGTGCTGTGTTGAGCACTGCCGGGAAAGTGCTTTGTAACAACCACCAGCAGCTGTTGGTACAGTAGTGACAAGCCTAGGAAGGGTTAAAGTTTTGTCTGTGACACTGAAATTGAGGCCAGCTGTAGGTCATATTCACGTCCCAGTCACAGGAAAATGAACCTGTGAGACAGAACCTAATTATCTGCTAAACCAAAAGCCAGTCTCAGTTCAATAACTTACGACAGAGCTGGCAGCCAGATATAGTGTTGCCATGGTAACGCTGAAAAAAAATCCACTGCAGTAGAGAACAAGAAGGAAAAGAAGGAGACTGTAACCCTAAATGTGCTGTAGCCATTTGATCTTGGACAAGTGGATATGTCTAAGGAACCAGATTGCTACAACTGTCTATCCACTTTAATATCCTCTATAATTACTGAAATGAAAAATGCAATTACAGTGTGCTCTGAGCTAAAAACCAGGAGTAACTGGCTAACTGGGAATCAATTTTAAAGTGAACAATATCAGCTTTCTCTCTCAGCATACAGACTTAGAAGTACATGGGGCTTGGAGAGCAAAGGCGCCTGCTTCACACTGATCCAAAATCACTTCATACCAATCAAACCTTTGGTTTTCATGATCACCTTCCCCTCCTCCCACAAACCAGGAACTATTCACCAGGGGAAACTTTAGTAGATTAAAGCACTCTGTCTCATTTTATAGACTGCATTGTCAGGACAACTTAAAGGTATGAGTGACATGAGTTTAAAGGTCTCAGACTAACACCCTGAGCGTGGTACCCTAATCCAGGCAGCAGTATTATATCATAGTGCAACAAAATCAATCTGTATTCTTAAAAACAATCACACTGCCAATCCTGCAATCATTTTCTATCAAGTATTGTAACCTCATCCTTTAGTTGCTTGAAAAAACCCAATTTCCAAATATTTTGAGAAGTCCACTTGCCTGTTTTGCTAGTCCCTTAATCATAACCATAAAAGTCCATTTAAAACTGAAAAGGAATTCTTCATTATGAAAACAAAACGGCATATTTCTGCATGAGGGAGATCATACGTCACTTTCTGATCATTTCTTTTCTATAGACTTTGTGTCAAACAGATTAGTTGATTTCATAATTGTCTGTGTGCGTGTGTTTCTGCCAGACTGTCACAGAGAGAAAAAAGAGATTAAATAAATACTGTGGTTAGAAAAATAAGTACAAATCCAACCCAGGCAAGAACTTTATTTTGGTCAGCATTATATGTGTTTTCAGGTTACTTCTCACTGCTATCCAAAACTGATTGCTAAGCAGCGAGATTTTACACAAAGATTCAATAAGCTGCATGGTCTCAGACTATCACATATTCATACCACTCAGTCTCAATAAAACTGTGGCCACTTCTAAAAAAAGACTTCTAAAAAAAATTATTCTAGGGATTTATAGTATCAAAATTCTTCCCTGACTGGAGGTGTGATCATGAAATACAATTGTCCTCAAGTTTTATCTTACATAGCTTTCCTTCCTATAATTGGGTATTTGGCATTCTTTACTCAAGTAAAACTCTGGTTCTATAGGAATTTGGCTGAATAAGAAATACCCATTCATATTTGGTATGCCTTGTAAAATGGGTTGCGCATTTACTGCTCCTGCATGGTGCTATATAGGTAATAAAGCAAAAATAACTTGTTCAGCAGTACATTATTGTGTATTATGGTTGTAGTTCACTGTGTAGAGAAAAAATAATTATTTTTCTTCCACTGAAGGCAGCAGAGAATTAAAATGTGTAGGTTTCCTTTCACACCTCTTAAATGTCAAATCTGAGAACCAGGCCTTGTAAACAATTACTACTGGACATAGTATTTACTCCTGTGAGTAGTGTCACTGAACTGATAGGGTCTAGGCTATTTGCAAGAGTGCATGAGTATGTTTGCCAACCATAAGCAGTAATGTACATCAAAGGGAAACTATACTGTAGTGCTAAAGAGGGTGCAACTCTGCCAGCCAGGGCCCAGCCTTGCTGATGCCATCTTGTATTTGACACTGGTTTCATCACATCAAACATATCCTGTTTTGCCTATCCTTTCACTTTCCAAAGTGTTGTTAACTAGTCTTACACTAATCTCATAGGGTGTGGTCCAGACAAGCGCGGATGTCCAGACAAGCACAGACCCATCTGTAGCACTGCTGCACACACAAGCATTTCCCATGCTGCTAATTTGCAATGCGGGGGGATGGTGGGGGATTTGACACTGGGAGAGCCTGGTGTCCAAAAACCTGTGCCTTAAAAAGCAGGGTGGCCTATACAGCAGTAGCATGCACCACTGGAAACCAGAGCTTGGCTGGCCAGAGGCACACTCCAACTCGCATCAGGCTCCATGCTGCTGGATCCAATGGCTGGAGGCCCTGGAGAACTTCAGGATCACACGTAAGGGTGCCAAGGTCAGCCCTGGTGCTGGTCTCAGCCTCTCCTACCCTCCCCCTGGGGCAACATGCCGTATGCCAGAGTACATGAGCATGGGCATTTCCTGGGGACAAGCAGCAGCGGCATATATTAGGGAAATGCATGTTCCTGCATATGGAGATGCACCCATAATGTTTTCTCTTTTCATTTATGCAAACTATTTAGAGAATCAGGTCCTTTTCAGCTAAGATTAGTTGGCGTAATGTGCTGCTTTTCAGCAGCTAAAGATTGGGCCTATTAGCAAATATCTCCGTTTTGAAGCACATTTTAACAGAACTTTTTTGGTAAAGAGTGAGCTTACAGAGAATTCAAGGAAAAATAAATCAGACAGGCAAGGGGAAATGGTATAGAAAAGTAAAAATATTGGAGAAAGCAGGACTGGAGTAAGTCATAGCTACTATAAAACTGCATCCACAGCTTCAGAACCTGAAGTCACATCATATCGGAAGTTCAGCTGACATGTAAAGCAGCGAAACAACAAATTATGCCTAATTTGTCAGACTGTTGTCTGAGTCTGCAAATCACCTGAAACAATAGTTCCTATTGCTCTATTCATTTTAAATATAAAACCCACTACTATACCAAGGAAGCACCAGCCCATAGCTGGAAGGATAATCTAGTAGAAGAATAATAAAGTTTCATCACTACCTGCTGAAATTCTTTAGTGTCTACTAATAAGACTAAAGATTGTGCTTGCCAAGTTAGAGAACTACCTCATGTATGAGGTTAATGGGACTTGTTTATTACAAAACATTAGGTCTGTACATTTAAAATTATTCACTACAGCTATGAAAAGCATAAGTTGTAGTAACTGTTGTTGATTTTTAAGATTCTGATGAAATACTCATGTGCATCACAGCTAATTTTCTGAGGCTTGTATGAAACAGTAGGAAAAGATCATCAGTAATGAAAAGGAGGGCATCATTTTGTCATGGCAGCAGCATTAGAGACAGTTATTGATTAAAGTGTCTTTGTTTTTTAGCATCAGCATTTATGGGGGAAAAAAAGGAAAGAAAAATAATTAGATGGTTATTATTGGCATAACAGTGGTGGAATCCAACAGCCAAATTCTGCCTTTTGTTTGTATGCATGAAGCCCCCATTTACTTCAAACAGAACTGCATGCATGTATCCTAGTGCAGAATTCAGCATGAAGCAATTTCACTCAGCCTCCCACTGAAAACGTTAACTCTGCCACATAACTCGTGATGGTCATACTGGATTTTTTTAAGGGAAGTTATCTTTATGAATAAGCAATTTCATTTGGGATTTTTCATGGGGGCCTAATGGAATAAAGCATCCCACCACCATTGAAACTTGGCATGGTAGGAGTTCCTAACTCCATTAGTCCCTCTGACATCCCTGCTGTTAAGTAACTGAAATGTTCTTTCACAAACAAAGCAAATACGTCTTCGTGGGTCTTAACCCCAGCTACAGCGTTAATGAGAGACTACTTCAGGTCAGTCCAACCTCTGGCAATAGATTTCAGCCTACTGAAACCATTTTATAGACTTGTTAAAAATGTGCTCTAAGTACAGCAGCTATCTGGACAAAAGTATCTTTTATTTTTAACATGGTTGTAACAAAGTGAGCTTACTCAATCCGTGTGTTGATTCTTAAGAGTCATATACACCTATGCAGACCTGAGAAAAAAATCTAGTAGGTTGATTGGATGGCACTTTGCTCATACCTGGCTTAGGTGCAAATAACTACACAAGACAGACAGTAATGGTGAATCTAACCTGTCCATACTGTGAGGCCCAAAATACATTATATAGATGGCTCACAACTATACTGAGTAATTAACATTAAACCTAACTGTTGTTAACAGGGTTTACATAGATAAAATACCAAGTAAGCAAATGGATCTATTTTGTTAGCTCTTTTATAATGAAGTAATAGCTAAGTAGTATGTCTTAATAAACTGGCATAATATGGAAGAGTATCATTACTTGATCTAATCTCCTTAAAAAGGGAGTGAGTTATCATTAGATATTATATTTTGATTTGGAAATAAGAACTGAAAGGCCATCTTGTAAAAAGGGCTGCTGGTAACTTCAAACAGCATTTTAGTAAAGCTAATAGACGTTTACACATCGGCTATCTGTGATTATTGTAAAAAAAATACTGTATGAACTATATGAATCAGCCAATCACACTGTCATTTAAAAATTGAAAGTCTTACTACAATTTTTTTTACTACAAGTCTTAATACAACGTATTAAAAATATGTTGATGTATCTTTTGTACCATGTAATGTGGTACACACTGAGGTTGCTGTATTTGTTTTTTTCTTAATTGCTTAAGCAACAAAAAAATCCAAATATTTTATTTCTTGACCTGACAGCTACATATAAACTTTTCAGTTTGTTATTATGGTAAGATTTAGAGTCACGTTCCACTGCCCACATTCCAATGTGGGCTTTTTGGATGAATCTAGAAGCTCTTGCTTAAAATGCACTTTTCTAGGTTTCATTGTACCCCGATTGGCACTGTTTGGATTTCCAGAACTGTGGGAGGGCATCATGTATGGAAACATTATGAGTCATTTCTGTGGTTGGTGACAACTTTTCCAAGTTTCACATTTATTGGGTGATATTTGACCGCATTAAAATCAGTGGCAACATTCCTGTTGACTTCACTACAACTAGGATTTCATCCTTTACCTTTTTATGTAAGAGCTTCTCTGAGGAAACACAAAAAATAATGTACATGGGAAAACTAGGCACAAGAAATAATATTACCCTATGACACAACCTGGTATCATAGCCACATTAAAATCTCTGTCACAAGAGAACAATGTGTGGTTGAAATGACTGAAAATATTGTGCAACTGTCAGGAATTGGGCCAAAAGCATCAGAAATTTCTACCCACTTCATTTGATGAGAGGTTATGTGACTGTACATTCACTGTATTTTGGTTGTGAAATGAATCTTCAAAAAAATCCAAATAAATGAGCTGATTATAGGTATATCAAGTATATTTGTGGCTTGAAGACTCCATGTGGCAACCCCCAGATCTTACCAGGAATGCGTAAATCTTCAAAAGAATTTTTGCCCAGCCTCTCTATCCACAAATGAAACAGACAGAATTGGAGTTATTTTGGGATATCATTTCTTCTTATCATTCAGCTCAAATGGTTACCACTGCATCTCACAATAGCACTCCATGTTTTTCTGCCTCTTACAATGTCCTGAGATGTAGCCAATGGATTCATTTGCTACTGACAGCACACTGGGCATATTGCTATTGTGTCACGTATCATTTGATACACTAGGCCACACAGTAGTTGAGTAGTTGAATATCTATAGACAGAGATAGTGATATAGATATAAGACATCAATATAGTAAAATATCTTTACCTTTAGACTCTCCCCACATTGCCTCAAAATGCTGTTTTCTTTTTTCAGAAAATTTGTCTGCTTTTCCATGCAAGACTTTTGAACCTAGAATGACATCATCCATCTGTATCTCCTGTACTCCACAATAAGTGATGGGCAAGCTTCCTCATTTTCCTTTCAGATAACACTATCCATAAGTAACTCGAAGTCAACATTTTAGGTAGGGTTTTATAACTTGCTTTTCACATGCATTCATTATGTAGTGGCTTTTAAGTGTGCCTTCTAGACTGTCTCCTTATTGATAGCTCAGGAATGTATTGTTGTTACACTGCAGTTCACATAAGAATGTGCACTTGTATCTCCTCATTTAAGAAGTCTTTTGTTCTCTTGCAATTACTGGACTATTTAAGAAGTTTCTCATTCTCCTGCAACTACTGGACCAGTCATTGAAGTCTTGCTGCTACTGCAGTGGCAAATGTCTGGAATATATCCATGTATACTAAAGAGTCTGGGACATTAGAACAGCCACTCCCACAGGGAACCTTCATCTAGAAGAGCTGTTCCATTGTGCTAGCAGCTAAAATGACGCAGAGAATTAGACAGAAATGTTTTAATCCAATAGTGTTTGCTTATTTTTGTTAGTGCAATAGTGTTCTGGGTGCTGCAACTGCAAGGCCTCCTCTAGGGGTATATGGCTCTGACAATATCATCTTGTAGGCCAGGTAACAAAAAAAGTAAAATCTTAATACCATTTTCTAAGCATTTTTATTTTGTGTCCAGGTTGGGTTTTTTTTTTAAGTAGGTAAGGATGGACTGTGGCTTCTAAGTTCTTGACCCTTTTAAATGGCCTGTGTATGCATGAAGGAGCTAGACATCATCTCCCAGGAGAAATTGCTCGAGAGGTTTGAGCAGCCCATCAGATTTGCCATTCTTTCCAGGATTGCAGCATGCAATCTACTTCACATCTGGGTACCTTTGCCAGCCAGGAGGAAAAAAAGTGTATGAAATCACACTCCTCCCTCCCCTTCTACTTTTCCCCTACATGATACCTACTGGAGGGGGGAAGAAGGAGTGGGGTAGGAGGAGGGAGGACCGTTAAAAGAACAGTTGCACCACATCCCAAGGGGATATTAGTGAAAGGAACCATTGTTCCTTTCCACAGCCATGCAGAATCATGACCATATTGTTCTGTTTTTACAAATACATTTCTATAATTTTATACTGCATGTAGAAAGTGAAAGTCATTGTATTAACACAAGTAATCTTTTATCAAGATCATGGGAATCCTGAATAAGACACAAAAAGAACAAGACAATGTTTGGAGTAGTATCCCAAGATTTGTGAAATGAAATTGATTTCCATTCAAATCAGGTCTTTTACTCTTCTTGAAAATGTCAAGGTGTCAGCCTTGGCCATTACCACACTGTGATTTATAGTTGAGACAAAGCGATAATACTCAGGTGACTGTCTGGAGCTGTACTGCAGTGTCTGGAAAGGCTACAGATGACAGCCATCTCTTTTCTTAACCAACTTGCATTGCTTATCTAAGATCAGTGTCTCCCCCTCCTCACCACACACTTTTAATAGGGAAATAATAAAATATAGGCTTGAAGATTTACTTGGGCCAGGAAGAACATATACAGGAATGTATTAAAAATATTCTTTATGATAAATCAAATCTGAGCTGTTTGGAAGAATGCATTTAGAACACAAGCTGAGCACCTGCTTTAAACTATCAAGTCATTTTAATTTAAGTATGGACTGTTACTGTAATTTAAATGACATACAAGTACAAAAATGCTGAGTAACAAAGTAAGCTTCCAAAAGTTCAAAATTATATCTCAACTTTATCTCATTTTAGATTAAGATAAGAATACATCATTATTGGATATATTAACTCTACCATTCAAAGAGAACATCAAAAAAAGTTATCGCTATTGATACTGGTTCCACCTTAGTACTGGGGCAATTTGTGCTCTTTAAAACTGATTGATAGATCTGAGAGAACTAGAAATTACTTGGACATTATAAAGCCAAATAATGATAATTTTAATTGTTCCTCCCACTGATATAAATGAAAGCTTTTCTTGAACAGGGATGGCAGGGTAAGAGCAATGGAGAGGTATCATTTCCTTCCTAAGAAGGTGAGGTTCCCACCTACTAACTTCAAAGGAAAGTGCCTACTCTCCTGGGGACTTTTGGAAATCTGGTTATGTTCTCTTATCCTTTCTGCTGTGCATGCAGGAGGACCTAATCATTTAGGATTATGGTAGATAACCAGCTGAACACGAGCTCCGAAAAGTAAAGCGGCTAAAAAGGTAAATATGATCCTTGGATGAAAAAGAAAGAGAATGGCAAGTAAAGGAAGGGAAGTGTAAACACTACCTGTAGCATTACTGATGATTATTACTGGCATGTCCAGTTTTTTGTGTCCACATTTGCAAAGGACATTGACAGTCTGGGAGGGTTAAAAAAGAACTATTATGACTTATTTCAGGATTGGAAAATCTGTCTTTCAGTAAGGAACTAAAGCTCAAACTATCTTATCGGAGAGAATCTTAAGAAGTGATATGATCATGATCAGCACATGCATGGGAAAGATTTCCAACGGTAGATAGCCCTTAAAATTAGCAGACAAGGACACAAGAAAATGCAGGGGTTGGAAGCTAGATTTAGACAAATTCAGATTAGAAACAAGGCCCACGCATTTAACAGCGCTGGCATTAATGGCTAGAACAACGGATGTAATATGTTCTTTATTACACAAAACTTATCCTGAAATATAAGTTCTCCTCCAGCCATAAGTTATAGGCTCACTGTATAAATTATCCAGTGAAATTTTGTTGCCTATTTTATAGTAGAAAAAACAGAAATGCTATACAGCTATACTAGTGGGGTAATGCCAGGCTTCCACCAGAATGGTCCACCCCCTACATGGCATCATGTTGCATAATATAATGCAACAGATCTTTGGGCACATGAGAGCCAATGAGGCTGCTGTTGTACTTAAGAGTTTGCTATTGTGTTGTGGTCCAAACTGGATGTCAGTTGTAGGATTTGGGCCTTACTGATGACCCTGCTACATGATCAAATTAAAGCTGGATAGAAACCAGCTATAGAGTTGTTACACATTTTCAAGCAATAACCTTACACCTGGTTGGCTTTTGCATAGCTGGAAAGCCATTTTTATCATGTGATAATTACTTTGCACATGTGGCTGGTCTAAATTTATTGCACAATGAACCAGTTAATTGTGTGATAATTACTTTGCACTTGGGACCAGTCTAAACTTAATCAGTTAACTGAATAATGTATGTAACATATAGCAGGGGTCTGAGAATAGGAAGAAAGCAAAAATATGCATGTGGAACAAGTTTTATGCAGCTAGTTGCCATAACTAGAAATTCATTTCTGAACAGCAATTTAATACCAGTACTTTCTGAACTAAGATCATTGGAGGCATTTTAAATAATCTGAAAAGTCATTAAACCAGATGCAGAAACTAACGACCAGATCACATGCAACAATTAGATGCCTAAGTGTGTATACATACGTAAGAGTGATCTTATTCTACCCATGCCCCTAAAAAACAGTTAACAAAAGAGGTGCATGGATCTTTCTCCTGCTTGCTGCTTTTTGTGATTTGGTTTTAAGGTCAAGATGATAATGTGTATAAACATTAACATTCTTATGAGGACTGAAGCAGGGTAGCATAGGATGAAAATCTGAAGTTGAAAAGTCTTGATGGAGAACATGAAACTTATGGTATTGTGATAATGGAACCATCTTTAGGCATCACTCAAGATGGTATGGTCTGGGAGACCAAGCTCCCTTTGGGCATAATCTTGAAATTCAGAAGTACTGAACTTATTACCAATTTGTATACAACAGTCTGCACAGGGTACTGTAATAAACCATGACATCGCTCTCAACAGTGAATGACTATTACTTACATTACAGTACCTCTCAGAGGCTCAGTCTGAAAACTGGGCTTCACCATGCTAGTCGCTTTACATATACACATACTAAGCTTATATGCCTTCCATTGAGTGAAGAATAGAGATAGTAAATGACTTGCTCAAGTTCTCAGAGAAAATCTGTGGCAGAACTAAAACGTGAATCCAAATCCCCTGAGCCATGATCAGTTCTCTTCACTACAAGCTCAGCTTTTTGCTGCACAAACAATAAACCATTGCATTGATAGAATATGCATGGACAGTGGGAAAGAACCAGTAGGCTTTGGAAAGATTGCTTATGTATGGGTTAATGTTCACTCCCCTTCTTAATGCAGTATTATTTTCTCCAATACAGATACATATGTGGAACTTGTACAAAGAAGTAGAACAAACATAGCCTTATTTGTAAATATTTATATTGCTGTTAAAGTTCCATTAACCTTGGTGATTCTGATTTTCCCTTTGCATTTAAGAATAATAATCAAATACTAGAAAGGCAACCTACAGCCTTGAGTTTCTATTAACATGCAAAAGCTATCCCCACTCTTTCCCCACCCCTCAGATAACTGCAACACTCAGTCAAAAACTTATTCCATTGGACTGATTGGGACAGGTTACTAAGGTTGCCTTGGTAACCTTTCCTTTTTTAAGCAACATCTTACATGGTGCTTGGTACCCTGCTAACTTTTAATAGGTAAATATAGCATGCTCTTAATCCTGCCTTTATGAAAAAAGTACATAACTATGCTGTTACACCCCAGATATAACATTTGTGTGATGAACTTAAAATATTTATTTCCTAGATTTTTTTTAAATCGAAATGGTCCATCTAAATTACTGAATGGGCACCTATATTGTCGATATAGTTATATAGACATAGGCTATAGACCTATTACGTCTTCACAGTTTTGAGCAATCTTATTAGGGACATTATTGTAAAACTAATTATTCCTAGCCTAGGAGTTAGATACTATAACTCTGGCCACAAAATGGCTGTAAGCAGCCATTTTGCACATCTGACTTGCTGACTTGATGGACACACATCCTTCAATATCCCCAGTTTCTTTGCTACACAGACCAAGTAAGTCATACTTGAGCATGGCAAGTACTGTATAACACAGCATATATTTTAGGCATAAGGAACCTGTTCACCCACCTGAAGTGCTACGCAAATGATTTGTGTCAAGAAGATATTTAAGTAACAGGTCTGCATGCTCTTAAAGCTAAAGTCTTTGAGTTTCTAGGGATGACAAACCTACACTTTATTATAATTAAAGCATTCAGTTTAAAAACAATGCAGTTCATTTAAAATATTTGATTCAATTCAAGGTTGTCTACAGTAGCAAGTATGCTTAAAAGCAGCATGACATCAGAATAATCCTATCACCGGGGATCCTGGTTTTCTCTGATTTAAAAAAAAAACAAACCCAATTTTCGATTAACAAAAAGTAACCTCAAATCCACATTTCCATGATTAAGCATGATTAAGAATTGGGGCTTTTTTAAATCAGAGAAAACCAGGCTCCCTGATTATCACCCAGGCATTGAGATTTATGTTCCACATATTCTCTTTTTGGGAATATCCAATGTCCAAGGCTGCCACTATTCTTAAAGCAACCTTAGCTGCTTTATTTTAAATCGTGTGAAAAATGAAACTAGCAAACTAGTAAATAACCCTTAGGAATTGTCTGTTTACTAAGGGTGTTGCAGGAGATGGAGAGACTGTAATGTGACAGTATTTGAAGAGGTAAAAGCAGGTGAGAAAGTTTCTTTGGAATGTGTTCTTCTTGCCCAGTGTTTCTGATGATATAGGTGCTTGACACTCCTGACACAAGATCCCAGTTCCTGACCCTATTACTTAGGTAGCAAAATAAGGGATAGGAAGCAATACTATCTAAGAACTCACACTCAGAGGGTGAAAGAACTGGCATGGGCCAAAGTAGCCATTTTAGTAAGAGTAGGAGGCAGGGGTTGAACCAACTAGTGGGAGAAAGAAGGTGGTATTAAATAGTGCTTTACAGTGGTGATTGCAGATGGGACTTCATTATATTGAGGTTGAGGAAATGATGGCAATAAAAGAGTAGGTTGTTGCTGTTAGAAAAAGAAGAAAGCTTAATAGATGAAGACAGAGACACAGGCTTCAACTTTGATACTCAGTATAAGAGCCTCTAACTGTTAATATACCATTTTGATTCCAGACATCTGTTAATAGAAAATGGTGAACAATTCACCCAGTTCTTCCTTTAGCAAAACTACGTTTTCAGCATCCTTAATAGAATGGGTGTGTGTGTGTGCGTGTGTAAAATATACCAGAAAGCCAAACAAACAGATTGGAAACCTTAAGGGATGCCATATTCAAACTTTCCTCTAGACACAAAGAAATTTCCCTCTTATGATAGGGGTTTCTTGGGATATTATATACTCCCCCTGGGGAAAGGACAGATTAGGATCTAAGAAGTATTTTCCATTGATAACTACCAAACTAGTATAAAAAAACCCAACATATACATTAGGTGAACAGAATTACTTTTAGGCACATGAGAAATTACATTCACCTAATATAACATATATGGTGATATTTTGGGTTAAGGAATATATTTTAGAAGTGCATTTTGTTAGGAAGTACCACAGCTTGAAACTTACATTTCTGAACCAGTCTTTTCAAGGAAGTATCTACCTTCACAAAAGTACGGTTTCCTTTTATGCTCATGGTTAATTTCTACTTTAAACTTTCCACTTATTGTACTCTAAGCTCCACCAGTGAATTTAAATGGGGCTTCACTATATGTTTAGTGCATTCAAGGATTCTTTGTTACAGTTCCCACCCTGGTGCATTATGTGAGCTCTGCCACGGAAGTCCAGCAGTCGGTTTGTTTTCTGCTATTAATAAAAGAACCTACTTTTTTCCACTTCTTTGAAGAAGTTGAAAGGGCTACATGTGAGAGGGGGAGGAGGTGGGGAACAGATTGTGGTGTAATCCCCAAACGCAAATGCTGTCTAGATTAGAAACCTCCCTGAAGAAAACTTATAAATGCTAAGACTGTGCTTTTTGTGTGATGAACACTAGAGCAATAACTTAGCCACATACTGGGTTTTGCCTAATGTTTAGGGAGCCTACAAGGTGAATGGAATTAAATGAAGAAGAAAAAAAATCCGATTGGCTCTTTGTGCTGATGCCATCCGACCCTTTCAATATCCAGTTACTTACTAGTGCAACTATTTTCATATGTATCCATCACTGAAATATTTTAATATAATACTTGGAAATCTGCTAAAGTAAAACCCTCAAATGAGATTTACACATTGTCAGTATTTTTACACAGTCCAAGAAAAGCTTAAAATGGTGGTCCATGTCTCTGCAAAATAACTGTTTCTCCCCCTACAATTTCCCATTTAAGCATATAAACTTATCTAAAAAAATGAAAGAACTAAATAGAACCAAACAATGTTGCCTTGTTTTCCATTAAACATATATACATATTTTGTGATTCTTTGCAAAGAGAGAAAGTGTGTGCGTGTGTACACACATTCCTTGCAAAGAATCACAGTCCTTTATGACTGCTAACAACTACAAGGAAAAATTTTAAAAATAATTTTTTTTTCTCCCACAGGGTACTTGTATTGTTAAAACCATCATATTTTTATCTAATTTATCACACAATTACAAACTAATCCTTAATTCCTAAAGAAACAGGAACAAGAAAAAAAGATGGAACTCCTGAAAGCCTATGAGATAAACTTCTGTGATTAATCTTAAATACTACTTGTCAGGTTAAAAATTCTTATAAAGGTGAAATAATTTTATCAGTGTGGTTTTAGGCAAATTTAGGTTTACTTTGTCTCAGTAGCCTCCATATTCCACCTGATCCCCATTCACAGTGAGGAAAATGTAGTTTTACATACAAATTAATATGGTTAGATAAAGTACTTCACCTGAAAAAGATGAATCTAGTGCTAGAGGAATGAAATGATACAGCATTCAGTGAAAACTGAAGACACCTCATTATAAACACTAAACAATAAAACATTTTGCCAACTGATAACCCACCAAAGATATGTTGTTTAGACGAATGTATTTTAAATGAATATATGTCAAAATTAATACAGTCCCTACATCTACTTAGTCACTGACTGATACAATTTAGATGATATTATATATGAGATCCTAGCTTTTGAATGAACACTTGCCCCTTTAAACAAATAAAAGTGTGTGTAATGTCAAGAGATTTTTCATAAATCTCACACACACACACACACACACACACACACACACACACACACACACACACCCTCTCTTGGAAAGCTGGCCTCCTTTTAGGGCTATGGCTAGTAAATTAAATACCCAGTCAGGATCTGAATACAATCATGATATGAGCAAATCAAAATGATGGCTGCATTTACTTTCAACAGAATTTTTTGCTGCACTGCATATTAAAATGGTGAACAATGTTGTTAGGTAACCATTAATGTGCCAATTTTCATTACTCCTGTAAATGTATAAAAGCTGCTGTTACACTTCATTGACATATTTCATCAAATTAATGGAAATATCCCCTAAAATGTAGTAAATGTAGATTCCTGTAACTCAACTTAAGGTAGAATATCCTTTTCTCTAATTCCAACAGTAATTAACTTGGATTGGAATTCCCCTGACTCATGTAACATTCTTCTAGATAGCATTAATGGATCATGATGTTTATAAGGTTAGAAAAGAATCCTGCCCTGTAAATGTAATATTATATTAAGGTGTTAAGGACATCCAGGTTAATGAAAGGTAGTGACCAAATCACCCATAGTTTGAAGTGTAAACACATTTTATTTTTGGTATACATTTAAGAGAGTTGTCTTTGTTGAACTGGAAAAATGCTTTAAAATGACTTTTTGAAAAATTTGTGTCCCCTATGAAGATTAAAAGTTAAAATAGTTGATTATCATGATAATAACCCAATTGTACATGACAGACAAAAGAGAAGTACTTCCCCCCTGCTTTTGACTGATGCTTTGTTAGGTTATAGTTAAACAGCACTTTAAGTTGACAGTAAATTAGCAAACAATATGGGGTGGAGGGGGAGAGAAAATCATGCAGGGGTTAAGATGTTTATGTAAAACAGTGATTTTCCTTTTTAAAATTAAAACGTACAAATAAGCTGGTGTCAGAGACTAGGTGATCCTTCATTTCCACCGCATTGAGCAGGCTCACATCAGCAGCAGACAGCCGCTAATATATGCGTCTGGCTCAGTCTGGTCTACCAACTAAGAATTCATCGAATTGTTAATATCACTCCTTTTTTGTATGCACCACACATCATTTTCTCTCTCTCTCTCTCTCTGTTGCTAGAGGTTTTGTTGTTTTTTTCCCTAACTGTAGCTTGAGCTGATTACCCCCCAATCACATATTATACAGCACATACAAATATTAGGCTGCAAAAGAAAATGAATTTATGTATATTGTACATGCATTTATAAGTGTAGATAGATTGTTATATATAAAATCATAAATACCAAAATATAGGCTGCCAACCAGCTAATAAATACTCTCACATGCTATTAAAATATAAATAAAATTGCATTCTACAGTGTCTGGAGACTTGGTCCTGGGGTCCTGACATGGGCAAAAGCTTCATTGACCTCAGTGGGATTTCTGCCCCAGGTAACACTGCAAAATATATTTTCATAAAGGGCTTAATCCACTCCAGTGCTTGGTTTTGCAGTGCTTGAATTGGGTTAATTAAAGGTGTGGGGGAGAGGCTGTGAAGGGATGATGTACTCCAACTTTTTCTCTCATTTTCCAAGGGGCAGTGGTGGCACAGAATATCCATTATACTACCTCAGTTAAAGCCCTAAGTGTAGAGCCAGTATTGTGTACTATGCCATTGTATTCATGGTTTTGTTGTGACATCAACTGAGTCAAGTCAGGATCTTCCTGGATGCATTTTTAATCTCATTGCAGAAGGGAAAAAATTTGGTACCTTTATATTGTCAGGTCATGACTGAGGCAGGTAAAAATGCAGTGTCTAATGTCCCCTTTTACATGGGAGAAGAATTGCACAATGAATTACTCTGTTTCAAGTATGAACTTATTGTACTCAAGAACATTCTTGGGACACAAAAATAAATGCTTAAATATTTTTTAATAACCCTTAATATGTATATGCATGAGCAGAAATTACCTGCTAAATAAATTAATATCAGGAATTTTATTTTGAAAAGTGTATAACAACATTTAAATATCATAAGTATTATATATCAGTGTGTGCATACACACAGTATACTTATGTTTTATGAAGTAATTCATATGGGTAAAATATATATTCACAAGATCAAAATCTAGATATATTTGCAAATCAATACTGTCTTTATAAAAAATGATAGCAGCTGTAATGCAAAATGTAAGCCAGTTGCTACCAAAGTGCTTCATCAATGCATCACACTAGTTTGATATTTTAATTTTGCATACACAGATTTAGATAGTCTCCTCTCGGATTACATAAACAGAAACCAATAGAAGACAGCATGTCTTTGTTGAAAAGAATTACTAGTATGTCTGAGGTGGATGAAGTATTTCCAAATAACTCTTGAGTGACCTGGGCAGGTGGGATTGAGGGTTTTATGAAGAAAAGAATTTAGTTTAGTCATGATCAGGAGCTGTGTCATCTTTCAGATAGGTAAGAAAATTCTTGGTGATTATTTGAAGTAAACTTTAACTGTAGGCTGAGCAACTTGACTGGAAACTATATAGTGCATTGTTTCTGTCTTTTTAGAAAACAGGACAACAAAAACACAAATTATGCTAACATGTAAGAATAATTTATTTTAACAAAGGGTTGACACTTATAATAACGCACAATTCCTCCTACATGTGTGGAAAAAAATTAACGCAAGCCAAAATACTGCTTTTGAAATGAACAAATTGTTTAGATGCTTGTGCTGTGTAAAGCCTTTGTTTTAATCGATGAGGCTTGATATTAGCACACCATCTTCAAGGTGCTGCAGCATGCTGGGATAGATACAAGAAACAAGAAGTGATTCATCATACCTAACTACAGATAAAATATTAAGAAGTACAGTTAAATTCTCTGTTTAGTACTTCAGCACTTCGAAGCATTGATAAATATCAAGAAGTATCTTGTCTTTCCAAATCTTTGTGTACTTAGGTCACAGAAGTATTTTGCATCTGGGGACAACATAAAAGTTATTCTGTTTCTATAACTGAATAAAGGTGAAAAGTGAGGGAAGAGACTAGATGTTGAACCCAATAAATGGCATACTGCTTTCACGGTTTAGCTAGAATAAGTACATCAACATCAAGAGTAAAGAGTCTTGTGTTCCAAGTGATTTCAGTAGTGTGTTATGAACTTGACACTACCTATCAATTTTCTATCATATTAAAATGTGGTTTCAAGTAAGTGTGACCCTTCATAATTTCATATTGTGCTTTTGCTTAGACAAAGAGTAATGACAGCTAACTATAAAAGAATCTCTGTATTGGATTATAGGGAAAACTAAGCAACAGTTTTCTTGTCTGTTCATATCTCTATACCCCAGAATGTATGGTGCGCTAGGCCCCATGCATCATTGTTCAAATTGTCTGATTTAAAGAGTAAATCAAATACTATAGCAGTACAACTGGACATGTGCTTCATCTTAATTATCTATGTGTATCATCCATAATAGAAGAATCATGGTTGGAAATACTTCACGTATTCTTCAGTACTTTGCTTTTCATGTACATATCTAGCATTTGTTTTATATTTTAATTCCGGATTTTACACAATGCCCTGTACCATACAGGTTTCCAAACATGCAAATATGTAGCATCTTCATATAACCACTTTATCGTGTACAGTGGATAAGAATATTTTTGTTTAGTAATACTTTTTAACATATGAAATTAATAATTCCCCTGGACAGGAATGTCTCCTTTGGTTCTCTTAATATCGCAGAAAAACAATCAATAAGTCCAAAGCTGCTGGTTCCCCTCCGCCTAGGTCCCAAGAGCCTGACTTGTGATTGTTGCTAAAAAACCTCACAAGTTAGGGTCTCAGGGACTAGGAAAAGTCCAATGTGATCCAGTAGAATTCTTCTTCGAATAATCTGTATCGTCACGATTGCATTCAGTAAAACTCTTTTTTTTCTTGCTATTTTAAAAAAAGTTAAACACATTTCCAAGTAGGGGCAGAAAATATCAAACAAGCAGGTAATATATGCACGTACAGTGAAAACAATACATAATATGAGCGAATAAAATGTTTCTTAGAATATATGCCATGACTCTGGGTGGGGGGAGGAAGAAGGGGAGAGTAGGAAAAAAAATGTTCACTCTCCTGATTCCTGAGTAGCTATATTAAATACTTGAAAAAGAAGAGCCTAAATATGAGTTAAAATCTGCTTCTAATAGATTTGTACAATAACAGTTTTATATTATTTCCTCTAGTGCCTTAAAGAAGGATTAAATGCTTCTTAATGGGTTTCTAATTTAAATATTCCCCCATTATATGTTTAGTCTTGCTGTTAAGGTGGGCCCTAGGATAGACAACACTTTAAACTCATCTTCACTGCCACGATAGCCTTCAGGCAGATATTTACTTTATTTGCCTTTTCCCCATATTCAACATTTAATCCTTCTACAGGCTGATATTAGCAGCTTCTTCCTTTCCAACCCAGCAACTACTTTTCACTCCATAAACCGCAGAAAATATTGACATACAGAGATTGCTGTTGCTCGAGCCAGGTCACTCGAACCACATACAACTTTTAAATATTGTTGGTACAGGAAGATCAACTGATCGGATTTCCCATTTTGCTCGGAAGCCGAACACTTTTAATGACACGACCACAATCTCGAACTGCATTCACATTCATTCTCCTCTCCGAGGTTTAGCCTTGCTTGCGGAATGAAAAAAGAAAATTTCTACTTTAGGACTGGATCCACGGTGTTTTCTCATCAGAACCAGAGCCAAACAGGATCAGCGGCCATAAAGGTCCTGGCCACTGAAGTAGAATCTGGTATAGAAAACTCAGTGCTCTTCGGGAAGTGCTTCGGCTTTAAATGGAAAAAGAGAAGGGTGGGGGAAAGAAAAAAAAATTAGAATCTCTTCTAGTATAACAGGTGAATCATTCATTTACAAGTACGCTGTACAGAAAGCTATGCTGAAGAAAAGAGCTGCTAATTGCCCCCCGCCCCTTGTTCTTCCTCACCCTCCCCTCCAGAATGTTACCTCGGATTTCAGTACATCTTGGATTACTTTAAATATTTTGGCCAATGATATAATGCAGTATTATATAAGAGCGTTCGTTTTGCCATTCTGTATGCACTATTCAATCAGTTATGCCTCAGACATGAAATAGTTAAGCAAAACAATTAAAAAAAAAAATCAAGCATTCCCTAGATTTCATTTCATTCCTTTGCTTTAAACTGAGCATGGTTTTACAAGCAATTTTTGACCACAGCTTTCAAACCAATAATTAGAATGAAAAATCTCTCCCCTCTATAAATATGACATTAACATAATTATACCACCCCCATCACATAGACCCATCCTCCTTAGGGAATACATCTGATGCTCTGAAGATGGAAATCAGTCAGAATTTTAGTTGCTCTCAAACGTACCTTTGCTTCTCACTGACTGACTGGCTTTTACCTTCCATGCACACGCACGCAGACACATGGATACACACACACACACACACTCACACACACACAGACACACACGCACGCGCGCGCACACACAGACACACAAAAAGGCAAGGCAAAGCAGCGGATGCTGACTCAGAGCGGTTGTGTGTGGAGGGGGTGGTATCGGCTGGTATTTTCACTGCACTCATCATTAACATTAACTCACTCTCTAGCATCCACCCTCTCTCAGACCTGCAGGACTGCAGCATTTGCATGACGCTGTCACTCTAGCCCTTGCAGGTCAGATGTTAGAAGAAAAAAAAAAGCCTCAAGGCTCTCATAAGAAATGCCTTCATTTCTTCCAAAGGGTCCCTCTTCTTATTTTTCCACCTTTCTACTTCCTCTGTTGCTGTGTCTCAGTTGTTTGACATCTTTCCGGAAGAAAATGTCTTGAGCTGCAATAAGCCAGTAGTCAGTCGGTCCTCCCCTCACCTCACACTCCTATTCCCACCCCCTTTTTTTCCTAATCAATAAGACAGATCTCCAAATGCAGTTGTGAAAACAGGCTCTGACACACAGACTTTCATCCTCGATCCTCTGCCTCAGGAATAGCAGGCAACCCAGGCTCACACGTGATGTAGAGAGAAATAATGCCAGCAATTCTTTAACAGTCTTAGAGTTTATTCTACGCCTTCTTCATTTTTTCCTTTCCTTGAATCAATACAAGCAGAAAGGACACAGCAACTCTCAAAAGCCTTTAAGATCCATTTTTTTATATTGAAAATTCAAATGACTAATTTTAATATTAATCAACATTATTGCTTTTTTTTTTTTTTTGCTTTTTTTTCTTTCTTTCTTTTTTGGTACTAGTTGTGTCTCGGTTTGCAGGAATTGCCATGTTTTAGCCAAGTCACTGAAGCATCTGAATCACCAGAAGTGTTGAAATCTTAAGTTTCTAGTTTTAAACCCACACCTCGAAGGACATTAGCCATTCTTATTTTAGACCCCCCAATAAAAACAGTGTGTGTGCATGCGTGTGTGTATGTGTGTTTGTGTGCGCACGTGTGTGTCTGCATGCATGTATGCATGTGCATGCATGCGTGCAAGAGAGAGTTATATGAGAAAGCCTAGAAACTATGTACAATTCTATATACAAAATAGTGGACATCTATGCATGAATAATGTCCATATACATACACAGTATGTATCCTATACTAATAGTATGTAACGTATATATACAGCATAGTATATACTTTTCCAAGTGTGTATGTATACACACACACCTATATGCAATACATATATAATACCCACAGTATAAAACAAAACACAAAGCTTTGCTATATGAAATGCAGACAAAGTTGTATCACATGCTATACAAATTTGTGAAGCACAATTATTGTATGTGTTTGTACTCTGTTCCTTTGTTCTTAATAGAAAGTACTTCCATGCTATACAGTGTAATGAACTTGCTATCTTTTCTTTTTTCCATGAACAATATTTCTGAATTATTTCTCCAGACAAAGCCATGCCACCGTGATTTGCAGAACAAAATCATTTCCAAAAGGGGGAACGAGTGGTACGCAATTCTGAAGCCAATTCTAAAAGCTATCTGGTGCTGTAGAAATTCCCAGCTTACCCACAGAGACAGATCCCAGCATGCAGTGCTACACTGCAGTACCAACTAAGGTAGCAGTTTGGCAACATAACTGTGGCAGGAAATGTGAAGGGCATCCATTCGCAGAAAAGTTCAAAAAAAAGCAAAACAAAACACAAACCCCACAAATTATAAACCCCATTACTAGAGAAAGGAAGCAGCACCATAAGGGAATGCATCCTAAGCCCAGTTTGTATACATACACAGGACCAATCACTAGAATGATAATTAATTAAAAAAAAAAAAAGTAGACATTTAGGAAACAGTTAAGTCTGGTATCTCAGAGAGGGAGAGAGAGACACAGAGACAGACACACACCCACAGACAGAGACAGAGAGCAAGAGAAGAACGCCAAGCATGAGACAACAAAAGCAAGACTGAAATCAGATTTGGGAAACTGAAAAAATACAGGATTACAGCATTCAGCTTAGCATTTACTGAAGTATAAAAAAAAATTAACACATGCACAGCATGGCTTAAAATACTTATTGCCATCAATAGTCTGTGACGGATGCCGGCTTCTTACTGCTATACGTACATTAGATTGGTCATCGCCTCTTAATCTCCTTTTGCTCAGACCCATCCATTTTTTGCTGCTCCAGCATCTGTGCCCTTTATGCTTTTTTTCTGTATAGTTACCCACAATACCCTGGATAAATTAATGTCATGACCTCGCTATGGCTATCAGACAGAAAAAAAGTCTACTATTTTAATAATTGAACGTGCGCATACAGCAAACTGCCTACTGATAGCCCAGCTTTGTGGACTGCCTCCAGAAAGCAGCCTTTACTAGCTCTGCGAATCAGAAACAACAGATGCAAATACTAGCCACATAGCCACATCATTTTTTTTTTTTTTTTTTTACTCCTCCATCTATAATCTGTGCCATCCATTCTCCTTGCCTCTGACTCAATGGTTAAAAACACGAACCTGCTGAAATTCGAAGTGTCTGAGTAAAAACGTGGGTACAAATGTAAATTACAAATGGCTGCACATTTTGTAAATTTATATCCAGACAGTGAGTAGGGAGAGTGCTCGGGTTCAAGTGCTGAAGCTTCACTTGGGAGCACCTTTGGGGCCAATGGGAATGCAGACTAGATTAAATCAATAGTCGTCTGAAACGAGATGTCGTAATCAATCAGCTCAATTACCACTGTCATAGATCTGGGCTTAAGGTCTTTCCTGATTCTACTCTTCTAATCATTAACCCTTATACATCTCTAAATAGGAATTTATGCTTGCTCTGTCACCCTATCTTGCAGATGGACTATCCAGGTTTCACTTAGCTTTCTTCCCTAGGTTTTAAATAATAGAGGATCAAGACAGCAACAAATGTCCTAATTGGGAATATGGCAAAGCTAGATGCATTCTTAGAAATGTACCTTATATATTTGATGTGTGCACTTATATATGATTATTATTATGCCTCTGGGAGTGGCTGGGTGGATCAAAGAATGCTGTTTAATTAACATTCAACTCAGCTGTTTCCTTGGAGACTACAAATACAACAAGAATAGTTGGAGTTAGCTGAAGCTGTTCACCCCTCTTCACTAATCCTATCGTAGAACTCCTCCCTCAAAACCTGGTTAGAAACCATATATTTTTGGTGAAGCAGACTCTAGGAAAAATTAATTGTCAGTCTGTGAATTAAAGTTAAAAAGTATTGTGGGTTTTGTTTTTTTTTTAAATATGGGTATTTTAGTTCCAAAAAATTTGCCCCCATGGTTTTACATTGTGCATCCATTCAACTTAGGAAAGCAGAACTGTCAGATCTGAACAAAGAAGCAGAGGCTTTTGTGCAAGTAATATTTTCTGTTTAAAAATTAATGCCCTTGATTTTTTAATTTATTTTTTAGAAAATTTTTTGTGGAAGTCTTGAAAAGATCAGGAAAAGTTTTGTCTCAAGAGTGATTTAGCCAACTGTCATACACATGTCTGAAAAGTTTTGGGGGAAAAAATCCAACCTATATTACTAAATAACTAATATATATCCCAAAATCTGAATCACCACAACCTGATTTATTCCCATCAGCACACATAATAAAAAATGCTCCTGTTCCATTCAAAGCATCATCAGCCTCTGTATGTATTGCCTCTGTTCCCACTCAGAACTGCAGGGGGTTTTTATTGCAGGTCTGTTTTTATTAGAAGACAGCATTAGTCCATGCATTGATAGGAGCGCCGTCTGACAAAATGTACTCCTATGCAGCAGAGTGCTGCTTTAGTTATATTTTGATGCTGGTTAGTTTTCCCAGGAGGGTGGGTGAGCAAGGGAGACATAAGACCTCAAAGTCTGTCTTGCTACAAAAGATGTATGCAATGAAGTCTAGAAAAATTGATCAAGGGGGAGTATACCTGAAGAAGCAGGGTGTGGAACTCTTACGCTATACCTTGCATATTAGATCATATTTTCTGAAACAAGACAATAGTCATCTGTAGCACTGTGTAGGATATATTATTGTTAAGGACCAATTGCTTGACTCAATTATCCAGGCGGTTTTATTAATAGAAGTAAAAAAATAAATCTATTCTTAAATAGCAATTGGACCTAGTATAGATGCCCTTTGACTGGGATAATAAGGGGCTTTTTCCTCAGCCAGAAATAACTTTGTTTCTACCTTGATTTAGACATGCAGACAAAATGATTACTTACGTAAGGAAAAAAATTACTTCAGATTCACATCCTCTCAGGGAGGGGGCTCTATTGACAACTGGATGAGACAGAAGGAACCTTGCTACTGTCCTGTATAAATAAAAATGAATGTGATGTGCTAGGCACCAAATTTAACCAGACGAAGGACGCACAGATACGCTGCTCAGCTTTCCTGAGTAGTACAATGCAGGCAGCTCTTAAGACTGTGAGCATCATCCACAAGGGGACAGCATTCACATCCACACTGAAAAGACGCAGTTTGTACGAGTACATAAAGAACAAGACGAGCAGCAGCCATTGTTGCAGCCACCAGAAATAGAGGAGCCTCCCCAGCTATTACTTATGGGAGGGGGCAGGAAGGATGAGCACTCAGTGAGGCTGGACACGGCTGTCAGATGTCAAAGTACATTCAAGTATGCAATAGCGTCTTGGGGGGGTGGTTTAGACACTGGGGCTAAAAGTGACTTGTAATATTAGTAAGATTCTTTTCTGTATGTAGCATATATATTTTTAGAACAACAAAAACAATGTTAAAGAGGAAGGAGGACGACAAGAAAGAGATACTATTTGGAGGGGAATTAGAATGTGCTCTCTAAAAAGAAGGGAGAAATGTAAGTGATGCCAAATGTGTGATTTTGATGTCTGGGTTCTAATTGTTATATTCTGTGTGTTATGACTGGGGTATGCAATTGCTCCGTCTCCATGCAAATAAATGGATAATATTAATAAAAGATTTATAGTTTAGCTTCTCAGTGTATCTCTTTCAATATATTGTTCTTGTGAATGTTTAAACGTGAAACTGTAAATGTTACCTGTTTTTATGTGTATCTATCTATCTATCTATATACACACCATACTTTATATAATTGCTCATTAAATCTGTCCTTACTGTTGAACAGCAAGGGGATAAATACCTCATAAAAATGCCGGATGACCAGAAAAAAATAAAAACTACCCCTTTGTCACGCTTTTTCGAATCCCCAAACTTTATGTTATTTCTGCTAGTAACATTTTTCCTGAGAAGGGAATTTTCACTTGCTCATCATCTATTTTTAAAATTTTATAATTACTTCTATAGGGAAGAGCTGAAAAAGCAGCAGATGAATAATAATAATGAAAAAGAAGAAGCATTTATTTAAATGGAAAGGACAATGTCCAATCTTTTCCCTTGTAAGTTTGCAAGAATTCTTTGTACTTGGGAAATGCTGTTTTACTGTCTCTGCTGACTTGCCAATTTACCTGCCCTTAATTAAAACAAAGACATATGACAACACAAATGATTGTAGTCTGAATTACTTTGAAAGTATATGAATGTGTATGCAATCTGGTTGTATGCCACTGACATTTTCAATTTAAAAAATCATTTTTAATTATTTATTAAAAAACTAACTGGTGCTATACTTTTTTATTTTTTGACCTATTGATTTTCTAGAGGTCCAAAAGCATGAAACATTGAATGAATTAATTGCTCAATTTATGAGCAATTCTTAATCTGGCTTTATTTATTTCTTCATATTACTGATTAATGCTGCTTCAGTCACATATGACAGGACAGCTTGGTAGAGAAAAACAAAACAATAAATGCTAATAAAACACATTTCGACTGCGGCAGAGAAGTTTGAATTTTTGATTTGTTGGTTTTCCTAATTTGTGACTATAGAGCAGTCATCCTTATAAGAGGCTGAGACTCCCAGACTGTTTTTTTAAATATTTAGTAAAAATGTTTTCTAACATTTTTTTAAAACATTTCCTTTACACATAAGAAGATAAGAATCTGGCAATGAGCTAGACTGCTAGTTAGCTATAATAATGAACTTGTTACAATGAAGCTGTAATGAAAATACAGAACATATATAACAGAAGTAATGAAAATGATGAAACCATACAATTGATAGAAAGGGTTTAACTGAACTGTTTTGTTTCTGCCGGTGGTTCCACTTTCCTAGGCCGGAAGATCATTTAATTGTTGCTACATTTAGAGGACCTGATCCGGCAAACACTTTAGCACTGGAGTAACTTTCCAATTGTGGAGAATCCCAGTGAAGTTCTCTCGACAATCTGTGTGAGCAGGGCACATTCATATCCATGCATACTGGGTAATGCTCAGATCCAAATTTTTTAAAGACAATTTGTTGCCTAATAGTGTGTTGAAAGGATATACTCTTGTGACAAACGTCAACTGCGAGAGACATTACTTCAAGAGGTTTGTTTGAAAAGTTTTCACAACTGGACTGGAGAAAAAGTAAATTAGTTTAGAACTAGAATTTAAAAAACAAGGTGGTAAATGCATGCAAAAATGAATATTTAAAATGTTCAAGACAGAGAAGGTGAAAGTCTATCCTGCATTCTCATACTTCACTTCCCTTCCCTTTCAATCAATCGCATTGATTTTTTTAAGGGTCAGAGGCTATACCTTCATTGATCAAAAAAACAGCCTGACACAGCGAAAGAGTCTGCCAATTCCAGACAGATCAATCACACCTTTGTCTGCTTTTGATACATTATGGTTATTTATTCTGCATCATCACGACTTTCTGTCGCATGGTTCTTAATGTAATAATCTTGCTCGAGGAATATGGGGGAAGGAGGAGGGAAAGGGGGAAATATTCTATTAAAAATATTTTAAGCCTCCCCCTGGTATTTCTGAAGGAGGCTTGTGGTGGAACTAGGTCAACTTGTTTTATTTCATTTTTTACTTGAAACAGAACTCTTGTTCTGGTATTTAGCTCTCCTTACTGTCAGCATTTTGCAGGATTTTAAAAAGGATATAGACAGCCATTTGAAAAGATTTGTGCAAAGTGTATTTAGAAAAGTAATTAGATCTTGATAGAATGACAGTTATAGCATAATTATAACCATCATTTTCCCTATTAATCTATCCATTTGTTTAGAAATGTGCCTTAATAGATACAATATACCCGATATCACTCCATTGCCACTGACAGCTTTGTAACTGTAAAACGAAAGGAAATTGTCTACTAAAAATAAGTGCTGGAAAATACTGTTGAACAAATAGAAAGAAATGCTGAAAATGCCACTGGGTTTGTAAACTATTATTGCTGCAGGCCATCTAAAGCTTTACAAATGAATAGAACCGTCCCTGATTTTCGCCTCTGTATGTTTCTATCTATAATTCAGCAATGACTATATTTACTTGTTCTTAAAATTCAGCATTTATTATTGTTAAAAGTAGTAGTAGTAGTAACTATATTTCCAAACTCTTGATACTAGGTGCATCTACATATGCAATTAATTCAAAGCAATAAACTCTGGAGCAGTTTGAGCCAGAGTAAACTACTCTGGGTAAAGCATTTACATGTGTGCTCAAGACGGAAGCAGTTTGAGCCAGGGCAGAACAATTTATGCTATGGCCACTCCTGCCCTGCTACCAGTGAACATGGGGGGGGCAGCCGTGGGCTCTAGGTGGTGGCATCAGACAGCAGAGGGTCTGGCTGGGTACTGAAAGTACAGAGCCACATTGCTAGGTGGCAGGCAAGAGTGTGGCTCCCTACTGGTTAGGCTGACCAGGAACAATTTACACCTGTGGTCAGCATTGACACATGTGTTTAATCACAGTAAATTACCCCATTGTAAGATAGTACTGTCCCCAACAGTACTATTTTATGGTGGCATTAATTAGTTTACTATGGCCTAACAGCATTGCACATATAGACAGTAATGCATTACTCCACAGCTAATTAATCTACTCTGCAGTTAAGCACATGTGTAGACAGAGCCACTGAGTACCATATTCTCCACAAGTAGTCCTACTTGTTGAATAGGGTACTGTTCAGCATGAATCAACATTTGACTCTACAGGGGAAACTCCCACAGACTTCAGATGGGTCAGGGTTTCACTGCAAAAATTTATGACTGAGCATCCTGAATTCACAATACTGTTGGTAAGAACTGAGGCCTTCCAATGCATTGGGAGATTGGCATCTTGTATAGCAATAAGATGCACATGCTTTCTACCAAAGCATAGCCCCCAATCCTGGGCTTTATGCACACCAAGTAGACTTCCTGAAGTCAACAAAAGTACTTGATGTGCATAAAATGAAGCAAGTGAATCTTTTCAGGACTGGGTTATCATGCAATAAGACATAATCACAGCCTTGAAGAACTTATTCACCTAGATTGTTAAAACATTAAAATAAAATACTCTATCTTCCACACTATTGACATTTAATTCTGATTTCATTTTGTCTAGTCTCTGGATTGTTTTGAACCAGAGTCACAATTACATCAATATTATTATGTAAAGTGAGAGGTAAGCAATATACAAAGCAGGAATATTAAACCTATTAAAAAGTTATGAGTTTGACACAGGCTCTGCATGCATTTGTGTGCATGCCAATAAACACATTTTAAAGCATTTAACTAAAGGAACCTGCCTTCCAATGATAAACTACAATGCCTAAAGGAAAGAAATGTTACTACCATTCTCAAAGGCCAGGCACCTTAAAACCAGTTGCTGGCTGACAGCATTACACAAAACCATACAGTTTTCTTCTGTACAGAAATAAAGCTGAATGTGCAACATTTCTGAGAAGTTTTGAATAAGTCTATTTGTCCAGCTTACTTTGCAAAGGCTCTGTAGAAAACAGCACCATAAACACTTTCAGTCCCCACACAAGGGCTAAACAAAGAGTTCTCTTTCTAGCCATTTAATCTGGTAATTTATTTTTTCAACCATCACATAAATCGAAACACAGCTGTAACCAATGACTTGCAGATCCAGTTCCCTGCCAGCTGGATCCTGTTTTGCTGAAGCAGCAAGATTTTTACATTGTTCACTTCTGTACATCTGGAGAAATCATTTGGGTTCAAAGGTGACTAGAAAAGCTCTTTAAATAAACTCGACCGACAGTGAAGATCAGCCTAAGTATCTACACAATCTACATGTAGTTCCACAAAAAATTGTTCATTTGATCAAATTAACTTACATACAAGGACAAGATCTAATACATTTTCTGCCTATGAAAGTTGTATTTTATTAACCACTTACATGCTATTTTTATTGGAACCAGGATGCATAATCTCTCCAAGGATCGCTTCCTTTGAAATGCACTGTCAATAACCAAGACAAACACATGCCTTAGTGTTGTATTTATCATGGAAAAAACCATAAAGAAAACAGCTCTACAATAAAAGAAGGTACCAGAAACATAGCACAGGATCTCTATCTCAAGTATTCCCTAAAATGATGTTCAGTCTTGATTCTTTTAAAAGACAATAGTAAGCATCTACTCTGTTTAAACATGCTGGACCATATATCTTAAAGAAGTAAGTCCTTAAAATAGCTTTACTTAAAAAAAAAAGTCAGCAAAATCCCCTATATCAAGAGTACTGCTAGTTAAGTAATGAAAATGTCCTTGACATTTTAAGTTGCACACAATAAATTGATTACAGTGCATCATTTCCTTCAGAAAAGCAATCACACAACAAATCAGCTGAATCTTTGAGAGGTAAATAAAACTGAATATTGAAAGCTCATGAAATCTGTAGTTTTGATTATTTTTCAAAGAACAGAAACTGAAAATGTATATACAGCTGAGGAGTTTCATGCTTAGCAGACCCTAAAAATATATAAATATTGTTCCTATATGAGGATCTGCACTAGGTCTTATTTGTACACAGATTTATGAGCATCAGCTAACAACTAAAAAACAAACTAGACTGTGTCCACAGATGCAAGTATGCTCCCAACAATATAAATGGGACATGTGAATTTATGAGGACAGGATTTGGCTCTAATTGCATGGATGATGATTTCATTCCCTCTCCTAGCTCCTACAAACTACTTCTTTTTAAAAAATATCAGTTAGTTCTGCCTACATTTTCCACCTCATTTTCTCCCTCTCTGTAACTGAACTAATGCTGATAAGCCTGTTTCTTCCTCTGACATCAGAATATCTTTCTGTTCTTCATAGTCATCTCTTCCCCTTATTGCAAGGCTTCATCTCACCTACATCTATGCCTCGTTTCTTCCTACATGTTGCCATACTCCCTGCTTGTCTGGAGTTTTTTCTCCTTATTTCTTTTATAACTTTTATGGAAAATTAAGGTCCCCAAATAACCTTTACTCTTGTCCTCTGACCTACGTACAGACAGTCAAAAAGCCCAAAGCTGAATGGATTCAAGTTTTTCAGGTTAGTCTAAGCCGCATAGAGTGAACTGATAAGCAAGTGAACAGATATTCACCTTTGATTCTACAGATGCAGCCATATGCTTGCAGTGGGCACCAGAAGCAAGGGGCTGGGGGAAGGGAAGGTGATGCTGGAGTACACCTCGCTGCTCTGCTGGATCAGACAACTTGAGCCAACACTAGCTCACCCACTCTGTAAGGCAGGGTTTGCAGCAGAGGTGCAAAGCATCCTGGGATGCTGGGGGACTGGGGCTAGGGACAGACATTACACATAAATCGATTTAAGTGAACAGAAATCGGCTTAAATCTGTAGCAGAACAGGCATTCAGTGCATATAAACCAGTTTCAAAATGGCCAAAACAAGTTTGAGATAAATAGGTTGAATGTAGTATCGGACTTAACTGATTTGGCTCAAGCTGGTTTTTACGATGTGTCCCAGACCCCTTGCTAGTTTATGGTAAACCAGACACCTCTATCATCCCAGCATGCCCTCTAGGCTGGGAGGGGCTCTCTGCTCCACAGCAGACCTTCCTCCTCCCCTCTGCCATCTAGCCAGAGCAGGGACTGGCCCTCACAGAGACACCAGCTGGCATGGCCCCTTTAAGGCACAGTGGCAAGGAGGGGGTTAATTCTTCCCTCCTTCCCCACTACAGCTGGAGTCAGCCTATCTACTGGGAGGCAGAGGGGAGGGGACTGTAGCAGTGGTCCCTGGAGCTGGCAGACCCAGTTGTAAGGAAGGGAAGGAGGGAGGAATTAACCCTCCCTTCCTCCTGCCCCCTTCATCTTAACAAGGCCATGCTCATGGAGCCTGGAGGACAGAAGTGGCCTGGCAGGCTGAGCCAGACTATGCTCCTTACACCCAGTGCAGCACTGGCTGCCTCTATTCCCAGGGCTCCGTGCAGTGTACCTGCAGCTCCACACTGCTGGAAAGCAAGGATGGGGCTCCCTCCACTCCTGGCAGAGTGCGGGGACTGCACAGACAGGAGGAGGGGAGACAGCAGGCTCCAGTGTGGGGCTTCCTCCACTGTGAGTGCTGGACCTACAGGTGTGGGGAGCAGAGCCTCTGGGATAAAGCAGGCTCCACTCCCACCACCACACAGCATTGGCCAGAGCTGTTCCTGCATCAGGCACAAGTGCCCTGACTTCCCTGCCTGCTGCTGCTGCCAGGCAGCGGTGGCTGCACACCATGGGTCCCTCCACCCTCCACCCTCCCTCACACCCCACAGAGGCACATCCTGCCCAGCTGAGCTCTGTGCTCCTGCTGCCACTCCAGGGTGAGGAGGAGGGGGAAGAATTTCCCCCCAGAAGGGAACAGAGCCTCCCCCCTGCCCTGAGGGGAGGAGTGAAGGGAAAAGTCCCTCTCTGGGGCTGCGAAGCATCCCATAGAAACCCCCCTCCCCACCCTGCAGTGATGGGGGAGAAGCAAGGGGAAGAGTCCCCCTCTCAGGCAAGGCAGATTCACAGAGCGCCCCTCTTCACCCCATAGTGGTAGTAGGGGAGGAAGAGGAGAGATAGGATTCCCCCAGCACTGAACAGGGACCCCTCCCTGCCCCATGGTGGTGGAGGGCAGGGAGGAGGGGAAGAGTCCCCCTCTGGGGCTGGGCAGCTCTGCATGCCAGGGTTGCTCCTAGCTGTCAGAGAACTGCTGAGGTGAGCCTGCTGGGGCATGGCTGTGACCCTTCTCCCCAGCTCAACTTTTCCTGTGGAAGGGAGGGCTGGTCTAGCAGCCCCAGGCTTCTGGCTTGAGCCACTGCAGGCATGTGTCAAATGTCTATCCACTTGCAAACAAGTTCACAGTTTGCAGGTTAGACTAACCTGCAAAGATTGAATAACTTGCAGCTCAGGATTTTTGAATGTCTGTCCCTAGCCTGTGAGTTAACTTGAGTCTGGAGGGTATCTAGCACATAAGTTCAATAAACTGATTTAACCTAAATCAGTTATGTCTGATACTGTGTCCATCCAGGTTATCATAAACTTGTTTTGGCCATTTTGAAAGTGCTTTATATGTACTGAGCTTCTGTTGTGTTTAAACCAGATTTGAACCGGTTTCTGCCCACTTATACTGGTGTATATATAATTTCTGTCATTAGCCCTGGTGAAACCATCTAAAAATATTTTACTTTAAAATAGGTTTAATTTAACATGAGATTCACACACAGTAATATATATTAAACATAATCATATCAACACTACATATCATTACTGTTGGGAACAGTTAAAGGTGTCTGGGTATCTAATTGCGTACTTCCCTATGTTAACATGTTTAACATCTGTGCCTGGAGTACTCTGTAAAGAGAGCCAGTTAGAAGCCCAGGGGCCACTCGCACATATCCTCCCCCCCCCAACAGATTATTGGGATATACTGAGAAAAGCTCTGTAACCTGAAGCAGAGGTATAGTGGGGGAGACCATGCTAAATAGCAGGAGAACAAAGCAAAACTTTATAACTGGGTAAGTTATGAAAGAAGGTTATAGCTGAGCTAAGTTTATGGATAGGATGCAGAAAGGCAAGTTCTGATTATCCAGTAACAGTGTGTGATGTTAGTGCTATGTGGAGCAATGCTTGCTGTGTCTCTAGGTTAGAGGGTGTTTGGTATTTTTTTCTCTCATGTTGCTACAGGTGTTAGGGGTTTTCTTTTCTTTTTTTTCCCCCTCCTCCTCCTTCCTCAGAAGCATTGGTTTCTGGCTGCAGCCAAGGCTGGGGATGTTGACTCAGGCATGGCAATCCTGCGACTAAAACCTGGAGGTTCCTGGCTAGAGTGTCTTGCCCCTCCACTGAGGGTCATATTGATCACTACATTTGGGATCAGGAAGGAATTTTACCCCATGATTCTGCTGGTATGGATTATGGAGGTTTTTTACTTCTTCTGTAGAAGAGGGTATGACCCTCTTCCTTGGATCTCTCAAGCACATTTTAACAACCCTTGCAGTAGCAAGACACTGGCCACCGCTGTCTCTGCTTCAGTTGTAGCAGGGAGGGTGTCATGTCTTGTAGTTGTGCAGCAGGGCTGCTTTTGTAGTATTAGTAACAGGTTAGACAGGGATTTGTATGGGATGGTTTGAGTAGGACTGATCCTGTCAGGTGGGGGGTTGGAATGGATGGCCTGGGGAAATGTCTTCCAGCTCTATGTTTCTGTGATTCTAACCTGCACTCTGAATTTCCTACATTTGCAAGGACTGGCTTTTGAATAAATACAATATACCTTATTTACCCTGAAGTTATTGATATATATTGCATCTTGATTCTAATTTAACACTTTTTTGTAACAACAGGAAAAAATATCACAATTTTAAAAAATTTTTGAACAAAGAAAAAAGGCAAAATTCCATAATAAATATATTTCCTTAGTATTCTAGTCTATGAAACTGATTGGTAGAAAACAATGAAAATTAATTTCCCACTGTTTTGCTACAACGAGTACTTTACAGTTACTATCTTACATAGTTAACATTGGGTATCTCTACATGTGCTTTTATGCATGCCTCAATTTAATGCTCATTGAGGCAGTTTAGGCATGCATCTATACATGCATGTGCTAAGGCACCTTAACACTGTGTATGTCAACTGACTTGGGACTAAGTTACTCAACATATACAGTGTTAGTGTGCCTTAGTGTGTCTACACATACATAAAGGCACTTCAGGTATTTGCGCCTAAATTTGATACCTGAAGGTATCAAAAGCAGGTATCAAATTTAGGCGCTAATAGCCTAAAATTGCCATTTTAAAGGTGTATTAAGGGTGCACATGTGTAGATGCACACCCTTAATCAGTGTTCCCTCTAAGCTGCGTGGCATGCACAGCCATGCAGGCTTGCCTGGCAGCGTGGCATGAGCATGCCTGCACAGCTGCGTAGGCCACATAGCTTAGAGGGAACACTGACCTTAATGTACCTTAAAAATGGCTAATGCACCATAAATTGGCATGTGTAGTCATGCCTATTATCTCCTTCCTTCATGTTCCATCTTACCACCATGGAAATACTACCCAATGTCACTTACTATCCAACTCAGTTCTCCCAGCTGGGCTTTTATTAAAATATAGTAACGTCCCATAGGGTTTCATATACATGAAATCTGGATAATGAGGACTACTAGGGCTGTGCAAAGCTTCAGTCACTGATTTGATCTGGCAGAGATTCAGCCTTATTCGGCCATCAAATCTATGAATCCAAGTCAAATCAAGAGGCCCTTTAATCTCTCTGAATCAAATCAGAACCCTCCAAATAGATTTGGAGAGATTCAGAAAGAGTCAATGATTTGTACATAGACACACCTTTAAATGTTTTTTCTACACATCTCAAGGCACCAAGAAGCTTGTGAATGTTGAGATGCTGGACTGGATGGAGTATCCCTCAGGAGCACGGGGAAGTCCCCAGCACTTTTGGCAGCAGACCTGGATATGGACCAGAAGCATTTCTGGTCCACTTCTGGGTCTGCTGGGGAGCATGTCGGGGCCCCCTCCTACTCCCCAGCTCAGTGACTGGTACCTCCTGGATCTGGGGGGATACCCAGGATCCCCTTGTGGCCAACTGCTAAGTCAGGGAGGCATAGGAGGGGGTTCTCCCGTGCACTCCATACTTCCGGTCCACTTCTGGGTTCACCGCTGAGCACAGCCCCCCGCCCCCCATGCTCCTGTGGGACATTCCATCCACCCCACCATTGCAGCATTCACGAGCTGCACCTGGTACCTTCTGGTATGTATAAAAGACATTTAATGCTGTGTCTATGGCCAAATTGCTGATTCTCTGAATCAGCATTTGAATCTTCAGATTTGGATTCAGCAAAATCAAATCAGGACAGTGATCTGAATCAACTACTTAAATCACTGTCCCCGATTCAGGTCAAATCCAAATCCAAATTGAATGTGGGTCATTTTGCACACTTCTAATGACTACCACCACCCAAAGTTCGCAACTAAGCAGGTGTCTGTTGCAGTCCATGCTACCAACATTATTCTCTGGAAATTTCTCTGCTATTATGGCTGACCAGCTTCTAATATCCAAGTCAACTCATTGAGAGTAGGCTTGGGGATGTCTACGCCATGCCACAGTGGACAGCATAAAAATATCTAGTGACCTGGCTTTTTTGTAAAACTAATTGTCATGGTAGGGCTTGAGGCATAAGTCTTTAGGCAATTACATATTTTCACTGCATAAAACCTAAAGACCAGCAGTGTGAATCAAGCAGATGGAGATCTAGCAAATCTGCTTGACAGAATGAACTCATGATCTTTGGATTTAGACTTCAGAATCTGCTGAAACCCCCCCTCCAGGTATCCAACCCCCTGCTTATCCCAAAGTTATACCTCAGCCTACTGAAAAAATGTTCCATAAAACATTTAATTATGCACATTTATATAACTTTTATACATATCATATCTTAACATGTTTTATAGTACTAAATGTACTTTTTAAAGCAAAATATGACACAATGCTATATGAACAGAGAAACCCAGACGTATAGGCAAGGGAGAAAAGTCAATGAGTCAGTAAGTTATAACATGGGTAAAATAGATCAGCCTAGGAACTGCGGTAATAAAACAGAACATTGTGTGAAAGACTGGCCCAAACAGTTTAGCTACTATACAATATGCATAAATAAGATGTAGCATGCCCTCTGATATAAAATTACTATAATTTTATGATGATTTCATAGTTTCTTTTATACTTACAACAACATACATAAGTAAATAACAAAATACACCAGCCCAAGATACATTTTACCTTATTTTTTACATGACACCTATATATAATGAACATGGAAAATATTGCTAACATCAGCTTTTGAGTTAGGCCCCACAACATGGAAGGAAAGTCAATTTGCAGCACATCTGTCATTTTGTATATCACATGACATCTATTTCTGATTTCCTTTTTTCTAGGGAATGTCTGTACTGCTATGTCTTCTCACACATACTCTTCCAGAACGGGGTAAAGTGAAAAATAGCATCAGTATTGCACACATGAAGAAAGGTTGATTGGCAATGATCCACTCCTAAGGCCATGCTACACCATAAATGAAAAATGAATTAAACTAAAAAAACCCTGGTACAGTAGGGATCAAAATCATTTGAGGCAGATCAGAAATGGACTCAAATGTAGTTTTCCTGAGGAACTGGGTAAAATCTAGCCCACTTGAAGTCCATGCAAGTTTCAGCATCGTTTCAACCTGAATAAGGTGACTCATAAAAATGGAACACATTCTGTTCAATATTTTTTTATTTTTCCATTATATCCAAAACCAAGAAGTGTTAAGGCAGCCCACAAATTTTGTGTTTCTCCCCCTGCTTAAAATGACACGTGTGATGACAAATAGGGTAATCATTTAATTCTTTGTTTCTACCAGAGGTTTGCGAGGTGACTTTCAAGAGAATGGGCTGGTTGGAAAACTGTTAAAACTGTGGAACTCCGGTAGAGCAGAGTGCCACATGGGAAAAGTGAACTAGGAATGAACTGCACTGGTTTTGATGGAAGAGGAGGAATACTTCCTCTCACCACTTTGTTAAGCTTCTTTATATTTCTTTGTGCATATGTGTGCATTTAACACACTCTGCATTTGGCTAACTCAACAACAACTCCACACTAAGGTAAACCAATGGTGAGCACATTTCAACATCCCACTTAAGGAAGAGAAGCACCTTAGGAAAGGCACTCGGTATATATACTATTTAGCCAGTATGAGGTTTCCAAGCATGTCTATATTAAAATATTACATAATTAATAGCAATTATAGGTACATGATTATACTAAGATGTTTTCTATATTTGTTTTTCATAGTTCTCTCTCTCTTCACTAACTCTAGTCTGAAGTACAAATATTTTAACTATGATACCTATATCCTTAAGAAGTCAAAGGTGATTTAGCAGTATATTCTTCAGTGAACTGTAACTCCAGGAAACTCTAAATTAACTACTTACAATGGCTTATTAATTATATCTAAAATGACTGCTACTAATGCTGTAAAGGGTATGAAAATCTATTTTAAAGGTAAAACTATTCCCTGAAGATACACAAGGAAAGTTACGCGTATAGTTTTCTCAATACAGCATTGTGACAAAACAGTGAACTACAAATCATGAAAATCTTTACAGTTTTCTTTTTCTATTGGATGGAAATACCATAGTAACTATTTTATTTGCAAGGAAAAACAGACAGATTTTATTATAAAGATTTTAACAGAGATTTTAACCATGATCACTGTTAGCATTACATATGGATACACAAAAAATAGTTGATGTCACCAAATTTCTAAGTGTCAAAACCTTTTCTGCAAACTGCATCTGAATCACCAGAATGGCCACCTGACTTGGAAAATACACATCCACTGGTATAACTAAAGCACTGCAAGATCCATATTAATGCAAAAACAGCTTAATTCAGATAATTTAGCCTTTGTGATGTTATAACTTTTCAAAAATGTCCCACAGGAATGCTCTAGTGTTCATTGAGTAGGTCAGACCAGACTATTACATCTGACTCATACTTAGCCTGGTCAAGTAACTACTTGCAACAGTTAACAAACTGAGTTGGACTATTTTATGTATTAAAAGCAAAAGTTGCATAAATCCTTGCATTTTCAAGCTAAAGGCATAGCTATAAGAGGGATCTCTACACTAGTTCTTACAGATAATTTTAAATGGTTGGAAATAATGTGATGTCTATAGCATTTGTCTATTATGTGGTACTTTACATGGTTACTATACAGCACCAGATTTATAGACTTTATATGCCAGATAATTACCACGTTCATATTTTCACCAAATGAATTTTCTATTAACATCATATCACACATTGTCCAATTTAGCAACTGCCTCTATTTACAAGTTGGGTCAGTGTTATAGCTGTGTTGATCTAGAAGTGGTCAGGAAATGTTCAAGAGATATTTTTTTCTGTTATTGAACCAATTGCAGTTGAGAAAGATGTTGGAAAAGATTTTTTGGCAAAAATTATCTTGAAGATATGTCTTTCTATCTCTTGTTAGCATAAGCTATTTGTTAACCTTGAATGTTAATAACAAAAAGACCCTTAAAATGGATTAATTTTTAATCTCACTGCAATTTTCCCTGGCTTTTTCCCAGCCTAATACACTTAAGCCTTATGTCTTTGTGAGATATTCAAGACAATATATTTTTATAATCCTTTTTTACTTCTTCAAAAACATATATCCTACTGATCACCTGGAATTGTTTGGTGAAAATCAAAAAGAAAAGTAGGAAACCATGAAGAGCCATGTGGCATTAGACTGTGATAATATTTAGGGCTTCATTATGATTATTTGTGTTCATAATCATGTCTCCTAGGATCCTGTAGGCTCTTTAGGCTTGTCAGAGGTTGATTTCTACTTTCAGAATACTAAAAAGGAATAGGTGTGGTTTTCATTGTGAAGGCAAAATTATGAGTTGATGCAAAAAAGGAAAATATTTTTATATGGTCTTTATACAGTCAGGTATGGGAGTAAAGATGTATAGGATGTAGTTACCATATTTACTTGAATAGAAAATACCCTGATTATAAGACAATAATTAGATTCTATATATGGAAAATTTATAAATTTGTATGAATCAAATTATTATTTTGCCTTGAATTTGTCCCCCCTCCCACTGTTACAGCAGGGTAAATAAATCTGGGTAGCCCTTTCTTTGCTTTCTGAATTTTCCCACCTTTTTCCCCTCATAGCCCCTTTCTCCTCCCCTTACTGTCAGTCCCTGCTCTCCCTAAGCACTTGGAAGTGAGGAGGAAAACCCAATTGGGAAAAACACAATAGTCAAGTTCCAAAATTTGACTAAGTAGAACTCAATCATCAAGTCTGTGTGGTTCTATCACCAGGCAAGTATCCTCCCACTTGTCAAGGACTTTGAATACTCCCCAATCCAGACGGGTATCTGGCATGGAAGCCTCTAGCACTGGAAAACTTGGGTGTCAGATGACCCCAATCTCACATGATCTTAGCTAAAAGACTGAGAACTTTTTTTTTTTTTAATTTTGCATTCCAGGTCAAATTAGCCAAATCAGTTCTGAATCCTATCAATTGAGCAAAACTCAGTTATTCAAATCCATGTGGTGCTACTACTGGCAAGTACCCTTTTTATTAGACTCTTTAGCGTAGCACTTCAAATATTCCCAAATCCATGGCAGGCATCCTACATGCAGGCCCAAGCCTGGAGGTCTTCAGGTTCAGATACCCTTGAGCATCAGTTACCCTTAACCTACAGGCCAAAGGAACAAGCTAGGGGGAAAGGCCCCATCTCCATAAAATAGGAGTGTAGTCAAAATCCTCCCATTTGGAGGCTATAGTAAAGTCTTGTAGGGGGCATACCTACAGTACATGGACAGGTTATTACCCTGAACTACACATAGTCATTATAAGATAATGAAAAAAGGGATCTTTCTTTCCAGTTACAGCAGGAAAACCACCTGGACTGATACCATGGTATCTCCACTGCCAGGCCAAGAACTGTGCATGATATTAGTCCAAAGTCAAACACTCATGATTTACCATTTAGTTCATTGGATTGGGCCCCACCAAAGTCAACAGCATCTCAACCCACAGTGACCATATAGCTCAGCACTGCTCAGTATGTGTATGTTCTCTGGGTACCCCCCAAAAAGGATCAACATGCCTATTACCCCCTCTGTCCCTCCTGACTGCAACCAGGTGTTCTTGTCATGTGTCCTGGGATGCTCCAAAAACTTATCTGCAGGGGAGAAGCAGGACAGCTTGATCTGGTTTAATCTCATGGAGAGTGGGTCCGCACTAATCATATGTGGCAAGGTAAGACAGGGGACAACAGAGGGATTCTGGGTGAATGGTATGCAGTGTTGTGGCTCACCATGACTTGAAAAAGAGCCAGTGATAAGGGGGACTATGCTTAATGGGCACTACCATATGTCTTATTTAGGTGGGCTACAGTAACATATTTTTGTGGTAGGTTCCCATCAGTATGTTTGCCCAACGTGGGCTACGTGTTCTTTAGTTATGCTTTCCATGGGCTACATTTAATTGACTTTATAGTTGGTTTCTATTGCTGAGCACGTGCTGCTTTTGGCAGCAGTTTAATGATACATGATATACTTAGTGAGATTTCATTGTATGCATTTATAAAACAAAAAGCTTTTTCAAAATGCCAATGTGGGGAAGGGAATCTTGTCCTATATTACATTAAATACTAGGGATGTGCAAAACGGCACTGTTCCATTTCACCTTGAGTTTCAATGATTTGACAGAACAGTGTTTCATCTTGAATTTCATTTCAAGTCAAAACAGCTGTTCCGTTTCATTCCATTGAAACAGAAAGATTGCTTTGCCATTGTTTCAAGTTTCACTGGGGATGGAAAGCCAGCCCAGCTGGGCTGGCTTCCCATCCGCAGGGCTAGATTGCCCAGGTGGGCTGCTCCCACCCCCGGTGTGACCTAGTGTGGGGCATTGGGAAACAACCCCCCTGGGCTGCCTCCTGTCCCCTGCTGGGTCTTGCACAGGGGATGCAAAATCAGGCCAGCTGGACTGACTTCCCATCCCCAGCCTATGGTCAAAACATTTCAACTTTCAAAATGTTTCTGTCAGCCTCATTTTGTTTCGAGGCTATTTCAACAGCTTTGTTTCATTCCAATTTTTCAGTTTTGACCTCAAAATTGGTTGAAACAGTGTCAGAATGAAACAGCCAGCAAAATTTCATACAGCCTTACTAAATACAGTACATTTTACTTATTTCCAAAAAAAGGAAAATGTATTATATGAAATATAATGACATTTATTTTACATTTTACCCTTTGCTTTCCAAATCTAGGAGCTAGTGAAAGCTAAAGCAACACAACTTTTTGTGTCAAGACAAAGGCTTTTCATTCACCCCACTCACTTACCTTAGGTACTTCAGTGCCTCAAGGGCCCTCACCACCTACTCTGTTGCAGTAAATCTCATGAGTGTATAGAGAAAATATTCTCTTTCCTTATTGTTCCATGATACTGCACCAAGATCATACCCTGGTCTTTTACTAAAGCCATTTCTTCTTTATTATTATGCAAAAATAGTTGATGAGGTTTTTCTCAATAATATTTATATTGATTTTAATAGAATTCATTATAGAAATTAAAGAGGAATACAATGTCCTCAGTCTCAGCACATGTAAAAGTTTTAGTTAAAAAAAATCAGAATTTACCCATAATGACATATGATATACTGTAGTACTTCCCTCCACTTAGAACAGGAGATAATAGCAATACCACAGCACCTAGTAGGACAGGTCTTGTTAAAAGCTAACTTTGCTTAAGACCACTATTGGTGACTAGAGGAAGGCTGAAGTGATATCTATTTTTAAGACAAGTAGCAGGAATTTGATCTTTATTTCAAATAAATATTAGAGACAATAACCAGGTTTAACTATCTAGATGTTAGAACTGAGAGAGAATTGAATTGGGAATGCTGCCACCACTACATCAGCTGCGGGGCTGGCAGTGGGTGTTGCGCCCCAGTGGCTGGGAGTCCCTCAGTTGATGAGGCTCCCAGTCACAGGGGAATACTTGGCCACACATTCAATTAATGGTGTGATTAGAACAAGCTACAAAGTTATTCCACATTCTTTGTGGAATAACTTTGTATTTTATTGCTTGTTTTATCATACCTTTAATTGGTTGAAAATGAGCTGAGTCACAACTTAAAGCATGATTAACTGATCAAACATGCCTTAAGTGTAACATACAAAAGGGGCCAAAGAGATTCAGTGAGAGAAGAAGCATGGAAAGAATAGTGATGAAAAAGACACAAGCCCAACAAAAGTTTATACATAAGACTTGCATTTGAAATGTGACAGGGCAGGTAAGATTTTGAGTATTAGTGCACAATGTCTCAGAACAGAAATGTACCACTATTAGGGCTTTCATAAACCTGGAATAATGCATTCCATTTTGGATCTCTCATGACGAGAAATGTACTGGTAGTGTGGAGGGACTTCAGAGAACAACAGGAATGATTTCACAGCTGATAGCATGGGTTGAGAAAGAAATATTAAGAAAAATAAATATATTAAGTACCTTATCGGAAGAGTATGCATGGCCTACAAATATCTGCATGATCTAGGAGAATAAATATCTGCAGGGATGTTCTTAAAGGCAAGAAAGAAAAGATCTTGCATGTAAAAAGACTATACATGTACTAAGATGAAAATTAAAATGAGAATCTCTGGCTGAATATTAGAAAAATCTTCCTGATGATGAAACAGCCCCAAGGAAAAGGCTAAGCCCTATAAAAGTAGCTTAGACCAATACAATAGGGAATAATCTTTCAGATGATACAGGTGACATAAAGGATGTCTTCTTTCCCTAGGTTCTATAATAAATTTAAATATACTGGGTAAGCAAAATTACTAAATTGATAATGAAGAATAATGTAAAGACAAGACCCCCCACTGAATGACAGAAGAGGTAGGGAAAACTTAGCCTGTGAAGGTAGGTGATGAAGGGAGGTGGTGAAACCATCTCATAAATAATGCAAACACTCCTTTCCAGGAGGAGAGTTTTAAAAGGATATTAAAATATTACAAAATGGTATAGAGGAGGACAAGTAAGCTTATTTTGGGATTAGAAAGATTCATTAATGATGAAAGAGAAATGAAACCAAACATGTTTAATCTTGAAGACAGGTAATTTAGAGTAGCTATAATGGCAGTTTATAAGTGGTTGAAAGCATGAGGGCAAAGGCCAACTTTCATAAATAGAAGGCTAAGAGGAGAGCAGTGTATGGACATGACTTGGAGTTAAAAACAGATATTACAAAAGGTTTCATATTTTTTTCTGGATTTCAGGCTGTCACTGAAATATCGGACACTCTGACAAAAAGATGATATATGAGCCAGCCATATAAAAAAGCTTAGGGCAAATATGGATATTCACTTGATGTTGAATATCATATATTCAGATATACTTGAGTATATTCCAGATATACCAAATTAAAAATCCATATAACAAAGCAGGATAGCTAGACAGACTCACGCTTCAGCCCCTATGAAACAAGGGATATAAAAAGGGACTGAAGTATGGCTACCTTAACAAAAATATTCCCTCTGGCTACGTTTGATTCTATTTTTTTTTAAATCAAACTACCTTATTTACAACATTATCTATTTTCTTTATTATCCCTGAGCATAAATGTATACACTGCGTGAAGCTGACCACATTTATGGAGCTGGGCCTCCACATGATTAGCTTGGGCTTGGACCTCCTACAGAGGGGCTTATTTCATTTACCATTTCACAATTATATAACTGATTTATATAATTAGTTATATAATTAATTCCTATTATTTCCACCTTGAAACGGGAAGAATACAGATGAAGAACAGGCTCAGGAGACCTGGTAAATAACCCAACTGGATACCCATGAGCTGGATTTTGTAAACCTTAGTTATGCTGAGTAGTAGTTAAAGAATGAAAGCAGGCAATGGGAGTGTTCATAAGAGTGCTAAACCTACTCTGTAAGGGTACATGCACATATTACACTTAGACTGACCTAGGTGGTAGCCATAGACCTTGATGAGGATATGAATGGACAGGAATGCCCCGGATGGACTTTGTCATCAACAGCACCAGTGGGCTCATCACCTCCACTATAGAGGTGGACCTCAATTAGGATTAGGTCAGTCTGCTAAGTGCTGCTTTGTACAGATGTTTGGGGAGGTTAGGGCAAAAAATGACTGGTCTGATCTAATTTAGTGAACTAAGTTAGATTGGGGATGAGTTAGCCCAAACTAATGAATGTCTATACACATTTGGAGCACAGCCCCAGGGCTGGGAAAACCCAGATGCTTGCCCCAGCTCCAGAGCTATGCTCTCCTTACCCCCACTCAGCCCCAGTCCTCAAGTTTTGGAACAATGACCAAGCTGTTTTTGTCTCCTACTCTCCAACCCCCAGGTGAATAACATCCTTTGCAGATTTCAGTCATTACAGATTAGTGTAGGCTGCATATACTGAATAAGCAAGTGAACAGACATACACTTTTAATTCTGGAAATGCAGCTACATGCCTGCAGTGGCCCAGGCCAGGCACCAAGAAGCACTAGAGCATGCATCCCTGCTCAGTTGGAGAAGACACCTTGGGCCAAGGCTAGCCCACCCACCCTGAGAAGGGTAATTTCCAGGGTAGATGCAAAGCATCTTGGGATGCTGGGAGCCTGAGTTAACTGGATCTGGGACTGAAAGTCAATCAACCAATTTAACCTAAATCAGTTAAATCTGATATTACACCCACCCAGGTTTATTTTAAACTAGTTTTAGCCATTCTGAAAGTGGTTTAAATGCACTGAACATTGATTGTGTTAAAGATTTGAACTGGCTTCTGATCACTTATACTGGTTTATGTGTAATTTCTGTCCCTAGCCTTGCAGTCAAGTATGATTGCAGGATTAGGGCTTTCTTGTGGCAGCAATTTCCATTGAATGATTATTCAATATGGAAAATGTTATTATTTTCTAGAAGTTTTAAATTTTCAGCCTTTCAGTTTCATTTATTACCTCCTTACTATTGTACTTAAAAAGTCGAATACAGAAACAAACTAATTTATTTTTTACTATTAATCATTTTGTATACCTTTATCATATCTCTTCTTCCCTCTAAACTAGTTGCAATGTTTTCTAATTCTGCTTATATGGAGGACATTTCATAATTCTAATTATTTTGTTCTCTTACCTCTGAACTCCCATATATTACTGTTACATATCTTCTGACAAAGAATGACCAAAACTGAACTTATATTCAATATACAGTGGTAATATTGACACTCATATAATATTTTCAGTATTATTTTCCACCTCTTCAGCACATAGCCAAACATCACACTTTTCCCCCATCCCCGTTTTGGATCATAGCTGAACACAGAGAAAAAGTTTTCACTGAGCTGTTTGTAATGATCATTAGGTCTCTTTCCTGAGTTGTTACAGGTAATTTACACACCAGTAAAGTGCATATGTACTTCATATTATTCCTTCTAATGGGTAGTAGGTGAATATCAAAACTGAATTTTATTTGTCATTACATTGTCCTTTTATGTAGCTCTGGTGGTTCCCTTTGAAGTTCCTTTCAGTCGTATTTGGACTTGACAAGCTTAAATAATTGCGTCATCTGCAAATGTTGCCACTTCACTGCTTACTCCTTTTTCCAGATCATTAATAGATACATTAAATAACATCTGCCCTAGCATGGAACTTTGCAGCACCCCACTGTTACATTTTTTGTCATAATGAAAACTGACAATTTATTCTTACTTTGTGTTTTGTTTCTTAGCCAGTTCCAAATCCATGATAAAACTCCATCTCTCAATAACCAGTCAGCTTCCTTGATAGCATTTCCCGATATATTTTATGTAAAGTTTTGGGGGGTTTTTTTATAAGTTCAAGAAAATGTTATCATCTGGCTCTCCTTGTCCTTTTGTTTTAATAACTTGCTAAAAGAATGGTGACGAATGAATTTATTTCACAGAAATTGTACTGGTTAGTTTCTTGATCATGTTGGAATTTTATAATTTTACTTCCATAGTTTTATATATTTTTCCATGGGTTTTATTTGAAGAAACTTCCTAAAACAGTCACAATATTTGTTACTTCCAAATTCCTATCAAGCCTATCATTTATCCAGATAAAATCAACAAAAGCCTGCATGAACTTTGCTCATATTAGCTATAGAACTTTTCCAAAAGCAATCTTATTTAATGGAAATGTTGAATTGTCCCCTTCTTGAAAAATAATGATCCTGGGACAGCCCACTTTCCGTTACTTTTTTTTCGATATACAACAATCAAATGTTGGGAAAGGAGTGGTAATTCTAAATAGCACTAGCAATATTCTGTATAGGCAAAGTACTGAATATAGGCCAGTCTGTATATACTGGGCACGTCTATGTGAGATGCTACTGTGCAGTCATTACTGCTTATTTATTTAGTATTTGTATTAGCAAGTACTAAATAAATGCACGGTAAGTGGAATTACTGCATAGTAGTGCCAGCGAACATCTTTTAACTGACATTACTGTGCAATTGTCTAATAATACTGTGCAGGAGTGTATTAGTACTGTCTGCGCTGTGGCATATTGCTATGCAGTATTATTAGGCTACTGAGCAGTCAGTATCTTGTGTAGACATGACCACAGGCTGCATCTACACAAGATGTTGACTGTGGGGTACTGTGCAGTGGCATTGCGGGGCACAAACCATAACATGATGCCACCAAGCAGGAATAACGAGCTACTCTACAGTCAGGATCACCACAAAGCCATGCAAGAATGCTATTGAGCAGTAACACTATTTACTGTACAGTCATTTAGTACTTGGGTATGCAATTACTAAATGACTACATAGTAACAACTGCACGGTCAGAGAAAATATAAAGAATATTTAGTCATATTCAGTCTCTGTTTACATTATTCCATTCCGTTATTATTATTATTCCATTCCTTTCCATTATTACATTATTGTTGAGGGATAGGAGTATGGTCAGTTTTATATAAGGATCTGCAGAACTGCAATATTTCTGTTTTAAACAAAGCTGGGGAATGTTATCATCTAGTTTGTGTGGGCTGAAACCTGCAGATATTATACAGTAAGAACTCCTATTTATTTGTTATAATTTGTAGAACAAAAAAAAAATATTCACTGAAGGCCAGCATTGGCCCAGCCTTTAGTGACATCACACTGGAAAATGTAAGGTAAGAGGGCCATAAGGGCTAGGGATAGACATTATACAAAATGGTTTCAGTGATCGGAAACTGGTTTAACCTGTAACAGAACAGACATTCAGTGCACATAAACCAGTTTGAAAATGGCTGAAACTGGTTTGAGATAAACCTGGTTGAACGTATTATGAGAATTAACTGATTTGGCTCAAACTGGTTTATGCATGTCTGTCCCAGATCCTTTCCTGATTTAAGATAAACCAGATTTTCCAAGCATGCTCTCTGGGCAGGGAGGGGAGTTCTGCTCCACATCAGGGATAGCCTTTCCCCTCTGCTCCCTGGCTGCAGCTCTGACAGAGACTTGCACACACAGAAGTGTATGCTGGCTTCCCCACAGCCCCCTCCACACGTTTTCCCATTCACTACTTAAGCAGAGAGTTCTTCCTCCTCTCTCCCACAGCACAGACCATAGCCAGAATGTGGTATGGTAGCTAATGCTGTATAAGGCAGATAGGACAGTATCTGATTAGGGCTTTGTGGAGCTAATCAACAGCTTACCTGGTAAGGTCCTTGTGTTCCATGTTTGGAAAAAGCTGTTGAAGAAGAGCTTGAACTAATGAGTGAGGCTTTGTTTTCTGATGGGGTGAAAAATGCTGATAACAGAGCTGATAAGTGCTCTATTATCAAGGCGGGGGATTCCCTCTCTACTCACAGTACCCTGATAGGGCCTGGCCATGCCCCCCTCAGCTCAGTCCTGTGGAAGGGAGGGGAGGGCTAATCTAGTGCCCCCTGGGCTTCTAGCCTGAGCCACTGCAGGCATGTGCCTGCATTTTTTCAGTCCGGAAGGGATATCTGTACTATTACAAAATGATTTAGCCTAGCTTGGTTAGACTAACCAGCAAAGATTGAACCAATTCAGGCTTTTTTGAATGTCTATCCCTAGCCAAGGAGCTCACTTTTTTCATGAAGTCCAAGCAAAATGGCTGGCTCTGAACATAAGGAAAAGCAAAAGCTTGTCTCACCAGAGCAGCCATGGAGCTATACACAGTGGGGAAGCGGGATATGTGAATCATACACATAGACCAGAAAAGTATGGTAAGACAAAACACACCTGATAAAGGCACAGAAGCCATGGGCATGGTGGGGGGGGCCTAGTAAGCATTCTGTCTCACTAAGACTATGTACCATTGCTACAAACAGTGTCTGATTAAATGCAGAATCTAATTCTCAGGACTTTTAACACATTCTAAAATTCTTAAACATGCATCTACTGGCATTTTAACTGCACTTAACAGGTGCATCTACATGAGACGCTTACTGTATGGTAGCTTAAAAACACTGTGCAGTTGCATGCCAGTCAAAAACCATGCTAATAACCTGCTGCACAGTATTATTAGGTTACTGTGCAGTAAGCATCACAAAAAAAAAAAAACCTGTGGTGCTACTGTGCAGTAAATGTAGGTACTGCGTATTAATGAACATGTAGAAGTGTCCAGTAAGTGTTAAGTTGAACACATGACACCACCCTAACGTTAATAGGTCACTACAGTCCAATGATTTACTACTGTTGCAAGTAAACATATAACAAGATCCTGATACACTACTCGCCCACAATGATGAATATCTTGTTCCTCATCTAATCCCACTGAAATCAATGGGAATAATGGTAGAGTATATACTACTTAGTTTAAATTTGTCTGGATCAGGCCCATCCTCATGGTCAGGAAAACAGATTTTGAACATTGTAATTATGCATTATTAGATGTTTGATTTCTTCACAAGTTAGAGTCATGAGTTATACTTATTTTATACTTGTTTCTTCATGGTTCCAAAAAGTTAGTAGAATTTTACACGGGGGTGGAGGGCAGGGGGTTCTTCTTCACGCTTGTTAATCTATTCTAGAAAAAAGGGTTTGGGGTCTCGTTTACCTTCTTACTATGAGAACTACACAAATATAAATGTCTGAGACAAAAGATGGATCCTTTAATGACTCCTAAGAAGAAGCTAGTTCCAGGGAGGAATGTTCATCATGGAGGATGCTCTGTCACAAGTCTTCTCCAGGGGAGTTCCAGCTAATCACAGCTGTAGTTCATTGGCACAGGGAAAAAGGACATCCCTCATCAATCAAGCCCCAAGCTCTTCAGGTCTTCCAGTTGGATTTAACTACAGTCATACAAGCAGCTTATAGAATACTTATAGTACCTTATAGAACACTACACTGGTATGGCACTGGCCATGAACAGACGTTGAGTTTCTCGTGGGACAGTTGCTGCCCTCCCAGGGGAAATCATGAGTATACAGATGTTCAGGATTTTTAACTAACTCCCATTAATCATTTTTAAAAATTAGCAATATTAAGAAAAGTATTAAGAAAGAGAAAGGCAAAAGGGATTGTGATTTTGATATGAAAACTCTGGCTGCTTGCTTTCTCAAACATGAGTGCCCCCTTTTTAATTTCAATAGCCTTGTGGGGAATAGTCTTATGCTTTCAAATCACTGCATATCCATTCATGTTCCTAGTTGTTCTCTGTTGTTAAGGGTATGCATTTGAAATGTCTTACCTTTTGGTACATTTTATACCTACAAATAAATCACAGTGTACAGTGCATTACTGATATCTCTATGAAATAAAGCCTTAATGTGACAGTGAATAGCTGTTCCTTTCTTTCATACACGGATTATAGTAATTGTTTAGTAGATGTCACTGAACAGTAACATGTACAGAGGCTATTTCCTCAGACATAATATTTTATCTGACAAATAATCAATGTTAACCAAAACTCAAACGCCACATACGTAGTTTCCAGTTAATGCTTTGCTTGAAAATTTTGGAAAAGAGTGATATGATATTTCCTGCATTATTAGATGTTTATGGTTGCAACATTTACCCTGCAGTATATGTTTCTTGTTGACTTTCATCCTACCAATTAGCTATTAGGGATGTACTTTTTCAGATGAACACCAATGATTTCTAATTTTTGGTTATTCTATCTGAAGTATACGAAGGCATTTACAGATTCACAAGTATTAAGGTACAAAGGAATCTATGGGTTTATCTGTGATTACAGGTCAGTTTGTGTACTTCAGGTGACTGCCCTCCATACTCCATTGTTTACACTTGCTTTGACTATGCCAAATAAAAGCAACACCTCAAATTTTGCTTGGTATATTGGTTTTTCTAATTTTTTTAAAATGACAAAATTGTATGTAAATTATTTTCTCCATAAGACTTCTAACTTTTTAAAATATTCATTACTTCATCCTCACATTGCAAATATTTTCATGTCTCCTCCTTAGATCTCTTTAATCTAGGCTGCATTTAATTATTTCCCATCAACTTTCTTAATCCTGACTGCACTGAAGTTAATGGCAGAACTCCTGATGACTTAAATGGAAACGGATTTTTATCATGTTTTCCAAATGACGTATCCATTGCCCTATTTTTGGATTTGGGTGAAGCAATAGTAACTTTCTCTCTAATGGCTTCCATTAATTAACAAATGACCAAGCACTGCAACTAAGGGAAATTCCCACTGTGATTAGAGTGAACATTGGGCCCTAAGCTATTTCAGGTTATAAATTCATAAGATATCTTAAATATATGTATAAAACAACTACCAGATTTTTTTTAGCAAATCTGGTAGTTGTAAATTACATATGTTGTAAATTTCAACAAAAAACGGAACAACAACATCTCAGAGTAAGGTGGTAGCCATCTTCTGGTTTAAAATGTATCAAGTTTTAAGTAATCAAGTTGTGCTAAAGCAAAGCATGCGTCTTAGCTGAAATGTGCATCAGTGCTGAGAAAATAGCAGTGCACTTTTGAATTAAAACACATAGGTGATTTAGTTCAAAAGTGCACTGCCACCATTTTCTCAGCACTGACACGCATTTCGCAGCTTATAAAAATGCATGTGGCACAGCACAGTGTGCATCAGTTTGCGTGCAGAGCAGACTCAATTAATTGAGTCTGCTCCAAAGCAGCAAGTCTCTGGCACACCACAGGACCAAAAAAGTATGTCTATAAATACACTGGCTTTTTGTCTTATATCAGCTCCCCTTATTAAGGCCATGCTCATACCTACACCTACATTTGGAGAAAGGGTGTTTTTCTTTTTCATCAGGAGGGGAAAGGGGTTGGATTTACAACAGCAAGAAATTTTGTGCACGCGTTTGTGTGTGTGTGTGCGTGCATGTGTGTGTGTGTATGTATGTATGTGGCCCTTGCTTATATTTAAGATGCAAATTTGAGACAAAGAATTTCATGGTATTGGTTACGAAGTCCTGTGAAGAAGAACGATTCAAATGTCATCAAAATAAGTCTAGTCCAGATGCTTTATCATTTTTAGTATGTTGCTTTTTTGAATATAAAAACAAAATACAGATTATGTTAACACATTTGTATTTATGAAATTTGTATAGGTTTGAGTTTCATGAGAACAACCTGTGGATGAGAAACATGTGTCTCAGTCTTTAGTGACAAAAAAGAGAATTTACTCTACCAGGCAAATAGAGGTCTGAATTAGGTAATTAAATCAACTGAGTTATGCCAGGTCTGAATTTGGCACTGTCAGGATAAACACTTGTTCATTTAATAAGCAATGTCATGAATAGATTTGCTTATACTAATATAATACTGCATTTAAATGTAAATATATGGTGTTTCACTGGATTTGGGTAAATTTAGTCATGAAGAAAGAAATTTTTGACAGTGGAAGGTCAAGATTTTACCCTGTAAACAATGCATTTGAGTCTTTACATGTTCATTTTATAGTGTTTAGCTATAGGACACACTGTAAATTGAGGGTTTATTGTTATTACTGAACTGAAGGACAGTTCTATCAAATTCAACTGAAAGGAGAAACAGTTGGCTGACCTTGACCAATCTGTAGAATCCTCTTATTCAAACTCAGAAACACAGTAACACAGGTCAGTAGTTCTCAGCATTTTTTGTATCAGGACCAATTTGTAAACATTGACGGTCAGTTCCAACCCAGTATAAGTTTAAGAAGAAAACAGCCTCTGGCCCTGCTGGTGCCACTCATGCCTGATTCACTGTACCCTCCTCCCCCTCCACTCCCAGCCCCTAGTGTGTGGGATGGGGGGGATGAATGTAAGGGGAGGCATGGGGGGGAATGTGCACCTCCAGATTTGTGCAGCCACAGGAGGCATGGGGCTGCAGCTTGGCTGGATCAGCACAAGCAGGAGCCACCTCAGTGGCTGACAGGACCCAGCATGGGAGGGCAGAGCAGAGTGGCAATACTAGGTGCTGCCACAGCTGCTGGGACCCCTGTACCAGCTGCACCACCAGCAGTGTGAGGAGTAATGAACCAGAGGCATGCTGCCCTCACCTCCTCCCACTACCAGTCACTTGCTGGGCTGTGGCTCTCTCCTGTTCCATGGCCCAGCTGCTGCTGCCACCACTGCTTCACTCAGGCAGCCTGCACTACCAACCAGGATAGAGCTGATGACCGAAGGGAGTGGCAGCAATGGCAGCTGGGCCATGGCAGGGGGGGATAGGGCAAGCAGTTGGCAGTGGAAGCAGATGAGGACAGCTCACCCTCCCCATCCATTACTTCTCATATTGCTGGCAGCGTGGCTGGCATATGGGTCCCAGAGGTGGGAACAGCAATGTGTCTCACCACCCTACTTCTTCTCTTCGTGCTCATGCTTGTCTGACCAGGCTGTAGCCCCATGCCTAGTGTGGGTGCAAAAATCTGGGGGGGAGGCTCATACCTCCCAACACATCACCTGTGCCCCCCTGGCTCCCCTGACACATGGTCTATGACAGTCCCCTCCACCCCACAGAGTTACCTGCAGGCAGCTGTGAAAGCTGCTCTCAATGCTGCCTGGCCACCATGTGCATGTGTGTGTATGTACATGCACGTAGTGCCTCCCACCTGGTCACCCTTATCCCCCCCCCCAACCCCAAGCAGCCCCTTGCAGACTGGAACTCTGCCAGAGTGCAAAAGGAAACCCATGGCTTTCTGCTTTTTTTCTTCTTTAAAGGAAAATCCATTTTTTAAGTTTGTACATGACCCTTTCATATATTCTTGTGACCCACTTATCAGTTCTACTCATGGGTTGAGAAATTCTAACATAGGTCACACATTGATGATGAATTCTGTCTACAAAGATTTTTGTTTCTATTCAATGGCTAGCTAAGTATCAAAAGAAGGAATTAAAATTAAAATATTTATTTCCCAACTATTCTCAAAGTTGGCTACACATATGAAGAAGCCCCATTTTAATTTAATTCTTTCTTCTGGTGTATCATAAGAGCTTGTGGCAACCTTGATGGGGCCTGAAGATCAGTGAGAGACAAATAAGAAATTTTACTTTTACAACCACAGCTAGAGGTTCATTCAATTTTATATTCAGTAGAAATGGCTTTTAAATGTCCATATCTCATCCATTTAAACTTTTGACAATATATTTAGTAATACATTTATTCAGAAAAGCATTTTAATAGCTCCCATATTAAATATATGAACGCAGAAAAACCACACAGTCCAAAGGCCTAGCTCTTTCTTTCTGGAAGTAATCAGAAGTCAATGGCATAACTCTTCTATAATGCATCTAATTGCAAAATTTATCACAGGAAGGAAGAGCTTTGAGACCCCCAGGAAGTATTCACATTGTAACCCAGGAAAACTGCTATTCAAAATGCAACTGCAGATAACACTGTTCTTATTCCTATCATTGCTTAAAGTTTTTCAATATTGTTTAGAAATTCCTTCAAAGTCATTTTGTAATAATAAGTTTGGCAGATTAATTACACACCACACAGAATTGAGGAGCTGCTTATTCTTTTGAACTGAAGCTTTTTATTCTGAGTACCTACCTTCTTGTTCGGGCATGTTAATTCCATTAAGGCCCAAGTAGAGCATGCAACCAAACTAAATTCTGCCTTGAAAATGTGCAATGCCCATATGACTATGACTGTGGCATTTTAGTGTTTGTGGTCCTACACTGGAATACACTACATCTTATTAAAGTGTCTGCATTAGACTGCTTCCCTCAACTGTATCTTTGCAGGGCAGAGTTAAGGTTACTTAGATGCTCTATGCATTTCCATATCTTAACACATTTGTATTTTTCGATGTATATCATTAGCCTTGAACGTTGTTGGTTCTTAATGCTTGGTTCTGGGATTATTACAACATTTTTATAATGCATGGCATCCTGAATTATCAGTAGAAATTGTCAAACTTAATCCCATTTCAATTTATTTTTATATGAAAATCTCCTTAAAAGGAACAGCAATGAGGACATTAGAAAGTAAGCTCAGACAGAACCACTGCCACATTGCAATGGCAATGTCCTGAATTGTCTATTTTTAATTATTGCTGAAGGTTTCAAATCAATAAAACTGGAAGCCAGCCTTACAAAACATGTTGCATAAGAGGACATATCATTAAGTTAGTGTCACACTATATTATAAAGTAACAAAGGCCCTATATTGTAATAAAGCACCTGGCTTTTTCTATATTAAAAGGTATCCTTAACATAAAACTACATCTCTGCATATTAAAAGATATGTCACTATGGTTGCTTGATATTTCATAAGCCCCAAGTTAGTATGGATTCTCCTGCCCTTGGCCTATTGACTTAGATAACTATGTATTGGATTTGGGGTCTAATGCTGTTGGATTCTGATAGAAGGCTGGTATCTGAGGCTTGAAACAAGGTTTTTATCTATGTATATTATATATACAACATCCCCAAAATCTATTTAGACAACAAGTGTCTTAACTCAGTGTTTCCCAAACTTTTGATGCCTGTGGCACATTTTTTATGTATGAAATAGGTAGCACACATCACTCGTACACTCAAAAGGGTGTGTATGTGTGTGTGTGTTTATAAGACCATAGGCAGATCTATGATTTTGAAAAGTGGGATACAGATGACATAAGTGACTGATGCCTCACCAGTGCAGCACAACCAGTAGGGTGGTCCCCCAGCAGCCAGCCAGTGACCAGGGGGAGGGGGCAGACAGTGGCACAGTGGTGGCAGATGTGCTGGCAGCTCCACTAGTGGCATGGCAGCAACAGAGGTGCCAGCACTTCGGTCACCAGCACTTCTGCCACTGACGTGTGACCAGTGGAGCCAATTTCAGGGGGGACGCTACCGCTCTCCATGCCTGCTACCAGCCTGAGTGCTCGCTTGGGGGGGGGGGCACCAGCACTCTTGGGGGGGAGGCACATGCCCCCCCCCGTTCCTTCCCTACACATCGCCTATGACAGATGATGTGGCACATCATCACATATAACCCAACACATATTTTTCTCCATTTAAAGTGAAACTAAAAGCTTTGTTGATACGCTGGAGGACTAGCACTATATGATTCAGTTTAAAATCAAGCAAAAACCAGTTATAATTATTGAAATGTTCACTAATTTGTATATATATATAAACATAACACACTAGGCAAAGAAAACAGTAAGAATAATCAAAAAATTGTGTCGTAGCTTTTGATTAGTGTTCGTTGCCATCCCTCCCCCACCGCCAAATTTCTGAACCCAGAGGGAGCCCCGCAAGCCAGATGACATGGCTCCGTGGCTTGGATCTGATACTGATAATGTATTAATTTTGTGGCACACTTCCACCTAGGGGACTCCCATATACCCTTTGGGAATCACTGGCTTAAACAAACAAACAATGTGATTGCAAATCTTTTCTAATATTTTGTATTCTTTTTACAAAAATATTCTTGATCCTTTTCTGAAAGACCTTCCCTCACAAGAGGCTGCACGGGGTGTCAGAGTGAAGTAGCACCATTCCACAGCACAGTATGACTCAAGAGAGTCCATGATAATACGAAGCTTATTGTTTCCCAGAGAAGAAGTATATATATCCAGTGGCTAGCACTTGCCTCTCAGCATGTTTGACAGGATAGGGATAAGATGATTCCACAAAAAGTATATTGCTTCTTTTGCAGTTCTGAGGTGCCAGCTACCACAAGTTCCCCTCACACAACTGTTTAAGGCCTAGGAAGTATCAGGAACTCCTTACAGGGTTAGAGAAGTCTTATATCATCCAGCCTTCTTCAAGGCCCTTACCAGCAGAAGCAAGTCCTATGTTACACGCACAAATGTACTTCTGTATGTGTATGTTCTGCATGTCTCTGAAAATAAAAATACTCTTTTATCTGAGAATCTTTACAAAAGTTGCCACCAGCTGCAAACCCCAGTACTCAGCTACTGATTTTGTTCATGCTCTTTTGTCAGTGTTCTTACTTTTTAAATCTTCAATTCACAAGCTACACAAGTATATTTTATATATATAGTATATTGCCTTCTGCAGGAAAGACAGGAAGACCTATTCAAATTTGAGTGCTGCAAATATGTGCTGTATATCCAAATTTAGGTAACTAAAAGAAAATTGCCCCAAATTTTAGATCCTGAGCACCTGTCACACAAGCCACAGCAGGCCACACACTTAAAATTCTGCCAATCAGGCCACTAGTATAGGAATTAGAAATTTAAGAAACTTTTGATGAAGTCATGTAGGTGCTTGAATGTCTCATGGTTAAAAGAATTTAGACTCTTAAAATCACTTCCGACAATGGGATGTAGCAGTCTTAAAAATCTATATCCTAAATAGGTGCCCAGCTTTTGTCATTAAAAATTAAAATGTCATACTGAGAAATGGCAATGAATAAAACCCATAAACAAGAAAAAATGATAATGCTTTCATGTTGAAAGCTAAATAGTTTCAGCGAACAGTATTCTTGTACACTATAGTAGTGCATCTTAACAAACATGTTTACCCCTGCACATGTTGCCTTCTTACACCCAGCTTCTCTCCTCAGGGGCTGCTATGGAATTCAGTCCTGTGCTACACAAGGATTGAATCAACATTTCTATGCAAATGTTCAACAGGTAAACATCACTAGGATTTAGAGAGCCTTGCCACAATCCTGAACACGCATGGAAATCAAGCTATTTTACCTTGAAGAAGGCAGTCACTTTGGGACAGGGTAGAGGCATGCTTGCAAAAGAATGTTGGAAAAATTGACATCAGAATTTTTTTTTTTGTAAATTAAACATAGAATGGGACAACTGTTCCGCCACACAAAATTCTGCTGTGGCAGATAAAGAATTTGCATGGGTTAATTCTCCTCTCAGATCCCAAAGGAACGTAGCTCTGAAATATGGAATACACACAGTACGTTGTAGGGACTGGTAGTCACTTATTTTTTAAAAGTGTAAGATCTCTCTTGCTACTACTGCTACTACTGGAAGAGTGGGCTCAGACTAGACACAGTCAAACATGAAAGAGACTCATCATCAAAAGTCTTGGCTTGAATATGTTCCACCCACATAAAAACGGAGTATTCAGGTTGTGGGAGGAGTGTGTAGTGGTTAGCCTGACAGCTAGAATAGCAGAAACAATCCCTCCCTGCCAGTTTTGTTCAGGTTTGGCATGATTAAGCATCTGTTTCCCTGTGCACCTGTGATCAACAATCTTCCCCCCACCTTGTTACCAGCTTCCTTTGATATTCCCTGGCTCTCTCCTGCCTGTCTGCAAACTCCTAATTTACTCTTTCGGGGAAGGACTGGGGTCTATATAGTTGTATCATTAGTACAATCAGCATTATCAAATGAAGGAGTATGAAATGAACAGTGAAGAAAGGAACTTGAAGCTCAGAGTCATGAGACAAATGGGCAATCATACCAGAGAAAAGAAAGCAGGAATGAAGGCATATATTTCCTAGATAGCCTAAAACCAACATTAGGGATAAAAGATCTAGGGGTTTGGCTGAAGGATTCAAAATACACAGAGTAAGGCAATAATTGATAAATGGTAACTATATTCTATATATTTTTACATTATTATTTTAAATATAGTACGCAACTATCGATCCTTCTGGATCATGGTACATGGATGAGAGGTCATCAGGAACTTCAATATGTATGCCTAGACAGCTGTATGGACGAGCGGAGGATGCCCAGATCTTCAATTCCCCCTTAGAAAATGGAGACAGTATCCAAAGGCCAGACCAAGTCTAGACATTTAGTGCTTCAATGGCTGTAGTTATATGCGGGTCTGGGAATCAAACCTTGTGGCAGACAAAGATTCTACCGCTGAATCACAACAGTAGGTGATTAGTATATATACATGTAGAAAAACGCAACACAATGAAAATGACTCATTGATGGCGAGGCAAAAAATGGGACTGCCTGAACTCTGATGTGGGCAATCTGGAACCCAGTCTGTTGTGGTTGACTTGCATCCTCCTGGGTGTACTTGGCCAGCTGGCTTGAACACGCCAGAAGCATATGCACTCAGGCCTGTCAACCACACCCAGAAAAGGAAAGAAAAGAAAAAAAAACACACAGAAGTTGGAGTCCAAACTGCTGCATAAGCCAGGTTATTCAGGGGTGAGAATTGCATGTGGAAGTGGAGTTTCAGCTGTGCCATGACAAGGGGTAAACACTCCATCTGTACTTAGAGCTCCAAATCTGGAGTCTTACATCAGCCACATAGTACAGACCTAAGGACACTAGTGCATAGGTTCAAATTTAATAAAAAAATCACATTTTCAGAAGAATACATATAGATCCTGGACATGGCAAATTCTGAACAAACTGATCTCTCTGAACAAGGAGAGGCGTATACAATGTATTCTGGGATCTTCTCTTAAAGGAGACAAAACTGCATCTGTTTTTTTCTTCCAGGTGCTTATACTATGTGCCCATCTTCCTAGGTACAATAGAGATTTGTGTGTCTTTGCAGATTTTATAAGCAGCCTCTTAAAATTTAGTAGCAGAAACACAAGGCTTTCTTTCCTAGGGTATAAACATTACAAAAAGAACAAATCAGTAATGCAAAAGAGGTGGTTGGGAGAAGGAAATACACTATGAAATTAAACTGAAATTTTCACATAAATTATAATTAAGCAATTAGCAGCAACTAAAATCTAATACCTAAAATCTCTAGAAATCTCATACAAAAGAAAACACTGCCAAAAAGATCACTTTGATATAAATATTTCTACTCAGTGAGGACAGACAAAGCTGACATAACTATCTATTGGTGTAAGATACAATGTAAGCATTAGGTTTTGCCTCAAGTTTGCATTTCTCCATTGAGCAAAAGTAATATTCATGTTTAAAGAAACCCATCAGACAGATTTAGTTTTAGTTTTACTAACAGAGCTTAGTAGATGAACTGGTACTGAAGGCAATTCTGAACGCAGGCTCCCTCTACGCCAACAAGAAGCAGGCTCCCTCTGTACCACGCACCTGTGGGACTGGGAGATCACAGCAGCACTCTGCGACTGCAGGGACCTAGAGTCCTGCTGCCAGGACCCAGTATCTATAGTTGTTAGGTGCCGCTGAGGCTGAGAGTCCCCTCAGCTATGCCCCAGCAACTGGGAGATTGTACCAGCTGCAGTCTCCCGGACACTAGGGACTGCCAACATGTGCAAATTAAAGCTGGATAGAAACCAGCTATAAAGTTATTACACATTCTCGAGCAATAATTTTATAATTGGTTGGACCGCTTTAAGCACCACAGTTAATTTGCATGTGTAGGCAATCTAACTGTATTGCACAATTAAATGGGTAATTGCATAATAGATATAACATGTAGGGGGGGCCTCATATAGTTTTGTATGTAACCCAATACCTTTTATCAAAATAATGCACTGAATATTACAGAGGAAAAAATGTGTTCATTAAAGCCAATGATGGCACAGTGAAAATCTGTGCAGAAACCTGTAACTGTGTCTGACAATTATAATTTTATCATGCATTTCAAGAACTGAAAAGTATTCCCACATTTTCTGCATCAGTCATTTCTATTTGGTTCAGTTTAGTATAAACATGACCTCTTTTTTTGTAACTAATTGGAGAATTAATATAAAAGGATTGAAAACCTATTGCTCTGTTGTGAGAAAACAGCAATTACATTGTGTCTTTCCACTGGACTTAAGCAACAAAAGAAAATAAAATGAAAAGACATCACACAGGTGACTCATAGGGTGACTCTGAATCCACACTAAACATGCTAGTTCAGATTATAAATGGCCCATCTTCAGCTTCCTGTGCTGAAGAATCAACTATCCTATCATCACTACAAGCAACGCTGCTTAACTTTTGCTCACAGTGTGACACTGGCTGCTACTGAACTTACTGGAGCAGTTCTATACTTCCCCCTCTTTAGGATTGTGCGTTCGAGGCCATATTTTCTTTGTTACAGACATTGATTAGCAAGGGTAAATTAATTTTAAAATAATAATAAAAAATGAGTTTCCTTCCCTTCTTGGATATCTCATCAAAGATTAGTGGAGGAGAAAAGTAAAATAATAATATTGTCATCATCTTCTATGTAAATGATTTTTTAAAATTTTGTTTCTGAACTTAAGGGTTAGGTTGAACATTATATTTCTAGCCTCTATTAATAAAAGCAAAGGAAACAAAAGGCTGGATTCACAAAGCCACTGAGTGTGAAATGTCTTTCTATAATTCAGTGCTCAGAGTATTATGTGGGCAGCTTAAATTCAATTCTATCCCCTGACTAAGAAGAGTCCAACCTACACCTCCCAGCTCCCAGGGGTTGACATGTCCTGACTGTCAGCCGAGACACTCAGGCCAGGGAGTGGCCTATTAATTTTCTATGCAAAGGAACAGCCTGAAGAGAAAGAAGTTAGAGACCCTCTTCCATCTCCCACACTACCTTCAACCTGAGAACCAATACATACCTTGGAGTTTGGAGATGTGAATTCAAATGCCTTGGCAAGAACCTGAGGCTTGGAATTCAATATTCTATGCCAATCCCATTAACACTGAAGCAGAGGAGCACCATTGTCTTTCCCTCCTTTTTTGAATCTAGCTCCCCTTATTTTTTTAAGCTAAAATGATGGCAAAATTCACCCCAGCTTCATGAATAGTGGTAAGACAATCAGAATGGCATTTTTCAGCAGTTAGACTACTCAACAACAAAAAAATTGCCCAGCTCTGTCCAAAAGAAAGGATCTGAATTCCCTGCTGGATCACTTGTGGTCTATATAGGAGCAGATAATAATTTCCTGAGTCACAAGTGGCAGGCTGGAAACCAGCCAGTCTTTCTCCTGGCTTCTCTGGCTACAAGAGAAATTTAAGATTTCAGTTGATGGAGACTCTCCTCACTGATGATCTTCAGACTGCCCCCTATCCCAGCTTTCTCATTGACATGGCGTTCCTGTTCTCACAGATGCATTAGGGAGAAACCCGGAAGATAGTGAGTCTAAAGCACTATTAGATAAGTATGATCTTCATCAGAATGTGTAATGGCAGGAATTCCCTGGAGTAATTGTTGTTCTGCACAATACTGTAAATCACACCTGAGTACAAAGATAGGAAGGAGTAGGCAGGACTATATTCTGTTAGCATAACAGAGACACTTAATTATCAGAGAGAGTCAAAACACACCATCTATAATCAAAAGTTTCTCCTAGGGAATTTCTGGCTTGTGGGTCAAACTCTCTTGCTTTGCAATTCCTTTTGACTCCCCAAGAGACTGGAGACCACTTCAGGCCTGAAACTGAAACTGGACGTGTACTTTTTCTTGTCAGTGGATGCTGGAACTTTATAGCTTGGTTAAAAATTTTGATTTCTAAAAGTTCAGTCTTTGATTCATGTCAGAGTGGATGGGCATTGTCCTTATGTTGGAAGAAGTAAAGTGTATTCAAGTTTTTTTTTTAAATATAAAATACTAATGGTCACATATTTAAATAATTTTGGAGAATGATATAACATAATGCTCTTTTTGAAAAAAAAGGAGACTAATAGATATATAATCTAATAAACAGTGTATAACACTGACTACTTTACAAAAAAAATTGATATTTGTTAAGAAAAGACATCAGAAGAATTATTGAAAAAAGTAACATATTCCAATCATAGTTTAAGATTATTATTATATACTTATTTTAATTCTTTTTTAATTTTAATCAAGAAAGCTGCCGCTACCTGAGAAAACTGTGCAAACCCTTGTTTGGATATTCCTGTTTTGGCTTGGACTTTGCCTTGTATTTTTTCTAGTTAGAAATCTGAGCTTGAGATCAGTTCTTAAGACACAGACCCATTTCAAAACTGTACAAAGTCTAGATGTGATTATTTGATTTGATTAGTTTACCTATTTGATGAAACATCAGTCAATACCCAATTCAAAGTTAAAAAAAAATAGCACAAGGAAGACAAAAAACCCGAGGAAGAATACTCAATACTCTGGGTAAATTCAAATAATCCCTGCTTTATACACTCACATCTGCCTGCATTCCCTGAAAAACACTTATTGTTCCAAGTAAAAATATTCTTTTCCTCCACTGCACATTGTGTCCAATCTTTTAAACAAATCAGTGTCCTGAAGGGTGGTTCCAAAGTGGATGGAACTGGACTGTTCTCCGTGGTGTCAGATGACAGAACAAGGACCAATGGTTTCAAGTTGCAGCCTGGAAAGTTTGGGTTAGCTATTAGGAAAAACCCTCTTGCTAGGAGGGTAGTAAAGCACTAGAACAGGTTATCCAGAGAGATGTGGACTCTTGATCCTTCGAGGTTTTTAAGACCTGGCTAAACAAAAACCTTGGCTGGAATGATCTAGTTGGGGCTGGGCCTGCTCTGAGCATGGGGTTGGACTAGATGACCTCTTAAGGTCCCTTCCAACTCTAATTTTCTCTGATTCAGGGAATGCTAGACCTCCATAGGCTAACTGCTCCAACAAGGGAACAGTGCCAGTTGGAGCCATGAAATAACTTTCAACTGTACCAGCTAACATTACTAGCTTACTGTAAAAGGGATGCAGTACACCCTCTGGTAAGGTGCTCCCTGCCTCTCTTATCCAAGTTCTGCAATGTTTAACCCAGAGCATTATATAGAGAGGAAAGTATATTTTTAAGATACCATTTCTATATAGTAGCAGGAAAGCCATTAACATTTAACCCAGTTAGGATTAGCCAGTCCTAGAGAGAATTTGTGCGATACTGAATAGTTGATAGTCTAATGAATTTGTAGATTAAAATCAACTTTTAAAGCCTTGCTGTTAATGTAATTAAAGTCATCATCAGCCTTTTTCTAAGTGTCTGTAGCATGGAGTCACAGTCCATTAGGAGAACATGTTAGCATTGTTCATAACAGGATGTAAATGAAATAATCATGTAATCAGAACTATTTTAACATCAATAATGCCTTAGAGTGGCTATTCTGTATAGCTGAGACACACAATACCTTTTTTCCCCTGATCAGATTAAAATGATGATGAATTCCTCGATGGCTCAAGTGTGCTCCAAGGAAAGCTAGAAGGTTGTACAGTTAACTCCCAGGGTGTAACTCTAAACCATACAACCTACTACCTCAACCCGGATGCACACAGATTCCAACGGTGACCATAAAATCTTCTTCACATCTTCAGCCTTTCTTTCAAATATGGCAGCCACGTACATATGTCCTCTCTATATTGATTGATGGGCATTCAAAATGTTGAAGACAGTTAACTCTATTTTCAATCATCTTCCATTTTTAATGTAAGAATTAGAAGATTGGTTTTAGATTTTTTTTGTCTTGTGCACATACTCATAATATAACTTATGCAGATTTTTATAGTAAAATTTTGAAAGACATGATGAAAATCCAACTACATTTCTGGAAGAACTCATTTTGATTGTTTCCTCTTTTTTTAAAATTAAATTTAAGTAGCCATCTAAATTACAAATACTTCCCTCAACCAATGCATATTTGAACTTAATATTTTATAGATTATATTACTGAAACAAATATACAGAATCTTGAATTCAAGCTCTGTGGAAAAAAAATTCTCACAAACGATAAAATGTTATTCTGATATTAAGCCAAACGTGCTTTAAAAAAACCCAAAGGATAACAAAAAAAGTGAATTAGCCATATTTAAAAATCACTACAGAATATACTATTGAGGCAATCAACAAGAAAAGCAGGACAGAAACACAAGTGGATTAAAAACTCCAAAAACTACTTTTGCTTGAAACAGTTACATAGACAGCATGGCTTGTTTTTAAATACCACAACGTAGCATGTCGTATAACATTTTGCCAGATAACCACACTGACACAGACCCATAGAAGCGAGCTTGTGCGGTGTATTTTACCACAAGATCGGATCTACGGGTTTATGCCAACTGGCACCATCAGCTAACATCTTCCATTTAATGAGACATGGGAAAAATAATGTATGAAGCCTTTATAATGATGAGGTCAGAGAGCAGCAATGTTGAAATTAACTGTAAAGATTCCTAGTTAAAATATGTATTTCTAATCTGAGGCCATGGCCTTCACCAAAAAGAAAAAAAGAAAGAAACTCTGATATTTATTTTTAAACAGAAATTATGAAAGAAAAACACATTTTACAGGCTTGTCACACAATGTTTTTTTTTAATCCACAAAAGGATATAAGCATTATTTTGATCATAATGTTGCTGCTTGGTGCAGCCACAAATCTCAGTAACTTCAATAGATATATTTCATTAAACTAGATGCAGGATCAGGCCATATAAGAAGACATGAAATAATACAAATGGTACAAGTTTGGGTTCAATATTTTAGCATGGATATTGTACTACAAAACCAATAATGAAAATTAAACCACAACATCTGAAAATCCACCATGTATAACAGATGTGCTCTTTCAGATAACCCTTTAAAGACTGGTCAAAAACTTCTTCAGATTGAAGTGTTTTCAGATACTACCTACACAAAAGCTTGTTGATTAAGCAATGCATATTAAATTAATCACAGAAGTTAGTCCTTATCTTTTGTCCACTAAAATTTCTAACAACACTGCTGCCTGATAAATAATACAACTGTAAAAACAACTTTATAACACTTCAGGGCTAACTCATAAAACATGTAACTTCTTTGTTGTGACTGATAAAACATTATGATGCAAATATGTGCATACACAACATATAGTGCCTCATGCAACAGACTAAAATTAGTCGCTTTTGAGAAGATATTTAGTAATTCTGTGGATGAAATGCAGAAGCATTTTTATCATATAAATATTTTAAGTTAGTATACTTCCAAATAGTGCATTTTATCATCTTATTATTTTTTAAATTATATGCAAATGTAATTTTCAAACAGTATAACTACAAAAATATATAAAAATATTGCCAGGAGTGTATCCCTTAAAATAAGGGGTGTTGAAATGTCTCTTTAATATTAGTGTCAGCAAAATACTGAAATTTCTTTCTGAACTAGATTTCAGTATTTTCTTTCATAGATTCCCACTATAGACCCAAATCTTTATAATGCAGTAGTACTCTATTTAAGATAAGGAAACTGCTAGCATAGGGGATACTGGATCAGGTCCATACTGTATTATCTGAAAAACTGTAACAAATGTGTCTAATTCAATAAGGGTAATAACAACTGAATGCCAGTGAACAGGCATTGTAATTCTGAACATTTTAGTTGATTAAATCTTAGAATGCCTACTGCATGTTGTTGGGTTTTCCCCCCTCCATTTCTTTTTATTTTTCTATTTTTTTATAGCATTGCTATTCTCCTATGCAAAATTGATATAAGTTCAATAGCAACCATACTATCATTTTTTTCTGTTGAAGCTGAAGAGTTAAAATATATTGCAACAAAGGAAATGAAACAAAAATTGTTATCATAGTATCAAACATATGAATACTGATTGCTTACATATCTTACCAATTGCTACTAATGGATGCTATGAAAGAGTACTACTCAGGGATTTCCCTTTCTAAGAAAGACTGGAAGGTATTGAGTGCTTCATAAAAAAAAAAAACACTGACCACTGCATTTCAGACACACACACACACACACACAAATGCACACACACAGTAAAAGACTTGGATTAGATAGTGATTTTTTTAGGTTCCTTTAAACCTACATGGAAGAAAAATATTATAAAAGTAGACACTAGTGCCCTATTCCCTAAAGAGAAAAATCAAAACAAAGTTTATATGTAAGAATATATTTCTATATTTCTTTTAAATGAAAAAAAAACTTCTCTAAAATTAATACTTCTAATATTCTTGCCACAAGTTTTGCCAGTAACAGAAAAATATTAAAAACATGTTTAAGGAGATCATTTTATTACCTTTGTTGATTTCTGTTATTAACAATTTCGTCGTTTTCCATTCTGTTTTAAATTTTCCGATCACTAAAACAAGAACATTGGTGAGAGAGAAATGTTGGAAGAATCATTTTTAAGATAATCTGAGACATGTAAAACAGTATTAATACTAATTGTGAAGAGACGGAATCAACATATTGTTGATGCCCCTCTCAAGGCCATGGGAAAACATTCAGTGAGCACACAGACTTTGTGACTCTGCTATTTTCTATGTCTTTCTTTCTTTTTCTCCAAATTTTGTAATATTTTGATTATTCCAAAGTAGAGGGGTGTTGGTGGTAGGAAATAAATAGGATTTGCTTCAACATGTTTGTTAGATTTTAATGTAATATGTAGATTACTATGAAAATAGTAATCAGGTAAGTTCAGCTACACTTAAAATATTTTTTTTAAGCAAGCATTAGTTACAAAAAAGTCTTAGAAACAATTATTTAATTACTATGCTTATTTTATAAATATGTATGCTCATTTAGGCAAATGTAGACATAAATTTTCATTATTCCAGTAAGCATTATTGACATATGAAAGTATTCTAACAGAGCTATGGGGGGAAAAATTACTGTGCACATAGTAAATCCTTTATTGTGAATGAAGATCTCTCACACACTTATATATGCTGATATAGACATATATCAGCATATATATATGCTTTTATTCATATATATATATTCTCAATTTAGTAATTTCCCACAATTCATTGCAGACAACAATATATACTGTACCACAATTCAGCGCAATCTAAGCAGCTGATATCTAATAAGTAATCTATAACTTGTCAAATAGATGCTTATACTTCTGTATTTTGAAGAAATGTAAGATGTTTATAAATCTTTTATACGAAACAACAATATATGATATGCCTTAATAAGCATATTAAAGTTTTCAATAAAAGAACATTTTAAAACTTAGAGTACTATCTACCAGGGGGCTTATATCTTTTTAATATAGTACTGAAGAGCTCAAGCAAAGATTAAAAATCAAACTGAAATACATAAAGCATATTGATCTGATGACCCTACAATGAAGTGTCAGCCAAAATGAATGTTGTTAAAAACTGTTCTATTTGCCTAGCAATGTATTTCTGAAGTCACACAAAACAATTAAAAAGCACCTAGGGTCAAAATTTACAGTAACTTTGCATGCACTTTTCACAAAAATATTGAATGGATATCTTAAATGCTATTTTCAGATATTCTTTGACAAATGCTACTTTAGCAAATATCTTAAAATAGGCACTATAACTAGCTGTGAGCCAGGCTTGCTTCATGTAACTTCCAATAATGTGCCTTTTATTGCCCTGCTTATAACACTGAAATCTTTGTAATGGATTTAAATACAAATTGTAAGAAACTCATAAGTGAACCAACTCGATTATAACTTTAATATATTGGCTACAAGAGTGATCTTTTCTTTATAGTTGAACAAGTTCTCCCCCCCTCCCCTCTCTCTCTCTCTTTAGGAATTGAAAGCATGAGTCACACTATATAAAAAAAGAATTTACTTTCCTTAGCAACCAGCTCTAAATACCCACCACTTTCTTACAGATAACCAAAGCTTATACTGAATACATGTAATTATTAAGGTCTTTGCATAACTTCAGTGCTTAGCTAAGATAAAATGTGCCTGCCACTTATTTATATCATTTCTGCTGTTTTGTTTACTTTCTATTTTTAGCAGTATTAGTTCAAACATGCTGAAACAAAAAGTTAGTAAAAGAAAAAGTGTGATCAGTCATCTATGTTAAATCTAATACACAAGGACTCGGTTTCGAAACAACATGTTTAAAACGAAAAAAAAGAAAAGAAAAAGAAGCTATACCTGATATGAAAGGTACGTTTTCACCCACTGCCATATATTGCTATTAAAGCAATAATAAAACAAAACAAAGATTTTTTTTAAGTTAAAAAATCACTTAGGCTCATTTAGTTATATTGTTTTAAGAAGCTCTAACACATCCTGATGACTCTGGAGTTAAACATGCCAGATTTTTTTTTTTTTTTTGGAAGCAGGAGAGTCACTTTTTTTCATCACTCCTGTATGTAGGACAAACTCAGATTTGTTTCTTCTTAGGCTCCTGTTATTTCTCGGAATAGAACCAGGATGCCTGTCTTCTTTTTCGTTCTTCTCGGAATTCCAAGCACAAAGCACTGCGCAAAAGCTGCACCAATCCTTGCCGCAACTGCCTGCACAGTGCTAGAGGTGGGAGAGCCCAGAAAATTCATCTATCCCCTGTGCTGATTTTATACATGGGGATTGCACAAGTCTGCCGAAGCAAAGGGGTGAAAAGGCAGGGTGCCAGTTTGCTACACTATGCTGCAATGATCTCATGTTCAATGCTTCTCCCCGTTTGCCCAGTTCAAATGCCTGTTCATTAAACAGTAAAAACTTTTATTCTTCAGACACTCAAAAGGATAGTTATAAACCACAGATCAGCCATAAAAAAAAACACCAGAACATGTCGTTTTCAAATTCAGTTATTAAGCCTAAATATTCTGTTTATATTTTCTTTTTTTTTTCTGTTTAGAGATAAGAAGCAGAATTTATCAGGCGTGAAAGGGACAGCCTCCTGGTGGTGTGCCAAAAAAGCCAGAATAAAGGCAAAGTTGTGCTTCAAAGCTCAATCGCTTGCTGAGTCTGGCTAAAGTCAAGTATTAAGATCCACCATTTTCTGAGCCATGTAAGAAAAGAAGAAAAAAGTCAGAACGGGTGCTGCTTTCCAAGTCTCCGTTGGCACCATCACAAAATCTCAGCCGTAAGGTCACATGATTCTCTGCCAAATGTGGAGTGCATTCCCATAAACCATTCTGCTGATACTGCGAAGGCAGCTATTGTCTAGTTTATACCCAAAGTTCAGCCCACTCCTCATTGAATTAGCTGAAAAACGCATCACCTTTGGGGGTTGGGAGCCATGGAAACGTCTACCTGGCAGGCTGCCCACTTTTTCTGCCCATCAACCAGAGATGGAATTGTGCTGCCTAATGTAATGATGACTAGGAATGTGAAGAGTCGTCCAAAGTGAATCTGATTCTTGCGAAGCCTGTTTCATTTGCACAGCAAACTCTGGCTTCTTGTCATTAAAAAGGCGGAGGGTAGTGGGGGGGAGGGAAAAAAAGCCTTTCTACTAAATGTAGCAATTAAAGGTCTAGTAAACATGCCTACTCTGCAACTTTACTTCATAACACACCCAAATGGTTCCCAAACCAAAGGACTTAGTATATGTAAGTTTTCTGATTTAAAGCAGCAGTCATTTTTCCTGAGTTAATGCAGCATTCCCTGGACATTTTTTCTCCCTGAGATATAAAATGTGGTATATAGCAGATCTCTCAGCTCTTCTTTTTTCCTTCTTTATTACCTCCTGATTTTTATCTAGCACAAATTATATATGTGCACAGCAATACCCACAAGTAGCCATGGGGATGCAATATTGCTGCAATCTTCCTCAAAGCAGTCTCCTGAGAAAGCTAGTTGTGTTTCCAACAGCACAAAAATCTTCATCTTAGCCCTCTTATCTTCACTAGTGACTAGGACAGCCAGTCTGCAAGTTTGCAACCCAACACATTTGAAAAGTGCACGATCTCTTTCCTTAAAATACAATTAATCCAGATATTCTTGAGGCAAGTTTCAATTATATGGGATTTATAAAAGATACAGGTTATTGGAAAAACAATGTACAAGGTATAGATCCTCTGTTTCAGAACTGTAATTTCCATTCTGCCCATCTATTGCTTTTATGTAAAATGTCACAAAGCAGCCAAATGAGACTTCTGACTAGGTAAAGCTGGGGACAATGATTTTATGCCATTTCAGGATATCAAATGGACTATTTAAGACAATTCATTCAGAGTTCAGTGTTGTGAACAAACTGACAAATATCCAATGAATGCTGCTTCTCACTCAGGGCTAAAACTGAAGCAAAATAAATACAACCCTTTCTGTATATATATAAAAAAAGGAGGCAGGAACAGCCAAATGTACTTTAACATAATAGTTCTTAATCTGTTTGGACCCAAGGCATGAGTCTGGAGATTCAAGGCACCCTCAAAAAATGGCAGCTCTTAGTTTCATTCATTTTTTGACTATCAGAAAATAATAGAGTAATTCTTCTGTTGCAAAGAACTGAGACAAACTACATCAGGTCAGAATGTTGCAACACTAAGGATTTTTTATTTGAAATCTCTCTGTGTTTCTTTCGTGAAACATGTTTCCAAGCCTAACAGTGCCAACACTGCATGCCACCCTATGGCAACTTTGAAAAGATCTCAAGACACCTCAAAGTGCCACAGCACCTTGGCTAAAAATCACTGATTTGACATTTGTATATAATAAGATAGGTGTGAAAGTAAAGATGAAGTCCCTTACAGGGGAAGAAGAGAAACATGGTTAGGAAACAACAGGGCAGTGTTGGGAGGAAAAGTGGAAAGTGGTAGAGAGAGGGGCAGCAGAGAAGTAAAAAGTAGAGAAAAGACAACAAAGAATAATGTGAAGGCTTCTTTGGAGAGCATTTCCCATCCTAATTCTTAACTACTGTTATATCTTTCTAATTTATTCATTTTTTGCTTTAAAGAAACTAAAGGTTAATTGCATAATAGATTTTGAGTAAAGTGGCTTTGATAAGGGATTTGAAGAAAAAGAGGGTGATTATGATGCAAAGAAAGGGTATTTTCAGGCATAGCAAGCAGCACGAAAGATGTCCCACAGGTATTTGGACAAAGAGAACAGCAGGGTAAAGCATGAAGATAAAATTGGAAGGAAAGAGGGTCTGAAGAAGAAAGGGTTAGAATGAGGTAGAACTGCGCTATCTTTAAATAACTGAATGAGAATTTTGAAATAGTTGTAGAGGGAGTCAAGGAATAATTGCCACAAAAAAGGATGCGTAGGCTACTGCAATAGGAGAGGAAGACTAATTTAGTATTAGTCCCTTATCTGACAGAACAGAGGAAATTGAGACAAGGACAGGAAAGTTGAGAGTTGTTCATGAAAAAGATTATCAAGGCATGGATGAGGTTTGTGGAACGAAGAATAGACAGAAAAAGTGGATGTTAGACATGCTGCAATGGGAAAAAATGAATTTATCAGCAGCAAGCTAAAGTGAAGACAGAAGAACAGATGGGTATAAGGGGTATGAGAAAATTTACACACCTCCTTTCTATGAAGTCAAAACCCTGCCCTTGGGCCAAGAATGGCAACAAGGAGTGGGGGCCCAGGTGGATTCAGACAGGAACTAAAAAGGCCAGGGAACTAGTGAAGCAATTAGTTATTCCTGGTCCCTGGGGTAATGGGGAAGGGGCAGAAGATCCAGTCATGTGACCAGAAGGAGGCTGGACTGAGGGATATAAACCTAATCTCTGAACATGCAAAGGGGAGAAATCTCCTGCTTGTATCAGATAGAAGGAGAACTGGTGGAGTTGAACAGGCAGGCACCCAAGCTACCCAGGGGAGCTGGAGGTGAGATGGGTCTGGTGGAGGTAGGGCCTGCAGGCAACATTTAACCCTAGGGTGGGAGACTATTTGTTTTATGAAACAGCTGGCTTGTGTTGTTGGTTTTGGGGTTTTTCACTAATTTTGAATTTGAAACCAGAGGACAAGATTATGGCAACAGGGGTAGAGGATGCCATGAACAGATGTCCCTGAGTGTACTCCCCTGCTACAGGTGCAAGAAGTCAACCCCAAGCCAGAAGGGAATAGGCACAATGAGGCTGGACCCCCATGTGGGCTGCCATCACCACCTTAAATGAGAAGTGCTGAGGGAGAACAAAGGCCCCAAGTGGGGCTGGTCAGACCAGGTAGACAAGGCTACCCAGGAGGTTATTCCTGGTCCCAGAGACTTCTCCCCCAACAACAAACAAACATCAGAGTAATTGTGGGTGAAAGACTGGGGGTGAGGCAGGACCAGAAAAGAGTAACTGGAGGAAACAATACTTTGATATCTCTTGAATAGATATTTTCTGTTTGTCTGAGAATTAAGCAATGGCTATAGCAACTCAACTGGTCCCTGATTAGGATCAAAGCTCTATAAATCATAACTATCAGACCTTAAAGATGCAAGAATACATAACCTGAACAGATGAACTCTCCCTTATCACCACCTTATACTTTGACCCTAAAACAGATACACAATACATATAGACAATACAATTGTGTATAAAATGTATACTTATGTAAAAATATATCTGTTGTATATAAACACATATATATGCTCTGTACATTTACATACTATATAGGGTTTGCATCTAAGAATATCAGCCTTCAATCTAAAACCTTCCTGACATTGTATTTATCTTATTTTTTTCAATTTCTATAACAATGGAGCTTATCCAAAGTAGCAGGGGTTCATACTAAAAGTTATCGAAACAAAAATGAATATTAAATGCCAACATCCATGTGACAGTCAGCAGAACTCAATTCAACCGATACATCTCATCTCACCTATACAGACAGATAAATCTTAGTATCACCCTTTTCTATTAATCAAATAAGTACACCCTGGTGTGTACCTTTGTTGAGCAGGCCTGTTTCAGATTTGAAAAGCTTGTTCTAATGGCTCATAATCAAGAGACTGCTGTTGATTTGTTCTCTTTTTCAAATAGATAGACTCTGCCCCTTCCAGCATGAGGAGGACAGCTCCTGGATGTTGTGGGATGGCATAAACTTTCTCAAAAATTCCTGTTAGATTGAAATTTCAGATGCCCAGAGACAGACTTTTTGAAGGGCTAATTAAACTATTTAGCGATTTGAATGATTAGTGTGGACAAATGCCCTTTATTTTCCAAGCTCTTCAGGCAAGATTGTTTATCATGGGTCCTGTGTCCCAATCTCAATCTCATCATGTCAGTTTATATAATTCATCCTCCTGCAAAAACAGGTATGATAGTTTGATATTTCACAGAGTTCTTTGAAGTCCATCACTAAAAAAAGAATTATAGAAACTAATATCAAATATCTTTGGCTCTCAAGTAACTCAAAAATAGCTGATCAATTCAATCTAAAACATGAAGTGACTGCTACCTAAAAAAGTGCTTTGGTAAAAATCACTTGACATTCCTACCATGTCTATTGTGCCTCAGTGACTTATTTTTTATTTGTTTCTTTCAACAACTCTTTTTCTAACTGCCAAACCTGTAGACCTGCCCTGAGAAATAACAGCTGAGCTTGTTTCCTTCCATTATATATATCACCATGAACAATACGAGTGCTGTAGGCCAGATTACTGTTTTTTTAAGCCACTGGTGATACCCGTGTGACTCTGTTAACCTTTAGTACAATTACAGAAGTTAAACTAATAACTTTATTAGAAGACAGTGGGGTTGCTCAGGTAAAATAAACTGAGCGCAGATTCTTGCCTGCAAAGTATTAAAGATGGAAGAAAATAAAGAAAAACTATTTGATGTTCAGGGATGTTTTCCAATCTTTGAAGATTATACACAAAACAATTTTTCTTATAATGGAGCAAATTTCAGCTGAAAATGTAAGAGACAATTGACACCTCTAGAATTAGCACATTAAGCCTAGGAGGGATCTGGCTTGTGGACTATCCCTATGCCACTCGGTTAGTCTGCAGTATGTAAAAGTTGAGCACTACTTATCTAGATGAATCCAAGAAGGCCTTATCTGCTAAGTACTGCAATGATACCATAAAGGGAGGAAAAAAATGTTGTGCTTTTTTACCCATATGTAACTTGAGGAATTGGTGGCCTGGGCACAATGAAGAGAGAAGCCATCATGATCTGAACATGAGAACTCAGGGAAGAGGAAAGAAGGGGAGGGGAAATGTTGATGTTGCTGTAAGGTCCAACCATGTCAGAGCTCTTAGTAACTACCTGCAGAACAACTTAGCCCCAGTCAGGATTACTGAAGCATACAGACATTCTTTTCCTATGATAAAGAAGAAAAGGAAAACATCTCCCAGGGTCCAGACAGCCCTGGCTAAAGCCAGAGGAAAGAGTTAAGGAGAATAGAAACTGAAAGAAATAGAAAAAGAGGGACACTAAAAGTGAAAAGAGGGAGTCAGGAATAAGATAGGGTAATGTTGACGTCCCTTTTTCTTTTTATTCCTTGATTTAAAAAAAAAAAAAAAAAACCTAGAGGAAATTAAATAGTAAACTAACAAAATCATAAATGTAATTGCTATGCTTTAAGATTAAGAATTTAGACACAAAATAGTCAGGAAACAGAAGTGCTGGGAATCACACTTCTTTCTTTTTAATAACTTTTGTATATACTATCACAGCAGTACACAGTACTTTAGGAAAAAACATAAACCCTTTCACTTTGTAGACCTCAGTTTGAAGGGCACTAGTATAAAGGGGAAGTTGAATTGATTGCAAAATATATATAAAAAAACAAAGAGTGACTTTAGGAGCTCTGAATCAGCAGGGTAAACTTTCCTCATTTTGCTTCCACTTCCATTTTATTTTCAAGTAATACAATGCCTTCCCATTTCCTTCTTCAGTTTTAGGGTTAGTGTCAGAGAACTAAATAGGCAGGAAAACTGGCGTAATTATTCATTGTAAATTTAAGTCCTTGTTCGGCTCTTGAAACACTGATGAACAGATAGACTTTTAAAATGTATTTTTCTTAAAATTCCAGTCTGTGAATTATATGCCAACATTTTGCTTTGACTATTTGTTATCTGGGGTTTGTGATCAGCCACATAAGTCTCATAACATTATTTACATTTGCTATAGGAAAAAAGAATTATTTTAGATACGGAAGCAACAAACAGAGAACAGTGGAGAGCAAATATTCTTCATGCAAGAATAATCTTGAAAAGAGACAAACATGGGCATTTATAAGAAAAATGGCCATACCCCAAATGTTCATCAGAACAAATAAGAAATATTCACAAATGACAGCGAGTTCAAAAAATGAACATATCAAACAGCCATCTGAGATTCAAATGAATATTCCCAAACACTATTTTACAGTAAGTAGAAAGCTCCAGGTTACCACAAATAGGGACAACCTGTCAGGTCTTGCCTGGTATGCAGGAGAAGCTTCTCCTACCCAACAGAATGTCTACAATGCCACCGAAGTTGAGAAAAAGTAAAGGGATGTCTACACAAGCTGCTGAATTTTCATATTTCATTTCTTTTTTACTTCTGCACTGTTAGCGATAGTCTATGAGATCTAAAAGGTAATGTTATTTCGGTGACTACAGGAGGCTGCATCAGGTGAATGTCCTGCATTGTTATAAAACATTTAAACAAATGGATGGTGATAGAAACAGCTTTGCCGCAGATCCTCCTTTCACCACAAGTTCATTACTTTTCATGTATTTCTATAGTCCATAATCATAATGTTTATGAGCATATTTTTCAACCTTGTATAAATTCACAAATCACGCAACTATTTAGATTTGTGCATAAAAACTCTTACAATATCTGTATTCATCTTATTCTCCACACACTTTGGGGGGGGGAGGGGGTGTACACGTATTTATGCCTGATTCGTCAATGAAACCTACATGCTTTATGCTTCAAGGGGGAGGCGGGTAGATTCCAAACTACGAGCCAAATTGGCCTTCAAATATGCAAATCCACAGCAGACAACAATTTATTCCTGCCAGGCTAGCATGTCTTCTGTATTCCTGGTGGCATCTTACAAATAGTATGGTTAAAAGAGAAGTGGAAAGGTTTAGCAAAATACATAGCATATAGCTTTCCTATTGCCTGTAGCTGATCATAAGCTACTCCAGATCAGATGCTGAAATAGCACTCACTGCTCAGTTTGCTAAGTCATTTAGGGATCTAACAGATTTCTTCACATTTTCTACATAGGTTTGCAATCCAATTCCAGATTCAAGGGTTTCATCTGCATTTCATTGACCTTCTAGGATTAGCGAGTGACTTTTACTTACTTTGAGTATAACCTTTTTCATTTTTACAAATAGAATATCCTTCAGTTTTGTAGCTGGCATATTCTTTATTTAATAAAAAGAACAAGGATGATGTAATACTACATTAAATATTCTTCAATCAATTGCACACTGTATATAAACTGTATTTCTGGGCTATGTGCTTTAGCAATTAAAATAACCAAACATCTCTTTCACTGTTTTGAAGATAGAAATACTGAAGAATAGATAGAGGAGGCAAGGACACCAATGCTATGCAGCATGTCGGTAGCAGAGTCAAGAAAAGAATGCAAGGGATCTGAGCCTGTCGCGTTGTCCATTCTCCGCTTCATGCTGTCACACTACATGGTTTTTCAATCTAATGGTTTCTGCTAAATTTACTTCTTCTTGTGTTGCTTTATTTCTGGCTGTGGGGAAGTTAGGGAAGGGCTAATAATCTCTTAGCTGGGCCATCAGAATGAGTCCCATGTCAGACACAAACAGTTTGAGCTACGGTTCTTGGGTTTCCCGTCTCCAACAGTGTGCAGAGTTTGACACTTTGGTACCCTAACTCAAATCAATGCTGTCAAGACATATGGACCCCCAAATTGCTATTTTATTCTAGCTCATCATTCTGTCTCTAGAAAAGACAAGACTGGAGGGATTTCAGAACAAGCTTCAAATACACAAAGGGGATAAAGAGGATAGTGATCAACTCATCCCTGTCATCTAAAAGCTAGGGTTACCACCATGCCAGCAGCTCTCAATCAAAGCCAGTGATTTTCAACCATGGTGCTGTGGAGCCCTAGGCTGTCTTGAGATCCTTTCAAGGGCCCCTTGGCATGCTGTGCAATATTAGCACTGTTAAGTGTAGGGTGGCCATCATAGAGGACAGTCTGGTTGTCCTCTGTCCTCTATTGATACGAAACTGGATGCCTTCATGTCCTCTATTTTTCTGTTGAAGAGAAAAATAGAGGACATAAAGGCATCGGGTTTCATATCAACAGAGGACAATGGACAGAGTAGCAGAAAACTGGAAAGTCCTCTATCATGGCCACCCTAGTTAGGTGTGTAAACAGGCTTCATAAGATAAACTGATAGATTTAAAAAAGCAATCCGTAGTGTTAAAAACATTATGATCTGTTGCTGTCTTTCTGAATACTTTGATAAAAACGAGTGAAAAACTAAGCGTTGCCACTGTCCGAAGGGTGCCTCAAGTCTAATTAGGGATGCCTCAAGTCTGAGAAGGTTGAGAACTGCTGATCTAAGCATACCACTGGATCCATTATCTACAGCCAAACTCTAAATTACAACGTGGAATGCACAGTTTAAGGATCTGAAGCATGTATTACTACATTTACAGCACAATCCTAAAACTGGAAGCCATTTAAATCAGCAGAGCCAGATTGCTATAATGCCAACCCTGAGACAAGGAAAACAAAATCCCCCTCATCACTTATAACTCCAATCTTTAACACCTTAGATATATCATTAATGGCCTCCAACCTCTCCTGGAAAACATCTCGAGGTGGCCATGAGGAACAAACCTGCCCCAGATTACAGGCAGCCCCCAGCCTCAAATGGTATCTCTCCAGCAACTGATTACTTAACTCCAATTCTTCCCAAGGCACCAGAACTTGCTTCAGTCCCAGATGCCACCTGTTCCACCTGATCAACACAGACCACATCATCATTAGACGAAATAACATAGATTATACAAGGTTTATTCACTTGCTCCTCTACCAAATCATATACAACATCACCTGCTTATAGTGCTCCTTTCCTGTATACACTGCACAGATGGGGAATTGCCTACATGTAAGAATGAATGAACACTTATCTGACATCAATTCCAGAAAAAGACACAAGCCTGTGGCAGGTCCTTTAACCTCCCTGGACAGTCCATTGTTGACTTCAGGCTGAGTTCTTCTTATTCCACAAAACTGTAAAAGCAAACTTGAACAGGAAATTATGGAACAAGAAATCATCCACAGGAGGATTGGTATAGATGATATCTATTATCTAGATTCCCTTCCAGACCCAGTTTTTATGATTTTATCACTATAGCATATGATAATTTTTCAATAATGCATTAAGCTACAAGACTTTCTGCCTTTCCTTGTAAATCTCATCTCTCAGGGGGCCTGAGAGACAAGGCTTATGAGGAAAGGCTGAAAGAACTGCAGTTATTTAGCCTGAAGAAGAGAAAAGGGGGGATTTGATACAGTTTTCAAATACTTCAACAGTAATTATAATGAGGATGAAGATGGGCTTTGCTCTATGGCTGGAGAGAACAGAATTAGGAGCAATGGCCTCAAACATCAGGAGAAATTGCAGCTGGAGATTAAGAGGAACTTTCTGACTATGAGGGTGGTCAGACATGGGAACAGGCTACCTAGATACATTGTGGAATCTATGCTTAGAAACTTTCAGATACTTGATTGGAATGTTTTAGTTTGGGATGATCCTGCCTTGAGCAGGGTGCCTGGACTAGATGACCCTATGAGGTCCTTTCCGATTATCCTATAATTAACAGCTAAGAGGTGTTTGTCTTGTCATCCTGTTTCCAGGGGCAGAAAAACTGGTTCATTAAGGTGTATTATTTTTCTAGTTTGCATTTATTTGGTTTCATATAGTTTGTGAGTTTATTCCCATATTTTTTGTTTTAATATGGAATTGTTACTTTTTTATTTTAACTGTAGGGATTTCTCATAGAACCAGAATTCCAATTTACTCCCAACCTCAATACTGAGAGCCATTACCTTTTTTATTTAAGTTCTTTGGGGCCAGTGACCAGGAATTTGACTAAAGCCAATACAGCTACCCCAAGATTACAATCAGGTGTACTTTCAAATCTGCCTCTTGACAAGTATTTGGGATGATTATAGAAAAAGGATGTTTCTTGAAACCTAGCTGCATTTTTGTTCTTTTTTACCAGCAATTACTGGTGTTCTTTCCATTGTCCTTTGTTTCTCTTGAAAAAGCCCTAACATAACATCCCTTTTATAGATCTTTCTGCTGATGTCCTAGCACTCTTTGCAGTAAGTGACCCTCCCAGACAGCAAGCAGCAGTAAAGAACAATAAAAGCAGATCATGTTAAAACTGGAGGTCCAAAGCGACAAAAGATATTATTTGTTTATGCAAGTATCTGAGGGCCGCTCTAGACATTCAAGTAAAAGTATGATGGGATCTGATGCATGATCCACATAATCATATCTCCTTCCATGTCACATGTGCAGAGTAGGAGGCATGATTGTGGGATCCAGCATCAGATCCCTTCACACCTTATTGGTGCAGGGAGAGCTCAGAACTGTGGCCCCAAGCTCCCCCTTTGCTGGCATGCTAGTAGCAAGCTACCACAGCTGTGAATCCTGCAGCGCTGATGGGACTCCCAGCTGCAGCAGTGACCCACATGCTGCCATGGCTGGAAATCCCATTAGCATCCAATGTGGAGTGCTGCTGTGGCTTGGAATCCCATCAGCTGACAGGACTCCCAGCTACAGCAGCTTGTGGGGTGCTGCTGATGGGACTTCCAGCCATGGCAGCATGTGAAACACTGCCACAGCTGGGAGTCTTATCAGATGACAGGACTTGCAACTGCAGCAGCACCTGGTTCACCCCCATGGCCGGGAGCCTCATCAGCTGACAAGGCTCCCAGTTTTGTATGCTGCACATTCAAATTAAAGCTGAATAGAAACCAGCTATAAAGATATTATACATTTTCTAACTAACTTCACATCTAGCTGGACCTTTTTAAAGCGTGGTTATTAACTGCATGTGTAGCTGGTCTAAATTAATTGCACAGTTAACATATAATTGCATAATACATGTAATATGTAGAGGGGGACTAAAAATGTATCTTTATATCTCTCTATATCTGCATATACATATTTACATAAATTTATATATATAAATTTATATATATATTAAATTAATATATATATAACATATATATTATATATTAATATATATATAAATTAATTTATATATATAAATTTATATATATAATTTATCTATATATAGAGAGAGATAGATAGATATACATATATCTAAGTATGGATGGATAGATATATATAGATATATATGTGTATGTATATACATATAGAGATACAGAGATCTATCTATATCTATATAGAGCAGGAGTGATGAAGATACAACCCTTGGGCTGGATCCAGCATGAAGAATCGTGGCAGAGTGAATTACCTCAGCCCTAAGAACTGTAGCAAGAGTGCCATGGGCCAGATTAGGAGTGCACAGCTATGGTCTTCTGGCCAAAGGAGCTGCTCATGGGGTCAGAAATTTGTGCTCAATATTGTTCTGAGAGCTACAACAATTCCACTGCCAAATTCCAGCTGCACTGGCCAGATGACAGTGCTCCATGCTCTGGATCCATCCTGTGGACCAGCACCATGCCACTCATCTGGCCCATGGAAACAGGTAAGTTGCGTACCACTGTATTAAGGCATCAAATGCTCTCTACTAAGTAAACTTTAAAACACTGCATACAGAACCATTAATACTACTACATATCAGGCAATATTTGATTATTCCCTACACTACTTGCACGAGTTTGACCAAGACTTCCGGAAGAAGAAATTTAAAGTGACCTTGTTCTGCCCCTTGTTATAAATCATGAAAGAAGAACTATGAATATAGTTAATTCGATTTCAGACAGTAGGAACAAACATTCCTTTATGACTCTTTCAGTTGTGTGGAAACAATAAATGAATTTTACATCTTATTCCTTTAATTAATATGTCATCAAGACAAAGGCAGATAAAGATAGACTTCAAGCCAGAAACCCACCTATTATTCAAACTGAGCTTTTGGCTCTAATATTGAGTTTGGGAAAACACATCCTTTAGTTCCTTAAAAGCATCATTTAGTGAACAGTGCTGCCCTGATAAAGATGCCACAACAAGCATTCTGATCCAAATACTGCAGCAGTACACAATTTGAGCAGCCTCCATGCACACTGGGGAACATATCAAGGCCTGCCATCCTACCCCAGGCTACAGAATGGCTTCAGAGCTGCTCCACGCCTGTGACTGTTCCTCACCATCTGGAGGTTTGCTCTGCAGGGAAGTGGATGGTGAATTTACACAGAACCAGCTTTGGGCAAACCCTGGATGGGCTCCAGAAATCCTGCTCTCAGACAGAGCACATCTTGTTATAAGATTTGCAGAGACTCTATAGGCCCCCTGGTGGGCAAAGTTTACCCCTCTTGCATATCAGTTGGCTTCTAACTGAATATAACTGAGGCAGATGGAGATGTTTTATGAACTAAGACATTTTTTATACCAGTAGGCTTAACTCAATCCTATCACAAATATGAGGTCAGAAAACTAATTTGACCATTGTCTTTATATTTCACATATTGCCTTAAAAACGGAATCCTGGCTTTTTGGAACTAACATTAAACATACCAGGGAAATGACCTAATAGGAAAGTTTGGCTAGATCTTTTTTAGCTAAACTTTTCCACCAAAGAAAAATACACGGTACAATTTATCCTTCACTCAAAAACTATCCTCTATCCATTGACCACTCTCCTCCCTACCCAAAAATGGAATATAACTCAATGTTTTTGTAGAGAGAGAGAATAAATGCTTGCAAAGCATTTTGAATTATTTTGCAAAAAGTATTACATTATACATTTTAATTATTACTTCCATATTTATGAAACTGTTTTCAGCCAAGATTCAGAATTTTTAGGAGAAAGGTTTATATGTTTTATTCCTCTGCTGTTTTCTACAAATCAAACCAAAGGCCCACTGCAAGCACTTTTTTATGCTCATTTAGTTTCAGACTTGTTGCAGCTTGTATTCTATTGAATAAGGACGCTGAGATTTGCAAGAAGCACATGAAATATAGTATAACATAAAGCAATCATTTGTGATTTGTGACATAAAATATATTAGATTTGGACATAAATTAATTTTCTTATTCTATGAGAATTTTTCAAATTGTAGATGTCTTCCCTTCCCAGATCAAGGAAAATGTCAACATTTTCATTTTTTCAAAAACTAGTATTGGCATCATCATCATCATCAGTATAGGATCAATAAGAAAGTTCTTTTTGAAAAGTTTGAAATATTCAGTACAGATTCTGAACCTTTACTTTGTTTAAATACAAATTATTATAAGTTTATAATGAAAAATCTTTTTTCAAACTGAACACTTAAAATCTTCACTCTGAAAATACCAAAATGAAAAGCTTCAAACATATTTTTTCCAATTTACTTAAAATTGGGAAATTTGTAAAAATCTACCCTGTCCTGCACTTTTTTCATTTCAGTAAACTGGCATTTGCCAACAAAAATATCATTTCACTGGAAATCTCATAGCTACAAAACTGACACAATACTTCATTTGCAGGGGCTCCCAAGTGACATTGGGCACATCTACATGTCACCCTATGACAATGCAGCAATGTACTATATCACCATATGGCATGCTATGACAACATAGCAGTCACATGTGTCTACATATGATCACCAGCTATGTTGTCATAGTGGTGCACTCCCTAGATATAGCGCACCGATATGGCAACGTAGCAGTAAAATCTACCTGTGTACTGCACGTACAGTACAGTAACCACGTGTTAGTGCACCATGCTTTAGTACTTCCAAAAGGAAGTACAAAAAAGCGTGGTGATGTGTAGATGCATCCATTGTACTACTGTAAGTGTTAACTTCTAAAACTAAGCATTTGTGGACACTAAATGCTTTAGAACATTTTTCACAAGATTATGTACATGAACTCCTTGAAGTCTTCGCCAAATTCCCAGTGAGGTAATTACTTCCCATCTATTTAAAATTCACCTTGTTGCAGCTAGGTATAGGCTTTCTCCAGTCCTTTTCTTACACCATTTTGTATTATTGCTGAGCATAGCTGAACTGCCACATTCCACTCCACAGATAGTCCACATATTAGTTGTGTTTTCTGGGACACAGTCAATGCGGTAAAAAATTAAGTGGTCTTTGTATAGTGCTTCAGGGTCTCCCAAGAGATGAAATAAAGGGAAAATTCACATTAGGTGGTAACTCATAGCTTAATATGCATAAACATATACCATGATTTAGAAAAAAAGAGTGGTAAACCAAATCTATAGCCAACTGCAAATATAGCAAATTACAGTAGCTGGTACTATAGTTGAATTACTTGAGCTGAAATAAAGTATGGCCAATAGACATGGGTAAACAGTTCTCATCTCAAAGTGTCTGATGGGGTCCTAATACCAGAAGTGTTCAGGACATTGTTTTAAATACTATGCATATATTAAGACACGCTTCTGTAAATGCATAATAGAATTATATGGGAAACAGATTTCCCATCCCACAGGGCATGTCTACATGAGATGCTTAATGTGCAGTAGCCTAATAATACTGAGCAGTAGCACGTCACAGCATGGACAGTGTTAATATGTTGCTGCACGGTATTATTACGCTACTGCGCAGTACTGTCACTAAAAATGTATTCAGCAGCACTACTGCACAGTAACTCTAGTTACTGTGCATTTAGTTAATACAACATTGAGCAAGTACTAAATTAAATGCACAATAACTGCCATGCATTAAATGAATGAGTCAGGGATGGGAAATTATTTTGGGCGAAGGGCCACTTACTGAGTTTTGGCAAGCCATCGAGGGCCACATGACAGGCAGCCAGGGGAAGATAAATATTAATTTTCTAAATTTTTAGGGGCCCCATGGGCTGGATAGAATGGCCTGGTGGGCCACATTTTGCCCACGCCTGCCAGTGAGTAGAGGTGCCCACAGACATTTTTGAAATTTCTAAATTTCCCTATCCCACATTAGGTCTCAAACAAGCCCTTTTGACATTGTTTAGGAACAAGCCAAAAAGAGAAACTCAACTTTAGGTAGCCAAGTAGCTTGGTGGCTTAGGCACTTGGCTCTGAATAGGTAGAGTATTGACTTTGACCTTGACTTCCCCACATCCCAGCTGAATATCTTAATCACCTGGCAATTGGTCATTCTGGTATGAGCCCCTTTCTTGAGCAGATATTTCATTTTGGAATTTGGAAACTATCCTATTACTATAATACTAAAATGATCATTTCAAGCAAAAAAAAAATACTGATTTCTGACAGATTAACAAAAATAGTGTTTCCTCAAAAATTGTTTATCATCTTAAGGGAGTATATATCCACTTCCTTCTAAGTATGTGTATAAATAAAAATAAAGATTGAATTTAACTTATCAAGTAAAGTCACCAATCCACTGAATTCATATGATCCATGCATTGATATAGCTCTTGATTTTAACTGAATGTTCATAGAACCATAAAATCATAGATGTAGGGTCGGAAGGGACCTTGTAGATCTTCAGATCCGACCCCCTGCCTGGGCAGAAAGAAACTGAGCTCGCTCAAATGACTCTAGTCAGGTAAGCATCAAGCCACTTCTTAAAGACCCCCAGGGTAGAAGCCAGCACCACTTCCCTTGGAAGTTGGTTCCAGATCCTAGCCGCCCTGACTGTGAAGTAGTTCCTACGGATGTCTAATCTAAACCTACTCTCTAACAACTTGTGGCCATTATTCCTTGTTATCCCCAGGGGGCACTAAGGGAAACAAGTTCTCCCCCAAACCCTTCTGGTCTCCCCTAGTGAGTTTATAGATGGTCACCAGGTCCCCCTCAGCCTTTTCTTGTGAAGGCTGAACAGGTTCAGGTCCTGTAGCCGCTCATTGTAGGGTCTCCCCTGCTGTCCCCAGATCATGCGGGTGGCCCTCCTCTGGACCCTCTCAATGTTGTCCACATCCCTCTTGAAGTGGGGTGCCCAAAACTGGACACAGTACCACATTTGCTATTGGGAAACAGTGGTGCAAGTTTGATATTATCATCAAATTGTGTTCCTGGTGGGATCCTGACAGAATCTGTACAATAGCTTACAATAGTATAGTGTAGCTGAAAACAAATTTGAGTTTCAGAGAGAGTTTCAGTTCACACTTGATATCCAACAAGAAGAAACAGATCTGGACAAATTATACATGTTAAATAACAATAGAATGATTGATTGGAGATCTTGAAATATGTTGAATCATAAAATAAATGTAGTTAAGAGCTTGTTTTGTTATTGGCTGAAAAACATTGCTTACTTTCAGTCACTGAACACACTGGAACTTAGTAAGACAGATTTTGAAAGGGTCCTATTTGTATAAAGATTTTTTTCCCCTTCTTGTCTAGAAATAATCAGTGTTTTTAATCCTCATTTCAAATTACTATAAAAGCCCTTTATTGACATTTCTTTTTCACTACAGTATAGAGATTCTCAACCAGGGTGCCATGGCACCCCGGGATACAACCAGATCCTTTGAAGGGTGCCACAAGATATGAGGAGATAACTAGATAAAGAAAGGCTTAGGTTTGTCCCTGCCTGGCTGATCCCTCACCCCAAATGCCAGGCCCCTCTGCAAAGTGTAATATATGAATTAGTTTTTGAAATTTGGTGCCAAACAATTCAGAAAGGTTAGGGAGGGGTGCCTCAAATCCAGTGAGAGGTACTTCGAATCTAAAGAAGTTGAGAATAACTGCTATGGAAGAATAACAAGTTAGACTGTAAGCATTTTGGGACCTGTGCTATCATTTGTTCTGTGTTTGTACAGTGCATAGCATTAGTGTCATTGCCCAAGACTGAGGCTTGTGGAGAAGGATGCCACAGTATAAAGAAAGTACAAATAAGGTTTACAATGACCTATGTTTTAAATAGGAACTGTATATGTCATAGTTAGCTGGAACATCATTTTCTTAACGCCACTGAATAGAGTGTGGTTCAATGACTGAGGCCATATACATTTCTACCAGGAGAATCACTGTTCTTCCAAAATAAATTGCCAGAATACAGGTGTTAATTCAGTTTCTTGTGAAGGAAACATGCCCCATCCACAAGAAAGATCTTCCTTTTTGACATGTGGAAGGTGTCCCCTGCAAGCTCAACTCCCTTGTGATCAAGAGGAGTTCAGATGCACTTGTCTTGTGCCTTCCCCAGACCAACAGTACTCTGGTTTAGCATGGGCATTTCTCTGCAGCTAGAATACTTTCGATCAAGGCAGGAGCTCAGCTGACACTGTACTCCACCAAAGCCTTCCCAAAAGTAGCAGGACCCCAGTTCAGGAAAGGCTCAGAGAGCAGTTTTCCTTCCCCACTCCTGAGACCTAGGGCTCCCTGGTCTAGGAAAGGAGTAGAGGTATTTCCCCATGGCTGGAATGGAGGAATCCAGATACTGCTGCTATTCCAGTTGGGGCAGGGTGTGGGAAGCATGGGGAGAGGGAGCATCTGCAGACTGGAATGCCTGTTCATGGCCTGAATCAGGTCTTTTGTTCAAAGTGGAAGCTGTGCAGATATGGACACAGTAATTTTTTTATCAGCAATTTCTGATGAATTTTAATCATTGTATTTTCTTTTCTGGGTTACTGTTAAGTGACAGATCGACCATGAGAACCTTCAACCATTAGGCCTTGCTAGCCGAGACTGGTTACTAAAAATGAAACCTTCAATCACTTTCTATTTCAAATCTGAACTAGACTCAAAACTGTAAAATAACAACAGAAGAGGGTTTTTTTTAAATGGAATTTTAAAGTAACCTAAACCAGAAAGTATCAATGATTCCAACACAGCTTGTTCTTGAGATATTTCCAACATAATTTTGGAAACCAATGAGATGTATAGGATCCAACTTTTAAAATAGGAAACATTGGTGCACCCTCCACAATACAATATTCTAGTTAATTTTAAATAGAAATTAAGGGGCAGAGAGTATCAAGGTCTCATATTTCAATTTTTTATAACAATGAAGCAACAGTAAAGCATAACAGTGGATACCCCATTCACTGGTTGGCTGAGGACTTGAGGACTTATTGAACTTAAATGTACAAATAAAATCTTGTTGGCATATTTAAGTAATCCTACACAAATACCAGAGACTATTTAAATTCATTTTTAAAAAGTCACAATTTTCTTACAGTTTCCCTCATAAATTGTCATTGAAACACTACAGAAGTGCAGAGGTCCTAAAGTATCAGAAAAATATCTTGTTTAAAAAAAATCTTGTTTATTTGAACCACCATTTCCTTGAAAAAACCCTTCTAACTTTCTGTTAATTTTAGGGGCTTCTGAGTCATACAATTGCTTATATCTTTAAAGACTTTTTTGCTTATTCTTCATACTGGGCATAACTTTATTCTCTAGCTTAAGTACATCTATCTCTTTTCCTCTGAGTATGATGGTGCACACAAACCTATGAGAATAGCATATTTTTCCCGCTATGCTACTGTGATTTTCCTCCAGTTCCTTATTTGTGCTTTAAGAGCACTGGCTAACCTAAGAATAAGCAGCAACCTCGACAGATATTTGAAATACTAGCACACTCAAAATATTAAACCATAGTCATGTCTGTTATTCTGATAATACACAATGCTTTAAAAGTATCAATCTGTAATTTAGCAGCCATATATTACAATAATTAGTTCTCTCCTGGTTTCTTTTTTAATGTACAACTCCTTACTGTCTTCTAAAATACTTCCTGATAAACTATTCATATTTATTATTCATTATTATCAGGTTGATTTATTTGAGCTATATCCTGCAATTGATT
>JAGPOW010003316.1:25033129-25073905 GCA_030014935.1 Caiman crocodilus | reverse complement strand
TTCTTATTGACTTCAACTTGACTTCTTCCATGAGGATATGACCTTAATTTAAATGCCTAATTTAAAACCCTTTTTCTTTTCCAATGCCTTCAAAATATCTAATATATTTTAAATTGTGCATCTGAATGTATTTGCTAGCCAACTGTAAGTTTTTCCACATAGACAAACTCGAAAAACTCTGCTTTCCGCTTCTATCCCATTTTTACAAAGGTATTTATCAAGTTATAAAGCCAGAAAATGTATGTATTTAATAGTGCAGAAATACATCTGTACACATAGCATATAGGTTGCCTTCTGCTAAGTTAAAGTGGTTTACAAGAAGCTGCGGCAATAATCTTTGTTTATCTAGGATATTGAAAAATGGCCTATCATAAATTTGAAGTTTGTGGCCTGTGGATTTGACAGACAGAAGCAAAAAAATTGATGTTCTTTTCAAATTTCAAAAATCACTTGATTTGATTTTTTTTGGTTGTATGTTTCTAAATGTAGAAATCTTTTTGGAGAAAACGGATACAAAACTCATTGCTCTGTAAGGAGTTATTCTAGTCAGTTTAGGAATCTCATTCAATCATCTGAAGCGTTAAAAAAAAAAATGGAGTCCTGCTTGAGGCCTAGACCTTAAAACAACTTTATTTTGTAGTTACAAACATTTACATAGTGCTGTTGTTGCTACTATGCAAATAGATGCTATGGTGTCCTAGCTAAGGTGATTGATTAATTTACTAGGACTCAGAGTAATATTTTTACCCCTATGTCTGTCAGATTAATTGATATCCTAATTCGGTCCTTTTGGTCAAGCGTTCTACTCCTAATCTGTTCATGTAATTAATTAAATATGATTTATGTATGTGAACACAGATATACTCTTGCTTAGAGCAGCATGGCTCACTGCCCTCCTTGGTGGTTTTGAACTACTGTAATATAAATAATAAATAATACATGGCACTTTCAATACCGAATCTAAGGGTATGCCTAAATGTTACATTTCAATAGGTAGAATCACAGCTTCACCACACTTGAAATGGATAGCAAACAAGCATTCAAAGCACTTCAACTGCTCTAAAATCAGCCAATGTGGTGGAAATCTCTTCTGTGTCAGATGAAGTTGAAGTGCTAATTGATTGGGGTTCAAGCATTTGGATGAACACTAAAAGAGTAATATGCTTTGACAGGAGTAATGGGATAACTTGAGCAGTCATCTCATTTGATAACTTATCCCATTATCCCATTTGATGTAAACTGCACTGTTCAGTTGAAGACATTAATCCCAGGTCATAATAATGCTGAAGTTGTGCTTAGCTTTTGTGCAAGCTGTCTGCTGTCCACAGTGGGTTGAACATATACATAGATACAGAGGCTGCGCCACGTGAGCAGGAGCTGTGGCACGGCGCCGCTACACTTTGTGTCACATGCATGCCCCAGCATATGTGCTTTGTTGTGGGATACATTGTCCCAGTGTGGGCAAACTGCCAAGCTCCTCCTGGCTCCTGGGCATGCTGCTCTAACCAGGCTCCATGTGCTGGGGTGGAAAACAGGGCTGTGTGTGTATGGATGCCTTCCTAAGCACTGCAACATGGTGTCCTTGATAGTTTTTAAAACAGCTTCAGAGCCCTATATTTGTATTCATCTGTAGAACTAAAGCTTTAAAAGGTGCACTGTAAGCAATTAAGGAAGTCTGAAATGAAATTTCAGAAAATAACAGAGGAAAAATATTGCAGAGCCATTGTTTAAAAATGTAATGAGCACTAAGAACATCCACATGTGCGCTTTCATGTGCATTAGCCTATTTCAATGCGTATTAAAGCATCAAGCATCATAAAAAAGCATGCTCTTTAGTTAGTGTGCATTAAAATAGGTTAACGTGCAGTTTTCTAGTACCTCACACTGGAGGTACTAAAAAAATTAAAGTGCATTATAATGCCTAAAACACATTAGCAAATGTGTAGATGCGCCCATTGTGTATTAAGTGAACATGAGATAATCGCTACCTCTTTGAAAGCCTGTTCCTGTATCTTTCCCAGACTGAGTGACATCATAACTACCATAAATATGGGTTTGAAATAGGTGTGTGTGTGCATGGGTTAATACCAAGTATTTATGCCTCAGATCATTTGAATGATTAATATATAACATCTTACAACTTGTTGTCCTTGTTTTTTATTGCTTCAGGGACAAAACATGTTGCAGGCTATAAGGAAATGCAGCAAAAGCACTTTAGTCTCCCTCCCAAAGGAGGAAATACATATTTAAGCAATAATAAAACTTACAGTTTTAATAGATGTAGTAGATGATCTGCTTATCTGTGCACACACAAGCACATGTACACACATAAACAATTACTAGTCATTAGCAGCCATAAAGTATAATTGTAGTGCAATGACAGTCTATATTATGAAGAATAACCATAATAATACTGCAATCTACAGGGGAGCAGAAATAAACTGATTTTTCACAAAATACCCACCCGCAGAAACAAAATAAAATATCCAGTGTCTAACATATGACTACGCTACATTAACCAATCTAGTTCCTTTATATTTCAGTAACTTCAGCTGTTACCTTTCTTTTGTCACTTCTAATAAGTTTTAAATGCTATGGATCCAATCCAGTGCACTATATCTGTGGACCATAGACATATATACTGAGAGGCAAAGATTGCTGGCTCCAAGGCAAGATGATCTGGATTGAAGAAATGTCAGCCTATTTGGAGAAATGAACTCCCCCCCCCCCCCCCGATAGAAGCATGTATCAGGAAACTGAGGACCTGCAGTGAGAAGGTGGGTCTCCGTAGTCTCTACTCTGTTCTTTCCTATGGCTACTATTCTGACCATACGCGCACAGCCTGCCAGAATTAGACTAAAGAAACAAGAATAGTAGGAGAAAGATAACTGAAATAAAACCACATCAATTTAAAAGCAACAAGAATAAACTCCTCAACAAAGGAATGAAAAACAAAAGGACTATAAACTGCATGCTTTTTGCCCTTAGCATTATTTTTTCTCTTGGGCTTTTCATACTTTTTCCATTCTCTTTTGTGTTCCCTCCTGCCTTGGCAAACATATTATTGCTTATACTGTTTGTGAACGTTAGCTGTAAGCTGCTTGGGGCAAAAACTTTTGCCTTATTTTTTTGTATGGACAATGCACTCCAGAAGTGTTGTACCACTAATGAAGCTAATAACCATAGATAAGCAATGGAGAAAATCATTATGGGTAGATTGGGACAGGTTCTAGTAAAGCTGAATATCTGGGACACAAAAACTTAAAAACAAGCTAAAAACAGGCTACTGTACACAGTGGACACATCTACATGAGATACTGACTGCACAGTAGCTGAAACATACTGTGCAGTAATGCGTCACAGCACGGACAGTGCTAACATGCTACTATGCAGTAGCATCACCTAAAATACATTAACCAGCGCTACTGTGAAGTAACTCCAATCACTGCACATTTATTTTGTACTTGCTAATACAAGCACGAAACAAATGTGCAGTAACCACTGAGGAGTAGTGTCTCATGTAGACAAGACAGATGTGCACAAACTTATTTTCTGCTAGAGTTGGCTGGAGAAAAATGGATTCATTTTTTGGAGGATTTTTGATACTGTGAATTTTGGTTTCATTTTTGTGATGCAAAATTTCTAAATTCTTTATAAAAAGGAATAGTGATGAACCTTGAAAGTCCTGGGATTTGTGGCAAGAAGAGCTGCCCTGGAACTGTGAACCCTAGAAATGTAGGCTCGTTGATGAGGAATCATGATCATGGGAATCACTGTCATCATTCCTAAAGGGGCTCTGAGAAGTCCTGCAAGTCCCATCTGTGGTGAGCCCCTCAGATTTTTTGGGAATGTAGCATCAATACCTTCCAAGGAGAAAAGCTGAATGGCAGGCTGGCAAGACACCACGCTGGTTTTCAAACTTGCCAGACTTCTGTCAAAATGCCATCAGAATCAATACACTCTTTTACAAAAGGTCCTGATTTTGACAATAGCATTGTTGGTTAGCTGTTCCAGCTTAAAACAGACTATGTTAACCAAGGCAGAGTGTACTACAGTTCGTGTTCAAAAATAAAGGCAATAATTTGAGTCAACTCCTCCTCAAAGATTGATATCTCTTATTATTAACCACATGATTTCTTTTTTGTTGTTGTTTTCCAAACCATCTACTCGTTAGCTCTACGTTTAGAAGCAATAAAACACAGCTAATTTTTATGTAGACACCACTTTAAGTAGTGAATTTATTAACAGACGCTTACAACCCCTCCCTACATTGTGCAAAATGTTTTCTTCCAAAAGCCTGGACAAGACTACACGGTTTTCTCAGAGGGTGGACCTTCTCACAGATTTAGTTTGTGGACGATGTGAGCCCTTACGTTGAAGGTTACACATTTTAATTATTCACTGTTATCCAGTGGTACTAACTACAAGCTTGTGAAATTTAGCTGATCTCAACTGCCAAGGTATCACTCAGAAGAAAAAGCTAGAATCCAAGCCATTTAGAGTTTTTTAAATCAACTTGAAGAAGCAAGCCAGTAATGAATGCCGATCTCAAAAATATACTCCTTGCATGAAGCACTATTAAACAAGACAGCAACCATAATCTGTTGAAACTGCAATTTCTTTTCCATATAGCATTAAGGTTCAGCCTCATAAGGAGTATATTATAGTAAACATTTCAAACGATATGCAAAACAGCTTGCAAATACCTATAGTTTGGGGGGGTTGCATTGTATTTTACATTTTAATAGTATGATTACCAACATATTTTTTCTAGAGACCTCTTGCTTCATTCAGTGCAGTGGGTAAACACACAAAGGAGTAGATTTTAAAGTTGCATTGTCAGATTTAAAAAATTGTATTTCCTAGGTTGAGTGCTTAACTTTGCAACTCTAAATAACTTTCTTTAACATAGCTATTTTAACACGTACTCTAAGTTTTAAGAGGAATTAGATGTGATTTGGGAAAAGTTATTTTTGTTTGTTCTAAAACCAGCATGAGTTAACAAAATGTCCCAAACTTTATAACATATTACTGCTGTAAGACAGAGCTGGCACATAAACCTCTGTAATTTAACTTCTTCAATTTATTATAGCTGCTGGTGTTCCAGCAAGCCAGTTGTACAAAAAAAAAGAAAAAAAAAGGAAAATGATTTAACTCCTTGTTAAGAAAGTTATCCTAATTTTGCTTTTTGTTTTGTTTTGTACTTTAAAATATACATATATATATATTCCTTGTTATTTGCTTAATTGTATGTTCCAATGCATCAAAATACAAAACTGTTAATATTCCGTGTTTTAAAGTTGTCTGAGAGGTTTAAAAAACAACTTCTGAGAAATTTTTTTTTGCTCTTAAGCTTAATGAAGTCAATCTAGGAGCTGTTGCTTGTTTTTTGTTTCAGATTATGAATATTAAATTAAATTACTATGAATATAAATAGATTTCTTAATTTTCTAAGCAGTGAACTCACTGTACAAAAACAGAAGCTGAGATATTTAAATTACATTTTCCCTTAAATGTTCCTATGAAATCCATTTGAAGTGAAGGATATATTCATCCCTTTGGACATATGACAGATTTTCTGTGGATTCAGATTTTGAAGAATTCTAAAACATTCAGCAAGTTAGTGTCACTTTTCCATATTCGTGCAAGGAAACTGTCAGAGCCACAGAAGTTATAACTGCACAGCTCGGATATGAGGCTTATATTTCACTTGCTTCCACTAAGGCTGTTTTTATAACTTGCTACTATATTGATGTATATAAAACACAAACAGTTTACATACAAAGTTGTAACTTCCAGTTCTTGGGTGATTCATGCTAAATCTTTATTTAAATCGTTTACAGGTCAACATGCCTGTAAATTGGTAAACTTTGCTCCTTCCTCCAGTGACACAGACTATTCTAGTTTATTAATATTGTATTCTCCTCAAGCATGTTGACAAACTGGAAATTTTATTTTTGTCAGTCACATTTCCATATGAAGAAAACTAGTAACATATTCTTAAAGAAAATGTTTGACAATCTAGCTATCTGAATATTATTGTTTGAACTTTCAATATTACTAACCCCAAGCATTGAAAGACATATGCAGATCCCTGTTCCCCCACTTCTCAAATCTGGAATATGTTCTAAAAAATCTTTTGTTTCCTAGTTTTTTAATATTTTGCACAAACATTTTCCAGATTTCCTCTAACAAGAGAAACTTCTATTTTTCAAAAAGAAAACTGGCATTTTCACCCACTGACATCCAAGAGCTGAGATTTTAAATCATGTACCATATATCACACGATACGAAGAAATGCTGAGAATTTTCTTCAATCACTCCCTTACCCATGTATGAATCTCCACAGAATTCACTAGGGCTCTGCCTATCATAGTGGCCCATTTCTATAAATGTAGCAGTGGGAGTGGGGCATAAATATTACCAATTTAAACTGTGGAATTCAAACACAGACTATAGATAAACTCATTAAGAAGTTTCTTAAATGACTAGCTAATTGAAGCCTTTGTTATATAGGTTTTTTTCTATAAGTCTATGTGTTCACAGATAAAGTAGATGCTAATTGCAGATCTCATATATTGGAGAGCAAATTGTCCTAATGTTTAGTTTTTATTTTAAAATGTTCCAATAATTTAAAATTAGTTTAAAACAGCAAAGCACATGTTAAGCAACACAAACTGCTACGTCAAAGATACAGGTTCAGATTTCAATTTGGGACTCTTGAAGCTTGATCATGCAGTTTTCTGGGACCATGCCCAGATCAGCTTATTAGGGCAAAACTTCTAGTTTCAGATCTGCACTGTGGATGACTGTTGTCTTTGCTCTGCATGTGAAGCTCCTATTGCTACCAAGAAGAGTTGTGCATACAGAAAAGGGCAGAGGGTTGATTTCTGCACCACTGAGGTCAATGGGAGTTTTTCCATTGAAATGTATGGGAGCAGGATAGGTAAAATAAATGTGTTGCAGATAAGAGACTCACAGAGCAAATCAGAGAGTGAGAAATCTGAGTACAGTCTCCAGCAGGAAAAGATCAGCATATACTGTATCATTCTAAAGAACTCTACATAATCGAGTTTGGAGTAGCAGCAATCTTGGTGAATCCTACCAGCCTGCTCAGCTGCAGGATGTGTGGAGTGAGGGACTTGCTATGATCACACAGATTGGGCAAATGACCTAAAACCAGAAATCTTAAAGTAATGGTTAATTATATTTGGTTTATTTTGTGTTTTGGGCCAGTTTTCCCAACCTATGTAATAACAGCACTCACCTCACTTAAAAAAAAAAAAAAAAGGAAAAACAAATCTGTGTAGAATCATGACATTTACTGAAAGTCAGTGACTCTCATTGACTTGAATGAGGCCAGGTTTATACTCTGTTAATTCATTCAGATATGCTTAATATCCTGAATTAGTGTCATAAGAAAGACAGAAATGCTATGTTAGTATATGTCATTAGTAAAAGTTTGTTCTGCAAGGAACTTCCTTATAATTAGATGTAACACATTTTTTATTCTGCAAGCCTAAGGGGAGAACATTTTTTTTTAAATGTTTATTTAACGTGGTCCCAGGCCTTATTTTTTATTGATTAAGAATTAGGATACAGAAAAGCAATTATTTACTGCCGAGAATTATAAGCAACAATGCCTTTGAATTGAATTATTTCTAGCAGAGAGAACTATTACCAAATGAATGACATTGCAGGGTTTTCATCAGGCTACTGACTTTAAAGACTAAACTGGTACAAACAAAAGGATTTATGAAATCTTAACCAGAGCTGGGTGAATAATTCATAAGGAAACATTCATTTGACAACATTTACTTGTTTTCCTTTTGTTTGTTAATTACCCAGGAACAGGCTGAAATTGTATCAAATTTATTCTTTTTGGATGAAATTCATCCCTGTGCATGACACCAATAGTCGCATATAAACCTTCAAAATAAGATCATACTAGACTTTTCCCACCCCACCAACATACAAAGTTTCATCTAATCCAATGTCCTTTCTGGGAAAGGGCAGAGAGAGATGCTTTAAAAGGGTCTAAAATGAGATTTAGTTGGAAATAGGTGGATTGTTAATTTTCTAAACATAAGTGAATTCTGATGTAGTTTAAATAATTCTTGGTTTGTAGCTTGTCAGCAGTTCATTTTATGTATTGGATCACTGGAAGCTGTGTGAAAGAACAGCTAAATTACACAATATGGTTTTTTTTTCCAGAATTGCTTCACATGAACTTATCTCTTCAAATTAGATTTCATGTGTAAAAAATAAAATTCATTTTTACTTTCCATGATTGCTCTTTAAAATGTGCTTAACCTATGGGGTTTTTGTTGGTAAACCGACTGTCAGAATATCCAAAAGAACAAGAAATGAAAGGGTTCAAAGCACCGATATTTGAGTATTCTTTGCCTTCATTAATAAAGCTCACAGAGGTATTTTAAACCATATTTTCCTAAGTGAATATTTGAAAATTTTTACTTCTTCAAGGCTCCAAATCCACTCCTCTTAGGCTAGGGACAAACATTATACACAGACTGGTTTAATGTGATCAGAAACTGGTTTAAACCTGTAACAGAACAGACATTCAGTGCACATAAACCAGTTTGAAAATACCTGAAACCAGTTTGAGATAAACCAGGTTGAATGCAGCATCAGACTTAAATGATTTGGCCCAAACCAATTTATTCAGTAGGGGGCTTGCAGGGCTCTGGCCCACTCTGGACTCTGGTGCTGCCACAGCTCTGCCATCTCTGTAGTGCAATGCCCCTGCTGGGAAGGGACTCACTCCCCCACATTATAACAGGGGTTGCTGCCACCAATCAGGGCCCTGTCTCCTCCTGCTGCAGTGGCGAGGTGGGGACACAGTCAAGCAGGACCCCTGGGAGGGGGAAGGGAGTACGGCAGTGAGGGTAGGCAGACCTGACTTGGTAGAGAGGAGACTAACTCTCCTCCCTGCTCTGCTCTATCTCAGAGGCTATGGTGCCTGCTGCTGCAGCAACGATGGGGGGGGCACCTGGCAGACCCTGCTCAGGTCTCTGCTGGTTGGATAGAGAGGAGGAATTAACCTCCTCCCCCTGGCCAATTCAGCTAGGACTGGCCATGCCTTCCCCTATAGCTTCCCTGCAGCCAAGGGCCTGCCCTCGCACCCCCCCGCTCCTGGCCTGAGTAACTGCAGGCATGTACCTGCATTGCCTCAGATCTGAGTGAATATTTGTCCTGTTACAAACCGGTTTCAGCCTAGGAAGTTAGACTAACTGCAAAAGTTGAATCAATTCAGGCTCCGGCTTTTTAAATATCTATCCCTAGCATTAATGAAGATAAAGTATATATCCAACAGTGGTACAACAATGGGTAAAACTACATATAAATTATAATTAGATATTTTAGGTAAAATATAATATTACATGTTCATTTTTTACTTTTGTATTCAAAATGGTTTCTAAATTTGAGTTTCCAAATTATGTATGTATACTCAGGCTGCACTACACTGTATATCTGGGCACTGTATACCTACATTGTGCGACTCTCATACTGCTGCTTCCCATGTCCTCCCCACCACCCCTGTACCATGCGCCCAGTTGTCCTGATTCACCCTTAGCTTCCCAGCCACAAGCTCCTCCACTATACCTTGCCACTCAGGCACGTGAACCTGTTGACTCCCACAGCATTGCACAACTATGACATACTTGGTCCTAGGATGATCATATGTCCCAGTTTAGCCAAAAAAGTCCTGGATTTCAAAGGCCAGTCCCAGCTGGCTGGTTAGAGCTAAAATGCAAGGGCATGGGGTGCAGTCTGGCAAGGGGGCAGGATGGTGCACCAGGTAGGTAGCCAGGTACCAGTGCCCAGTCACCTGCCTGCCTGGTGCACCACACCACTCTGCCTCTGCCTGCAGCAGTGCCACAGATATGGGAGAGCAGGCAGTGTCCTAGATGCCCCAGATTTCCCTATGGTCAACCTGTCAAACCCTCTGCCTGAGGCAGGATCATCCTTATTTAAGCCAGCCCATACAAATCCTTGTTTAACCTATTACTAAAACTACACAGTCAACCCTGTTGCATATCTATAAGGCATGGAACCCTAACTTGCCACATGTAAAGCAGGGGGACAACAGCAGCCAGTGTTCTGCTGCTGCCAGCGGGTATTAAAATGTGCTCAGGAGATCCAAGGAAGAGGGCCATGCCCACTGCTATAAAGAAAGGCAAATGCCTCTCCCCTTCCCACTCTACCACCCCTCCCGCAGTCCGTACCAATCTGACTCTGGAGTAAAATTTCTAAGTGATGTGGTGATGAGTCTGAGCTTGAGTGGAGGGGCAAGACTCTCTAGCCAGGAACCTTTGCATTTTAGCGGAAAAGAGGTCTGAAACATCTGGACACATGTTTAATTTATTTAAGGAAGACGGTGTGTGATGGATCAACAGGAAGAAAAGGCCTCTTGCATTCATAGCTTGCATTTCTGCTCCTCCCCCTGTATTCTGTTCATCAACTACAGCATGATCAAGCTTCTCACCCAATAAGTCAGGTAAGGAATGGCTGTGTGAAATATGCAGAGAATACACAAGAGTCCCATGGATTCTCTGCAATATGAAAAGTATTCACAAAATACTTTCATCCAGTTCATAACTTAATAGGGTGTGTATAGACAAAATGAGGCCCATAAATTGAAGCAGTGAATTTTTAAAAACACTGCTTCAATTTAGGGCCAAGTAAACTCCCATATCATGCTATTCCCCATGTACTTACCTGCCTCTCTGGCGATGGGGAGGGGAGGGCGAGCTGCCTGTGAGTGGAGTGGACCCTGGGCTGTGTGGGGGCTGGTGCTACCCTCCACAGCAGTGGTGGCCCCCCTCCAGGCAGCACCTGCCTGCAGGCACCTGGCTCAGGTGGTCTTGGGGGGCACCGCAGCTGTGGAGGGAAGCACCAGGCCCCCACATAGCTCAGGCAGGCAGGCAGGCAGGCAGGCAGGCTCCAGGGGAAAAAAACAAAAGAAAATCAGGCTCGCCACTTTTTTCTTTTCTTGGGCAGAACCTGCCTTCCCGGGCTGCTGCCAGGCTGCCTGCGCAGGCTTCCTGCAAAGCCCTCAAGCTGCACAGCTGTAGGACAGCAAACTAAAACTCCCTGGAGGGAAGCTATGGCAGGAGACATGGCCAGTCCTAGCTGAATTGGCCAGGGAGGGGTTGCGGGGTTTCATTCCCTCCCTGGAGGAGTTTTAGTTTGCTGCACTCCAAGTCATTTAAGGCACATTATGTTGCTGAATTTCCTACTGCAGCTGGAATTACTGTGTGATACAATGCGTGAAAACGCCAACACCATTAAAGTAGTGCAAAAGCATTTAACTTGCTTTAAAGTGTCATGCATACATGCCCCTCATTTTGTCTACACACACCCTTATAGAAATTTAAGTCTGCTGCATTCTTAAAGGTGGCAGACAATGGCAATAGACTGACATTCATTCTACTGGCAAGAATTTCTGAGATATTCTTACAAATATAAAAACAGCGTTGCAGTATGAGCATATGTGTATTCCAGCCCCCTGGCTGGAGAGGTCCACAGGTGAACTTTCCATCTAGGAGACAGTGGAAGGTTGCTCCCTGGACTGCCCATTCCTTTAGGGGAGCCCGTTACTTGATAGCTTGTCCTGTCTCTTGCCTGGGTATAGGATAAGCTGTCAAGAGGTAACCCCCTGGCTTTTAAATCACCTTGTGTGACACCTAGTTGGGCAGCACGTCTAGAGAATAAAGCCTGTAGAGCCAGTAACCATGGCAAGGAAAGCTCTCCCTGGATCCCCTAGTTCCCAGCATCAAAGGCTTTAAATGCCACCCACAGTAGGAATGGTGGAGCAGACCCCAGACTAAGGAGTGGGCAGAGGGCAAGAATCAACTGTTCCTCCACTGGTCCACACTAACAAGAGAAAAGCAGAGGGAGCAGCCTGTCAAACTCTATCCCTACTCCTCAGACAAAGGAGATTTGTCTGAGGAGTGGGTATAGGAGATTTACCCTGCTGCTCCAGGACTCCCAGACTGGCCTGGAATGGGAGGAGAGCAGCAGGCTACAGCCCTGAGCATGTTCCTCAAACCAGAACCAGAACCAGTCTGGAAAAGAGGTGGGGAGCATTACTTCATGGCTCTATTCACCTCCTGGAACAGACTGGGAGGGGAGCAGACAACCATTCATTCTCACAAGAGAGTCTCTCTTATATCTTTTCTGCAGGAAAAAGGGTAAATACATTTCTACTGGAAGAGTGCCTATAAATGCCAAATGACTCCTAACCTTTGTAAGAAGGAAAGGAGAAAAAATCATTAAAAGAGTAATTACTTATAGGCCTCCCCTGGGCACTTCATGTATTAGGCTGTAAACTCTCTGAGTTGGTGATATTGTTATTATTTAGATTTAGATTCCAACCTGTCCTAGACATAGATTTAGATCCTAACCTGTCCTAGGTTTCAAAGTGATCTGTTAGGCCTTGTTATATGTTTTGCTTAGCAAATGGATTCTAAAATTGGAGGATTTTTTTCTTTTGGCTCTATGTCCACCCAAATCATGGGAAAGGGTTCTCCTGACTTCAGAGGGCTCCAAGGCATACCTATGTACACACTAGGCATGTCTACACAAGGTGTTAAGTGTTCAGTAGACTAATTCTACTAGGTATTAGCATGTGATGGCAAAAGCCATGCTACTGCACTAATGAACATTAGAATCAGTCTACTTCACATTAGCATCACTAAAAAGGCGTGCGCCGGACCTACTGCACAGTAGTGCCAGTTACTGTGCATTCAGTTAGTACCTATTATTACAGGTACTAAACTTAATGTGCTATACCTATGACACATTAATGAACATGTAGATTTGCCCATTGTAAGCAAAAATAGTTTATGAAAGAACAAATTCCATCTGTATCCCTCTGCTTTCTTCTCTTCCAACAATTAATAAGTCAAGAAGGCTAGTGCTTAGAATTTCAGAAACTGAATCACAAAACTAGAGGGTGCATCATTAGGACTATATTGCATGCATGAAATTAGGTGCAGCTTCATCATGAACATGCACAACAATGAAAAAACAAAGAATGAAAAGCTTTACTAAAAGAATGAAAAGCTTTATTAGACCCATATCTAATTTTACCAAACAATGGGACAGGCATATAGGAATGTAAGAGGCAATATTGAAAGCTGTAGTATGAGTCAACTTCCCATTACAGGTATGCTAAGAGACTTAAGAAGCTGGTGCTCTATCCTGGTTACTTAAAACATGCTTTTTTTCAGACGAAGCAAAGCCATAACTTTACATATTCAATAAATAATATTTGAAAACAGTCAATCTACTGTTAGTTTACTATATTTGTTCCACTTTCTCCTTGCCCTCAGGAGCTGTGTTAGTTTCATGGTACTGAAATACCGCCTGTGGGCTTATCAGTAGAAAACCCTACCTGAAATATTCATATCCCAGTACAGATACAGAAACTTACAGCAGATAACACAAATGGTAGCAGCTATCAAAATTTTGGGGAAAAAATAAAAATACCTGCACAGACTGTAAGGAAATGGAAACAGGGTTACACAAAAGAATGGAGAGAAAGAATAAATATATATAAGCATAGGAAGAATACACTCTATTTCCAACTAGAATATTCTCTTTAGATATTCAGTTTTAAGTTACAAACTGACTTCAGCATTTTCACTGTTTTCACAATAGCTTTTATAAAATTTCTACAGGTAGTATTTGGAGAAACACCAATCCCTCAAAAACTAGGTATGTTTACAACATTTCATCAGCAAATTTTATTTTGTGTATTTTTCCTTACCTATACAGTTCATCACAATGCACAGGCTGCTGAAGAATTTATGAAAGCAAGCTATAAAAGAAAAAACATTTATTAAAACATAATCCATATTTCATTCCTTTAATTATAATAGTAAATTAATAAACAACAAGAAGTCATTATTTAAGACACATTTTATATTTTAGGATTTTATTAACATATACACATCTTGAAGTCCATCATATCCCAATTTTATCATAATCTAATGGCCACTTTAATTACAACAGGAGTATCAAACATAAAGCCCTGACATCCAGTCCCCTGGTGCTTCCCCTGGGTCTTAGCAGACCTACACAGGGCATGGCACATGCCAGACCAGCCCTGCAAGAAGGTGGCCTGGGATGCATGCCACATATGGTACCTGCCCCAGCTGTTCCAGAACTGTGCCAGATGGGAGGACACATGTGACACAGATCCCAGAGTGGCAAGACCAGGCTCTCTGTGCAGCATAATTCAGCTGGGCAGATATAGGTGGATTTTAGAAGCAGTACACATGGCGCCTGACCAAGCCAGACTATGCACATGTAGCACCCATTCTAAAATGTGTGCCACACACAGTGACTACCCCTGACTTCCTGGAGCTCTAGAACTGTGCTGCATGCAGACCCTACTCCAGGCAGTCTGGGTCCCAAGCTGCATGTGGACCTGTGAGTGTCATGTGCAGTGCAAGTCCCGGACCAGCTGGAGTGTGCACTATGTGTGGCATGATTCTCACAGTAGGATCTGCTTATGGTGCAGTCTGGCCAGAGCGTGTATCACGTGCAGGGTGGTGCCCAATCCAGCAGGTATGGGATTCATGCTACACACCCCTGGCCAGACTACTCTGCATGTAACCAGGATAGAGCACCAGCTTCTTAAGTCTCTTAGCATACCTGTAATGGGAAGTTGACTCTGCATGCAGTGTCCATTCCAACCACTTCAGGATCTGCGGTATGGGTCTCAGACTGGCTGGAGCAAGTGCTGGATCCAGTATGTTGGGGAAAAGGAGAAGAGGAAGAGGGCGGGTCCAGCCTGCAGACATTTTATTTCAACATTACTATTCAAAGTATGGCCCCAAGTTCCAATTAGTGCGCATTATTCCAACCCTTATAGGAATACAGTGTAATTTCCCCATAGGCTTTTCTTTGAGACTTAACACTACAGTATGTAAGAGTGTCACAGACACTGTTTAATTTATCTTCACAACCCCTCTGAGGTGAGAAGGGGGTCTTCTCACCTTTTTACAGAGGAGGAATTCAGCACAGATTAAGGTGAAAGGCATCTGTCAATTGGAGATGCTTCAAACTGATTTTTTTAAGAGTTCACAACATTATATAACACTTCAGCTACTCAAGCATTACTCTCGGTGATTTCAGCTGCAGGTATAAATGATCAGCAAGTCTGCAAATCAGGCACAGAACGGAGATTGACCACAAAAAATGAGGCCACATTATTAGCAACCAGCTGTAGAAAGTTTATGAGAGCTACTTAATGTCACCCAGAAACTCTGTGGCACTTCCATGGCCAAACTGCAATTCTTTAAAGCAGCCTTAAACTGCCATTTTTATTAAATTTTTCCTTCTCTTGGAATCCACTATTTTATTCAATGCACACATTCCAGCTTCTGCAACAAATAAGCAGGAGTCCAACACACTTTACACATAACTCTCATTCATACTTGGAACAGGTCATTCTGTTCACCAACTCAAGCAACAATCAATGTATGTAATCAAATGTTTAATGATCCTATAAATTCTCATTATCCCTATCCAAATCATTTCATCTAAACATTTGTCTAATCTACTCTTTAAAATATTCCACAAATGGGGATTCTGTAACCTGTATAGGTAATCTGTTCTAATGCTTAACAATCCTCAAAGTTAAAAAAGTTCTAATATCCATTCTAAATTTCCCAGATTGCAATTTAAGATTATTCTTTCTTCTCCAGCCCTGGTGGCCACAAAAAATATTGCCCTTCTCTTTATAATTGTCTTTCAGGTATTTAAAGATGGTTACCAAATCCCCCCTTAGTCATCTCTTTTCCAGACTAAGCAATCACAAGTCTTCCAACCTTTTCTTGTAAATGATGTTTCCTAGACCGTCCTAATTATTTTTGTTGCTCCCCCCTGGCCTTTTTCTAATATGTTCACATCTTTGTTTAAATGTGGGGCCCAATATCAGTCGCAGCACTTCCGATGCAGCCTCATCCATGCTGAACAGAGTAGAAGAATCACTTCCCTGAACTAAAAGGTGATGGTCCTGATAATATAGCTAGGTATGTTTATGACTTTTTTTGTCCAAAAGCTGATTTTAGGTTGCACAGATATTTCTTATTTTCTAAGTGCTTGCAATCTTAATATGGTTCTTTTAATTTTATGTGAGGTGATTTTGTTAATTTGCTTATTTGTTTTGTTTGGTGGTGTTTCCAGATCTGTAAAAAGCAAACTGAAAAAACACCAGACATCTTCTCATGTGCTAGCATAGTGAGACCCACATTGATGTCTACCAACTGAAGGACTGAAAATGTTAGTTTCACCCACACAGATCTCTACCAATTAAGCTGGCAGAACAACTGATAGCAGTATCTATGTGGCTCAGCCCTAGATGGAGAGTCACAGATATTTGCTGCCAGAAGAGGAATGTTGGGTCTCAGAAATGTTGGGCTCCATTTCAGGCCCTTGAAACAGTTCTTATAAGATGTCTCCAACAACCTTAATGATGTGTAGCATAAACCAACTCTGACTACAATATAGAAAAGATGGTCCTTTCCTATCTTTCAAAAAAATTGTAATTGGTATCATTTATATTTTAGAATATATGCCAATATATTAAAAAACACTTGATATTATCTACTGAAGTTCCTAGTGTTATTTAAATAAAAGGAAACTGACTACAGTGACCAACAGGATATTGTAAATGACCTATTATCAGAAATGTGGAGCTATAGAAAAATATTTCAAAAACACAATCAGTTAAGCCCAACTATCTTCAGCACCTACAATACAAGTTATTCATGGACTATATGCTCCTGTGGGTTATGATATTATAGTCTGATGAAGTGAGACTGCATTTGTGTAACAGGAGATATTTTGGTTCAATATCTCCATTTTAAAATCAGGAATTGAGTCACATAGCCTTGGGCTCATGGGAATATATCCTTCCATCTCCTTAGCCACCTGTTTTTTTATGGTATTTTGGAGTTTCTCTAGACCTATTTCAGCAAGATTAATGATGGAAGTTTTTTTTCTCTTATAAACTTAGACCACGGTTTTACTGTTGAGTACAGGGATGGGTTCCTTAAGCTGCATGTCTTTACAACTGTTAAATGCTTACACAGACCCAAACAGTGGGAATGTTTCTCCAAAGAATGGTAAATTACCCAAAGAAATCCAAGAACAGAAACAAATTAGCATATCAAACCCGCAATCTGAGAAAAGTAAGAGTCCCAGGAAGGAACCCAAAGGCAAAAAAAAAAAAAAGAAAGAAAGAAAGAAAAAATCCTAATCTTTTTTGGCTGTTTACTGAATACTTAGAAAAAGAATCATCACCACCCAACAATGCCCACGCAAATATGCAATATATGCAATACAGAAGCATAGGAAAAAATAGTCAGAATTTATCATACCAACACTCGTGTCCAGTTATACAATTGCCAGTTAGCCTTTTTCTAATAAAGAAAATAAGATGAAATGTGTCTTAATAAGCCTGAAAGATAAAATACTTATGTATCTATCTTATAGGCTGCTTTTACCCTAATGGTTACATACAAGATATGTTTATTTATGCAAAAGATAAATACTTAAGAAGTGTGTGAACTCTGGACACACTAACAATGTAAACAGCCACAGATTTGTTCAATACTAACTTCATTTAATATTTGGTATTAGTCTAAGTCTGAACATAAATTCGTATGGGTCTTTGTGGGTTTTTTTAATTATATAAGCATATACCTGGCCCAGTTCTACCACTACTGGCACCAATAGGTATTTTGCTGGGGTTCGGCAGGACAGCCATGGGGGCTTTTCCCACAGCTCCCACTGCCCGGGGACAGGCAGGCACAGCTGGAGAAGCTGCAGAAGAACCTGCAACCACCTGGCTGTCCCTGCCTCTCCTGGCCAATCTGAATTAGCGAATCTCTCTGAATCAGCACCAAATCTTCTAAAGCTGATTTAGCCAAATTGATTCAGGACAGTGACCCGAATCTCTGAATCAAATCACTGTCCTCTGAATCAGCTGAATCTGAATCTAAATTGAATACTTCCCTATTCACACAAGTCTAGTGATTTAGCCATGGCTAATTTAAATTCTTCCCACGAAGAACACTTCATAGACTCATGGATGTTAGGGTCGAAAGAGACCTCCATAGATCATCAAGTTTGACCCCCTGCACAGGCAGGAAAGTGTGTTGGGTTCAGATGACCTCCTAACCTCCTCTTGAAGACCCCCAGGGTAGGGGAGAGCACCACCCTCCCTTGGGAGCCCATTCCAGATTTTGGCCACTCTGTGAAGAAGTTCTTCCTAATGTACAGTCTAAATCTGCTCAATGATAGCTTATGACCATTATTTCTTGCAACTCCCAGGGGGGCCTTGGTGAGTAGAGCTTTACCAATTCCCTTCTGCACCCCCTTGATGAATTTATAGGCAGCCACAAAGTCGCCTCTCAACCTTCTCTTGCAGAGGCTGAAGAGGTCCAGGTGTTCTAGTCTCTCTTCGTAGGGCTTGGCCTGCAAGCCTTTAACCATACAAGTGGCCCTTCTCTGGACCCTCTCCAGGTTATCCACATTCCTCTTAAAGTATGGCACCCAAAACTAGACACAGTGTTCCAACTGCAGTCTGACCAGTGCTCGATAGAGGGGAAGTATCACCTCCTTAGTTGTTTGTCATACATCTGCTGATGCACGATAAAGTGCAGTTAGTTTTGCTGATGACTTTGTCACACAGATGACTCATGTTCATCTTGAAGTCCACTAAGACTCCAAGATCCCTTTCTGCTTCTGTGCTGCTGAGCAGGTCATTTTCTAGGCAGTAGGTGTGCTGGACATTTTTCCTCCCTAGGTGCAACACTTTGCATTTCTCCTTGTTGAATTGCATTCTGTTGTTTCTGCCCATATATTCAACCTGTCCAGGTCTGCCTGTAGTTGTTCCCTACCCTCTGGTGTATCCACTTCTCCCCACAGTTTTGTATCATCCACAAACTTGGACAGAGTACACTTCACTCCCTCGTCCAAGTCACTGATGAAGACATTGAAGAGTATCGGTTCAAGGACCAAGCCCTGCGGGACACCACTGCCCAAATCCTTCCAGGTCAATATGAACCTGTCCACCACCACTCTCTGGGTACAACTTTTTAACCAATTTGCCATCCACTGGACTATGTAATCATCCAAGTCACAGCCTCTTAATTTGTTCACCAGTATGGGGTGGGATACTATATCGAAGGCCTTCCTGAAGCCTAATTAAATGATATCTACCCCTACTCCTGCATCCAGGTTGTTTCATAATCTGGTCATAAAAAGAGATTATATTAGTCAGGCATGATCTACCTGTTACAAACCTGTGCTGGTTTCCCCTCAGCATAATATTTTCTGCTGGGATCTCACATATATGATCCATAATAATCTTTTCAAAGACTTTACCAAGGATGGACATGAGACTGACTGGCCTTTAGTTGCTTGGATCCTCCTTCCTCCCCTTCTTGCAAATAGGGACCACATTGGCCCTTTTCCAGTCCTCTGGGATCTGGACTTTCAGGAGCTCTTCATCAGTAATCCCTCAGTTCAAGGATGATCTCTACCATGGCTCATTGATAGGTTTTGAGGTTACTTATGGGTCCAATCCTTGAGCTGAAGGTCCATCCACAGAAGTTGCAGGTATTTCTGCAGGGTAGACCAGAGGTCAGAATTCCTCTCCTTTTCTGTCCTCTGCTCTCTCTTCTCTGCTTCAAGGGCAAGATGTTCTACTTCAAGGTAAGCTGCTGCTTGGTTGAGCTCATGGCACCATTGAAGTTAGTTAGTAGCCAGCTCCTTCTCAGTTCCTGATGTTGGTGTCCATTTTCTTGAGGTATGACTTTACTAGGTCCTCTGGCTTTTTTCCTCTGGCTAACATGAGATCTCAGGCTGCAACTCAGATGGGAGTAGTGTACTTGTTTTGGGAGTCAACAGTTGGGCATGCTCACACAATGAAGTTGGTGCTTCAGGATCACTGACCCTACGCTGGTAAGATTGGCTTCAGCAAGGACGATGGCATTTGTGTGCACAAATCCCAGGAACTTCTATTTAGATTTAAATCTAAATCCAGTATGCTAAAAAGACCAACTTTTGAGATTGTTTTATTATTATGTCTTCCTATACGAGGCCTAAAGCATCAATTCTGTCATTTAAAGACACACTAACACAAAGATTGTTAACAATTATCTAAAAAGCCTGATACACCTTGTACCTAAAAATAAATATCTCAGAGAATAAATAAAAGGTTCAAATATTTTTCTTCTGTAAGCATTTAGGCCTTTTTATTTTGTTAACAGAATCCCTCCTTTGAGTTTTCATGCACAAACAGAGTTGGAATGGGAATGAAAGAATAATCCACAAGGCACAACATGAGACCCCCATGTTGTGCCTTATCTGCAACAGTCAGATAAATGCTTCCAGAAGCCTAAAAATTATGAGAAATGTCTGTCCCTTCACCTGTATAACACAAATGTGTCCTCTCCTGGCTGATAATGAACACTTTTTGGAAAAACCTGCATTTGACATCAACAGACTTGCCTGTTACTACTCTATTTCCAACCTCAATTTTCTTGACAAGGCAATGTTGGAACCAAGATCCTGAAATATCTGTAAAACTCCAGTTACCTGGATATTTTACAATCAGATTTCAGAGTAAGACACAGTCCAGACATAGCTCTGATGGATTACCTTCTTTTTGCACTGGACAGCCAACTATTATTTACACTGTTAGACCTCTTTGGAGACCTTCAGTAAAAATGACAAGACATGTATTAGACCTGGCAAGAATAAATAGGGTAATATGCTTGAATCTTAACCTTGGTTTGGTCTCAGCTTTGATGGACACTCACTCTATCACACATAGATCTCTATTATTTGCCAATGCTGCTGAGTAGCTAAAAACACTGAATCTTTTCTGAAAAGTGAAACTTTTCTGAAAAGTGTCCATGGAAAGGTGAAGTCTTCTTACACAAGAGATATGTTTTTTGTCTCCTTTTAGTCATACCTCTTCAGGGTTGAAAATAAATGTTTATGGATTTTTACTTCTGTTATTTTCCAACTGCTAAGAGAAAGGAGGCTGGATTACATGTCTTTTCAAGATCATAAGCAGAGCTCATCTCTCTGCTTATACCAGATATGCTAATGTTACTATAACTGGTGACAAACAGGAACAGAACCATTCACCCCTTGCTTGAAAATATCCATTACAGTCATCGCATCAGCTAGTCCTTTAACAAAATAAAAGGTGAAAATGTCACAGGGAAAAAGGTCAATATTTTAAAGAGCTTGTGCATTATGCAAGCTTAACTGTAACTATACTATTTAATAGTCTAGTTTAATGTACATTAGATTTAAATATACTTGCAATGACTTAAGCCACTGAAGCCATATATATATATATATATATATATATCTCACTTTTTTTTTTTACTAATAAGTATAGCATAGATATGATCAAAGAAAGAATCTAAAAAGAAAATGAAAGTTCTTATTAAGCAGCCCAATTCTGCAGGTGAGGAAATTACTTGTGAAGGCATTCTTCATATCATACAGTTCACCTTAAGAGGCATACTTGTAGACCAGATCCAGATGGTGCACACATTTGGTAATGCCAAGAGTTGTGTTGGGAACCTGATCTAAGTAAGTTAGGATGCAGGGGAAGGTCAGGCAGGATTTGGGGGGGAGGGGGCAAGTGGATCCTCAGGGGGATTGACAGGTTGTCTGACCAGGAGTGAAGGGTGATCAGGGGCTAAAAATATGCCAGTCAGAAAGTGGGGGGAAGAAGGGATTAGAAAGAGTGCAGTCCTGGGATTGGGATGAGTGGCTGAGCTCTCTCAGCCCTAGGGCTGCACTCCAAATGTGTACAGGTGTTTGTTTGATCAGGCTAACCCATTCCCAGTCTGACACATTCATCTCCTCAGGTGGAGTAAGTTAGATCAAACTGATCTAACCTCCCTGAACATCTGTACAGATCAGCAGTCAGACTCAGGCCTAGCTTGGCTGATCTAAATTTAATGTCTGAACAAACCCCAAGTTATCAGGCCAGTCAGAGGAGAAAAATAGCTATTCGTTACTTAAAAGGTAATCTGAGCTCCGTTGCAAAAAAAAAAAAAATTTTCAATGACATATTTGACTGAAGAAGCTGTAGCTCCTGCAAATGTCACTAGGGTCCAGATTTCATGTTTTGTATTGTAGGGTTTGGGGATTTTTCTTCTTGGCAAACTGGTATGTTCAGTGATGAATAGTGATTATGAGTAAAATGACAATAGTTTTTTGCCCAAGTTTCTGGTTGCCTGCTGTAAAAAATGAGCCAGCGTTCCCCATCTTATTCTAGCAGAGGTTCTTTTGGCCTCTGCTAATCATGTGAAAGCATCAGTTTTCAAACAGCCAGGATTTTAAAATCTTTAAGCTGTTTTAATGCCTGCATATTGCAGAAGAAGCCATAAGAATGTGCAAAGTAATGAAGGGCCAATGCTCAGCTGCAGCTGCATGGACATGGACACTGAATAAGAATATAACTGCCATTTACTGTGTCAGGCCATAGGTCTATCTTGCCCAGTATCCTGTGGACATGTCTACATGAGACACTTTACTGTGGAGCTGACTAATAATAATGCTAGAAAAGGTCAAGGCACCTGGAATACAATCTGATCATCAGATGATACCTCAGCAGGAACCAACTACCTGGGAGAAATACCTAGCTGGTTAGTTACATGTTAAAAAGGGGGGGAGGGGCTCAATATTAAAATTTCAGAATTTCTTGAAAAACACCTTCAGTGGCTCATGAAAATAACAACCATAATTGCCATTCTTAAATGGGTTAAATGTTTAACAAAGAAAATCAGAACCCTACACATTAGAAGTTTTTAAAAGTTGGCAATTATGCCTATAAATATAAAGACTATAAAGACTTTTATATTTGTACACCTTTGTTTTGAGATTGGCAGTTATGACTATGGTATTAACTTGTGTAATTTATTTATTGTACTGCTGTTTGTATTTGCATCTTCCTTGAAAAAGATATCAATAGAGAATTTTGAAAAGAAAGGTTTTAAAAGTCAGCACTATTACAACAGCAACAATTTATTTAGCAAAAGGCCCAGCAACTCTGCTCTGCTGAAGTCCCACTTAAGCCTCTTGGATAATGGATGCAAAGGATTCAAGCATGCTTTCTGAACAAGGTCAGGTTCACACAAAGAGCATGTTACTAAGTATGGCATTCTCCGTTGTTTACTATAGTGAGTAATATAATAAATATGCAACTACTTTCTTTATATGTTATTTTTACAAGGAATCTGCCCTCTTTGCATTCAGGAGAAATCTTTACTTTGTATGTTCTGATACAGTTTCTATTTGACAAGGCAATTTCTGTAATTATTATTATGCTGATAAAATAAAAATTGTAGACTAATTGTAAAGAGTTCTAAAGAGAGCCACAAAGATGACATGGGTGTTATAAAATAAGACCTACTGGTATGCATTTTAACCTTGCCTTCCCCTGGCAAAAAAGTAAAAATAAACAAGATGACTGAGGATGGACATGATAACCACCTTCCAATATATACAAGGTTATAATGAGAATAGTGATCAATTGTTCTCCACTGTCCCTAGGGAAAGACAAAGAAACATCAGGTCAGCTTGTAGGAAAGAAGACAGGAAAACTTTAGCTGTCAAGCGTGGAACAAGCTACCAAAGAAAACTAGAATCTCCTTCACTGGAGGTTTTAAGGAACTGTTTAGGGAACCATCCGTCAGGAACAGCTTCAGGATGGAGGGCTGGACAAAATGATATACCAACACTCTTTCCAATCTACATTTCTCTGACTTTAGCTGCATAATTGGGATGGAGATCTTGAGAGAAAAAAAGGCTTTGCTTATTATTTGCTGGCTTTAAACACCATTAGAACTGTCCTTTTCCTCTTCCTCCTCTCTTTCCCCTCCCATTTCTGCCTCAGAAAGACAGAGGTAGAAAAGTTAAAAGGTCATTTTATTTTCTTTAAACTTTTCAAAAGCATCACCAAGGTTTTGATTGGCTTGAGGAAAAAGCTTACCATGATTGTATGCTCTGCATACCAGTTCACCCTCTCTAGTATTAGGATGCTCAGTGTTGGTGAATAGTTTGCTTAAAACTTGACAGCACTACAATCCAACCATTGCCTTCAAAATAAGATGGAAGTAAGATTGAAACCAAACTTTGTGCAGACTTTCTGTATATGGGTGACTGGGCTCCATTTGATGCAAATCTGGATGGCTAGTAACATTTTTCTTAAGACTGTACCAGTGCCACTGTTTGATCATAATGAAACCCCTGGCTTAAGCTAAATATTTCCATGCTCTTATTGCTCACAAAAGACAAGGAATTTATGTGAGCTTCTTGTTTTCATCTTCTCTAAAATGGTGTAAATTGATGTACAATAGCCACTTTTGGCTAGATTTTGCCATTTAGCAACAGTTCGTAAACTTGAGAGGGAAGGGGATGGAAGTTGCACTGCTTCTGGAAGAATACCAGAAGAGGTTTCCAGAATGATTTTAGAAATCCCACAGTAACCGAACACTGTAGTTTACTCAGCTGAGAGAACAAGTATGAAGGGAGTTAAGGCAATCCTCCTTCCTCCTTGACATGGGGTTGAACAGTCACACCCGTCCCTTAAGCATACAAACTCACCGGATCCTAGCAAACGGCTTTAACATCCTTCCTGCTTCCTCCATCACGGAACACCCCAGAATAATGGTCAGGTGAAATGCAATTCCTTAATTCTACAAGGGAAAGTAACTGCTACTTAATCATATCAACATTTTCAGTATCTGGACTAAATAATTTTCTTTTACAATATAAACTTTAGCTGACAGCTTAGTTGTTCATAACAGGCAACTACCATAACTTAATATGACTTGCCATGCATTTCAGGGCATTCTAAATAGTGTGCTTTGTCCCCACTGCATTATTTCAAAACTGCTGCTGTTGAGGACTGACCATCAGGGCAGCCATAAGGGGCCAAATAGGATTCTTAGCTACACCAATGTAAATCTGGAATGACTCCATTAAGTAGTGCTGGAAACAATTAGCTAACTAAAAGGAAGGGTACTTGAGGTCTGAAAGCTTGTTCAACAGCTCTTCCAACTACATACTTGGTGAAATAAAAAATAATACAAAAAAGCCTTGCCTTACTGACTATATCATAATTTTTTTCAAGAACAAAAAATGCAGTGGTCATTACACTGGCTATTTATATGGTAAAATAACTTAAATATTTTGGCACTATTTCAGTTAATATTTGTAACTTGTCTTTTTACATATTTTTAATGGATCATGTGAGTAGAAAACTACATTTCAAAGAACTGTGAAGCCGCAAGTTACATAACAATGCAAAAAAAGTCTTGAATCATATTTATAAGTATAACTAGAATAACAAAAATAAGCAGCTTAATTGTTGTTCATCAAAATTCATTTAAATGATTTTTAAAAAATATTCTAGATGTCCCGTGCTTCTAATACTGTTTGTACTTAAGTTACTTAAAAGCATTAACTATACAGTGCCAACAGCTAAACACTGAGCTTTTCTTTTCTTTAACAGTGAAGCTGAACAGCAGAATAAAAATGATGTTTATTACTCAAAAAAGTCAGCATGCAAATCTACCCACATACATTGCTATACATAAAATGAGATGAAAAGACATGCATGTTGTTCAGATGTTCTTTATGCACCTATAAGCCTAAAAGCAAAAGAGTAAGACATACTCAAAAATTCCAAATTCCCCGACTTCCCTAAAGCCAGTCTGAAATTCATTGGGTTTCCCCTGATTCTCAAGATTGTCCTTCCTTTCCTTTCACAAGGATTTTTTTTTTTTTTTTTTTTTTTTTTTTTTTTTTTAACGAGAAACCCTAGGGGCTCCCGATACCGGGGTATTTGTACCACATGTGATGAAGGACATGTGGATGTGAACAGTTTTGAATTGACCATATTAGCAGCTTGGGTATGGTAGTTTCACTATTCGTGGGCCTGATACAAAGTCAAATTAAGTTAATGGAAAACATTCCATTAACTTCAGTGGACTTGGGATCAGAGATTTGATCCCTTTTGGCTGACCCATGAGGTACCTCCTCTTCAGATTCAGGTATTAATACCAGCAATGGCATATCTAGCCATCTTTGTGCTTTTTTCTGCATCCTCATTTTCCTAGTTACAAGTTTATGTCTGAGATCATGCTATAACTAGGACTGTGTTCATCTCCAAGGATCATTCACATAAAATAATCTGTTGAATACTTTCTGGGAGGTAAAGTCTCAAATCTTCTGATTCTCACCTTTTCTGATCTCTTCTTCATCCATACCATTTGCCTTCTTTACCTAGTCATGTGCAGGAAACATCAATGATGTCCTCACAAGAAAGCATTATAACGTGATTCAGTTTTACAACTATATTTTATAAATTGTATAATTATATAGACATTATTTCAAAACCATTTTAATATTTTAAAAATTGTTTTTTTTAAAATAGAAAATGTAGATTTCCTTCAGACCCTCTGGGACATTAATTATGTAATTGGCTCCTCTGTTAATAGATTCGTCATTTCTAACTATGTATTTCCAACTTTCCAAAGAGAAGTAAAAATAGTCAAAAAATGGAGATTTATTTTTTTTCACTTTTAAGTTTACTAAGGGGAACAAAAAAAAAATCACTGTCCTTGGACACAAATGAACCCTTACCATCTTACCTGCTACTGTAAAAGCACCCAGTACATGTAATTATTAGTTATATTAACCTGAACTCGCATAGGAACTTCTGGAACTGAGTGAAAAATTTGGCAGATTACTGGTGCTGCATGGGAGACAAAAGACCTCTATGCAGAGTCAAGTGATAAATATGGTAAATTACTTATATTGGCCAAAGGTATTAATAAGGAACTATTTAGTTTTTAAACAGATCTATAAGGATTATGCTTCCACAAATATTTTTGAAAAACTGATTCAAAATATTACGTTACTGAAAATTACTAAAGCCTAATTGTAGGTGCTTGGGCATCCTCCATCAGAAAAGGAGTTAACTGAAGCTGTTGAAAATATGAAGTGGGGAAATCCCCCAAGCCAAATGGCTTTTCAACAGACCCTTCCTTGAACTCTTATCTGAAAAGATACTTGCAATATTAATGATTCACTTTAGAGAATGTTCTTTCTCCTATGTTAGGGGAAGCCACAATATTGATGATTCCTAAGCTTGGACGATATACTGCTCTATCTTTCAATTGCAGGCCATACATCAACCATCTTTCCTGCTTCCCCACACTGTGCAGACTAGCCAGTTAATGTTAAGCTCTTCCTTGCTACACTTCGGAGTGCTCTGTGCTTCTTGGGAGGAGCTATAGTTTCTGTCCCAGGGGGAAGGAGTAGAAAGTATTTTTGGCTTTCCCCTGTACAGTGCTGCATTAGAGCCTCATACAGCCTGGACATTAGAGGTAGGGAAAGACATTCAAAAAGCCTGAGCCTGAATTTATTCAATCTTTGCAGGTTAGTCTAACCTGACTAGGCTAAACCGCTTGTAACTGCTCAGAAATCCCCTCTGTACTGAAAAAATGCAGGCGCACGCCTCCAGTGGCTCAGGCTTGAAGCCAGGGTGTGCTAGAGCAGCCCTCCCTTCCCTTCTACAGGACTATGCTGAGAGGAGCATGGCCAGGCCCCCAGCAAGATGCTGTGATTAGGGAGAGGCATAAACAGATAACAGAGCACTTATCATCTCTGTTATCAGCATTTAGCACCCCATCAGAAAACAAAGCCTCTCTCATTAGTTCAAACTCTTTTTAAACAGATTTTTCCAAAGGAAGGAATGCAGGGGCATTAACAGCTGACCTGCTGAGTAGCTTCAAAAAACACTAAGCAGACACTGTCCTATCTGCCTTACACCGCATTAGCTAGCATATCACATGCTGGCTACAGTCCGTGCTGTGGCAGAAAAGAGGAAGGGATCTCTGCTTAAACAGCGAGTGGTGGTGGTGGTGGGGAGGGGTAGGGAAGGGAGCACAGGGAAACTAGTAGACCCCACTGAGCCTGCAAGTCTCTGCTGAAGCTGCAGCCAGAGAGCAGAGAGGAGGGGCCAGTTCTGCTGTGGAGAAGAGAGTCTCACCCAGCCCAGAGAGCATGACAGGATGCTGGGGGAGTTTGATTTAACTTAAACCAGCAAGGGATTTGGGACAGACATTGTATAAACCGGTGTGAACCAAATCAGTTAAATCTGATACTACTTCCAAGCAGGTTTATCTCAAACCAGTTTCAGCCTTTTTCAAACTGGTTTATGTGCACAGAATGCCTGTTCATTTACAGGTTTAAAAGTTTCTGATCACTTAAACCAGTTTGTGTGTAATGTCTGTCCCTAGCCTTGTGGTGTTTATACAGGTGCTCTGGGGTGATCCTACTAGAGACAAGACACAGTAAGACAACAGAAATCGAATGAAATGTCTCCAGTTTTATTCAAGATATATATTATCATCAACAATATCATTACCATCATTACTATTCCTCCTCCTCTTATTATTGTCATTAATATTAATAATAATATTAATAGCAAGTATGATAATGATATGATAATGATAATATGTGACACTATTTTCATAATAACAAGAGTCAAACAATCCATTTAAACAGCTTTTGTACCTCATACTATCTTTGGCTTGTGTTGTGTTGCTGATATATTTAAGTTTACACTTGTCTTTGTTATAACAACACTCTCTTATAACACTCAGGGTAGCTAATTTCCAAATATACTACTTTAGAAAGAGTTTGAAGCCCAAATGATAATTCATGGCTGTGTATGCATGTTGAAATAATCTAAGAGAATTCTCCTAAGTTTGGTCTCTGGCAGAAAACCTTACCCAGGACTACCTGTATAAGCACTGAAATGATGATGCCTTAAAGACTGGAGAGCTAACAGTGCTGACACTGTGTGGCAGGGGTGTCTGGGGGAAAGGGGGAAGCCCTGCTTATACATCCCAGCCTTAGTTTGCCTTGTGACAGATGGCAGCAGTGTATAGGGTAGCCCTGATTGGCTGATCTAGTCTGCTTATGGCCAGCCTGTGGTTTTTTTTGCAGTACATTGTGGTTTTTGTGAAGCGAGTATATTCTGTTCACTGCTAAAGCAGCAGAGTCTAGAAAGTCACACACTGTCTCTTTCTGATGTTAGCATTAAAGGGAATGTAAATAGTACTATCTATTTACAGAGAGCTGTTTGAACTACAGAGCATTTATACTTATCTGTTAACAATTACAGCTTACAAAATCATACTTGTAAGCTATTTTCCCATTTGTCCAATCAAAGTTTTTTCCAAATCTTTTAATAAAGGATCACAAAAAGAATCCATAAAAAAATAATAAAAGCATAGGTTGAACCACTGTCAATCATGACATGTGTTCGCATTTCAGTAGTCTGAGTAAAGCTTCTGAATTAGTAAAGAGTTTTTTGTTTTTTTTTTTAAAGGGGGGGATCTAATAACAAATGAGGGAACATGGAGGCAGGTTAAAATTGATTAAAATAAACTAGATTAATAGTCCATGACTAGCAAGATTTAGGGCTTGAGATCTCTGTGAAAGATGGATAATATGGCATGATTTGTGTGTGAAACTATTTATAATTAAACTATGTTACTATAAAAATCTGCTTTGCATGGAACAGAATAAATAAATTGAAACCTGTTACTATGAAGAATTGTTCCTGCAGCTAATCAGGACAAAAGGCATAATATGCCAGTTACTCTGTTTATGTAAATACCCTAGACAAACAACTTCATGCCAATGTCTGGATGAAGAGGATATGCCAGGGCACAGCCTTGAAGCCAGGGCCTTGGTCTGTCCTACACAGTAGCTCACTCCAGTCTGTCACCTCCCTAACAGAGCACTGAGGCAGACATAGGTTGCCAGAGTCCTCAAACTGTGTCTAGGTACATACCCATTCCCTGCTACTGGAGTGGACAGCCAAGGTCAGCTGATCTCCTACCCCTTCCCATACAAATCTTTGACCCAGAAGGGGAAGTGTCTGGGCAACAAGGTTCAACCTTGTATGTGAGCTGCTGCACCTTTGGTTTGAGCTGCTACTGCTGACAGATTCCTGACCTGACTACACTCCTGAACTTGCTCTCTTCCTAATCCTCTGAATATCCAACCTAGACTCTGTCCTGACCCAGATACTTGACCCAGCTAGTTTCCTGACCTCATGCTCTGACCAGTCCTCTGGATCCCCAACTCAGTTTCTGGGACAGATCTCCTGGATTCTTACTTCCTTGCTTCTCCTGATCCTGTGGTGACCTCCAGATCCAGCCATCCATGAACCTGGCCTGGGGCTTACTAGACACAGGTCCACCTCACTTGAGGGAGACCGCATCCTGTTTGCTAAAAATAAATAAATAAAAAGGATTGGAATCCCTGTCTTTAGGTCAACTATTGGGCACTGAACCAAATTACTAACCAGAACCAGAACCTTGTATCCTTCAACTCAGAGCTGCTTGATTAGCTCAAAATAGCTCATATCTTCATCAAACTTAATCTTCAGGGTGAGCAGAAACCCTGGAAACCACTTTCAGGATGCTGTACAGGTATTTTGAATACCTGGGCATGACCTGTGGACTCACCAATGCCCCAACTACTTTTTAAAACTTTATACTGATCTGCTATAAGACCTACTGGACCAAACTCCAATCACCTACCTGAATGACCTACTCATCTTCTCAGAGTAACCTAGCCAGCATGCAACATCTCCAAACAGTACTGGAAAGGCTTCACCAACATGATGTGTTTGCAAAATTAGAGAAGTGCACGTTTGACAAACAATGATTTAGTTCCTTGCATTTGGACTATCTCCTGAAGGCCTGAAAATGGGCCAAAGGAAGGTTCAGATGGTCTGGGAGTGGAAAGACCATTGGAATGAGCTCAAAAGATACCTAGGGTTTGTAAACTTTTATTGTCCAGGTCATAAGTCCCTTTACTACACTACTGTGAAAATATCCAGTTCTACTGGTCCAAGGAGGCCCGGATAGCATTTGAACATATGATACAGGCTTTTACTTCTGCCCCTGTGCTCTCCCATCCAGACCCTGCCCTGCCATTTGTGGTGGAGATGGATGCATCTAGTACCACCATTTCCCTAGACTTTATTGTGGAGAGAGATACTGACTGACAAATTCCTTGGATGCTTGAATTACAATACCTACTAGACTAGGTACTGGAAAGGGTATGGAACAAAGGAATGCACAAAGGACCCCATAGAAAACATCCATGCCCCCTATTTGGTACATAAATTCCATAAGTATTAGCCAGGAAAACCTGAATCAGTGCCTGCTAGAAGGGGTTGTTGGAAGAGGAGAAGTAGGCAGGGGGTTTATGTCAAACAGTAGCCTTGAATCCAGGGCCTTTGATTGTCTAGCTTGAATCCAGGGCCTTTGATTGTCTAGGGTGGTAGCTTACCCTAGTTTTTCACCTCCCCAATTTAAAAATGGAGCATACACAGGTGGCCAGATCCTCCAGGTGGGCCTAGGCACATACCTGCTGCCTGCCACTGGAGTAGCCAACCAAGGTCCACCCCTTCCCATGGCCTGGAAGAAAAGTGTCCAGGTAACAAGGCTCAACCTTATATATAGGTTGCTTGTACCCTTGGCTTGTGCTGCTGCTTACTGATAGATTCCTCAGATACCTGATCTGGCTAGCTTTCTGAATTCACTCTCTGCCTGACCCTCCAGGTACCCAAATCCAGCTCTGGTCTGACCCAGCTTGCTTCCTTACCTCATGGTCTGCCCAACCCTCTGGATCCCTAACTCATTTCCTCAGATAGATCTTCTAGATTCTGACTTCCTGGCTTCTCCCAACCCTTAGGTGACTCCAAAATCTCGCTACCCATAATCCAGCATGACAGGATACATATATGGACTTATAAAACACAGAGATTTGGCTTCAGCAGGCCCAAGAAGAACAAAGAAAAAAGAAAAGGTAAAACATGGGTCTTCTAGGTGATCCAAAATATGAGAGGGGCCAAAAAGGGTTCATGTAACTGCATCTCTAAATGTTCATTTTTTTTTCTAGACATGTGTTTCATATGGTGATATTTTCTCACAACAATGCTAAGGTCTTGCCAGGGACATACATAAAATAACAGACACTCCTGTTTCAGAACTGGGTTTCCACACAATTGCTTTCATTTTTGTGCCATCCAAAGCTAAACTGGGAACATGGTACTTAATTTCCTCTGTAACTTCTGCCAAAAGTCCAAGGAAATATTGAAAAAGGAGATTGCTTTGGGGAGGGGAGGACTGTTACCAACAGTAACTATCTTGTCAACACCAGTAATGTAGGTATATTTGTATCCTTTCATTCCCCTGAAGGAAATAGGGATTGAAGGACATGAGTACCTTCTGCAGAACATTTGGGACTCTTCTGCAATTATAAGTTTTGTCACCATAGCTACTATGGTTACAAATATGAAAAAAAATCACTACCTATATCAGTATTGCCTATTTCTTTTGGGGAATTGGTATAAGCTGTACCACCTAACCAACTCTTGCCAGTATAGACTCTTTTCACTAAACAACACTAGATGTCCCTGTGAAGATGTATGATATAGATTTTGATACAGATAAGGGGTGTGTCTCTCTCTGCATAGCCTGCTACTTTCATCTGGAGAAAGTGGGAGGGAGTAGGCATAGTCTTGTTTCCATCTCCTCAAAAGCCAGCTGGCCAGCATAGCTGGATCGATAAGAACTATGAGTAGTATCTGCACCTAGTAAGATCATTTACTAGTGATAAATTTCTACTTGCTTGGGGAAAAGGGAGCAGAAAGATCCATGTTTGCCCGAGTTTCCATATCCTTTCTGCAGGGTTTGTATGGCACCATAGTCACTCATCATTGCTTATCCAGCACAGAAAGGTAACATGCAGGATTCAGCCCATAGAGCTCCCAACATGATTTCTACCTTACTGTTATTTTGTCTGCCTTTTTCTCCTATTTCATGGCCATGCACCTTAATATCAGCAAGCCAGCTAACAATTTTGCATACTTCATAACTTGGCATTCAGTATTTCAATCCAGAAGAACTTCATAACTTGATACTCAGTCATCTTAGCTAACTGAGCTCACGTGCAGTGCATTAGTCAAGTCTTCATGTTTTTGTTTTCCAGAACATTAATCACTATATTATCAAAGTTTTTCCTAAGTAAATTAAATCTACTCAGGGATGTCTCTAGTTACTTCAAGGATTTATTTGCTCTTCAGATTGCTCTTCAATTATTAAAATATGATCATAAGATGGTAGAAATGCTTCTCCAAGCACTTTGGTCAGTGTGCTTGGTCAGTTAGTCCTTCTTATATGAGATTTGTTCACTGAGGGTGTTGGATGAGAGGTTGGATTGCAGGTTTTATATTTGCAACCATATGCAGTATTATTATGGAATATATTTTTTTTATTTTCATGCCACGCATAGGTTAAAAAATACCAAGTAGTGTGGACTACCCTTTTTCATACTGTCCAATTTTTCACATTGTATTAGCTCTTTACATTGCAAGTATTACATCTATTAGATGTTCTTGTAACATTTCAGCTAAATACAGACAGTTAAAAAGCCTGAAGCTGAATTGATACCATCTTTGCAGGTTACTTTAACCTGTGGAGATTGAACTGATAAGGAAGTGAACAGACATTCATTTTTTATTCTGGAAATGCAGCCACATGCCTGTAGTGGCCCAGGCCAGAACCAAAGGGGTACTAGAGCATGCATTCTTACCCAGCTGGAGCAGACATATTGGGCTAAGGCTAGCCTACCTACTCTGTGAGGGGTGGTTGGGTGCAGAGGTGCAAAGCATCCTGGGATACTGGGGGACTGTGAGTTAACTTGAATCTGGAGAAGACCAATTTAACCTAAATCAATCAAGTCTGATACTACATCTGTCCACGTTTATCTTAACCTGGTTTTGGCCATTTTGAAAGTAATTCATGTGCACTGAGTTTCTGTTCTGTTACAGATTTGAACTGGTTTCTCATCACTTATATTGGTTTATGTATAATTTCTGTCCCTAACCTGCTTGACTGGAAAGAAGAAACTATTTGTACAAAAACTATTTTCTGCACCAAATTCAACGCAGTATCGAGTTTGTCCTCCAAAAAACATAAGGTTCCAATGGAACCACCTCCAAATGGCTAGAGTAGGCATGAGTAAGGTGTTACACAGTAACACAGTAGCCTAACATAGGTGTTGGAGAGAAAAGTAACTGTTCAAGGTTTGGATAAGATACTTATCAAAAGTGGCTATCAGCCCAGTACTCTTTTCCAATGAATTGCTCTATACTTTAACTCCTTAACCTGTATAAGATGAAAGCTTTTTTTTCCAAATGAGCAAGCCTGACTCATTTTTATGATCAATGCACCATTCTCAAAATGCTTTCCAACCAGATTGCAGTTCAAATGTGACATGTGTATTGTTACAAAACAGAATATGCTGGCTGAACAGAATGTATTCATCTATATTAGTTTTTCTTTCTAAATCCAGCACATGGGAACTAAATTAATCTGCTGAGTGCTAAATTCATCTACTAAGAGCTACTGTAGATACAGAGAAATGTTTTGAATACTGTGGCAAACAAGTCTCACACACTCAGGAGCCCTCTGTGGGTTGCTGGTGTTTTAACCATTTTGTCTGCTTTCAAGCAAGCAAGGAACTGATAGATGAAGAAAATGTTCACTGATCTGCTGTGGCTGCAATACAGATAGACAGGCCCAGACTGAGGCACTATCAGGAATCTTTCCAGCTATGCATATTTATATGCAGCTGTCGTACCTTCAAGTCTCCAGTGAATACAAAGCATGTGTATGGCCACCAGTACACACAATGCCATCCTGCTGCCTTAACTACAATACAATACAGGAAGATGGACTATATAAGAAATGCATTTCTTTTTCCTTTTAGCCTGGCTACCTAAGCAAAGTGAATGTATATATTAGAGGACCATGTCACAGGACATTCTTAATCCAGAGTGCTAAATTAGCTAGTGCAAACAGACATTTTGAATGAGCCTGTTTACAGTGAACTCGGGTAACATACTACAACACAATATAAGAGAGAAGCTGTATTGCCAGCAGCATCAAAAGGCATCACACCACTAAGGTAGGTTCATGACAAAGAATCTCCCTTGGGTTCGCTGCAGCAATGTACAGGAATAGAGAACATAGAGATAGTTAGGAAAGAAAATGGCAGAGAGAGCAGCATTGGAAAGATGAATGCTGCGGTTCAGACTTTGATTGGAGGAAAAAGAAATTAGTCCCTCAATTCAAAAAACATTGATGAGGTACACAAAGAAACACAGGGGGCATTTCTTGTGAATGAGGCAATCTTGAGGACCTGAAAGGAGAAGAAAAAGGGAGAAGCTTAGGGAGCTGAGAGAAAGAGAGACAAAGAAAGTGGTCCTGCTAGAAGTAAAAATGGACAAAAATGCCTATGACTAGGAAAAAGCGGGACCATGTAACTTAATAGAAAAGTGCCAAGGTTAAAGAGCATAGGTAAAGAATCCAACCCCAGGGGTAAGAAACTCTGATTTATTTTCATGCCACAGGATGTAAAACTAATCTACTGAGTTGGCATGATATTTTAGTGGCTTCTAAGCAATTTTGTATAATACATGAACCTGATTGACTACAAGGATTCTTCAAGTTCATATCAGCAGCAAGCAGGCTGTGGGACTCTAAGCTATGGGAAGTCCAAAATAAGTTGGAACAGTAGCAAAAGACATACAGCCCACACTCTGACCTGCAGCCAGGCAGTGCAGGCCCCAGCAGGCAGGAGTGGGGCCAAGCACTCAGGAGCTGCGGTGATTTAACGTACAAAGCCTGTCAGGGTACAGAGCTGTCTTCCTTGGACAAAGAACAATCGCAGCTCAGTGCCTCTCCAACTTGAGTATAGGTGGACTTACAAAGAAGGATCCATGACTTCCCCTGCATTAGGTTTGTGAATTAAAACCTTTGTTTTGGATTTTAAAACATTCTAAATTGTAAGTTACTTATTGGAAATGGTTATGTTTCTCCAGTCCTTAGCAGATAGGCAGTGCAAAAAAGAGGGTATAGCAAGAAAAATACATATATTTCAAAGAATTACTTCCATTAGGGTAGAGACTATTCAAATCTTGTATTTACAGTAGGGAAACAACCCAACAACACAGAGACTTTTATTTATTATGGATATCACATATAAGCTTAACTCCTACTGTTAAATTATTCTCATATTTTCAGTTGCAAGGAACAATGGCAAACAACTTCCTCTGAACACTAGAATGAAAATTATAAACAAAACACTGAATGTTAATTTGACAAAGATATTTGCAAAAATATATATTTAATTGACGGAACAAGCTACAACCACCAACATTACACCAAGATGATGAATATCAGATATGGATTAAGAAATAAAGCTTTAAGTTTATTATTGCAAATAGACTTTGTAATTTGCTGTGCATAGTTAAAGTGCTACTCAGACAAATTACAGCTGCTCTTTTAACCTGAACATAAGATGGCATTGTTCCAACCAATCTGAACTAAGGTTTCTAGGCAGGGTGTCAAATCTAGGCCCCCTGGGTCTTGGAATGATGGATTGAACCTTGAAAGTTACAGTCGAGCAGCATATGTGATTTTTGTACTATACTCTGGTAATTGGTGAATATATTTAATGTGTTTGTATGTGTTTTTTTAAATATTCAGTTTTAACCGTTCTTTTACCATACAAGAAATTGCCACAACATAATCATACACATCTTAAAATAGCCATATTAACAGTTAAAGATGATTTGAGTTTTTTATTTGGTTGGCTGGTCGCCTGGTGACTCTTTCATTGTTTTGTTTGAGAGAGACATCATGCAATGGCTCAGTCAAGTTTGTCTACTGGGCCTAGTAGTACCTTATTACAAGACACATCCTGATGCCACTGTTAGGATGTCATTTCTGGAATTTTCTTAAGAAGCAGTTCTGTTTGTTCTCTTTAACAAACCATAGGGAATTACATTATAATTATTCATACAAAAAAACAAATGTGATAGCTTAGGGACAGACGATTGCATAATTTGAGTATTAGACAAATGGGGATGAACTAAACGAGAGAAGTAGTTAGCCATGTTAGACTGAAGTCAGGGTAGAGATGAACCTTATAAATTAACTGAATCAGAGTTGCATCAGCTTTCATGAGTAAGAGCTCATTCATCAGATGCTATGCAGAGCAGGCTATCAAATATACAGTGATTTGGGGAAAAAAAAGGCAGACACTTTGAAAATTAATCACTCAATTTGATCACCCTATTTGATAGCCTGTTCTTTTGTAACATCTAGTGAAGTGAGCTCTTGCTCACAAAAGTTTATGCATCTCTGATTCATTTAATTTACAAAGTGCATCTCTATCCTGCTTTCTGTGTGAAATAATTATCGTATTTACTGAACCCAGGAAGACTTTGAATTTAAAACACCCACTTCCCTACATTAGATTTTATACATTGAAAATTATAAATTTCCTATAATCTTCCATGTAAAGACTCTAATTATTAGAGGGTGACTTAAAACTCATACACCTCACCACTGCAGCAGCGAAAATAGTAGCCTGACCCTAGCCCCTTAACCCCCCTACACCTTGGTCCCGCTGCCATTTGCATCCCCCATATCTGGCCCGCTTCTTGTGCTACTCTCTGGCTCTGTGCTAATTTTCTTGCCACTCCCTGGCTCCGCACTGTGTCCTGGCTCCAGAGAGTGGCAAGGGAATCAGTGTGAAGCCAAGAAGCAGCAGGATCAGTGCACAGCCAGAGAGCAGCAAAGTAATCATTGCAGAGCTCGGGAGTGCTAAGGGAATGCATGCTGATTACCATGCCAGTCCCCACAGACTCCTTCCTGCTCCCTGGCTCCATGCCAGGTTCTGTGCTGCCCCCTTTGCTCTGTGCTGGATGAATCCAGTATGGATCCACCAGGCAGCAGGGAATCAATAGAGAGCCATGGAGCAGTGTAGGACCTTGTACTGACTGCAGCTACTCCATTTTTTACCTGTTACTTGATTATAAGATGAGACCTCATCTTCTGCATGTTGGGTGGGGGGAAAAACTCATCTTGGAATCAAGTAAAAGTACTTCTCCTCTGAGTTTTGTTAGGTATATACTTAATGGAGTACATTTCCCTTAATAGCAACCTTTGATGTTTTTCTCTTTAAACTGACGAGTGGTAAGGAACAAACTTTTTTATTCAGGATACTTTTCTGAATTTATCCTATCACAACAAACATTTTAGGATAGAGGATTCAAGTGAATACAGTAACATGGCAAAGAATATAAGTAATTTCTTTTGCCCACTCAACTGGAAGCACTGTACTGCAGGCCTGAACTTGCTTCCCTCACTGCAAAGTTCTTAGTTCTCCTGACACTAAACCAATAAAAGCATGCCCTTTTCACTCTTCCTACTCCTTCAACTTCCAAGTCAGCAGTCCACAATTATTGAGCAAAGTCAGCTTGGTGTAGGCAATCTGAAACTCAGCGTATGTCTACATAGAAGTCAAAGGTGAGAGTGCCATGCATTGTATTGCAGTATAGATATACGCAAACTAGCTTAAAATTAGCTAGCTTGTATACACTAGCAACACAGCCAGGCAGCTGCTTGTGTATTAAGCAGGATTCTTGGATATGCTTTACAGTCTGCTGTGGGGCCTTTGATGATGCCGCTGTTGTGTTATTGATACTCAAGCGAGGTGTATAAACTTAGCTTGGGCCTGCTTGATGAGCTTATGTCATACTTCTGCTGAGTATAAGACATACTTTTAAGTCAACTGGAAGAAAGTCAGAAACAATCAAAGCAGGAACCTTCTTATATAGATGTCACTTCCCTATCTGCCACAATTTTGACTCTGAACATTGTTCTTCCCCAATCTCTCTGCTTAACTTGTCTTCAACCATGCTACTCCACCAGCTCTTTTTTGCCCTCTTTTCTCCCCTGCCTCTTCTTTCCAAACCCTGTATCTTCTTGTCTGCAATTTCCCTTGTCTTTTCTTTTCTTTGTTCAGGAATTCTCACCTTTCTAAACACCATTAAGGATGTGAACACACAAACTGCCCAGAAGAATCTAGTACTGACATGATGTTGGCAGATCAGCACATTGTGGTTAGATGACATAGGGCCCTGGCAGACATTATACTTAAGACATGATTAACAAGTTCATGTCACATCACATGTGTTTACATGTCATGTAAATCACATCTTAACTTGTAATGTGGCCACAAATGAAGTCAACTAATGACATAATAAGAGACTAAGTTATTACACAAAATATGTGTGTAACGTTTTGTCACACCTTAAATTGCATGTGTGGCTGGGTTGATCAGGGCTCCCAGGCTCAGAAGCATATGGGAGTTAAGGGCCCTGATGTGGCAAAAGGGCTGGGAGCCACAAACAGCTGCCTCACCCGGCTGTGGGAGTGCATCAGAACCTTTGACTCTGATGCCCCCTGAGTCAAGGAGTAGCTGCTGACCAGGACTCCCAGCCTTGGAGGCACATTACAGTCAAGGACCCTAGAGGACCCACAAGGCTGGGCATGGCAGTCAGCTGATCAGGGCTCCCAGCCTCACAGGTGCATCAGGTGACTCTGATGTGCTGCTGAGGCTGTGAGTAGGAATCACGCGACTGGCATGTATAACATGGCAGGAAGTGCAATTATTAGAATCAAATATCAGACCCTATGGAACATTTAACTGAACATCTGTCAGGGGCCTTAGGGTGCAGACAGACATAACAATTGAAACATTTCCAAATGAAAATCACTTAGAAACATTTCAGCCAAGGAAACATGCATACGCCCTGCCCAAAATGTTTCAAGCACTGCAGCTGCTTTTGCAAGGAGCACTACAACCTGCAGCACTCCATCATAGGGATGGGAAGCGTGTGGGGGGGGATGGAGCCAAAAGTCACAAGAGGATGCATGAAACTGACAGTGTAACGATATTTTTTGTAAGAAATTATGGTTGTCAAAGTTTGCGATTACTTGATACTTTTTTAAAAGTAAAATTGTATAAAATTAAGTATATGACTGACAGACTTGACCTTGTATATGTACAAAACTCATTTACTTTAAATAAAACAATAGCTTCCATACAAGCAAAGTTACCAAGTGAGTTTCCAATTTTATTAATTTTGTAAACCTACGGCTATTGCAGCTATAAAAGAACACAAATAAATCTACATAAAACTAAGTAAGTTATTAATTTGTCCATAATACTTGACATAAAGAACATTACAATTAAGTGGTTATAGATAACATCAAAGACAGTTTTAAATTAAATCTGTTTAGTGTACACTGTAGCTGTTAGCATGTCTTGGATGTTGAATCAAACTAGCATAGTGGCCAACTATGAGCAAATGACCTAGAACCCCCCCCACCCCCCAATAAAATTACAAATCTCTCTCTCTTAGTCTTTATTGGTTCACTCAATTTACCTAAGCTACATTTTCAAATCCAGTAGCCTAGAATTTAATATCATAGTATCTAGGGTCAGAAGGGGCCTAGAGCAGGCCATCTAGTCTGACCCCCACCAATGGTAGGAATGAGTGCCAGGGTCACAGGACCCCAGCCAAGTACCTATCTAATCTACTCTTGAAGATGCCCAAGGTAGGAGCCAGAACAACTTCCCTAAGAAGCTGGTTCCACGTCCTAGCCACCCTAACTGTGAAGTAGTGCCTCCTGATGTCCAACCTAAACCTGCTCTCCAGTAACTTGTGACCATTGGTCCTAG
>JAGPOW010003316.1:24932832-25033029 GCA_030014935.1 Caiman crocodilus | reverse complement strand
GAACCAGCTTCCTAGGGAAGTTGTTCTTGCTCCTACCTTGGGCGTCTTCAAGAGTAGATTAGATAGGTACTTGGCTGGGGTCCTATGACCCCAGCACTCATTCCTGCCATTGGCAGGGGGTCAGACTAGAAGGCCTGCTCTAGGCCCCTTCTGGCCCTAGTTACTATGAAACTATGAAATTATTAATGAGAAGTAAAATTCTGATACTACTGAAATAAACAATAACGCTCCCACTATTTCAATGGATCTGACTTTCATTTCAAAGTTAGCTTCATGCCACTGCTATAAAAGTAAAAGGATACAATATTCTATTACCAAGTTCCTAAGCCACCCACTGCCTTGCTATTTATGACTCTTTGGCCACATCTACACAAGGCGCTTACTGCACAGTACCTTGTTACAACTGTGCAGTAGCATCACTGGGCATGAACTGTGATGCGATGTTACTGCACAGTAGTAATGAGCTACTGCAGAGTAAGCATCACTAGGTGTTTGTGCCAGGATGCTACTGCACAGTAACAGTGGCTACTGGACAGTCATTTAGTACTTGGTTATGCAAGTACCAAATGACTGTGCTGTAATAACTGGCAGTGGGTGTCTCATGTAGACATTCTGTGTGTGTGTGTGTGTGTGTGTGTGTGTGTGTGTGTGTGTGTCCTGCCATTATTTGGCTTACAATTAATTATAACCTATAGAAGAGGAGGAAAGGACAAATGTTAATAGTTATCTTATATGCTGAAAGCGCAACAAATTATTTTTCCACAGTAAAGTTATTATAAAAAATATCTCTTTCCTTTGGATAGAAACAAAATCAGGTATTCTATTTGGTCTCCTTTTCTTTTGATTTATTCTTTGTTAGTCTTCAATATCATTACATTTCCTGTAATCAGACAAGTGAATTAAAAACATATGGCTGCTTATGGAGCTAATATTGCTTAACATACCAAGACTCCCAGAAACAAGTTTAGGAGTGAATGAGTGGATCAGTTTTCATGACTCCTATAGGACTGTTTAAAATGTAGTACAGTGCAAACCCAGGTTAACAAACTATATTATTTTTCCCAGCATTAGACAGACACTGTACCTGCAGGGCTGCATGATGGACAGTCTTAAAGGTACCTCACAAGGCCTTCAGAGGAGCATTACTGTAAGGCAAAATGTACTTCATAAAAAGGAAGGAAGATTTTTCAAGTGATGTGCTCCTTACTATAAGCTTAAGACATCTATTGTACTAAACTCACCCAAAAAAGGTGATTGTTATATGGGAAAAAAGAAGGAAATTGGCTAAACAGTCTGTTTCTTGACTCTAATGGTTCAATAACCTTCCAGCAAAGGAATGTATTTCCCTCCTCATTTCTGAAAGTTTATGTGGTTTGTTTTTATCATTTTCTAAGCCTAGTATTTTATGACATGTTGTATACTTCAGTCTTCTTCTTTGAGACCTTTGTTTGGCTTCCCCTTCTACTTACTAGCTTCAACAAAGATATCACTCCTTTAAAGAAATATTTCATGTCGCAATAATGGAATGTCAGTGGATTATCCTCTTCACATACTATGACAGCTTATTCTAAAGCACCAGAAAAGCCTTATGCCCAATGATAGATGTTTCCTGAAGATACTCTAAATCCTCATGCATATAATAGCTGACTAGGCAGACTGCTGTGAAGTAGTATTCTCCAACTTCACAAGGACATTTATGACCATGTCTTGTTGTCACCTTCAGACCGTATGTTCAGTCCTACACTCTGATGTGTGATTTTTTTTATATATATATCTCCTCACATATTATCTGCTTGCCATCATAGTAGGTTTTGCAGGCTGCTCTATGTGGACATATGCTGGGTATGGAAGAACAGTGCTGAACACTAAAGCATTATGAAGGGCAAAAGATGAACAATCTTTATTTATGACTTTCCTTTCCAACTTTCTTATTTTAGGAGCATTACTTCTCGGAAGAATCATCCAGGGAAAAAAGATATGCCCTGCACCACTTACATAAACACAGATTTTTAATGTTTTTCTTCAACATCTTAACATTGCCTTGAATTTCCTCAGAAACTGCACTTCAAGTTGACTTTGCTTTTATTTAAGCTAGCAAATATTTGTGTGTTTGGGAAAGGGTGAAACATCTTAACTTGCTGCTTAGACAGCTTAAGGTGAGTAATGATTCAGCAATTGCCTTAAGTTAACTTAAGTCTCAGGAGGTAGGACCTGTTTCTTGCCAATTCATAAGCACTTGAGAAGAAAAGTTGCTAAATATCATGTATACTAGTTCACAGTAAAAAAGCAAAGTAAAAAAAAAGTGTGATTTTTTTTTTTTAAGGCAGAGTACATACTCACAGTCTATACTTCATCCCTTGGAGAAAGGATTGGGATAGATAAGTTCAAAAGGCAGTGGTTAACATCCATCTACTCTTTTCACATCTAACCTGTACACGTTAACAAATTCTGAGACTGAGCTCAAAATAAAATCTCTAAGCATGGGTGCTCGAAAAATTACTATGCCTCCTTCATCATGGTTAAAGGCTCCCAGCCAACATAAATCAATAAATTAGCTACAATTTTGGTAATGCTTTGTTTCATGCTTTTTTGAGCTGTATAATAGAAAAGTGGATAATACATGCCTACCCAGTAACCTAGGAAATTCCACCGAGGTTCGGGTATACTCATCAGAATTAGCATTCAGTTTTGACCCATGAGCAAACTGTACCATATATGAAAAGCTATATTCACACCTTTGAGGAGGGAAGGCACCATACCAGTACAATTCTCTAAAGATTTATCATATTATCAAAGAGCAGTATCAGGTAGTCTTTGTGTCATGCTTAATTACCCATCTTGACCATGGTAAGTCTAACTTCCTTACTGTTGGAAATCGTATCTCTGTACACCATCACAAAGAGCATTTCCAAATAATACTGTTACTTAAATATTTAGAAGGACAATTTTTAATGTTTTTTCCCCTTAAACAGGTTAAAATTCTGTCCTCTAAAATTTTAATTTTTTTTATCTAATTTATTTTTTCCATTTGGTTGAAAGGTATTGTCATTTTCAATATGATTAAAATGACATTTATATAATAAACTTCACCAGCTTGCCATCCCCATTCAGTAGATTCCTTCCTATGCTGCTGCACTATACTATCCTGTGCCTGAGGTAAAATCATGGGTTGTCCCACCAGCTAACAATATGGACATGTCACTCAGTGTCTGGAGAGATTTTTTGCTCATTACTCATCAACACACTCCAGTAGATCAGTTTGCTTGCTCAGAGGATATTTTTCAACACACATTGTCTCAGCTGGAAGGTTCTTTATTAGTGATAGGCAACCTCCAAAGAGCACAGAGGTATGATATAGATAAACCCCCAACATTGGCAACACAGAGTGGGGGCATGCAGGTGCACATGCACCCCCTGAGATCGGCAGTGCACCCCCTGGAAGTTTCAGCTGTGAAACCAGAAGTGCTGCTGAAAGTACACTTCTGGTTTTGATGCTGGCTTGGCGATCAGCTGCTGGCTTCTCCCCACCCCACAGGCAATCTGATGCCCCCCCAGACTCAAGAGGCACCAGTCACCCATAGCCCTCAAGACTGTGAAACCTTACTCAAATTTATCCAGTGCTTTGAGATAGCTCTGTCCCAGTCTCATTTTTCATTTTTCCATCTCAAAGCAGTGCCTTCTTCTCCTCCCTGAGCACCAGTTTCCAAAATCCTAGCACAAACCAGTCTAGTGTCAAACTCCTTTTCCTTGAACTATAATCCAGAAATATGAGTACTAACCCAGTTTCTGATACTAGTATCTTATGGTATTTTTGACAAGCAATGATGACTTTTTTAGCCACAGAGTCTCCATTTGCAAAAGGAGGATAAAAATATGTATTTACCTAACAAGGAAATTCTAAGAATTAGTGTTTGTTCACCAACCAAAGGGCTAGGCAGCACTTAATAGTCATATCAGTCCTTAAATCATCCGCTGCACAAGGATCTATCAGGGATTATCTATATATGCACCACATTAAACAGCCCCATTCACTTTATTAATAATTTCTTCTCACGTAGTACATCTCGGAAGGATTCTACCAGATGTTTTTTTCAAGTCTCACATTCAAATCTCACATATTCCTTCCTCACACCTTTAGCGCTTCAGCAGAGCACACGGTCCAGCACAGAAAGGATGCTCTCTAACTCCCATTTAGACAACCAAAAAAAATAGTTTACTTGTTGGATCTAGCAATAAAAAACAGAAACCAAACAAACAAACCAAACTCCAGATGGTATATCAGGAGACAGGAATTGAGAGCAGCAGCTGACCAAAGGATCAAGCATTGTCTAGGAGAAAATGGATTTCGTCAAGAAGGAATTATGTGCTGATTTGAAACTAAAAAAAAAAGGAAAGGATCACATGCAGAAAAGGGTGAAGTGAAGGTGTTTTGCCTAGGTCCATCATATGGAAAGATACCTATCAGTATTTGAGATAATGCAAACAGGTGAAGATATTGCCATTTTGAAGGAAAGAAAAAGTTGGAATAACAAATTTCCGATTCAAGTGGACCCCACTGCCTAAAAATAAAGTGCTTGTGACTAGAAAATTTGTTCCAAGGCTTTCCTTGACCAAAAAAGAGAGCCCTTGTAAATTGTCACTGTGATAAATTTTACAAGGCCCTTTTTTTCTTTCACTATATCTTCTGGCCCACAACTTTATGCAGCTCATCTTTTAAAGATATGGCTGATGTGCTTGCAATAATTTTTAAGTTAGAAACTCAGTGTATTTTTGAAAACTATACTGAACAAATACTATCCTTTGTGCCTTGTTCTCACTATCAACCCACTCTTTTAATATTTCTGAGTACTTTCTGGAAAAGTGCTACTATCTAAATTGGATCTTATAAAACTTACACTCCTTTCTTTGTACGCACACTGTTGCCAAAGGAACGCAGTGCTGTGTAAACAAATACAGATGGCTGTTTCTTTTTTTAACACTATGAACTGAGATGAATGCTTCTGTCTAGAAGTATGGAAGTTCACTAGGCCACCAAAAGGTAAATCCAGGTAGCTGATCACTATCTGTGTTGACTGAAATCACTGGAATGAAAACCATGTCGGTTACAAGAAAACCAAAAAGGCTTTCTCCTTTTGCTGGGCCTTTGGAACAACTACAAAAGGACTGACAGGTGCTGGGCTCTCATTACGCAGGAGAGCAGCCTCTGGGTAACTTCTGAATATCTTTGTTCTTGTATTCTGGAACTTTATTCCTCCACTTTGTTGATTAATAAAGAAAGAGAAAAACAGAGGTAAAAAAATCCGCCCAAATCTGCCACAGTTTTAGAAAAAAAGCTCTTTTTGTCATTTGTACCTAGCTACACTGCACATTTTTTGCATCGGGAGGCAGAAGATAGTTGAAACAAAGAACATAATGACTACACTGAGAAAGGATTGCATCTCATAAAAAATGCACTAGCAATACAAAGATATATTCACATTTAGCCATTCAGAAGGATTTCTAAAATGGCCACAGCTCAATTTCCAAGAATGTATAGTCTTCCCCTGTTGTTTTAAGATGACATCATCAGGTTGCCATCATCAGACTAGACAGTTCAGAATACAGCAGGGGTTGTCAACCAAGGGTATGCGTACCCCTGGGGGTATTTTGAAAGGTCCCATGGGTTACATGAGGGCAGGTGGGGTCAAAGCGCTGCCATCCCATGCCACTGCCTCACAGGAGCATGGTTGGGTCAGGGCAAGAGCAGGGCCACACAAATGCTGTGTTACTGCTACTCTGCCACTTACCACGCCCCAGCTCCGCGTCCAGCCGCCCACCGCCCCCCCCCCAGGTACACTTATTACAAAGGGGGCCATGGAGGATACACTTATTAAAAAGGGTTGAAAACCTCTGGAATACAGAGATCCTGTTGCTGCTTTGGAAAATATTATGAGCAGTAAAAGACAGAAGATTTCTATGATGTGAAGAGAAAACAGAGTTTATACTACAGTCTATTTTATACTATAATACAGTCCTAAAACCACTCAACAGATGGTGTGCTGAATGAATAGGGGGAAGAGATGATCTTTAACCCAGCTCAGTAGGGGCATCTTTACATGTGCTCCATTAGAGTGGCTCCAAGTGCCGCGCTAATTCAAGCACTCACAATGTTGTGTGTATTTAGTACCCTATGCTTCAAAATGGTGGCAGGGGCATTTAACTGAAGCTCATTTGATGACCTGTAGTGAAAACACCCCCACCACCATTTTGAAGCATGGAGATGCTGAATACATGTGATGCAGAGGCTGCTAGAATACTAATTAGCACACCCCAGAAGACTTGACTAACTAGCACATGTCAAAGCAGACGTCCAGCACACGTATAGGTGCCTTAGGTGTGAAGAAGGGCATAGCAGTTGCAATGACAGTGATGGCAATAGCAGAATGGTTAGAAGCAGGTGTGCCAGCCTTCAGCTTTACCAGTACCTATGTGAGATATGTGCAGACATGGAGTATACAATAACTAAATATGACTGCCAGCAATGCAACTTAAAGCATTACTTTTCTCACATTTCATTATCAACTGTGAGCTAATTTAATATTAATTTCTTCAAACCTTCTTTGAACAGAGTTGAGACACTTCCTTTAGAGTGTTGTGAAGGAAGAAAAAACATTGTTCTGAGATTTCCACACCATCTACCTGAATACAAGATTGCAGGTGAAAGGAGGCAGCTCTCCAGAGTCATTACATTCCTTACTCCCTCGTGGAGATGGGCATGGAAAAAAGTTGGACTCTTCAATCTGGTCTCCCAACCACCTCAGACTAGCCCACGTGGGTCAAGATGTTTGAGAACATGAACTATTCTAGCTATAGGCCCAGTGCAACTCACTCTTTCCCTAGACCAGCAGAGGAACCGAGAGGGAGATTATGGCTGAATAACAGTGTGCTACCACATGTGTTCAGCTTAAAGCAAAACTGTGGCTGAGCCTTTGGACAGGAAACATTTTCTAAGGAGCACTCAGGGACAATGAGGACCTGGGATAGAAATGTTTGCATTGTGAAAGCTATTAAACATGGAGCTATTAAATTTTAATGGCTCAATTAAAAAGAACTACTGGCATAAGTAAATGCTAGTCAACATAATTATGGGCTCCTGAGTTGAACCCTCTCCCTCAGTTCCCTTCTCCCTAAAATGGGGACAACAATACATGTCACCTCAAATGGACACTACGATCCTTAATTCAATAGTATTTTCAGACTGCACTGGGAACCTAAAGCATTAGAGTAGTGCCAGATATGTAATACACCCATCACATAATTATACTGGAATTTTTTGTATATCTTTCAAAAAATGTTTATTAGAAAAGTTTGATTTACTAAAATAAAACGTGTTTCCAAAGGGGGTCAGGTTTGACAAATTTTCTCTTTCCAATTGATTTTGGGGGAATAAAAGTTTTGAAATTGTGGAAGCATTCCATTTTTTTTTCCAAAATGAGGGAAGTTCAATATTGTCTGAGGCAAGATAACTTTTCTTCCCCATAAGTGCAAGCTAATTTATAGTAAAGAATGTTAAAAAAGAAATTCAAAACAAATACTTTCAAAATTAAACACTATGTTTCAGATTACCTGATTCAATACTTTTACAGATTTTTTAATGGACATTTTCTAGAACTGGATTTTTGTTTCATTCCAGAACAAGAAACATTCCTGACAGGAAAACGTTCCATTTCCAACCACCCTCCAGGTTACTGAATAACTTTTACTCTCACTTACAGCAAGTCATACAAAAAAAAATCTGCAAGCATGAAACAAACCATGGTAAGATTTACTTCCCAACTCACTAGATGCTCTGCTGAACTTTCATGGAAAATTGTGAAGGAGATTTTGTTTAGAAACAGTTCATATGTATTCTAAACTTTGCTCTAATTTTTTTTTCTAGGAATACTTGTATGAAAACAGAGTCTTTAGTTAGTAAGATTCATTCTGCTTCTGTGGCCTCTTCCTCACCCAAAATCTTAATCCTCTGTTTGCAAGATCATAGAGATCTCCCCAGCAACTAATTGTGAAGTCACAAACAAAGGATTATAGCTTCAGGTGAAGAATAAACATCTGGAACAGAGGAAATCCTAGAAGATGATGATCTTGTTTCTCAATAAAACATCAAAAGCAACAAATTGGGGGAAGGAGGAAAAGGAGATACATAAAATATAAGTTGAATTATATCTAAAGGAAATGTTTCTCCAAGTTCATTGTAATTAATTGTACTTCAGTCCCTAAACTACACTTCTCTTCAAACTCTAATTGTAATACAAAGTAACTACAAACTGGATCTGTGGGAAAAGGGTGTAGTTGCAAAACTGGCAATAGATAGCATTCAGCAACAATATCATATGTACATAACAGTTTATATGTCCTCTATTCACCCCAGTCTGAAGTCATCAACTTACCAGCCTCTCTCAAAACTGTAATCAGCATTTGGCAGACAACTTCGCTCCAGGGGAGTTCTGCCTAAACAGTTCTAAATATCATTAGATGGACTTATTGTGCTTGAAGAAAGATTTATCCCTGTTGGGCTGTATTCTCCATCCACTGATCAAAGCAGCATCTTTACTTTCTAAATGTGCAACCTTCCTTCAGCCCCTTGGAAAAGATATTTTAATGCACGGCCCATAGCAATTTTTTCTCCACATCCTTACTCTATTCAGCCCTTTTATTTTTCTTTTCAATGATAAGAATTTAAAAAGGAGGGAAAACAATATTTTAAAACCCAATTTATTTGCTAGGTGAATTTTCTTGCCTTATTCATTGCAGCCATTACTAAATGTAACCTATTTGTAGACAATGCCCCAAAGCATAGATTGATATGCAGAACTGATAGGTAGGTGGAACATAAAGGAGGGCTAGCATCTGGTGATGTCACATATACAGAGGATGCAGCCCAAAAATGAAGCATAATGGCAGTGCCCATCTAGTATCCTTTCACACAAAAGGGTTTCTATTTTTGCACATATTGCTTACTTTGGCACAGCATTTTGCAAAAATAGAAAAGAAAGAGTTCACATTTCACTTTCTAGAAAATAGAAAGTGTTTGGTCATAGAACACAGGTTTGCTAGCAAGGATGGGAAGCTTTCAGAGAAATATTACAATCTTTTTTGATAACTGGTTACTGCCTGTATTATTATTAAACATTTTTGTGACAGCACCTGTGACCCCTCCCAGGGCCCAGAAAATAATTAATTTGACCTGGTTCCCAAGTGCTAGGCTCTGTATAAAGAAAAAACAAAACAAATCCCTAGAAAAATCAAATAGTTCAGACAAAGGCAATCTTACATAGATTCCTATGCCACCCGTAAGTCACTAGCAGATGTATGGTCTGAGTTCACTTCTAAACTTGTCTCTGACTTCCTTTTAATTTGTCTGGCAGACAATATCAATCAGTCAGACAGAGAATCAGCATAATACTACAAAACAGAATGAACTAAAATCTGCATATTAGTCTTAGAAAAGTCAAGCTGGTATGATGTTTCCCTGGCAGGAACTTGTCCTTGGGCCAAGTTCTAATGGTGAGGCATCATAATAGTACTTTACTGTAAGCACACATGAACAAGGAACTAATCGTCCCCTAATCAATTTGCCCACTGATCACAGAAATTCAAGTAAAATGGAATAATTACATACATGTGCGTATGTCTAAAGGAGAAAAGGTATGGTCAAAAGTTCAGAAAAGATTGATTTCTTTCTTTTGAGAGTCCTCTAAAACAAGGATTTTATGAAATCATCCTTTCACCTGACAAGAAATGCAAGAGGTCTCATGTCTGAAGAAACAGCTGAATAAATTTAACAGGATGGTATTCTAAAGTCAAGGAATGTTGGGCCTGATATCTGCAAAAGCTCTCCTGTTACCTAGTTCAATGGTTCGAATGTCTTCATAAGTCCCAACCTTCATTTTTTGGGGCACAGAGCTCTGTGGCTGTGACAGAGATTAGGAGAAGTAACAGTAAGAAAAGAAAAAAGTCTCACTATGCCTTTTTGATACTTGTATCAAAATGGTGGCGGCTAATATTACTGTAATAAAGAATATTTTCTCCACAGAAATGCGGAGGGGAATTACAAGAATCCAAGGTTGAAATGTTAATTCAAATCAAGTTAGATGGGACCTGAATATCATCCAAAATGTATATAGTTGGCTTACTGAGAGACCTGCATCCTCTTTATGACAATATTTTGAAGAATACTAATGCTTTTCAATTTTGAACTAAACTACACCTGTGTGACAGCTTATTGATGGGTGTATTTTGAATGCCCCGACAGAATTCTCCTCTTATTTGTGCCCCAAGATACATTAAAGTGCAGCTAATTAGCATTCGTCATTCATCTGGGTATTGTCTGACATTTTGTATTTGCAAGGCTAACAATAAAAATGTTGATTATAAAAAGGCAGAAGCAACTTGTGGCTTTGAGGCATTTGGACTTTCAAGGGTAGGGACTATCAGTATTACACTGAGATCAACACATCATTGGTGTTAAATAGAAAAAAACAGAACCAGAAAGAAATCTCACTAAACTCAATTGTTCTTCTTGCGCTATGATGGTATAATGTTATATGTTTCTACAAAAGTTTTTAGTTTACATTTAGCAGACCAATTCCAGATCATTTCTCAAAAACACCGAAAGGAATCTACTGAAACTATAAAATGAAACTTTACATTATTTAAAAATACTTTATTTGATTAATGCAGTGTTAATGCTTTCAATTCTAATATTATTAATATATAAAGCACTAGCTTTATGTGCTGGATGCAGTTTAGCTTAGGATTTGAAAAATTCACATTTGAAAGGGATCTATGAGTGCCAGCGCATCTGGAAACCACTTTTAATTGTACTTTCCTCAAGTGGGAAAGTAGTAGCTTGTACCCATAGTGAAGCTTTTATATCTGACCACACAAATGCTAGCAACCACCTGTGCTTTACACTGATTTTCATTATGAAGTATATCACATTACTAGCATATTATTCCAGAACTACATCTAAGGCTGTTGTATGATTAAGCTGCAGCAAGTGTGGTCTTGAAAAGGCCTTTGCTCTATAAAAATGCAATAAACTTGATTGCAGTTATGGTACTTACCACTGAGCACATCACAAGTGTGTCCCTAAAGTTGTCTTGTCTTGTTCTGAAAGTCATAAGAATATACATTAACAACTATACTTATTAATCAGGGAAGTGATATCCATAAAACTAATGCATCTCCTCAAATGAGATGCACGGTTAGGTCCCCCCCTTAATTAGGGCAGAATGGCTATAAAGGGAGGGTATTTCAGGTTTTTCTTCTTCCTAGTAAGATTAGTGAATTAGTTATAATCAAATACTTTGGCCTGCATCTTTAGTCACACTCTTTTATTACAAAGGGCAATTACAACTCTGATCTGTCAGCACAACAATATTTCAGTCCTGTCATAAATATTTTCATAGCCTACAAACATCTTGAGCTAATGATGATGCAGGATCTTTTTGGCTTAAAGGAAGAAAAGCAATTTATGTGCTTTTTATTTAATAAAAGACAAAATTCCACATTAGTCCATTATTTTTCCAATTTCTATAATACTCCTGTAGACTTTTAGATATGTGTAACAGTAATGTACCAATTCTATATGTACCTTGAGAGACTGGGAAGAGTGACTAATTGTAATGTATTCTATAGGAATCCCTGAATCCCCAAAGAGACATCAGTCAGAAGCAAACAGTAAAGGCATTGGGGGGTGGTAATTAAAGCAGCTCTTGGAGCCCCGAAGCGCCCAACGCGTCTCGTATATCAGCATCCCCACACTGAAAAATGATGGTGGGGGTGCTTTAACTTGTCAAACAAGCTTCAGTTAAAGCTCTCTCATGAGTCTGCTCTGACATGCTGTAATTACAGTGCATCGGAGCAGCCTCACTGATCATATATAGGTGCACCCACTAGTATCACCTAATAATGTATAACTGTATACTTTTACCCACTCTTTTGTAGTTCTACATTTATTTTCGTAACATATATAACTAAGAATGTGAGCAAAACATCAGAATAATTTCACCAGTTCATCAGTTAATACATTTGAAAGAAAAGATTTAACAATATAAGCCTACACATTCCTATATTTACCTGCCTTGTTTTCACCCTCTTAATTTCAGGATCTAAATTTTATCATAAAATAATGAAGCCATAGAAAATCTTTCTTGGGACCAAATCCCTTTCCAGCACACTGCACAACTTCACTGCATGGTAGCAAGACACTTGAGATAGGGACTGAAGGAGCCCCCCCTCATTCAAAACAGAATAGTTGAGCCAATATCTGGATCCTAACACAGTCAGTATGAATTCACAAAGTCACAAATTTATTGGCCTTGTTCCTGTCCTCTTACTACCAGGAATCCTCCATGTCCAAATGTAGTAACACCAAGAAACTTGTACTACCCAATTTTAACTGGCTCCCATTATATAATAGCATTAGTTCCCTTGCATGTAAAGATCTCTACTACAATTTGAAAGAGTTAATAAGCTATTATTCCATCTTTCTTTTTTTTTTTTCCTTTCCAGCATTGTACCAATCTCTTTCAAAATGTACCCAGGCACTACATAGTGCCTACTAGGCCATAGAGATTATCCCATTACAAGAAATACCCTTAATACCTTAAAGGAATTAAAACATAAATAAGCCAAATACATCTGTGTTGTAAAAGTGCAATCGAATTTCAGATTATGAACAGGGTTGCTAGCTAAGCAATGGAAGTGTCATACGCTTAATGCCATGCTCTGCTCCTAATCTGTGGTAACTATTTTAGACTGTTAAAAGTATGTTCTGTGAATCACTCAGACTAAAAAGTAAAAGGAGTGCTGCCGACTTGGAAATATAGGCACACTTGAAATTCGTCTAGTTTGAAACGAGATGCATTAAAAAGTCAAAGACTGAGAACTCAATTGCATTGCCAAATAAGTTTATGCCCACTTTACAATCTGCTTCTTACGGATTGAATTCAACTTTATGGGGGGTTTTAGTACAAATAATAGATTTAGAAATAAGTTAAATATGATCTACCCTTGTAATATTTTATCAAATACAATTTTTAAGTGTGTATGTGGTAGCAAACACTTAACTAGCTCACACAAGATAATAAGCAATCTGAAAATGGTGACAGTGATTTGTCTAACTAAGGCAATGCCACAAGAGTACTTTTTTTTTTTTTTGGACGGGATGCAAATGCCCCTTAAAAAATGAAGGTGGCAATACTTCAGTAACAATGGACATTGGTACAATCAGAAATAAAATACAATCTCCAAAAATTAACTTTCAGCTTCTAAACACATGTAGGTGCATATTCTATTAAGCAAGTGAATGATAGAATGAAGCCATATGACAAATAGGCAAACAGGCAAAGAAAGAAAAAATAGTATCTTGCTCACCATGCACCTGATCCAAAATCCAGCAAAGATCCCACATTTCTTCATCTATCACTATCACACAGCTATTGCAACAGAATATTGGCAAGGGTTGTCATAGGGAAGGAAACAATGGAATTTATGAGACAGTACAAGCAGGGCTATGGTGAATGACCCAGGAATCCCCTTCCCAATCCCATATTTCTATAAGCAACTGCCATTTTAAAATGTAGATTTGAAAATATGACAAGTAATGGCCTCGTAGTACAGTAGACAGGAGACAGAATACACCTATGATTGTATTTATGAATTGATAAGGACAATATATCTTTAAACACTTAGTCCTATGGTGGCCATTCTTGCCATTGTATGGGGAGATTGTCCACTTACTTGCTGGAAAAGGAGCAAATAAGAAATCAGCTCCAGGACTGGGGCCAGCATTTGGTAATTGGTATATCACATACAGGGAGAGAGGAGCATCATTTCATGGACAGAAAGCACACCTACACTTAGTACTGAGTATCTGGGCGGCTGTAATGTGCAGGATGCAAAACACACATAAGAATTTCTCACAGAGCCAGGTTCTGCTGGATTATGTCAGTAAATTACAGCCACTGCACAGTTGTTCTCTTGCTCTGCATAAGAGTGACTGCAGATATTTAAAAGGCTCTGTAATTCTATCAGTCCTGACTTGGTAGTGTGAGAAGCAGGACAATAAATCATTGTTCCCAATTAAAAAAAATTATTTGGATAGAGTAATTATTTTAAAAAGAACAACCAGGATACAACAATTGTTTTTTTCAATCAAAACAAACTTTTCTCAAGTATTGAGGGTGAGCTGGAAGAGGAACAGAGAAAGAAGTAATATCAAGAACCATCAAGAGTGAAAACATAATTATAATGAAAAGGCACATAATAACATGCTGATAGAAAGTGATTTCATTAGCCCATTATGGTACTGTACACTGTAAGCAGTATGCACACTTGTCTTTCTCTTTTATAATAATAACCTGCTACTCTTATATAACACTAAGGAAGATCAAAAAGAAATGAGAAATTCATGTTAAATCAGAATTTCTAGATCTTCATTACAATTTTCATCAGCAAGATAACAATATTACCATTAGCAGTTTATAATAAAAGTAACACTTTCATGTCATTTTCTATTTTCTATAAACCACAATGATTGGAGTCTGTTCTGTACTTCCCTTATCTAACCTGTTACTTTGGAATCTAAGAGTGCACTGGGCACATTAATCTTTCATGGCAGAATTCACTGAAGTTCTGCCAAAATTCAATAATTATGTTCTATCCAGTATAGCAATTTATTTATCTTATTGCTGGAATTTAGACCATATAGAACAAAGTGCTCAGCTTGTATGAAGGAACTGCCCTTAAAATTTAAACCTTATTTAAACCCTGTTTCATGTCTCAAGTTTTAAAAGTGTGATACAAATTATCAAGAGGCAAAGCTGTCCTTTTGAATCTATGTGTTAAACTAGCAAATTGAAAGTGCTCTTTGAGATGTTTGTGTCATGTTTTAAGCCTTTCCAATATAGTTTGCAATTTTTATTCAAATATACAACAATATTTTGTATTTTGTGTTACACCGTTCCAAAACCCCTAAGTATCTATGCACTGTAGTTGCAAAATAAGGACAAAATGAAATACAAAGTGAATATTGAGTTCTTCTGATTGAGAAGAAGTTGTATTAAACCAAAATGGCCAACTAGAAGTTTAGCAGTTTGGGGATTAAATTCCTAAAATGCAAATTACAAATTCTATAATTTGTCATCGCCAATGTTAAATTCACAAAGAAGCCAGTGAAAAAATAAGACCACCAAGGAGGAAAATTGAAAAAGATACTATTTCAGATGGCTGTTAAATATAGTTTAGTGGAGAAAAAAATCATGTGTGCCCATTCTTATAATCTCAGGGAAAGTAACAAACAAATTCATATCTACCTGGCTGTACTGAAGAATTGTTTGGTTTCAGAAAGAGACTAGCACATAAAAGTATATTATAGATCCATAATCTTAGAAGTATGCCACATTTATTTCTACACTGATTTACCCAATATTTCTTAATAAAACAAAATACTAGCCTACCATGTCAGTAGTCTAAAGCCAGATTTCCAGTGTCTAGACAAGACTCATTTACTTCAGACATTGTCACAACGTCTGCAGTGTTTCCCTTTACAGAGGATTTGACTCTGGATTCAGAAAATAGCTCAAACTTTCTAGAGTACACTTGCTATGATTTATAACTTAGTCCTCTTCCTGCCCACCATAAGTAATGACATGTATAAGCAATTCACAAAGTATCGCTACCCAGTATTCATTTTGTTGCATTATTTTTTTTTTTTGCTTTGAAATACATTTTTGGCAATGAATGTGACAGCTTTTTTCTTTTTAACAAAATCAACTATATCTACTCAGTAACAGAAGTAAAAATTATTTTTACATGTCAGAAGCGAGATTTGTTCCCCTCTCCAAAACTGTACCATGACATTTTCTTTTATATGTTGTATTGTCAGTTTTATACTATGTTGTCATTTTCTGGCAAGACTTTACATTTAAATATTTTTTTCCCCTTTTCAGACTTCAAAAGAAATTAGTCAACTCTATTAAAGTCTTACCCACTGTTCTTTTAGTAACTGACAATCCATTATTTCAACATATATGCTTTGTGCTAATTTTATCTCTTAAAACACATATATTTCAATATCATTCAAATATGAAAAAAGAGTTAACAGTATCATAATTCACTCCACAGCAACTCAATAAGGAACAAGCACTTTTCCTAAACAAATTAATGTGAATATTGGACCTGAAGCTTTCGTAAAGCCTCTCAAGTTTTTCCAATTGCTTTCCCCACCCCCATCTAGTTTCATCCTACTTTAAGAAAAAAAAATACACCTTAACAAAAGTATATTGTTTTAAAAAGAGTTAGACACTGGCTACAAAGTCTATTCTAATTGCAGGTGCTATTGCCAAAGGAATAAGAATTGGCGGGGGTGGAGAGGAAAGGAGGAAAGAAAAACTGTTTCTTACTGACACTTCTTGTTAAACATAATATTGCTTACAAGTCAAGAAATACAAAGATTAAAATCTATGCAGAAAGAGCAATTCAAAACCAATAACTATAAGAATTGCTAAATAAAATAGTAATAAAAATTGCCTTACATATTTCCCTTATATTCAGTACACACTGAAATCTGCCTATATACTCATATAAATCATACACTGTGCGTAACAGGAGGTCCTTAATTTCCAGTTTCTGTCTGCATTGTGGGAACCAAACTTAATTCACAAAGCATTCAAAGTGTTCAATAAGTACTCAGTTCGAATGCCAGATTTGTTTAGAAAATATTAGAGATAAATAACCACACATAAAATGCAGTAAGGTCTCTACAAGTTTTATAACTCTGAAAGCACTGAAATGACAACTTTTGCAGTTCTTTATTGAGGTTTATAGTAACTTTTTTCTCCCTTTTTTAACAACAAAGAACAAGTACCTTAACACACTTCCACAAAACTTTATAACCCAATCTTAAAAACTTTAAGCTAAATATAAAGGTTCTTGTTAGTTTATTTTTTATTACATATTTTCTCCTATATCTAAATATTTATATTAAAAGTTTAACTTGTACTATGCACACAAAGAAACTACTAGAAAATTTCATTACTTACTGTTCACTGAGTATTACTTACTGAGATTAACAGTTTAAAGAATGCATCTGCTATTTATCCAGGAGTGTTTTAAACAACCCTTTCTACTGTATACTGCTTAAATGTGATAATTAAGCCTACTTTGGTATGCTGAAAAAATATAAAAAAGAAGTACAAGCTCTCTTCTTTATGAGTTAGCTCATTGGAACCTATTTTTGGTGACAAGTAAACTAAGGAAATTTAGAGTGATAATAGCAACAATTTGGTACATTAGGAAAAACCAGAAAGAAAATGAGTGTTTCAGATATACAGTATAAAGTCATTTTGACATGCCTACACAACTGGTTGTGGCAGCTTTTAGAAATGATTCCTAATCACAAAAAAATGCTCCAGGTTCTTTTAGAGAAAGCTTGCCGTTGGGAAGTTGATTTTGGCCAAGTGCCAAAATCATGTGCAAAAGGGGCCCTCATTACCAATTCATAGCAGCCTTCAGAGCTGACAAAAAATGTGACCCAACAGGCTAAAGCAACAACTAAAATTAAAAACTATGAGACAAAGACAACTTACTTAATATTCCCTCCATAGCCACATTAAACTTTTCTGTAATTAAACCCTTGTTAGTTCAAAGCAGTTTTCAACTACTTTTAAATGATTACACAGGCAGTCTTTAAAAGTTGAAAGCTTTCCCTGTACATTCTCTCAATCTACTGCACTTTTAAAAGTACTTTTGTCTGCTGACAAAACTTCTGTAAGTGTCTACTAAAATCCCACTAAAAAGGAATAGCATTCCCATACATATTTAATTTCAGGAAATTCTAAAACTAAACAGATAATTACAACCCTTGTTACCACCCTTAAAACTATAAAGGAGGAGAAGGGAGTTAACATACAATAATAGCTATTTCCCAAACTTTCTAAAAAGATAGTCAAAAAGTCCATGCAAGCTGCAAACATTAAGAAAACTGCAATCACCAGAGCTCACTACACAACTTTCCCCCAAAAGTAGATTTGATACACAGCCTTACCTAGATGTCGTCAGGGTTTTCTGTGGATCAAAAAGTTTCCTGCCTAAGCACAGAGATATTCTTTCACAACCCATAAAGGCCCCCTTTATTAATCCAGCACTGTAACAGACTGTTTTCTATACCACGTTGAGAGCAGGATGCGTCAGCTTTCAAGAGAAAAACACTCTTAATACACAATTAGTGGCAGATTGTATAATAGTGGATTTATCTTAAAGAGGGAAAAGACATTTTTTAAAAGGCAAAGAGGGTGCGGTCAGATGTTAGGCTATCCCTGAGAAAAGGGGCCTAGGCTGCACTAGTACCTAAATACTAGCAGAAGCTCACTGGGAAAGGAGCCAATGGAATGACTTTGTTTGACCCAGCTGCCAATCTCTCCTGAAGCAGTGCGCCAGACTAAACACTGACACTATTTCAACTCAAATCAGGCTACAGCAGCTGTTTGCTTTCCGGCTCTGAGCTATGCACCATGGCCATGATGACTCTGCACAGCACATATGATATAGCAGGGGCTGTATTGCTAAAATATGTTCCATGTTTGGATTTGTCATATACGAGTGATTTTTTTTAACACCCCTCTCTGTCCTCCGGGAAGGAAATAAAAATGCAATTATAGCCCTGCAAAACTCAGTATTTTAACTCAAGAAATAAAGTTACTACATCTGTATATATTTAAAAAAATACCAGCAACAAACTGTAAAGGTGTGTCCACCTCACTCCAAAATCCAAAAATGTTCTTTGACACGTTAGCATTGCTTCTACGTCACATTTGGGAATCACCAATAAGCCATCTGTTTTACCAATCTCACTGGCTCTTTTTAAACTATATTTTATTAATGAGCTGATATATTTTCTATGCATTCACTTCTCACAATACAATGTATACATAAGGTGCATGTGAGAAAGTAGGTGTGCAAATATATATACTCATATATAAAATCACACACAGCTCTAGATTCTGTTCTGTTATGTTAACGCAAATCCAGAATAAGTCCTTTGTAGGTAACAGAATTGTTCCAGACTTGCACTCAAAAATCTAGAGCCAAACTTGTCTAATGCAGTTACACATAAAGCCATGTGAGTTAAAAATAGCATAATAAAAAACCCTCTATTTGCTACAGGTATACTGCATAGAAGCTAAGACATATCCTGTTATAGGCATACTGCATAGAAACTCAGACATAGCCAGTTCAAAATCAAAAATCAAATCTGGTGCAGCTCTGGTGGTGCCAGGATTTTGTAGGGAACACAAACATGCATGAAAAATTCAATAGGAGCACAAAGATTCTAGTAAGTAATTATATAGCATAGTCACATGGAGGCGGCATAAGAAAAAGTTATCTATGACATAGCTGCCTTTGCATCCATACCATACAATGGTACCAGAGTCTCAAGTCTGTATTCTTTTTCCATTTCCAGTGAGTTTATTGGCTTCTCCTGTACACATTGCATTCAAGTAACCCCACTCAGCTCCCCAGACTGCCTCCCTGCACTTTAACATCTTTTTCACCTCAATTCAAAGCTTAAAAAAACCAAGAGTAGAACAGGAAAAGGAATAATTTGGGCCCTACCATTTTCCATCTAAGCAACCTGGTAAAGATTTTTGATTATCAAATGAATATTAGAAAAACATTCCAATATTTTTATTCAAGTTTTCAGAAGAGCAGTCATCTTACATGCATCACAGAGTGTAACAATATTAGTGTAGCCAACTGCTGGGATTTGAATGCAAGCCTCATGATATTTGCTGTTTTCATAAAAACCCCACTCTGGAAGTCAAGTGATCAGATGAGAACCTCAGCTTTCATTAAACAAATAAATAAAAAAGAAGTTTATAGCCCTTATGTAGGTTGAAACACCTTGAAAATAAAAATTTACTGAACCATGTAAGTCTCAGGAAAATCCCATAAATGAAGTAAAACCCAATTTTTATCATGATTTTTAATGCAATCTTATGATATGGGGAGGTCTGACACAAGCTGTTGAACACCTAGGAATTGTAATGCTAAATATGTTACAAGTCAGCATACGCACAGGATATTCCTAATGAAAGGATAAAATGTTATGACTCATTAGGTTGATTAATCATAACAGGTTATCTGTCTAAGGCATGAACTTGAGAAATGGTTAGCACCCTTTCTTCTGAAACCAACAGAAATAATTTTTACACAACCCCACTATGATGAAGGGAACCAAAAGCAGTCAAATAGTATAGTGGCCAGGGAGTGACCCATCAAAGATCTTCAGATATACTGGGTCTATTATAGTAAGCTTCTTTTAAACAGAAGTATAAAATATAAGACATCTCCATGACTGAACAAATGAAAAAAGAATCCTTCTTGTTTCACACTGCTGAAGAGTCTTTAAACATACCAGCACAATAACACTCCTGGAAAGAACTGGAAACAGTTCATTCAACACTGAAATAGGAATGTAGACAAAATGTTGCTGTGGCTAGTGCAACAAGCATCAGAACGTCTTTGAAAAAAAAGAGAAACCAAACAGAAGATAAAAATAGTATCATTTCTTACATATCAATGATATTGTACATTAGGGTGATATAGTCAGATTCACACACAAAGAAGGTGCATGTAACATCTACATTTTGGAATGACTGGGGGGTGAGTGATGTGGCTCTTCAGGGGTACAATAATGAAAGCAGGACATGATCAGGGCATAGAAAAAGATTTAAACTCCCAGAATAAAAAGAAAGGATCAGATTTGCTATATATTGTTGGAAGCAGAACAGTATTCAATTAAGTTATAGTGTAATGAGTAGAACGGTCGCACAGTCTTCTTCATCCACTTTGAGAGTCACTGAAAAAACACTCAGAAGTTCTCCTGTTTCTGTTTATGAAATGGGTTATGATCCACCTTTTGCTCTGCAAGTTCTCATTATATAATTTTGATTTGAAATTAAATATTCTTGACATAATGGCTCCAGAGAGATTGCCCGAGGAAGGACCTGGAGTCTGAGATTCCTTTCACCTTTTAATCAAACTTGTGTCACCCTTGGGCAAGGCATGAACAAATTTGGGAACACACTGAAATCAATAGCTGATGCTGCTTCTCCAATTACTACAAATTTCAGGCCATTCCTTGTAGAAAAATGCTGAAGATTCTTGACAGTATAATTGACAGACTGAGGAAATTTGTTGTTTTTCATAGAAATGCTCAGTGTGTTGTCTTTAAAACTAATGAGGTTTTCCATCACTAGCAACATCCATACTATTTCTTGTTGGGTAAGGTCATTTGACATACCCTTAACAGGTTTTTAAGGTGTTCAAATAAAATGAGTTTTTTTCTGCCATCACTTCCTTACTTTGATTATAATAATTTTGAGCCATCACTTTATCACGGATAATATCCCTGACAATGGTATGTTAAGAGTAATCACAGGCCTCCAGTGAAATCCTCACTCCACTGAAGTCAACTGCAAAACTCTAATTGAAAGGATAAAGATTTCATCCATAAAGGCCTAAAGGCACAAGTAGATTGCCACAGGGTCTGAAGGGATAGGTCACTGCAGCATGTATAGCACTGCATAGCTATCTAGGTGATTTATGGCATATATTTAGCTTCCTCTAAAGCAGCATGGAATAGCCCACTAGTTGAAGGAGGATATCAGACATAATGGGCCAAAACTGTGATGTAAATTACAAGATGCATAAATCATTTTGATCTTTGAGACTTGCATTCTTATTCTTGTTGTGACTTTATCCACCTGCTATGCCCACTCCAAACTGACTATATATGAATGACCTCTGCTCAGCTAAAAGATAGTTCTCCTTTCATAGCTAAGAAAGAAATCACAGATTAAAAACAGATTTAAGCAACTTCTTCATTATGTTGAACATCTTATGCTGAACTGGAAGATGGCAATTGAGTTTCCTAAAACTATAGGAATATATATCATCACACTTTCTACGGGGAAAAGAGAAAATGGAAAGAGTTAAAAATATTAAGGGGATAACAACTCATATGTTTCAGGATGGAGCCCAACCCTTAGCACTTTTGAGTTAGGAAAAAACTTGTCTCAGTTATTGCATAAATGTCCTTTATGTTAGAATTCTATGTTCTTCTGAATCATCTGGTTCCCACCTTTGTCAGCAGCTGCACACCAGACTCTACCACTGCCTTTGGCTTGGGAAATTACATATTTCCACAGTCCACAGAAATCCACTACAAAACAGGATGGTAAACGGGCAGAGATCATTGTGACAACTGACTGATTTATTTAAGCCTTTTGTAGATTAAAATTAGGTTTATACAACATTATCATTTGCACATGCCTCCTGTATGTTTATAAATTCACTGAAATATTTATATTATCCCTGAGAAAGGTGCAAATGTCAGCTCTTGGATTGTTTCTTCCAGGCAAAGATAATGTAACCATGTATTTTCTGTAGTAAGTTGAAATATTTTTCCAAGGTAAAATCCACAGAAGTCCAATTCTTTCCCTAGCTCCTCCCACTTTTCAACAAACCACCTCAAGATTTGTGCTTTATGAGTACCTTCTCCAACATATCAGCTTTGGAGAGGAATCAGACTGTCATCCCCTCAAATAGATATAGGTGTGGCCCCTTTAAAGTATTTCACCATAAATGTCTATGCTTTATAGAGTGGAGACTATGTTAATACAGAGCTTGGAAAATTTCAGTATTTACACACCATGGGCTTAGCCACTATAAAAAAAAAAAGTCATGTAAAACAGACAAATAACCAGACTCAATAAACTATATCAGAGTCCAAGCATACCTACTCTATTTGCAGGAGCACTTAACAATACCTTCTATCATTGTACTAAGTAGCCTTCTGTATAATGTGGACAAGATGTTCCCACTGTGCTAGGCACTATATACATACATAACAAAAAAACAGCCCTTGCCCAAAGAACTAATCTTATCTATTCTTGTCTATCATTAGTAGTCATGGTACTTTGACCCCTTTTTCTTCACATGCAAATTTAGGGGATCATCCATAATTTGTTTTGGTAGCTTTTAATATCAAAGGGTGCTTGTACATGTGATGCCATTAATATGTACATATGACAAAAATGTGACTTTGTGTGGCTTAAAGACGTCGTAGTGTACATGTGCAGGACTGTTGGGGTTTTTTAATGATTTTGCATCATTGCAAACTAAACTACATCCACATGTAGTTTAATTTGCAATGTTATAAATCGCAATGATGCAGCTGTCAGCTCACTCACCGGCCGCAAGAGATGTGGGCACTCCACATAAAAAAAGGATTGGGCCCCTTGCCACTTCTGCCTTCAGCAGGTACTTGCTAAAGTCAAAAGTGGCAAGGGACCTGATCCTTTTTTATTTTTTCCTGGCAGAGCCTACTTTCAGCCAGGGAGTGAGCTGCCTGTAGGTCAAGTGGCTCCTGAGCTGTGGGAGGCCCTGGTCCTTTCCTCTGAAGTGACAGTGCCCCCTGCTGCTGCTGCCCAGGTGGGCTGCCAGATGCGCTCAGTGCTGCCTCAGCTTGGGGTCAGGGTCAGGTTAGATCAGGCCACATGCTGCCTCTGAGCTGGGGCAGCACTTGGCCTGCTAGCAGCCCACCTGAGCAGCCTCCAAGGGTGCTGCCACTGTGGAGGGAAGGATCAGGGCCCCCCACATCTCAGAGGCCACTCAGCCTGCCAGCAGCATGCCCCCCAGCCATGAGAGAGATGGGCAGGATCTGCTGAAGAGAAAGATTGGGCTCCTTACCCCATCTGCCTTCAGCAGACACCTGCAGCAGGCAGAAGGGGTAAGGGACTTGATCTTTATTTTTTTGTTTGATGGAGCCTGCCTATGGCCAGGGGGTGAGCTGCTGGTGTCCTGAGCAGCCCCTGAGCTGTGGGGTCCCAGTCTTTCCCTCTGCAGTGATGGCACCTGCCAAAGCCAGTTTGTGGGCTAGGTACTGCCCCTGCTTGGAGGCCTAATCTAACTCTTCCCCAACCCCAAACTGGGGCAGCAGTTGGTCCACCATCTACATGTAGTTTAGTTTGTAATGCAGATATCTGTAACGCTGCAGACTTCGAAAGCTTGCCCCTCCCCCCCCACCATGGGATAGGCAGACTGAAGGCAGAAGCAGTAAGGAGACTGATCCTTTTATTAAATAATTTATTTTCATGGAGCCTACTTCTCCCATAGGCAGGGGGTGTGCTGGTGGGCCAAGTGGCCCTGAGCTGTGGAGGTTCCCACTCTTTCCTTCTTCAGTGTCAGCACCCCTTGGGGCCACCTGGGTGGGCTGCTAGTTAGTGGGTGCTGCCCCAGCTTGGGCTCAGGGAACGGTGAGTTAGTGGGTGCTGCCTGCAAACTGGGGCAGCATCCACCTGCTAGCCACCTGCCTGGATGGCCCCAGGGGTGCTACCACCATGGAAGAAATGTCTGCAGGCCCCCAAAGTGCAGGGCCCACTAGGCACTGCTCCCTGCATGGGCTCAGGCAAGAGTTGGATCCATCAGGTACTGCCTGTGAGTTGGGGTAGCACCTGTGTAATTAACACCCCACCCAGGCTGCCCAAGGGGGACTGTTATTGTGGAGGGAAGGATTGGTCCCCCCAACAGCAGTTCGCATGCACATGGCTCTGCTGAGGGGAAAAGAAGTGAGGGGCCTGATTCTGGTTGTTTTGTTTTCTGTGGAGCCTATCTGCCTCTCCCATGGCTTGCGGGCAAGCTGCCAGCAAGCCCTGAGCTGCAGGAGACCCTGGACCTTCCCTCCATGACATCGGTGCCCCCTGGGTAGCACCTGCCCACTAAGAGCTCACTCAGGCAGCCCTGTGGGCACTGACTTTGCAGAGGGAAGAACCAGGGCCCCCTGCATTCAGAGGCCATTCAGCCCACTGGCAACTCACCCTGTGGCCATGGGAAAGGCTGGCAGGCTCTGCAAAGAGAAAAAAAAAGAATCAAGCCCCTCACCATAATGGTGATGGAAGCCCCTAAATTGAAACAGTGGTTTTATAATTGTTGTGATTAAAAACCCAGCATTTCAATTTAGGGGACTAAACTCCCATCATGTGTACAAGCAGTCTTCATGACTATTAAAGTGCTTTGAGATGCACAGATGAAAGGTGTTGGAGCAGCATTTCATACCAGTGGCATAGCCAAAGTAAAGTGCAGAATCAACTTCAAATTCTATAACATTGAAAAGGCTCCAGATTACTACTTCACCATGAATGTACTCTTTAATTTGCTATTTGGTGCTTTAATTTGCTATTCTGACATTATATAACTTACATTTCTTGTTCAGTTAACAATTGCACAATAAATTATACTTTTATGCAAAGTAATTAACACAGTAAACATGGCCAACCAATTCCAATAATGGCCAACCAATCTAAAAAATGTTGCCTGAAAAATGTGGAATATTTTTGGAGCTGGTTTCTATCAAGCTTTAATTTGAAAATAGAGCATGCTATACATGACGTGATAATGTTTGGCCAAGTCCTCCAGCACCCCAGGGTAGACTGCTCTCCCCACCCCTACCCCCTTTTTGTCAATGAGGCTTGGTGAACTCTGATGCTCCAGAGCACCTCAGGAAGACATGTCAGGACTTGGACTCACTGGTTTTTTTTACCTTTCCCTAACTTTTCCCTTTTCAAAACCACTTCTTTAAGGAGATATCACCACATTTTCCCTGTGAGTAGCAGAGTCTAAAAGGACACTCAACATGACATACTTTACTTGCACTCAATTTGGGTGTGGGGAAGGAATTTGTTTGGAAAATTGCTGGCAAGGACAAGGTGGGGAAAGCAGAAAAGCATATACACAAACTCATCTCATAAGGCATTCAGGGAGAGTTTAATCCTTGTCTCTTTGCCCTCTGCATGGATCTTCCATGCTGTGCAAAAGGATCAGGGATCAGTTCCTTCACCCAGAGGTCATGTGTCATATGAAGCACAGCTGAAAGTGTTGGAGAGAGGCTGACCATGCCTGGCAGCAGCTCTCTAGCACCTCTTGCTGGTGAGTGCTAGCAGACTATGTTCCCAGGGCATTTTTATGCCTCCTGGAGAGCTTGTCACTTGCCCTGTAAACATGAAGCATGCCACATGGCATGACAGGTTATATCAAGCAACATTATCTGCTACTTGATGGAAATAACATCTGCTAGGGGCCTTTTCTCTCTTTCTTTTTTTTATTTTTCACTTATATACCATATTATTCAGTAACAGAAATAGCTATTCATGTAAAAGATGATTTTTTTTTTAATATACCAGCTCCATACATTTTCCTCAGAAAGATAAAAGCATTATGCCAGATTTTTCAAGATATTCCAAGGCATTAATGTCTTAAGTTTAAAACTACCTGCCCCACAGTAAAGCTTAAATAACTAATCAGCCTGCCAATGTACATGCCTTTAAGTTCGTGTTGTGTTGACTCTTAAAATATTTTCACTATTTCATGCAAACTTTTCAGGCAAAAAGTCCCTCTTGGAGAACAAGGACTCTACACAACCAAAATGGAAAGAGGTTAGCACGTTATGTTTTCTCAGTCTCACCTGTTTAACTACAGCTGACTTGCACAGATGCAGCCATTATTCTTGTCTGAGGTATAGCCTGTTTACCAAACTTTTAGCAATTGGTAATTGAAATTGCTTAATTTAGCTGACTGTGATGGTATTTGCCATTAATGGGAAGGAGAAATGTCTACATGTCTTAATAGGGTATTAGAAATGAGTGGCCTTGGGTCCTAGTCCAGGTTCTGCTACTGAGTTGTCTGTGAATCTGGATAGACACAGAGGGAAATATTGGATTCAGACACATAGGTACTCTTAAAATACTGACTGGGGATATAGCTGCACTAGAAAGCACCTAAAAATCTCACTACAGATCTTACATTTTCAAACTTCACTGGCTAAAATAAGACCCTAACTCAAATAATTATGCGATTAAAGAAAAGTAAAACTGTATGTTCTTAGGTTTGAAAAATTATGATCTAGCCCTGCTTTTTTTAGCTTTTCAGTATATAGTAGATACACCCATAAAATAGATATTCCCTGTGAAACCTTTTGTAATATTCATATAAAACATGGTGTATCACTGAAAAAGGATAGGTATTATTTTTTTGCGTTCTGCTTGGTAACATTCTTATTTGTTCTCTGTTGAAGAAACCAGAATATGAGATCTTGTCTTTCAAACGCTGCATACATAAAGTACAAGTGACTGGCCTTTATGACTATATTTTCTTTGACAACAGAATCACAACAGATATTTCAAATTCTTAAGGACCGGCAGATCATGCAGGATTAATTATTATAAAAATAGAGCTATTTGGAGATCAAAGAGAACAGTAGGCAACAGCAACTCCCACTCCAAAACAAAAACAAAAAATTAAAACAAAACCAGAGGTTCATCTGCTTCCTTTAGATGAATACGTCAGGACCAAAAGATAACATGAAATGGGTTTGTTTCTTCATGAATTGCTAGGGGTTCAGTGATATAGCAGTGAGAACTTTGCAAATATGTACTACAAAGGAAAAGGTTATATCATATATATTTCTGTAAAAATAAAATTAGAACAAGTGAAAATGGATTCAATCAGTTTCTTTATCTAGGTATTTTGGTGTCTTAGATTTAAATGGCTTCCAGTAAGATTCAGGTGTAGGTGCCTTGAGATACCAGAGGTGTAGCAAGCTCACTGAGCACTCAGGGCAGGGACCATATGCCGACAACTGTAGCCTGGACAAGGAAAGGGAATACAGGTGAGAGGAAGGGAAGGCATCAACTTTACCCCAGTGGCAGCAGCCTCATACATGCACTTCCATGGGAGACGAACTGAATGCCCAGTTCACCCGTGTCTCCTGACGCATTATGTGTAGGGAGGTGGCTGCCCAGGCACAGGTCCCAGGCTGGGGCAGTGGCACAGGGGGAGCACCATTCTGTTTGTACCTCTTTTCTCTCTGCCCACCAGATACACTGCTTTGGTCCAATTCTTCACTGCCTGACACATATGGTACATGTCCTGGGTGGGGTTGGGGTGAATAAAGGGGGCGTTAGCATCTGGGGCTGATACCCCTCTCATCCACCCTAATACAAAATAGTTAAGTACTAAAGTAGGCAGATCCTGTTCAATTACCTTCCTGTAATTCATACAGGTATTTAAATGTCATATTGCATATAGAAGATTTGATGCCTACTCAGTAAGGTGGCTAGAAAGAACCTGTGATCTTTATTTCAGCCACAGTAACGTACTATTAGTTATTTTAAAGAGCACTTTACTTTCTAAAGAAGTTTCCAGTTTAATCTACTGCACCCTCTGGGTCATTGCTGAAAAGTATCACTTATGGAAAGTAATTTTCAGTTACTGTCACATCATTACAAATTGGTTTACACATTTATAGTATATGAAATCTGATTATTATTCTTATGTGAAAAATGGAATTTGGCTTTGGAGAAGGCCTCCCCCATTTTTACTAGAATACAGTTTAGGGGTGTTTGGGGTGATGCTTTGGATGAAATTCATCACTTGGTTAGCATGTATTGTTCTTATTAATTGTATGATTTATGTATATGCAATAATAGAACTATACACTCACTCATTTACATACTTTTATAAGCAACTGTTTAGATATCATGAACAATAAGAGATATAGATTTTGTCCTTCAGCTCTTTTTTATTTGTAATTTGGAATCCTGGAATCTGACGACCCATGGATCATTACCAGGTTCAAAGTTAATGCAAATATTTAAGAAACAGACTCCACAAACTACATTCTATACCAAAGACTCATTCAATGTTATGCTTTCTAAAATAGGATAGTATGCAGGGCTGACAGCACTCCCTTTTCCCATTTTGTGATTCATCAGCATTCTATTCAATATTAAAAACAATGTGCATCTTTATATGTATGACTTCTGCATCTATAATACCAGGTTTGCCAGAAGAGCCTGTGCTTGATGTATTTAACAAAATACAAATTCAATATTGTCAAGAGACCACAAATTGGACTTTGGGTAGTATGCTGCTCCACTTTTATCAGCTGGTAGATGTTTTCAAGTTGAAAAGTAGGTATTTATTGCATCTAGATCCAACGAGGACAACAAAATTGCTAGAGCTGTTGGAAGGGAGAGAAAGCAACCTAGTTAACACCTAGTTCTCTGAATGGGAAGGAAAGAAAGCACATAGAGTAAGGATTTCCTCTGTCTTGCACAACACTTTTGCTACTACTTGATCTAAAGATTATCCATATGAGAGCAACTATTTCAAAGCCTTCAAGTTACTGAGCCCTGAAACCACAGTAATCTGGACAAATTACTAAGAGGTTTTCTGTTCAAAGATTGAAATGAGTAGTCCATTTTGTCCCCGCAGACCATGGCTAACTATGTATTATTGGAGAATCCTGAGCTTCACAGTCTACAGTCTTCATTCCTTCACAGACAGCTAGGGATTGCATGTGCTTACATGTATGTCACGTATTTTTATGATTTCAACATTGGGCTTTGGTAAGTTGCAAGTGCCTCCAAGTACAACAGTTAGTTCCATTTTATATTATAATTTTTAGTTGCACTAAAACATCTAACATGGATCCTATATGACCATTTACTTACTAAAAACTGCCCTACTGTGGTTTGGAAAAACTTTGCAATAATAATGTCAGAGACAAACTACCTGATGATTTAACAAATGAGAAAAAATAAAAATAAAAACAAACCAGAAAAAATATATACATACATAGGTCACAAGCTTTATGCAGACTTTTAGGCTAGATACAGAACTTATGCTCATTGTCATCTGCCAGCTGGTGGACAGCAAGGTTGGGAAGAGAGGCTGCTTTGGGGGGCATGCAGAAATGCCTCCAGCTTGCTAGCCTAGGCCAGTGCAGACCACCTCCATGCCCCACCCCATCAGTTCTGTTCACTCCGGCACCAATCCAGGATGCTTTGAGTAAAGCAAGATACTTAAAGTGCTTCTGCCTTGGATTTCTTGAATGTTTTAGAGTATGATCCCACAAAATGTTGAGCTCTACCTGAGAAGTGCTGAATGTGTTATGAAGGAATTAAGTACCTTTCAAAGAACATCCAACCTATTAGAGGAATGAGCCTGACCCTCAGCTGGTAGAAATTCCTATTGTTTCCCTCAAGTCATAGGGAAAGAAGGGGAAAACTCATGAATACAAGTTATCTACAGTAAAAAGCTCATTTCTTCTTCTTCCCTCACTTGTCTGGTCTAAAAGGATCCTAGCTTTCCAAGGGCTTCAGTCATACATATCTTCTTCCAACTCTTTTTCTCTCATGTCCCTCTCCACTATATCTTTCCATCTCATCTTTGGTCTTCCTCTTTCCCTTGTCCCTGGTAGTGCCATTCTGGTAACTTATTTTTCCACACAGTCTTCTAGATTCCTTTGAACATGCCCATGCCATACTAGTCTTCTCATTCATATTTTTTTAGATGCCTCCACTACCTTCACTGATCCTCTAAGTATTCCTCACTTTATCCATCTTTGTCACTCTTCACATTCATGAGAACATTCTTATCTCTGTCACGTTCATTCTCCTTTCTTGAGTTTTCTTCAGGGACCAAGTCTCCGCACTGCACAGTAGTGCTGGACACACATGTCTTGTAGACTTTCCCCTTCAACTTCACAGATATTCTCCGGTCACATAATATTCCTGTTACTAATTTCTAGTTCATCTACCCTACTGTTATTCAATGATTTAACTCTTCATCTAACTATGCATTCACTGAATGGTTGATCCTAGATACTCAAACTTATCACCTTTTCAAACATGTTTCTCATCAATTATCACATTTCCAACATCAGGTACCTCAGAGATATCACAGTGCATATATTCCATTTTGGATCAACTAATCCTCATTCCTCTTCTCTCTATCACTGCTCTCCATTGGTCCAGTCCAGCTTGCACTTCCTATAGATTCTCAGCACAAATTACATCAGCCATAAACATCATATTCCAGAAAGATCTCCTTCTTATTTATTCAGGAAACATATTCATCATGACTGCAAACAGGAATGGACTCAAAGCTGACCCTTGATGTAGGCCTACCTTCACCTCAAAACTCTGTCTCTCCTGAACTGTTCCTCACTTTCATTGTACATTTTCAGTATACCTACTTGATGGTTCTGACCTATTTCTCTGGCACTTCCTTAACTCTCAGGCACTCCCATATTTCTTCCCTGAGTACATGATCATAGGCTTTCTCCAGATCAATAAAAATTAAATTGATATCTTTGCAACCTTACCTGTATTTCTCTATTATAACTCTTATTGTAAAAAATGGATCTATTGTACATTTCCACAGCATGCATCTCTACTGGCCTTTTCCAATGACCACTTCAGCCCTTAACTAATTCTCCACCACTCTTCTCCATGCTTTCGAAGTGTGGGACATCAATTTAGCTCAATAGTTGCCAGAATCCTGGACATCGCCTTTCTGCTTGAATATTAGCACCAACCCACTATCTTTCCATTTATTTGGTATCTTTTCCATTGCCAAAAAGAAGCTCATTTAAAACACAAAAAGAAAACCCCCTCAGAAAGTATGTATTAGTAATGTCTCAGATATGAGTAATCATGCTATTTAGGATATTTATTTTTTTATATTTATATTTATGCTATTTATATCTTTATATTTATATTTTTATGCTATTTATGCTATTTATTATCATTTATTTTGTTTAATATGTATGAATTAAATGATGTGCCTACATCGGGGTTCAAAAAATGTAGTCTGGGGGCCATATGTGGCCCTCTGCCCAAAATAATTGCCTGCCCCTGGCCTACATGGTTGCCTCAGTACTCAAAGCAGGACTAAAGAGTGCAATTTTCAAGGTGATTTAAAAGTTCTATTAATTTACTGAATGTTGTATAGCTCAATAAAAGTGTATTTGAATCAGCTATTAGTGAATCAAGGCTTTTTGCAGCTTCAGTTCAAACATTGTAAATACCAATGGAAATGTACACACTGCATTACTAGCTATTACTGTGCCCATATGGTAGATGGAAAAAAAACAACCTTCATGAAAACAGGTGTATGTATCACTACTTTCTTAAATCAGTTACCACACCTGTGCTGTTATAGATGAATCCTAGAAGCTATTTATGAAAGTCAGTTTTAGGGATGCAAAGGAACTGCAAATTGCCATCTGGCAACGGGGTGTGGACTTCACCTTCCGGAGGACACCTGTTTCTATGGCTGTCTTCACCAAATGATCAGCTTTCCTAGGGTACACAGAAATTATTCTGGATCTACAAGGTTCTGGTGCAGTCGAGCATAAATAAGACATAAAAAGCCAGTGTTTACAAAAGTATTTATGGATCTAAAGATACAGATAGGCACCCAGTGAGATCTTTAAGTATCTTTAAGTAGGCTAGTGGGGTGCTTATCTCCTATTGATGTCAATGAGACTAAATCCCATTATCTATGCCTATTTGCATCTTCAGGCATTTATTACATACCTTTGTTAATCTGGCCCAAATTAGAACAAACTCAAGTAGTTTCCTGCCAGGTAACAAGTGAAAGGTTTTTCTTCCTTAGCAGATGAGCCATTTAATAAAGGTCAGGAGTAACTTTTAAACCAAAACAGAACTGCATCAAGATTTTACTTATCAGTTGCTTTATACAAGCAATAGTTACAAGAACATTGCAGTCTGGATTTTAAAGTAAGAAAAGAGGGAAAAAATCACATTGATTACTACAGAATATTACATTAGTAAGAAAAAAGACCCTCAGAATCGTATTTTGAAGGTCAGCATGAAATCAATAGGTAAACTTCACACTAATCATGCATTTTAAACTTCAGAAATGTTGCTATAAAGGTTAGGCCTTCAAAATCAATATATGAAACATTTTGATAGCTGTTGTGAATTTTCTATTAATTATTTTTATTGCTTACAACTCCCAAGACAAATTATTGTTAATATATTTGGGAAATTTCTCTCTCTCTCTTTCTGTCTCTCCCTCATGAGGTATATTTGAAAAGAGAGAAGCTCATGAAAACATACAATTAACAAGCACAAAACAAAACCCTACACTTATTTTGGTTTTATACTGCAAAATGTAGGGCCCGTGGGCCTCAAAACAGTGAACAATTTATTAATACATCACATGAACATTGTAATAAAAAAGATCTCCCTAAACAGCATTGTAACTAAGAGCTCTGTAAATCTAACTTCCTGCTGAAGGGCTGATTATTCAGCATAGAACAGGCTAAAAATGTACTCAAAGACGTTCACATACACTAAAATAAGGACATTCCCTTACATTCCTAAAACAGGTTTTATTTAAACTGTAAAGGAAAACTACCATGTCAAGGGCTGATCCAGCATCTACTGAAACTAGTTAACAGATCAACATTCATTTCAATGGGACCTAGATTCAAATATGACCAGATTGTCAAAGAAAGTAGCACTGAAATGGCACTGAAAGAAGCATGCACAATTATGTAATGACTATACTAAACAATTTCATTTCTCCGCAATAATACCTTTCATTTTAAACTGAGGACTCTGCCAGAATGAGCACTCTCTCTCAAACAGGAATGAATGTTTTAATTGTGCTCACTATGTGCTTCATTTGTGTGCAGAATCACAGGGCCTGCACACACAAACCACAAGGTACCTCTGCTGACACATAGCCAACTCCATTCACATATGTGCTCATTTCCACAGCTTACATCTGTAGCCTTTGTAACTGTGTACACAGACTAGGTACATATTTAGTGTATGCAGTTATATGCCTATACTCTGAAAATGTGGCCATCTGCCAAAGTTATCTTTAAAATGAAGCATCACAAATGGTGAAGTATGCCAGCAGTTAGCATATGGGTTACATATCCTTTTAATTTAGTTTAAAATGCTTTTGCATCTTTGTTTTGAACATTTAATTAGTATTTTCCAAACAGACTATAATACTCATGCAGTGGTACATTTTCAAGCTAACCGCACAGTTTTGTTGGTAAAACTGAAATGATCTCTAAAAATGATCAGAGGGAATTCTCTGAAATTTACCATCTGTGAAACAACACCAAACAATGTCTGCTACAAAACTGAAGTGTCTGGTTATGCTACTCTTGCGAAAGGAAGGAAAACCAATGCAATATATGTGATTCTGTTAGGTGCATCTTTCACTCTTTCCAGTTGAAAAGCAGCATGTGGATCAGTTGTCACAAGAATTCCCACAAATTATTCATGATGCAGGCAATTTAGGGTCAAAGTGGCATCAATGTTCGTAGAGTGCTAGCAAATCCACGGCAAACAAGATGTGAAACTGGTCCATAATTGCTCATCAGTAGAATTATTTTTCCATCAGACATGGCCAAGTGAGATCAAGAGATAAAAGAATTTACAGAAGGGAACAAATGAGCTAAATAGACCTTTCCTCACCACAGCTTCTTGCAGAAATGTAGCCAGATTCTAGTTGAAACTGAGAAGATCCCTTGACAACTCAAATTATTGTGTCATAACTTGATGAATAGTGGGAACCCCTTTGTATCTCAAGGAATCCCTTTCCCCTGAGCTTGCAAAGAACTACCTATGACAGAGTATTATGCCAATCTGGAGAACAGATCATCATGGCTAGCTATATTAACAGCACTGTTTAAGAAGTTATTAGAAACAGACAACTGTTAATTTTCAGTAGCCAACAACTTGGAGATCCAAAGTCTATCACTGAGTGTCACTGTAATATCCATCATCACGACTGACAATCAAGTGCATGTATGACTACTGCACAAATATTACTCCAATCACTTAACATTACCATGGTAGGCCCCTCCTACAGACTGAGGTCCAGTCTTCCCTCGGTCCCTGCATGGAATTTTCATTGACCATAGATATTCGATATGCTTGGTGTGAAAGGAAGAAACTGTTAAAAGTCTTTGAAAAAATCAATATTTATAAACACCTTGGATTTATAAAAGCACAAACCATAGCTCTGAAATAATCAACTTTTAACACCCACATAATATTCTTGTTTTCTTTTTTTCTTTTAGTGGAGAACACTAAAGGCAACTCACTCCAAGAGTCCTCCAAACCTTTTTAAAGTCAAGTTCTTGAACCTCCACAAATAATGGTTTATAATGGGAACTGAGACAGACCATTAACTATGCTATCACAAACAGCAACACTATTATAGTAATAAAACTCAGAAACAATAAATATATGTAAAGTATACAACTTATGGAGAATGACAAGACTGAAGTCTTCAATGGAAACAAAACACAACACATTGAACTGCTAGCAGACAATAATACAAACTGTAGTTGAATTAAGTTTACTAAAACATTTAATTTAATATTAATATCTATATTATACATTTAAGTAGCTTGCTGTTGGTAAATTAAAATAGAATGCATGAAAAAATCTTTATACTTCAAATTTGTCTTCTAGTCAATCCAATGCATCCTCTGAACATTTAATTTTTGAAGAGATTGCTTATAAAACATAAATAAGAAACCAGGGTATTTTTCCTCAATATATACCTGATACAATTTTATAATTCATAAGAACTTTCTTGTATTCATATTAGTTTACTTTTCATTGTGTTTTAAATAGAAATGGGGAAAACAAGTTTCCAAACCTTCAAATATTTTATTTTTCAAGCTTTTTGTTATTCATATAATTAATATAAAGCTTTATGGATAGTCCAGATGTACTGCAGTTCTGAAACTGGGCAAAGGTTCTGAGAACTTCAAGAAACCAGACAGATCCTGCCTTCTGGATCACTTGACCACCAAAAAGACTCAATTATTTAAAAAATCAAAGCCAAATTAAAATTTTCTTTGTTCAAGGAGAAAAGCAGAAAAGGTTTCACATAGTTTTGCTGTTTTTTTCTTTTTACTAATACTCAATCTCTTTGTAGTAGATTTAAATGCCATGTCACAGTATAACAATAACACAAAATATTTTTATGACCGTTATTTCACAAGTGCCTTGAAAGTAGTTAGCATTATTCTGCCAGTATTATGTACTTAGGTGTGAATTTCAAAACTTTTATTGGTGTTGTATTTCACCCAGTGTTTATGGTTTGAATGTAAATTTAACTATTTCATTTTATACCTGAACAATAAACAGTTTACTATAACTGGTTTTGAGAGGGAAATAAACCTGGAGAAACAAATGTTAATTGAATTCCCAAATGCAGCATTATTGTGTACTTCCTCTGGGCCTAATGCTGTTTTCTTAAGCTTTATTTTCATATTAAAAGTTTAAAAATCAAAAGAAAATTGCCTGCTCCTGTGCTATCAAGGGAAAAGAATCAATTAAGTAACCCAGAACTTAGAAAGTAACTTAGATTTCATATAGCTGTAACACACTAATTTCAGTAAAATTTACTTCAATCTTCTAACTGTGAAAATATTTAGTTTTAGATACAATCTCATTGTTTTCATTATCATTAATTCAAATATGTGCTATTCATCCAACAAACCAAGAAAGCAGTAGTTGTTAGAGGTTTAAAATCGAATTTGCATTATTAAAGGAGCCCAACTTTTATTTGTATCTGCCTTCATATTGACAAAGTTTCCTTATGATTGGCTTTGCATTAAAAAGATTTCAGTAATGCATAGCATATATTATGGATTTTCAACATCAAATTTGTAAGCAAACATGAAAGAAATTCTCTGGTTTAAGAAAAGTCCTGATCATACCTGCAAGATTTGGCACCAAGGTGCAAACTAACATATAAAAAAAGTGGTCGTGTACCCACATCATCATCTGATCTGAACTAGACAGAATGAGGATCTGAACTTGTGTCTTCCCATCTCCCCGATGAATGTCCTAACCATTGGACTAATACAGTCATTTCCACTGTCAACATACATTTAAGTAGCCCATCCAAATTGGACCAGCATCAAAAGGTTTTCAGAGTGACCCTCCCCAGAATTCCTTATTTTTGGTGATAATTACACTGCCTCAAATGGTGGGAAATGTGTATTCAAATCCCACCAGTAAGAGAAACAATTCTGAATTGGGTTTCCCACATTTGGGGTAAGTACTTTAACAATTTGGCTACTGGTTAGAAGTGGAAGGACACTAAACAGTATCAGAAGTTTTTGTTTTAATCAAGTTTCTGTTTTTTATTACAAGCATCTGAAAACAAACCATTTTGGAAATGTCAAAAGAAGCTGCATTGTTTATATTGTACCATCCTCTGAAACATCTTAACATCTTTCAGTCAAAAATGTGTGGTGAATTCTGCCCAAATTTTGAAATAGTTTCAGTTGCCCCAAAACAGTGTTTTTGGGAAATAGAGAATTAGCAGAATAAAAAGTTACCCACCTGTAATCCCAACAGAATCCTCCTTTGTTTATTTTGCCACCAGCCCTATTTGATTGCTATGGACAAAGTCAATGTCATTCTAACAAAGCTACTTCTTTCAGGGAAATTAAGTTGTATGAGTCAGTGGGTGTAATTTTTATCATATCCTGGTGGTAAGGCTACAAAAGCAAGGGCTGTGAGAACTAAAAGCAAAATGGCAAATTGGTATTTTGTATTTCCAAAACAATACAAAATATAAACCATTATTGAAAAGCTATGAGGTACTCAAATATATTACTTTTAAACACATTCTCTCATTTTTCTTACAGTATTTTTGATTAGCCTGATTACAATTGTATATCTCCAAGAGCTAAAGCACAGTGTTCATATATAACTTTTACTTATAACTTTGTGCCTTCCACAATGTCTAGGTGTGTATACAATTTTCATGCTGTCATAAAAGCTATCATACCATGAAAGACTTCCCCAATTCAGGACCAAGCATTCTCAATCGACCCCTAAAAAATGCCAAAGTCCTTTTCAAGTGCGTCACTGAATTAGGGCCCTAATTCCTATGCTTCAGGTTTACTTTTTGTATCTCTTCTATTTTAGACTGTAATATTGCTATGTACAGTGCTTAGCACAGTGTGAACCTCTCCTGGGCCTTGCTTTTAGCTGTTACCATAACACCAAATAATAAAAAGATATTATATGTTCTAGTAGTATTCTGCATTATTAGTCTAGGAAATATCTACTAAAATCCATGTGCAACTTTAAAAAGAAATTAATTGCAACAACTATCTACAAGCATAAACTATTTCCCGCTGATCATTCTTACTGCCACCCATGACCCTTGAAAGGAATGTTTTATGTAGGGGGCAGGCAAAATGAGGTTCACTACCTCATTATCTCACTACTGTTTGAATGAAAGGAAACCATAGCCTGATTTCCACTGACCACAGGCCTTAGTTTTTAAAAGAGGACCTGCAAAACTACTTGCACTTCTCCTATCACCTCTATTCCTTTATGTAGCTATATGATTCCCCTTCATTCTTCTTTGTTGTCTGGGTAGGAGTCAGGGTTTCATGGCTGTGTACTTATTTATTTTCTTTCGTCTCTCCAGTAATAATTTAACCACTTTAGGGTCACAAATAGTTGCATATAAAAAGTCAGTTCACTAGGGTGTTTGCTAACAGCTTTCAGAGCTGCCAGCCCTGCATATAGGTGCTTACATAGGGAGTTTAAAATTTAAAGCCAAATTAAGTATTTTATCAGGGAATGACAAATTTGCTGGCCAGAAAGATTTTGAGAATAGGGTTTTTGGTGCAGAGAAAGAAGAATATCACTAGAGGAGAAAATAAGTGCTTAGAATAAGCCATGCAAGGTAACTGGGAATTGGATGGCATGGTAGAGGTAACAACAGAGAAGAAAAATGAGGACATTAGCATGAAATGGGATGAGTTTCAGACAGGGCAGGAACTGTGAAAAGCCTTAGATGCATCTACACATGATGTTACATCACCACAGCAACGTGCCATAGTGACAGCAACATAGCTTATCCCTATGGTGATGCAGCATTGTTGGGCACACACTATGACATCCATTGCACAGTGGCATAGTGATGAGCTACCTTGCTATAGCACATCACTGTGGAGATGTAACTGCTAAAAATAAACATGTGCCACTGGGGTGGTGAAGGAATGGCTGTTTCTATGCAGTCATTTAGTACTTCTTAAAGCCAGTACTAAATGATGGCACAGTAACAACTGCACCATGGGGGGCATGTGTCCCTTATGAAGACGTGCCCCTTATGAAGGAGGTGTTATTTTTACAATATCATTTTGTCAGCTGATTAATTTAGATTCCGACCTCTGAGAAGTTATAACTAGGGACCTACTCAATTTGCAATTTTGAGGATTTCCCTAAATCAGGCATTGTACACAAAATACACAAAAAAGTGGCTTTTTTTAAAAAACTTGCTACAAATAAAATGCTGACTCTCCAGTGGGAGCCTTCAGTCCTCATGGCCTTGCAGCATGCTGGTAGGAAGTGAAGGGGGGGAAGCCACCAGCACAAAGGGGAGCAGTCAAGATAGTACCTGCTGCCCCCCCCTGCCTCTTGCCACTGTTTGGCTGAGCAGGCCACCCATGACACGGCCCCACCCCTCTCCACCAATCAGCAGTGAGGGGTAGAGCCACACAACAGACAGTCCTCATGGCCAATCAGTGATTGGGGCGGGGGGGCATATGATGCTCTATCCTCTTAGCCAATCAGCAGCAAGACGCACAGCTACTATGGCCCCTTAGCCAATGAGAGGCACGAAGGGGTTCCTTCCATGATAAACCCATTAAAATGATGGCCAGCCTTATGATCATCCAACAAAACTGGCTGCCTGCCTCCCCAATTTTGGTTGGTTTCTAGTAATAATTAATTATATATTTGCTGGACAGAATGGTGGAAGAGAAAAAATATTTTGCTAGATATCTTTCAAAAAGTAATTTGCCCTCTTAATATTATTTTGACCTATTTTGCCATTTTTTTTATATCAACTGAAATGCCTTCTTCCATTGCCTAACATAAAGCTTATAGCAATCAAGTGGGAGATTTATGTAAAAAACATCAACATTTTCATTAGGACTTACATTCAACTTCTGATTTACATCTGAAAATATCCCTATATAATTTAAAAATTGAAAATTCTCTGGGTTATTCTTTAACGGCGAGGTCACCAACCAGTGGATCTCAATCCACCGGTAGATCTCACAGCCTCCTGGAGTCTATATGAGGCTAGGATGGGAGGCTGAGTGCCTGCATGTATACATGTGCACACCCCTTCCCAGAAAGGCAGCCCATGAGAGAAGGAAGGAGTGGAGGCTAGATTGAGGCCCTAATGGTGAGGGACAGTGCCACAAAGGCAGGAGCAGGGTTAAGTTGAGTGGGTCCCCATCCTGCGAAGACTTACCTGCTGGGGAGACACACCACCAATTTTTTTTCCCTCTGCCTTGATTTGCTCCACCCTCCTTCCCTCCCCACAGACTGACTGACTGACTGGCTATGGCAGGGGAGGAGGGTGGTTGTGGCACATGATAGATCTTGGGTTGCTTTAAATGCCAAAGGTGATCTCCTATTTAAAAATGTTGGAGACCACTGCTTTACAGCCACTATTTAAAAACATACAAGATATCAGCACTGTGGAATGCATTTTAAAGAAGTAGGAATTGGTCAAAAATGTAAAATATAATGTAGCAGAATTCATGATTCTATGAGCTACAGCATGAGCTGTGTCTTTTAACGGATACACCAAAGAGTATTAAAGCTTAGCAAGATTGTTCAAACCAATTTTTTAAAAAGGAAATCTTGATGCAATTCCCAGATTCAGCTATGAACTACAATACTTTTCACCTCTTTTCTAGCTCTAGGGCTGAAAAAAATACAAATCTCAATTACATAAAATAAATCCATCAGACTATATTTAATAGAAAGCTGACATATCTGGCTTTTCTTCTTTTGTACTTCATATGCTCTCCAGATTTAACTTTTCATTTGGAAACTACTATTCTTGTTAGAATTTATCCCTCTATTGAACCACATTTCCAGCACCATCTCTACATGAATGCTGGAAACCTGATCTCCTTTGTGATTTTTGTCAACACTATTTCTATTTTTTTTGTTTCACTTTATGGCTTGGTAAGGGATAGAAAAAATGTGTTGTTTAGGAAAGTGAACAATTAAAAATATGGGGTACAACTATACCATGCATGAGTTACTGGACTTTGTCATTGACTTCAGTGGCTAAGTGCAGATGTTCAAAAAGCCCATGGAGGACCTGCTGTAACTATCACACGTTACTTAATGTGCCATAAGTGAGAACATGAGTAAAGCAAACAGATATTCACTGTTTGGTGGGGAGGGCTTAAAGTTTCTCCACACTGGCCACTGAGGGCACTCCCAGAAACCTCCCAGAAGACTCCTAGAATGGTCCCTCTCCCCAGCCCCACCCCTCTACCAGCTGGAAACTGTCAGTGGTGGCAGGGGAGAGACTCCAGCCCCTTTCCCCACAGGCACCCCTACAGACAGGGGCAGATGCAGGGAGAGAGAGAACTCAGAGCCCTTCCTCTGCAGCCCCTGCTAGCCAGGCTGCAGCAGACTGCAGGGCTGGGGTAGCTCTACTAATAGCACCTCCCACCCCACATTCCCTCACTAAGGCTGTGTGTTGGGATGGAATCAAAAGGGGCAGAGCCAGCCTGGTGCTCAGACTGAGCAGAGAGCTCTTGTGAGGCCAGAGTGCAGCCCTGCACAACACTACCTAGGATGTCAGTGACTGTACTCTAAGCAAAGCCTGATGGGATTGGACACAAATGTTTGATAAAGTGTTCCAAGACAAAGTACTTTAGGTTAGTATGCAGGCATTCAGAGTTAACTTAGAGAGTGATCCACCATTTTTAAAGCAGTCTAACAACCTTGAACATCTGTTCAGTTACAGCTTTAGGGCACCTGTACACACCACAGGTTTTAATCCTCATTCAATTAAATAGGTTTATAAAATTTAAACTTATTTGGAACATTGCATCTGTGTTTACACGCACTAGGTTTTCAAATTAATTAAGCCAGGTCCCTGGCTGGTGCTGCTGGAGAGTAGGACAGTCCAGGATTGCCCCTCGACCCAGGGCCCCTCCCCCCCAACCCCATACACACGCTCTGCCATGCAGCTGAGGAAGTAAGGAGCTGGGCAACCACACAAAAGAAGTAAAAATGGAAGCAATTTGAAAGTGAAAGCAATTTGAAGGGGTGAACTACAAAAAAGTTGCAGTGCCATCTGGTGAATAAAGAGGCTCATTACACATCTTTGAGTGCCTTTGTGTTTGCACTCAATGAGTCCAAGGACGCAAAACTTTAATTTCTGGTGAGCCAAAATAAACTATGTCTGAGTTTTACTTTAATGCACAAGAAAGACTTTTAAAGCATCAGGAAATCCCACTCGTGCAAACAGACACACAGTTGCAGCGCATGAAAGGGCATAAATTGTGGCATGTACATTAGCCCTTAGAATGCGATCTGCCTACTTAATGTGCTGTATGTGTAATAATATCTATACCTAGCCAATGAGTCTAGTATTTACCCTACTGACTCTAAAAAATGATGAAACCCCAAATCTGAAATCCTGAAAACTTCCCTGCGTGGTTCTGTCACTCCAATGAAGTCATGTCTTAAATTAGTTCTGTTCTTTGGAGGTCCATCCTTAGAACATATTTCAAATTATGTGATCGGTTTTGATGTAGGAAAAAAATGCCTTGTATGAACTAATGACAAAACCATTTCCATTTACACTGATGCTTTTATTAGAATATAAACCTCTGTTTTAAGAAGTGAAAAGCTGCTATATTAAATAAATAGCTCCACCTTTACAACACGTAAGTTCTAAACTATCTAATAAAAAATAGAAAAGCAAAAACAACAACAAGACACATACATTGTGGGTCCCAATCCTCTCCTACTGAAAGAAAAGCAAGAATGAAGGGTCTTTAATAGAGACATGTGATAGAAGAAAACTTCTCTATAAGACTTGGGCTTAGGATGTTTAACTTTTCCTTCCATGCCAGTTCTCTTACCCTAGCCATTGATTGAGCAAGATACATGCCTAACTTAAGGATGTGATTATTCCCTTTAAGGATTGCCCACATGTTTAAATACCCTGCTGAGCATCAGTACTATTATCTCAGCATCATAATATAATATAATAGGAAAGCTCTCACTTTCCTCTGGTGCATTGGATCATTGTCAATATCTGCTATGGTGCCAGTTTCTGCACAAGACAAGGAGCTGTCATGAGCACCGGTACTATAATATATTAACTTCAGAGTTTAAACTTTCTAATTATGGGCATGACTGAATTTGTGCATGTTGAGAACTGTACTAGTTATGCATTTATTTTAGAACAACAATGTAGCCTCAAACTTTTAGAAATGCCACACCTTTTAAAAAAGAAATTAAGGCCCGGGTATAATTTGAAATACAAGGAAATGAAAAGGTTAACCCTAAATTATGCACAATAAACAGGAGCCCAAATGTGCCTTTTATATGCCATTTGTTGGGCTTACTTGTCCTTCTAATTCTAAAATATACTCTAATCAAACCCTAGTGTTTAAACTAGTCTTTAAGTTCAAGCATGACTTAAACACAACTATTTTGAAACATATGAAATCAGTTTAAAAAAGTAATTTAAATCCACTTGGAATACCTCCACAGCAGGAATAATGACCATAATGACTTAAAGTTGGTTTCCTAAAATTTTGAGAAAAGTTTGTGTTTTTTATTTAGACAGCATCAAATATTAAGTAAGTCTATAATACAAAGCACACAAGATCCCATTTTATGCAACATTCCTTTGCACCCTAAGTGGTTATGATACCTTTTACATTACTGTATTAAACCCCTCCTCCCCCCCAAAGCAGTTCTATATGAAGAAAGTACTCATTTTTGCCCTTTATGGGCACAACCAGATTGGCGGGATGCTCATTTGGATGTGCCCATAAAGACACTGCAAAATGTAAATGGTGCATGTGAAAAGGTTCTCCATGCTGATTGCAGCATGGAGTCAAAATTAGATACTAGGAAATCCCTATAAGTGCCAAAAAAGTGGGCTGGTGCATGGGACGCAGTGTGTATCACCCACCCAGAAGTGGAGCTTGGCCAGCCAGAGCCACACTGTGGCTGCTGACCAAGCTCCTCACTCCCAAATCACTCCTGCTGAAGCCCTAGGAGGCCCCTAGGACTCCAGGTATAAGGTTGCTGGGATCATCCCAGGTGCTGGCCCCAGCCTTCCCTAGCCCACCTGAAGCCATTTGCCACATGCCAGAACATGCTGATGCAGGGGCATTGCCCAGGGACAAGTCACAGCAGCACATCTATGTGCCCCTGCAGTTCGTCCCTGGGGAAATGCACATGCATGCTTGTGGGGACATGCCCACCTCTAGAAATAAGTATGGATTTTAATACAAATATTAAAAAAAAATCTTAAACATACATTTTTAAATTTTTTTAAATACAAGGTCAATAATATTTGAATACACACAGAACCTGCTGGTTGCTAGCAGCAGACACCACTAAGGTCATGTGAAGTCAGGAATGACCTCAAAACTGCTTTTAACATTGATAAGCTTAATCACAATGTGAAAATAGCACAATTGCCTGACATGTCAAAGTGTTTAGCCATGACACTTAAAGTAGTTCATTTTAGTAGTGACAACTTAAAGCTGCAGTTTTTCTGATATTTTCAAACAAAGCAAGCACAGACAAAATACAACATCATATAAAAAGGAAAGAAGAACTCCCCTCATGTCATACAACTGAAATAGGGAAAGAAAATAGGATTTTACATAGAATTTGAAGAAATGGCACTTGACAAAAAAATCATGTCTTAAGAGCTTCTGGGATTGAAAAGACAGAAAAAGGAGAAATAAAGAAGAGTGGCGAAGTAATTATTTCTTCTTCCACAATAAAATAATAATAATTTTGGCACTCTGAAAATACCCAAATAACTTTCCTGAGTTCCCTTATTCTCCATGCATGTCTCTCTCTCTTTATTAACTGTCCCAACTTGAACTAGAAATAGAAAGTCCCAAAAATCTTATGTGGATGCCTGTTCTTCTGTTCTTGCAAGATTACCAGCACAATATTGAAGAACCAAGTGGTGCAGATGGTATGATAAGCATTCAAAGCCCTGAGCATTTATTGAAGCTGAATCTCAGAAAACTTGAAATTTACCCATGACAAAGGATGAAAAAAAAAAAGGCAATTTTTTTTTTTTTTAGGAAACATTCACATTAAACCTATCACATAAAGCATTTAGAAATCCTTGCCTGGCAAATACATAAACACACTTTTACATATTTTTTCCAGTCCTGATTTTTTCCCAACATTCTAATTAGTTCTGTTCCTTATTCTGTGGTTATACAATCATCCATAGAATTGAGTGCTAAAAATGTAGAGTTTAAGTATTGTAGGCTTTACTTGAATTAATCTAAATATTCTCAAATCCCTTTAATTAGAACTTTTTATTACAGCCTACCTTGATTGTGTAAACTTGCTGACTATACAAAACAATTTTTAACTAAGTACTGTACTGTATTTCCACCATATTCCTGCCTGTTACACAGAGATAACTAAAGGTGTGTGCAGACATTTGCCACACACAGTCTACAGTCACAGTTTACTTTAAATTACATGACTGTAGATCAGGAGTGATGTATGCACCTGTCCACTGGTTCTGGGAACTATGCTGAGAAAACTAAGTAATTCAGGGTGAGGGGGCAAGCTGGATGGAATCAGGGTGGATAGTAGGCTTGCGGGAAGGGCTTGGTAGGTCTAAGAAAGCATTGGTGGGATCGGGATGGGGGGTCTGGTGGGTCTGCAGACAGGTGGGGGGTGGCGGTCCATCAGGATGGGGCATTCTATCTGGGGGCAAGGAGGGGGGTGATAGTTAAAGTACACTGTAAAGGTCAAGGTTGGGAAGTAGAAAGAATACAGCCATGGGGATGAGGTGAGCAGCTGGATTTTTCCAGCCCCAGGGCTATGCTTCAAACATGTGTAGACATTCATGAGATTGGCTAACCTGTTCCCAATATGACTTAGTTCACCTCTTCAGGCAAAAGTAATTTAGATCAGACCAGCCATTTTTTGTTTGTTTTAACCTCCCCAAATGCCTGCACAGGTCATCACTTAGAAAGACCAAACCCTAGTTAGGTTTATCTAAGTATAATGTCTGCATGTTTCACGAGTCAAACAAAGGAGGGAGTACAAAGAAAGAAATGGCTCTTGTTTATTATTATTTATAAAGAACTATAAATGACATGGGTTCTTTGATCCAAGGTTAACAATTTGTAGAAACTTTCATTTAAAAATAGGCTTGGATCCAACATATCTGCATTTGGAGATGATCCAAATATAGGCTTAAGTTTCATAATTGTTGCTTATATTTATGATGGCTTAATACACTACATTTCTCCACATTTTCAGCAACTTTGTAAATAGACCCCTCGAAATATGTATTTGATATAAGGCTCTGAAATTAAACTTTCTGATTTAATTCAACTAAATCATAGGAAAAATCAGTTTTTTTATATGTTACTGTAAACAAAATGTTTATTTATATATTATATGATTTATGAAAAAGGTTGGCAATGTATGGTCCACAGGGTGGATTTGGCCCACAGAAGCTCAGGGAATCAGCAGCATGCTCCAGGCACAGCAATGGAGGGGTCTCCAGGGTCCTGTTGCCTGCCCTGTTTGGTTTATTTTCTCTGGTTCACCAGAGGTGTCATTCCCAGGGCTCTAGAGTCTGTCTTTTTCCATCTATTCCTTTGGCAGCATCTGCTGATCATTGAGATGAGTAGGTGTATCCCACATCATGGCTAGGTCACAAGTAGCTGCCTGTGATGACCAAAGGTTGCCAACCCAGATTTATGAAAATATTTTTTTTAAACCAAAGCACAGTGCATTTTATGGAACCGTTGTTTCCAATCTTTTAAGATCTATGTACCATACTGGCAGACTCTTGCCTCAGTGGCATCAGCCAGACACATCCTGGCCCTTTCTTCATCTACCATGAATGCCCATGTATTGTTTTACTTTTCCCAAAACTAGTGGATCCTCCTTTTCTACTGGGTTAGAAAATATTTGGGGTAGTCTTCCATTTAATTGTTTTTGCTTTAATCAGAAGTAAGTCATTGAGTATGTTTGCACTAATTCCCTGCCACTACCAGAAGCCTGATTCTGAGCCTGCTCTATCTACCCACTCCCCTGTGTACAAACCAAGCTTGGAAATATGGTGGAGAAACAAATGAAGGGTTATACCTCCACAGCCACTCTAAAAACTTCACTTTTTTTATTAGAGCGGCTGCAAAGGGTTCTTGAATGGCTTCACTGGTTTTGGTGTATGCAAATAGAAATGGGTAGTAGGGTGTGCTCAGACAGATACCCTAGCCACAGTGGAAACATGACATAAGCATACCCACAGGGGCCTTCCAAACTCTGAGCAGGAAAAGCTTTGCTAAACAAAGTCCAAAGTGGACCAAAGTGCACCACAGGTTAGAACACACACACACATACACATATGTTGGAGTACTGTGTCCAGTTCTGGGCGCCGCACTTCAGGAGGGATGTGGACAGCATTGAGAGGGTTCAGAGGAGGGCCACCCACATGATCAGGGGGCAGCAGGGCAGGCCCTACACGGAGAGGCTATGGGACCTGAACCTGTTCAGCCTCCACAAGAGAAGGCTGAGAGGGGATCTAGTGGCCTGTTACAAACTAGTCAGAGGGAACCAGCAGGCATTGGGGGAGTCCCTGCTCCCCCAAGCACTACCAGGAGTGACTAGAAATAATGGTCACAAGTTGGCAGAGGGTAGATTCAGACTAGACATCAGGAGACACTACTTCACAGTCAGGGCGGCTAGGATCTGGAACCAACTTCCAAGTGAAATGGTGCTGGATCCTAGCCTGGCGGGGGGTCTTTAAGAGGAGGCTAGATGAACACCTTGCTGGGGTCATTTGACCCCAGTACTTTTTCCTGCCATGGCAGGGAGTCAAACTTGATGATCTGCTCGGGTCCCTTCTGACCCTACCAACTATGCAACTATATATATCAGAAAATGAGACAAGTGTCAGTGGCCACAGTAAGGATGAGGTTCTCCTGGGGATCTCCTTAAGGAATAGTTAAACAAAGATAAAAAACACTGGATATACCAAGAGAACCATGTGTTTTAAGTCATGGAAGAACAAAACCAAGATCACAGCAAGCCCCATCCTATCCAATTAATTTTGGTGTCAGCACAAGTGAAACAAATGAAAGTCTGGTCCCATGATGCAAAAGAATTTAGCTCAGGCCATTTTTTAAAAGCCAGTGAAGTCAGACAAAATTGAACCCCCTGGAGTCCAACATAACAGTTTAACCCAAAAGCCAAATACAACTTCCACTGATTTAAAACAAACTATGATATACTATATTAACTGAATGAATATGGGACATGATTGTTAGTAGCAAATTCTGCAATCTGCACATGTACAAGGACAATTGTAATCTGCACATGCACAATTTCATGGCTATGGTAGCCAGGTAATCATGTAGGAACTGCAGAATCATTAGGAAGCTGAATCATTTGCATCTTAGGTTGGAGAACGCTGGGTCTGAGGGACATATGCTGATGCCTCTACCAGTTTAGTACTTACTACAGTGGCTCCCCAGAATGTGTGGTAAAGCACTGAAGAAAAACACATACTGCAATTATTTGTAGACTGAAGCAGGGTTACATATGGAATATTTCACCTCTGACAAGTACTAACTTCATTTACATTAACACCTGTCTAGACTGTTTTCCTAAGTATAAACATGAAAATCTCCTTAGTATATTTGGGTCCCTCTTACTTAATTAACCATATGTGACGTAAAGTGATACAACCCAGTTAAATGTATGCCATTGTTGATAGGATCAATTACAGTCAGACATAAGTGTTCATTGCTTACACCATCTGTGCTGCACCACTAAGTGCAGAACCTTGTCAAAAAAGTATACGCAGATTAACCATATTCACTTTCATTAAAGAACACCAAACTGTTTTGTCAGCTTAAGGCTTCTATATTCAACAGAAGGCACCTTCTGTTAAAAACTAGAAATAATAAAATGCACATTCACCTCCTTCCTTCCAGTAGACTGTGGCTAATGCTAAAATACTTTAAGGATTTAGAAAAATATTTGAGGATATTCAGGATGTTATGTGCTTTTTTTCTTGACTAACAGAGGCAAAATAGCAGTGACTGTACGGCAGTCTTGCAAAATTCTACTTGCGTACTAAATTGGGGAATCGTCAGGGAAGGGATGTGGCTTTTTCCTGCCAATGCTGGTAAATTTTCATAAGCATTTTTGCAAGACTACTGTGTCTACACTACTGTATTTTTCCATCATTCAGTATGGCAGTGCTTAAGCATGTGACATTTAAAAAAAAATTTATACTAATCTGTCCCCTGAGACCTACTGACACCAGTATAGACAAAGATACAGAAAGATCTAACATTTTTGTTGTAGAAGTTTCTTTCCTTTGAAGAATGCTAATTGGAATTAAATAAAGGAATCATTAAAAAGTGTGGGTACTTTTTTTCTAAAGCAAAAAAACCATTGTGGTGCATGAATTTACAGTGTGAGGAGGCTGTAGAGGGGTATGTACAAGTAAGGAGGACACTGCAAGGGCTGGTGGGCTGTGTGAACAGAAGCCTAAGGGTTAGGAAGCTGAAACAGCTCTTAAAGAGTGTGGGATGCAGTGAGTTGGAGGCAGTGAGAAAGCAGCCCTGTATGGGGTCACAGACTCAGTGGTTGTAATCATACAGTGGCAGAGAAGACAATGCCAGAAAGCCCATTGTAAAGGAACCTGGGCCAGGGAGGCTCAGTGAACAGAATTAGTGACTCCTTTGAGGGGTGGACGAGAAAGCAAGGAAGTACAAAGAGGAGATGGAGTGAGCCAAGTTTCGTGCAATCATAGGGACCCATGCATCTGCCGCTGCAGGAAACTGAAGCAGCCAGCATGTGAGCTACACTGTTGAAGGTGGGTGCAATTATGCTAATATACCCTGCCTGGGTCTATGCCAGTGCAAAGTGGGAGCAAATAACCAGGACTAACAGGAAAGGCTCCAGCAACAGGCTCCAGAGTGCTGCCAAATGCCATGTTGAGTAATGATACAAACCCCCACATTTCACAGCAGGATGAACCCCATAGGTGCAAGCCCCTGCTTACTCTCCCCATCTAGAGCCTTGAACTCTCCTGCCTGCTTACTCCTGACCGCTTTTGACTGCTCAGCACTGCTGAGTATCATGGCTGCACAAATCTTTTAGTTTCCCTGCCAGGAGCACAGTGCCAGGAGCACAGGGCCCCCTTGCCCACCAACTGCTACATTACTGATTACTGCAAAATCCTATAGTCTGGGTGAACTATGACTAATGTCTGCCCTCAGAATTGAGGGATAAGCAGGTGTTGTGTTGTGCTGACTTCCAGTCAGCCTCCTTCTCCAGAACAACCTTGCATGGGAAGACTGGGACCTGGACTTCCAGTGATAACCAGGAGATTCTTCTATTAAGGTGTTCTGAGAAAAGGATCAGGCATGCACAACACTGCCTCCTTATTGAAGGGTGAAAGAGAGCCAAATAGGGTAGGGGGATTTCTTTCCTAGAAGAAAGAGAAAAATAATTCAATCTTTTGTTTCTATTCTTTGCTCTTTGTTTCCATATATCTGTGTTTAATTTGGGGTAAAAGAAAAAAAAACACTCTTAGGCACACCCATTGGAAAGAGTTGCATTAATTTAAAATTGGAAATGAAAGTTCCTGGAAGAGGATTTTTTTTTCTTTTATTTTAAAACAACTCTATGGGCACGGTCATGTATTTTGTTTTGCCTGCCATAGATACAATCAGAGAAGTCAAACTATCATGACAAGTTTTAATATTTTAATTTTAGAATGTATATGAAGTTTAAAACAACTGCATTAAGTTATATGATTAGTGTTCCAGTTTTCTTAAGATGGTTCAAGAGTTCAAAGTCTAGCAAGTTTGCAGGTTCAATCATGTTCCATATTAATTCAGTTTTATGTGTGTGTATTTGTGTGCATGTATGGGCCCACGCACGTATGTAAAGAAACACGTATTTGAAATTTGAAATTAAATATTTCAAATATTTCATATTTTGGTGTATAATACAAACACTAGTAAACCCCTCTTTATATTAACCCTTAAAGCTAAAAAAAGCCTGCCTTAATATAAAAAAATTAAGCTCCCCTAACCCCCATCCTCTTTTTTCATGCCTGCTGTATAGTCATATAAAAATGCTCCACAACTCAACTTATAGAAGTGGAAGGATGTCTTTTCTTCAGGGTATTACAAGAGAAGGGAAAGATAGAGTAGACAGGAGAAAAATATTTAGATTTAATTGCATGGAATTACAACGTTTTGCTATTTAAATATGACATACTTTTCAATACTCTTTTTGAGTCAGTGTAATTTTATCAAACCCGTGTAGAAAAACCTATCAGTCGGTTCCTTTTTTGTCCCTTTATTTATAATCTTTTATGCCTGACTAACTTCATACTTGTAGAAAAAAAGACATTTTTGATCAATCCTATCGAATCCTAGCCACTGTGACTCCACAAAGTTCTTATATTAGTTTCTGACACATTCACCTCAGAAAGAACAAATACTTTATCATCGTCTTCAAGAATAACCCCTAAACAGGAATACAATACATAAAACTCTTCCACTTCCTACCACTGGACTCAGCTCTCAGTTCTTCTCACTGACTCTTAGGGTTTTTTGTCTCTGGGAGCATTCCTTCTCCCAAGGCAAATCATGCTTCTGCACCTTTCCTTTGCCCAGCTGAGCTATCTCATGCTTCATAAGCTTCCCATAACCTTTTCCCCAATTGGGTCTAATGACTAAACAGAGCAAACCTTTCCTTAAACAATAAAGATCAGCAGCATGGGTAGCTGATGCATCACAGACAAGAGTGGACTTGACTGTTTTCTGAGCCAGCCAGCCTGTGACGGGGTCATTTATTTACCTTGGATATATACCAGTATGTGAGGTAGATTCCATCTTAGCAAGTCTGGATATTTGGTCATATATTAAGTAGAATCTGTGCATGATAAAGCTATACCAATTTTCAAAGAACACCTTCAAGAGAAAGTAACTCATTCTACTTCTTGATGCAATTAATTACGTATCACTGAGATGCTTCTACACTTCAACTTTTTGCGTTTGATGCCTAAGTATTAGATCGCAGAGTTTGCTGACACTGCTTATTCTTTAAGGCACAGTGTCCCAACACCATGGTTATCATGTTTGTTTCAAGTTTTCTCAGTTTTTAGCTAGAATGAAGTGACCTATTTCTTATTCCAAGTTGTGTTTCATCACCACTCTAGGCTATTTCTGACTGAGTTTTTTAATCTGCTCTATCTTCTACTCAACACTTTAATACACTCAGCTTCAGATGACCCTTTTGTCTCCAACAGTGGTTTCAAAGACAATCTGTTTTCTACACAGTTTAACAAGCTCCTTTATTTGCCATCTCTGTATAGGGAGCAAGTTAGGAGGATATGAAGGATGCTGAGAACTGAAAAACTGAGAATTGCACAATTCAGCTGCATAAGAGTTGACCAGACAGAGATTCAAGAAATAGCACACTGAGCCTGTGTATTTATGTCTTTACACCCTATCTGCAAATCAGTATGGCTTCTTTTCAACCTACTGCAGTTATTCAACTCCGATTCCTACAACCAACAGTGCCAATTCCAAACTCTTTAAGAAACTATATTAAATAAAGTATTGTGTCACAATACATGGACACAAACCTTCCTCCAAAATTATATTTCAATCAATGTAATGTTATGCTCTGTTACTTCAAGTAGAGCAATTGCTGGGGCTTTGCAAAGACCCTTACACAGGATCTAACAAGTACAATCATGGTTAAAAAAGGGACTTTGTGGATCAGATGCCTTAATGATTTCTTGAAGTAAACTGGATTCTTTCGGAAAATTTTGTTGATGAAACTAGATATAGAGAGAATAAAATATTCAGCTGTGGTAGATGAAGTAAGTTGCTTTGCTCTTGCTAAGAATTGCACATTTGGTCTGCTGTTTAGTTTAGAATGGATTGAATGAGCTATTAGTTGCTAGGAAATAGAAATCATCCAGGTTTTATGAGGATGAGGTATTTTATTGTCACCAGAAAAAGTAGGGCAAACCTAACTGAATGAAATGTTTAACACATATGGCCAGAAGATACCCCTCACCTTTATAGATTTCCAAATAAATCCATCTTTATATGTGAGAACAAACGGAGCAATTGTTTACTACTTTCTTACAAAACATCAAATTCTTGCACATTTTGAGAAAATCCAGATGAGCATGGACGTTTGTTTCCCCAGGGAACAACTTGTGCTGCTACTACTTGCACTACTTGCCTGTGCCATGCACGCTCTGGTGCACAGTGGGGTAGGGGAGCCTGGGGCCAGCAACCTTATTTGGGGTTTGGGGGGCCTTCCAGGACTGCAGACATGATAGGAAGCCTGGCTGACAGCCAGAGCATGGCTCCAACCAGCCAGCCTCTGGGTCTCTTGGGGTCAACCCCCTCTCTGCGTTGCAAGATAGCAGCATGGGGAACGCCTGCATGTGCGGTGTGTGTCGCCACAGACCCATCTGCAGTGCCACATACTACGTGTATGCGCTTGCCTGGACACAGCCTAGGTGGCCATCTGGTATGTTCCTGAAGAGTTGTGATACAAATTTGAACTTTGCTGAAAACCACTCGAATGGTAAACACACATATGATTCATTGCTGACATTCAGGCAGTTTAACATTATCTTAAATATTTTTCTTTCTTTTCTAACATTGTCTTAAATATTTTTCTTCACTTCATTTGAAAGGGGTAAATTAAAGTGAACAGCATTAATTAGGTCTAACGATCCAGCCTAGCAACTTGACAAAATAACTGGCAAATAAGATTGCTTGTCACCTGATCTCCTCCCCTTTGAAACTACCACAGCTTGGTGACCCTCATCTTATTGTCTATACCATTTCTTCAAAGCTTTGAAAATTGAAGGAAAACAATTTCAGAGTAGGGAAAAAAGCACAACATGTCCCTTTTTTGTTAGCTGTTAGTCTCTCAAGTGCTCAATAACACTGAGTCACTACACCACAATAGCCACTCTTACAAGAGAGGCATTTATCCATTTCAGACTTCAAAATCATGCCAGGTCCCATGATTGTGAAAGAGGAAATGTTTTTTGATCAACTTGAATACTTCTTGACTTCAAAAAAATCTTGTTGAATCTGGAGTATTATTAGGCATTTTCAAACTTGCTAGGATGATCAGTCAAAAATAATGGATAATTCAGGACATAGTAAAACACCTGTCCAGAGCACACATGCAAGTAGCTATCTTGTAACTTGTATTCAATGTCACCCAACACTTTTTATGTTGTATTAGCATTTAGAATGTAGTGTAGAGAAATTAAAAATAGGATAGCACTGACTACCCACCTGGACTTGCCTTCCCTCTCCTTTTCTCTCCCATACCTCCTATCTTTCCATCTTCTCACCTATCACAGACATACAGGTACATCTTCGTTTGCTCTCCTCTAACTTCACTTGCCCATTGACCTCATCTTATCCCCAAATATCCCACATGACCACTTTCAGTCTTTACTTCTTTCTTTAATCTGTGACTCAATCCTCTCAATGTAAACATGGTTTGAGGTCTCATGTCTTGATCCTGCCTACCACTCTCTCTCGCTCTCTTCTCTTTCATTTCTAAACTTACTGAATGTCCTGTTTACAATTGTTAAGTTTCCCTCCTCCAATTCCACCTTAAATCTTAGAAACATAAAAAATTAGAGCTGGAAGGGACCTCAGGAGGTCATCTACTCCAACTCTTCAGAGCAGGACAATCCCCAACTAGATCATCCCAGCCAGGGCTTTGTCGCCAGGCCTTAAAAATCTCCAAGGATGGAGATTCCTAGCATCTCTCTAGGTAATCCATTCCATTGCTTCACCACCTAGTGTGAACATTTTTCCTAATATCTAACCTAAACCTCCTTTGATGCAACTTGAAACTATTGTTCCTTGTTTGGTCATTTGTTATTACTGAGGAAAGTCTAGCCCCATTCTCTTTGGAACCACCCTTCAGTAAGTTATCAAATCCCACCCCCCCCACCCCCAGTCTTCTCTTCTGGAGACTAAATAAGCCCAGTTCCCTCAGCCTCTCCTCACAAATCACGTGCTCCAGCCCTCTAACCATTTTAATTACCAACCACTGGACTTTCTCCTACTTTTCCATATCCTTTCTGTAGTGGGGGGCCTAAAACTGGACACAGTACTCCACATGCAGCCTCACTTGTGTAAAACAGAGCAAAATAATTACTTCCTCTTGATCTGCTGGAATACTTCTACTAATGCAGAGGTGGCTGGCTTCTTCTTACCTATGGCTTCAAATCTTAAAATCTGGCTTCTGATTCCTTGCATTCCCTGGCCAGATCCTGATGTGCAGACACATGCAGTTTGTGGAGCCACAAACTGCACCGGTTGCACATTAAACTGTATGCGGGACTGCTAATTTGCAGCACTTGGGCAAAATCTGCCACCAGGATTTCCTGGTAGCAAAAAAAAACCCTGAAGAAAAGGTGGCACAAAGGATGCCAAAATGGTATGTGCCAGGACAAACAGAAACTATATTATGCCCAGAGCTGCCTCTACCCCAATTGGGCAGTCCCCAATTGCCTAGTCCTGCACTGAAGTTGCAGCCAGCACCCCCTGCAGCACATGGAGCAGCAGGACAATGTATCCCTCAGCAAAGTGCATGGGAAGGGGCATGCATGTGGTACAAAGTAGTGGCACAAAATTTGCCACTACTATTTGTGCTGCTGCAAACACCACTCTGCCTCCCCCACTCACGTGCACGTGGCCCCTGAAGCTACTCCTGCCATTTTTTTTTTCTAACAGTGCTCCATCATCATCCTGGACCAGTCAGCCATCTTTGATGTTGCTGTCTAGTCTTTCCCTGAAATCCTGTCCTCCTTTAGCTTCTGAGTGCCCCATCCTGCTTTACTTCCCATTACTATGACTGTTTCTTCAGCTTATCTTTTATGTGATCCCCTTCAAATTTTCATGCAGTTTCATACAATTCTATCTTTTGTATCCTTAGCTTCTGCCTCAACTGTCTATCTCTTGATAACCAAATTATACATGAATTGACAAATTTATTTCTCTGTGCTATATCTATATCCTCATTCCAGTTTGATTCTCTGACATACACTGCATAGACCTCATTTCAAACTAGACATATATGAAACCAAATTTTCAGTCTCTCACCCCATAGTTCCCAATCATCCCACTATCTTCTTAATCATCGTGGACTGTACAGTCACCCTACCTATCACTCAAGCCTGTAATCTGGCTCCTGGATCCTCCTTTTAGGTCCTTACCTTCAGAAGTAATTTAAATCCTGCTCATCTGTTTTTCATACCAGGTCCAAAGTATGGCTTTTCCTACCCATCCACACAACTTAAGTCTGATCTTGGCTATCATTGTTGCATGTCTTAATAACTACAACATCCTTTTCTCTGGCTTTGAGAAATGCAAATCTTGCTGTACCCAAATCTTGTCTTTAGCATCAAACTTTTCAATCCCAGCCGTATCTCTCATTCACTTACTGACTCCTGCATCCCTATTGGCTTATGATGCCAGCCTCTATTGTCCACCAGTGACATTTTTGTAAATGTACCTTTGTATTTTGTCTCATGCTTAAAAACTCCCCATAAACATCAGCAAATGCACCTTATTTTTCTCTTTTAACTCACTCTTTAAAATTTCTCCTTTTCTTCAAGATTGTGTTGAAAAACTTCTTAACTACATATACTGAAATCTGTTGTATCTATTATCCATTATTTCATTTAATGCATCAAAAGAAATAACATTTTGATTGCAAAACAATTGTTTCACATACCTCATTTTTCTTCTTTCTCCAATGGTGATTGAAAGGACACTTTTTGATTTTTACTTTGCTAAGTGTATTTTAACCAAAATTTATGCTTGCACTGAACCCTACAACAAGAAACTGTCCAAAGCTACAGACGTTAAAAACTGCGAGAGAGATGCAAGTACAGAACTCTCAGAGGAAGAAATCAAAATAACGGACAAATAACCATATTCTGCCTTCTTCTCTTTGGCAACAAGTGAAACAATTGAATCACTTTACCAAATATTTCTCACTCCATTTGGATTTAAAATAGGCAGCATTCAAAGCTATGTTGGAAAAGCTGTATACAGAATGGTACCTTTATACATATATGGTGGAACTGCCACCCTCTACAGGATTTCTGGATATCTATACAAAAAATCTGCAAAGTAACTAGTTTATATATCCCCCTTGCACCCAACATTTTCCTTCTCAGGAGATTCCCAAAGATTTCAACCATGGATTACCACAGATATCTGTTCACCCACCACATCTCAGGAGCTGTCAATGTGATAGCCAGGGCATGGAAATAGCAACTGTACCAAATGTGAGTGAATGGAAAGAATACAGTGCTGTACATATGCACCATGGAAAAGTTATCTACTTTGCTAAAATAAAAATGTGAAGATTTTTATGCCACCTGGTTGCTATGCTATAATTATCTAAAACAAGAAGACCACAAAACAAAAGTACCATAGTTATACTGCAATGTGGAGATACAAGACTAGTCAAATGTAAAAGGAAAACAGGAAATCCCTTTCTGAGCGAAAGCTTATGGGTAGTAACTTTGAGGAAAGTTACTGAAACATTTACATAGATGATCACAGGTGGTACACTGAAGTAGCTTTTTACTGTATTTGACTTTTATATATATGTTTATGGGATGGTTGTGTGTTTGCATTACTATAATAACAATAACTACAATAACACACCTCTCCTTTTCCGTGACAAAGGTATTCCATAACCACTGCTTATCACTTGGATGAAAGTTGCCACACTGTTGCTTTGTATGTCCCAATATGCCCTTCCTTCTGTCTCCATCTGTCTTTCATTTTATAAATATTTTAGGACATGGATTAGCTCTGTGTTCTGTTTTCATATAGCTCTTAGCACAATGATCCTGATTCACAACAGAGGCTCCTGATGAGGGACAAGGAAATGAGGAGGAGCAGCTTAAATATTTTTCAAGCTTATATTTGCCCAATAAATTCTGACTTGTAGCACTGCCTCATTCATGTAGAAATTATTAAGAGGCAACCCTCTGTAAAGTGCTATGCACCTTCTATAAGGATGACAGAAGCAGAAAGCACTCAGTTGTGCATGCAGCAGGACTCAAACCAAAGTTACACATATTGGGTGCTTGTACACATGACGGAAGTTTAGTCCCCTTGAATCAAAATGGTGAGTTTTTAATTGTGATGATTAAAAACCCACTATTTCAATTTAAGGGATTCTGTCACTGTTAGGAAGGGGGCCCAATCCTTTTGTTTTTTCCCCTGTGAAACCTCTCTGCCTCTCTGGCAGCCAGGGGGTGAGCTGCTGGTAGGGCGAGAAGTCCCTGAGCTGTGCTGGGCCCTGATCCTTTCCTCTGTGGTGGTGGCACCCCCCCAGGGCTGCCCAGGAGGGTGTCTAGTGGGTCAGGGCACCCAATCCTACACTCTCAAGTCTGCCCAGGCTTCTAGCTCACCTTCATTGGCTGGCAGCACACCCAGCCACCCTCTCACTGCTTCCCTGTGCTGCCCCAGGGGCAAGGCAGCCCATTCCTGGGTGGTCCTAGGTGGTGAGAAGGTGGCGGGGACAGTGCATGGGATGCTGGAAACATCTGCAGGCTCGGGGAAGAGTTGGATCTGGCAGGTGCTGCCTCCAACCCAAGGCAGCATCTGGCCTGCTACCAGCTCACGTGGGTGGCTGCAGGGGGTGCTGCCACTGTGGACAGAAGGACTGGGGCCCCCCGCAGCTCAGGGGCCACTCAGCCCCCTGGCAGTTCACACAGGCAAGCTCTGATGGAAAAAAGACAAATCAGTGAGGGGACCTATCTTTTTTTTCCACAGAGCCTGCCTTGAGCTGCCAGTGAGCCCCGAGGTACAGGGATCCCCACTCCTTCCGTGTGTTGTGACAGCACCCCCCATGGCCACCCAGGTGGGCTGCTAGTGGGCTGGATGCTGCCCCAGCCTGGAGGCAGCACCACTCAGATCCAACTCTTTCCCGAGCCTACAGATGTTTCCAGTGCCCCGTGCATCTGGGTGGCCCTAGGGGGCACTGCTGCCATGGAGGGAAGGGCCAGGGCCCCACATACCTGAGGGAACACTTGGCCCACCAGCAGCTCACCCCCAGCCATGAGAGAGGTGGGCAGGCTCCATAAAAAAAAAAAAAAAAAAAGAATCGGGCCCATCGCCACTTCTGCCTTCAGCCCGCTTCTCCCATGGCCAGTGGGTAAGCTATCAGAGTAAGGGCTTCAACATTACAAGTAGCTACATTCCTAACTAAACTACATGTAGATGTGGTTTAGTATGCCATATAACAAACTCATTGAAATCACAAAAAACCTCATACATGTAAAGTGTTATGCAATTAAACCACAAAAATGGGCAATTTTCATAGCGTGTACAAGCACCCAGTGTTTAAAGTTTTCTGATAAGGAATAAGTCCTTTGGGACTTAAAGATAAATACCTGTGATGAACATCAAAAACTGAATGCAGACTATTCACCAAATACCAGTATGCACTCACACAGGGGTCAGCAACCCCTGGCACACGTGCCAAGCATGGTACACAAGGCCATTTTGCTCAGCACACCACTGCCAGCCTGGGCTCTAAGCAGCTTCTGTCAGTCACAGAGCCCAGGCTGCTCCCAGCAGGCAGTTGGGAGGCTGCAAGCCCTTCTGCAAGCAGACCGGGCACCATGGAGGAGGCTGCAAACAGCTGCTCTGGGCTCTGACATGTCGGCACTCTGGCACCTACCAAGGTAGACATTGTGTTTTTTTTCAGCACTCTGGCAAAAAAAACGTTGCCTACCCCTGCACTAATATATAGTTTGAAAATGTTTTATCCCATTTTATTGGGATCTCTCCAACAAAACATCATGACAGCTGAAACTGAACTATTTACTCTCCTAATATACTTATTTGAAAGATTTGGATATGAGATAGATATCTAAATGCTATAAATTACTTGTTTTTTTCTCAAGTTTGAGGTAAAAGATTTCAGTGGGATTTTAAAATGCGCTCAGTTCTAGTGTGGGCTACAGAAGTTAAAGCAAGACCAAATTTTATTTGTAGAAGCATACAACATATCTATTTTTCTTGTAAATTAAGCAAGTATAAGTTTGAAAACAGAACAGAAAAATAGTTTAGATTTAAGTGGTACCTTTCATACCAACATATCCCAAATTTCTCTACAGATTTTTCACACAAAGGAATCTATCCCCCACCAACTGATTGATATGTAACAGCATATGTATCAGAAAGTGGTCATTATTACAGCTGTGCGAAATTCCACCAGGTGTTTCATTTCAAAGTTGTTTTGATGTGTTTTGAGCTTGAAACAGAGAAATCAAAATGAAACAAAAGACTTTGTAACAACTTTGAAACAAAACAAGGGCACTCGAAACATTTTGAAACATTTAAAGTTTCAAATCCAGCTTACTTGGCTTCAGCTGTACCCAGTGCTGGTCTTAGGTCTGAGTCTCCTCTCATTTGGTACGCAGATCCAGGGGATCGCACCCCTGGGAGGACTCCAGTACAGCCCAGCAGCCCTCCCTAGTGTGCAAGCCCCTGAATCTGCACCAAAGGAGAGAAGGCTCAGGCTGCAGCAGCAGCAATCGTGTCCAGTGCTGGGTGCATCCTGTGCCCAGTGCCAGTCCCAGGTGAGGAGAGACAGCTCCTCTCATCAGAGGCACAGATCTGGGGGCTCTCACCCCTGGGAGGGCTGCACCCAGCATCGATCCCAGATGGCAGCAGCAGCCTCCTCTCTTCCAATATGCGGATCCGGGGACTTGCACCCCTGGGAAGAGTCTAGCACAACCCCGCAGCCATCCCGGGGGTGTGGGCCCCCAGATCTGTGCACCGGATGAGAGGAGGCTGCTGCTGCCAGAAATTGTCAGGACTTTTGCTTTGAACAGGTTGAGGTACAGTTTCCCAGAAACCTCTGCACCTATCTCCTTGAAACTTGGCATGCACTTCATGCCCTCAGAAGGGCATTCCTGCAATTTTCATCCAAATCAGGCAAGAAATAACAAAGTTTTAGGCATTTTCATGATTTCCCATTATAGCCTATGGGTGAAGTGTCACAACTCGTTGAAACAGTGAAACAGTTTTGACGACACAAAACAGGACAGTGCTTTGAAATGAAATAAAACCATGAAATGAAAAACTGTCCCTTCGAAATGGTGAAATGATGAAATGAAATGATGGATGCTCCTCACAGCCCTAGTAATTATCTAATAAGGTATAGCAACACTACATCACAGTTTAGGATAGCACATGAACAGTCAATGAAAACTGCACAGTGAATTGTCTTAGCTTTAGTATATTTACTCTGGGCCAAATTTTACGTAGTCATTTATAAAGCAAATATCTGATTGAAATTAATGGAGAATTTGCTCTATTAAGGATAGCAAAATTTAGTCCTATGACTGGAAATCCTCTTTTCTCCTTAACTTGAAATTACTCTCAATTTTGCCATTCTTCAGCATGCACATATCTTCAAATTTACAGTTTTTTCATTGAAGCAAACGTCCATTATGGAACACACAGAATGATAAAATATTGTTTTTCTTGTACTATGACCTATGGGCTTTTAGACCTATAACAACAGGTATAACTATAGATACAGATATATAGATAACTAACTTTTAACACAATAAATCATTTGGATAACCTCACTTTCTTACCTGGTAGGCCATGTTCTAGGGTTGGTTTTCATGCATTTTAAAAGTATCTTATTCTTTATCCAAACTATACCTCTTTTCATTTTGTTTCTTTATATAGGGTAGCAATATCAAGTACTCACAAATTATGACATTCTTGAATGAATTACCCACTCTTTTGTATGCCTATGATTTAACATTTAAGAGGATGGTTACATACAACTTTTATTTTATTTTATTTTTCCACAGTATACCTCCTTCCTTCAGTTCATAGGATGGACATTGATCACAAATGTTTCAATATTTCTTTTTGTGAACTTAAACCAGTATGTCTCCCTTAGGCCTTCCTTGTTGAATACCATAGGAATACTGCATTTACTGTTGAATTATTAATTTCTAGATAGACTTACGTGACACTCATCATTCTAATATGTGAGCACTTACAAACATTGATTTGTTTAGTTTTGTAACATTCCTATGAAACCAAGTAGTACTATTATTCTTAGTCCCTTTTTAATAAAAGAAGCTGTGAAATACAGAATGGTGAAAGCTAGCATTATCAAAGTCCATCAATGAATGCACAACACAAGATGCTTAGGACCTGATTTTTCAGAGTATTTGACTTCTTATATCACGTTTTATGTTCAAAGTACAAATCCATTCTCTCCAGTAACAGTTATGAGCACTCAATAGTTCTGCAAAGCAGGGAGTAAGTAATTCAAATTTTGCACTGCTTTAATGATGCGACTGTTTACACTGCTGGTGGCATAATGTACTTTAATGGCATGCTCTTTACACTGTTGGTGGTGTATTGCACATTAAATAACTTTGGGACACAGCAAAATAAAATATGTCCAAGGTATTTGAATTTACTACCTTACAGCTGCGGAGGGGTGCACCGGGACTCGTGAAGCTCAGGGGCTATGAAGGCAGCCCATACAGGCAGGATCCACTAAAGGGGGGTGGGAATGGGTGAGCCTGTTTTGTTTTGTTTTGTTTTTCCCCCCAGAGCCTGCTTGCCTGTCTAAGCTATGCGGGGGTCAAGGGCTTCCCTCTACAGCTGTGGTGCCCCCTGGGACTGCCCAGACCAGGTAGCTGCAGGCAGGTGATGCCTGGCTGGTGCCACTGCCACAGAGGGAAGTACTGCTACCCCCAGCTCAGGGGCCACTCAGCCTGCTAGCCGCTCACCCTCCCCACCCACCACCAGAGAGGCAGGTAAGGATCCAGCCCAACCCTTGTGTACATGCCATAGGGGTTTACTTTGCCCTAAATTGAAGTGGTGTTTTTAAAAAAACAAGAATAAAACCCAATTCTTCAGGACAGCATTCTGTTACCTTAACAACTACACTATCACTTCTGCTCATACAACTCCCTAGCTCAATCACTAGAAACCTTTCCAACAACAAAGGAGGTAAGGGGCCTATACAACAAAGTGCATATACACATTTTTTGAAGACCCTATGGGATTTAGGTGCTGAAATAAATTCTAATCTAAATTCTATTTGGATGCTTACTTTCAGTGGGTTCCTCTGAAAGTTTTAATCTAAAGTTTTACTTTATTTGGTCCCAAGGGAGAAACACCTAGCAGCTGCATCAGTAATGGGAAAAATACCAGGCAAAAATCAAACACATTTCTAAAATGTAACGTAACTTGAAGATGCACATAAAATATTTGTTGATCTACAAATCACCAAGCCGATCAATAGTTTGTACAGAAACTACATGTGAGGAAGCACAGGGGCACAAATTGTGCCAGAATAATTATAGAAATAGTATAAAAGATCTTATACTATCCATTTTAAAATCTTAATGTCAGTAGCATAACAATGAGTAAGCAAGCTAGGGATGAGGATTGGTCATTGGATTGATCCCTCTGCCTAAGGGAGGAAGGAATGCCAGAATAGAGTTAAGGGGCCATTTACCCTCCCTTCCCTTGACCCTTCCTCCTCTCCTTTATGTGCCTTGCAAAGGCTCCTGCTCTGACAACAGGGAGGGCAGTGACAGTGCATGGTGCAAGAGAAGTGATTGGGGGTTAGTACTCAGAACAGGCTATCCATTTTTTGTCATTGAAAATTGGTGTTTAAATGGTAGCAACATTAGATGGAGGCAACAGGTCTTCCTACAGCAGTGAGAATCCAGACACTGCTTCTGCACCATGCGCCACCAATACTCTAGGCACAGCACTGGCCAGGTACACCTCTGCTTAACTTAATATGGACAAGAAATGCAGATAGAAGACCATTTTTGATTCATTTTAATGGATCTTTAATTTTGCATTAAAATATATTTTAAACCTACTGTTCTAATAAAAGGAAGAATACATTTGTTGGTGTTTGATACGGTCCTTTAGTTTATGTCTGTCCTGCACGCAGCGTTCTAATCCAATGTATAGCCTCTACACAGAAATATGTACAAAATGCCCTCACTGCATCCAATTAGTTACTACTTAAAATTCCAGTACCACTCATCTTTAACAATGTGTAACTAACATTTCTTCGTGGACCAGTGCTCTGGAACCTCTGTCTAAAATATGACATCCTTGTTTCTTTTGTGAATGCATTGTTATTTCACACTCAAAGCAGACAGTGCAAAAAGCAACCAAGACATATCAAAATAGCTGTATTCTACAGGGGTTAGTGTTCCCCAAACTACATCTATTTCACATTTATATAAAATAGGATAAGTATTCACAGCAATAAATAGTTAACTGCAGTTTAAGTGCAACCAAGCACAAGGCTTTGGAATAACCCAAATATTATAGTTGCCTTGGTATGCAGGAATGAGAATCCCATTTATTTGCTTTGCTTGGGGATATTTGTTCAAAAATAGCCAAAATAGCCTAATGTTCAAGACTGAATAATTTGTTAACCCCAGAGACAGGGTGTTTCTACTGAGCAGAGATCACAGCCGTGAAGTTTTAAAAGCTATTGTTTGTGATTTAGCCAGTCTAGAAATTGCTAATGCATTGGAATTTTAAGATATAATATTGTTAATCTGAATTTTATTAAGGTTTAGAATAATAAACTATTTTAAAAGGCATTTATTATCCTATTCTGTATGTGTCCTTCTACCATCATCACAACAGTATGTGAGTACTTTGTAACTGTACAATGAGAGAGTGTATGAATACCTGTCCCATAGCATTCACATTATCTCATCTCCTCCCCTCAAGGGGGAAACTATGAACAGTTTTTTAAATAAATAACTGAATATATAAACAAAGCTAAATGTTTGTGTTAAAGAAGTCAAAGAAGTGCACATTGGACTTGAAGTTCCTGTGGTGCTTTGTTCTTACAGTGTCGGCCTGGCTCCTGGGAAGACACTGTCTCCTGCACAGACAGGAAATTTTCTCCTTGTAGTAGAAAGTGCCACTGTACAGGATGAGTTGAATTGTCAACAACGATTCACAGCCTAGGGCTTCAGAAGATCTCGCTAACATACTGGGACTGGGCCACTAGGCACACTGAGGTTAAGGAACAAGATCCTGAACTTGAGCAGGTATATACCTACTACCCTGGGGGTCTTTAAGAGGAGGTTAGACAAACACCTTGCTGGGGTCATTTGACCCCAGTACTTTTTCCTGCCATGGCAGAGGTCAGGCTTGATGATTTGCTCAGGTCCCTTCCAACCCTACCAACTATGAAACTATACTATTGAACAGTATGATTTCAAGGAAGGGTATTGTACATATTTAACACAAAACATCGAACTTGACAATTTTTGCTTGGAGACCAATCCCTATATGTTCCCTGATATTAACCTTACCAATAATTTCAGCATAAAATCTGTAACTTCTGGCTGAAGTAGGGTATATATTTTAGAATGAAATTCAGCCTTGATGTAAAGATTTCAAATAACATAGAATCTAACATATCCTAAAAAAATGCATATTGCATAATAGGCTCTATATTAAAGTCTGGCCAGTTAAATTAATTAAAAGGAATTTTTGGTTTAGAACACCTTGCTTCTTCAGCCTTGCCTCCCATGATATGTTTTGTCACTATAGACAATATATTTATCCTCAACATGTAGATTATGGTTTTCAAAACCCTGTTAGTAATTAGGTTGGATTCCAAAATAAGGCTGCCAGCACAAGATTTTTTTTTTTACTGACAATTTATTTTTTTACTCACACATTTTTACTAATATATATTTGACATAATGTAAATTTAAATTATACCAGGCCCTAGTTAGAAGAGATGAGTTCAGTGTAAGGATTTAATACCAAACATAGTAAAAAAGTTAGAAAGTTTGGTTATCAGTAAGAAATTTGAAATAAAGAAAAATTCTTGGGTTGTCAAACCTGTCTGAATACACCAATAGTTTCACACCATGCTGTTCTTTTTAGTTTCATAGTAGTTAGGGGTCAGAAGGGACCTGAATAGATCATCTAGTCTAACCCCCTGCCAATGGCTGGAGCACACACTGAGATCACACAACCCCAGACAGGTGTTCATCCAACCTCTTTTTGAATTTACCCAGGGTAGGAGTGAGGACCACTTCCCTCCTACCTCATGGATTCCCTACTCACCCCACAATATGCTGATACCCCTAACTGCATCTTGCTTCATGCTGCCCCCGAGCACACCCCTGCCAGTGTTGCTCTTTCCATCCCAGCATGGACCCCTAAAAAAGCCTACCTACAACCCAGCAGTAGTATAGGCCAGGAAACAGAAGCAGCATATAGCTAGAGGGAGAGGGGCCTACAAAGCCCAGAGAAAAGGTTTCTTTCAGAGAATGCAGTGCTTCCACTCAAACATCAGGAGATGCTGCCCTTCTGGCTAGGGAAAGAAGTTGCACATAAACCAGTTTAACTGATCAGAAACTGGTTTAAACCTGTAACAGAACAGAAGGTCAGTGCACATAAACCAGTTTCAAAATACCTAAAACTGGTTTAAGATAAATCTGGTTGAATGTAGTATCAGACTTAATGGATGTGGGTCAAATTGGTTTATGAAACTTCTGTCCCAGATCCCACCCTGGTTCAAGTTAAATCAGAATCCCCAAGCATCCCAGCATGCTTTGCAGCCCTGGGTAGGGCTGGGCTGTCTGCTCCAGAGAACAGGGCTAGCCTCATCCCTGTGTTCCTTAGCTGGAGTAGTGAGGGCTGGCTAACAAGAATGGGGGGGGTTGGGGGTGGGACAGTGCAGCCCAGCTGGGGATGCTTGATTGTTTTTACAGATAGCTTGATTGACAGTAAGAGCTTGACTGTTTCTACAGATAGCTCAAATTTATTTACAGACTTTATGGATGAGCATCTCTAGCCTCAATTTTTACTGACTGCCCAGAAATTTACGAATACATGGCAAACCTGTTCCAAACCTAAGCCATTATAAATACTGAAGTAGAACTATGATATAGCAAAACACAATTCCACTTGGGTATAATCTCAAAAAGTTTTCTTCTTAAAATTCCTAAAATTTCAAAGAGTGTTTAAATGTCAGGCACTCACACCAGATAAACAGGCTCCAAAGATCTTTTTGACAACAGCTATGGATTGATGCATGTGGTATATTCTCTATTCATGATCAAACACCACCTACCATTCAAGGTCCTGCTTTTAAAATCTTCTGTTAAGTCCCTAACTTCAAGGCAAGAAGTATAACATCTCTCAAAAAATAATCAATCAATTAAAATACAAAATGATTTAAAAATAAACAACTCCAACAAAACAAAAGGTAAGAATAAACATCAACTGAAAAAAAATCTCTCCCAAATCTGGAAATTCTGGAGTGTATGAGTAGGAGAGAGAATCCTGCCACAATGAGATATTATTAAGAAGCAGGGCTACAAGATAAATCATTATTTTGTTATAAAGATATTATCTAGGCAGGGTTCTCATACTGGGAGAGTTAAGGCGGCAAAACACAAAGTTGCAACAGGCAGCCAAAACACAAACAATCCACCACTAAAAAAGGTACTTTAAGTAAAATGTAAGGCAGCAGTTGACAATGTCTTCTAGCAGTGGCCCAGTTCAGGTCTGTGGTGGTCCTGTTCACCACTAATTCTCCCTCTTGCCGTGCTGTTGTGTAGCATAGGAAAGCTCCCCGCTGCCACAAAGCTTCCCTGCCAAAACTGACAAAGCTCAAACTCTGCAGGGCAGATCCACAGGTCAGAGACTGTGGGCCACAGGTTGTTGATCCTTTGAACAAGGGATGAAAACTAGTCCCCCATAAAACCTAAAACAATATTTTAGGCTAGGAACAGACATTATACATAAACTGGTTTAAGTGATCAGAAACTAGTTTAAACCTGTAACAGAACAGATGCTAAGTTCGCATAAACCAGTATGAAAATGGCTGAAACCTGTTTGAGATAAACTTGGTTGTATGTAGTATCAGACTTGACTGATTTGGCTCAAATCGGTTTATGCAATGTCTGCCCAGACTCCTTGCTGGTTTAAGTTAAATCAGAGTCCCCCAGCATCCCAGCATGCTCTCTAGGCTGGGCAGGGCTCTCTGCTGTACAGAGTTGTAGCTGTGGCAGAGACTGCCTGGCTTCTGCTCCCTACCCCACCCCCTCCCCAGGCTCTGCTAGGCAGGAATTCCCCTGTCCCTCACACACACTTCTCAGCATTAGCTAGCAGGCCACATGCTGGCATTTCTGGAAAAAAAATGGAATGTCTATCCACCTCTAAATTGGTTCAAGCTCTGCAGGTTAGAATAACCTGCAAAGATCGAATCAATTGAGGCTAAGAATTTTGGAACGTCTGTCCTAAGCCCTGATGACCTTTAGAAGAGTCAACAAACCCCTATGACTTTAATCCTTTAGACCAATTAGAATAAAGGAACAACCTCAAAAACCACAAAAGAGGAAGGGATCACATATTTTGCAAATAGATTCTTCATCATTGAGACCAAAAGCAGGATTCTTCTAAGGGAGAAATCCAAGCAGGCAATCTATAAATGAATTAACCTAGGACCATGTAGCTGCTAAGTATATAACTAAAATGGAAATTTCCTTCAGGCAAAAAGGAGAGTCCAGCTTCTCTTGAGCACAATGGGCAGCTCTAATTTATATTAGCCAGGCCACAGAAATATAAGGTATTTCAACACTGTACTTACAGTGATGCCACTGTTGAGGGAACTAGTGTTCAAGGAATCAAGAAGTTTTGGTGGGTTAAAGTTTTTGAAAAGTTCACTGAAGTGGAGCCTCCCTACTTGCATATTTTTTCTATACATTTGAAACGTATCATGCATAGAAATATGCCTTCACTGAGCTGTGTATGTAAGTGCAGAGAGAAAGCTGTCAGGAAAATGATAGTGATTAGGGACAATTATTAAATTGAGTCTAATGAGTCAGCGGCACCCTCATATGGTTGTAAGATCTGGTACAGGGTAAATTATTCACTAGAACCTGAAGCATACTCATGCTATGAGCTGAAGTCACTAGTTCCATGCTACCAAGAATATTGTGAATGTCCACTTATGGAACTTGAATTAACAGAATATGAGTTGCTCAGATAAGGCTTTCATCAGCAATATCAAAATATGAATATCATGATAAAAATCTTTTTAATAGTAACCTTCCAAAAGGGCAATCTCTATATGAAACTTATGAGAACAGAGTGAAAAGAAACAGATTTGTCTTCCATAATTTGCAAAAAAACTATCTAAACAGAGTTAGACAACGCTTAATTTTCAAACTAGTCAAGCAAGTTCCAAGTGGGCCTGCTTTACACCAGTCTTTTCCATTTACAATAAAGTCATTCTGGCAGAGGATTTCTGACAAAATCAAATGGTCTTAAATAAGTGGAATGTAGCCATGATGGCCCATGAATTACGCAGGAAGCAAGGACTTCTTAGGGTGATATTAACTGTGTAGAGGAGTTAGACAAGCTTATGAATCCAAGATGTTCTTGTCTGATCTTCTCTTGCCTTGGATTTAAAAGCTCTTCTAACTCTATTACACAGTCAGCCCAATAAAAAACATGACTCTAAGAAATCTTTGCCTCTTGCATAATCTCTGGATTATCATGGATACAACATCGCACTTACACTATCATAACATCAAAGATATCAAAATCCACTGCTTTAGGGTCCAACACAGAATGTTGTACATTAGAAAGCTTGTCTGTCTCTACTACACAGTTGGTTCAATAAAAGATAGCACTTTAAAAAATCCTTGCCTTAAATTAGATGCTCACAGACAATATATTCACCTGCTTCCTAGTCTGCTTGTCAACGACAGGACTTGCAGAAAAGCAATAGTGAAAAAGGCTCAGCATAATGCTCAATTCTAAACCAGGGTGATGCAACATCTTGGGCTGCTATGAGATCCTTTTAAGGGTGATGTACAATGTTAGCACTGCTGGGTGTTCAAACAACCACATAGGATTCATGAGATATACCCGGAGATTTCAAATAGAAGTCCATAGTGTCACAAAACCTGCAGACCTGTTGTTGTCTTTTTGAGTTCTTCGCAACAGAATTGCTCTATTATTTTTTCATATTTAAAAATAAGCAAAAGGTAAAAACTAGCATTTTGCAGGGGGTGCCTTCAGCATAAAAAGGTTTAGAACCACTGATCTAATGACTATTGTAAGAGAATTGAGAACCATAATGATTTATGCCAGTATCAAGCTATCAAGATTACTGTACCTTTGTTTCTCTGAAACCCTCTGTAAGAAATACTACCCAAAATGTGTATAGGATCCTTCTTCACATAATGAATGTATAGCACTGTTTTTTTAGCACAGTCTCTTCTCACTTGCCTTGACCACAAAACTACAACTTCTTTCTAAAGTTAATAGTAAAGACTTACTTCCACTATCCTCCACCAAAATAAAATTACTTTCTAAGATCTGCAAGGCATGAACAATGGCAGCTTTTATGTATACAAAGATACAATATTGATTAAGCATATGGAGACTGTAGCAATACAACCAGTAACTAATTCTGGATATTGCTTATCATTATCCTGCAGTGGTTTTAGTAACTTAGCACCAAGCCAGGAAATGAGTGGCATTAAAAACATGGTCTCCCAAATACTGAAACCTTTTTTCCTCTATTCCTACTTTTTCTGCTATACACTGAAATATTTCATCTAGCTTAGACTGTTATCTCCTTGGTACAAGGACTGTGTCAATTTCACCTAACAAGCACCCCATCACCAATGGTGCATTAGAGTAAATAATGCTAATACTCATCTAATCCATTGTATGGAGCTGCTTCTTTCAGAATAAGACAATGGTTACAATTATATTTCAAGATTCAAGGAAGAGCAGCCTCACTGTGCTGTGCCAGATATTCAATAAAGAGTAACAGAAGTGTGTATAGGGAAAGACCAGATGGTTCAATAGTCATCATGTATGACTATTGCGCATATATGTGTGCACGCAGCAGGGGAACAAAAAACCCCCAGCACAAAAACCCACGTCCATCTTTGACACAAAAGCCAGTCTCCAGATAAAGCTGTATTTTTCATTTTAAATATTTTTGCTCAGGGTTTGATGTCTGGTTGGTATGGCATTGGTTTAACAAATGTCTGTTTTTCCATGTAGTTTAGCTTTTCTCTTGCACGAGAAGTCCCTTGACTAATTACTTACTGTAGGCTGTGCTAAACAGAAGGTTGCAGTATATTTTCAAGTTCAACATTTGAAATCAGTCCCACAGCCTTAAAAAACCACAGTTCTTTTATATGATATTCACTTTCTTCCTAAACGTTTCCTTATCTTTTTTGTCCAAACTAAACCTTGGTACTTCCATTCCAATTGAAGTGATTTAGTATTACTTTCCCCACCAGATGGCAGTAACTTCAACTTAATATGTACCAGACTAGTTGCCACATGTGCAGCAAACAATGGCATTCTTTATGTTTGGGAGTTTCACAAAAGGGAATGGCTGTATTTTAACATGTAGAGCCATTCCAGATCCCTGCTATTAAATGACAAATTGGAGGATAACATTTTCTACTAAGAGCTAAGTTTAACTATAGTGACTGTACTTTGCAAGATAAATTGCAGTCTATTTGTAATATATATCTTTTACTCTATGTGGTCTATTTTATATTGCAACTGATATTCAGTGGTTATACTTTTCCCATCTCAATACTTATCTTGAAATAACTTCCAGTCTTACACAGTTGTCAAACTAATTTAATAATCCTTTTTCTTTAGCATTTGCAAATAATTAAAAATGCTATTTAATATTTTAACAAAATGATGTCTTGTCCTCAATACCTACTTTTAGATTTTCTTCAACCTGTCACAAAACACATCAGGAATAAAACTTCAATCCCATTGAAAAAAACTTGAAAAAATAATGGAAATGTCTTTTGGTGGACAGAACTTGTCAAACATATACAGTAGCTGATCTGGCTTCTGTTAGGTTGATTTACCTTAAGCATGCATACATTTATGATCAGACATTAAAGTTGTTATCCGAATGGATGTTCCTACTCCTTGATGTTATATAGTGTATATGATATATCAAGAATATATTACTGCGTATTGTATTTGTACATACATATACACAAAGTATATTATATAGTCATATATATGCATGAATACAAATAGATTAGGTATACAATATATAGTTTCATAGTTGGTAGGGTTGGAAGAGACCTGAGCAGATGATCAAGTTTGACCCCCTGCCATGGCAGGAAAGAGTACTGGGGTCAAACAACCCTGGCAAGGTATTCATCCAGCCTCCTTTTAAAGACCCCCAGGGTAGGAGCCTGCACCACTTCTCTTGGAAGTTGGTTCCAGATCCTAACCGCCCTGACTGTTAAGTAGTGCCTTCTGATATCTAGCCTGAATCTACTCTCTGCCAGCTTGTGACCATTATTTTTGGTCACTTCTGGTAGTGCTCAGGGGAACAGGGACTCCCCCAATGCCTGCTGGTTCCCCCCAACTAGTTTGTAAACGGCCACTAGATCCCCCCTCAGCCTTCTTTTGTGGAGGCTGAACAGGTTCAGGTCCCTTAGCCTCTCCTCTTAGGGCCCGCCCTGCTGACCCCAGTCATGCAAGTGGCCCTTCTTTGGACCCTCTCCATGTTGTCCACATCCCTCCTGAAGTGCGGGGCCCAGAACTTGATGCAATACTCCAACTGCGGTCTGACCAGTGTCGCATAGAGGGGGAGGATCATCTCCTTAGACCTGCCTGAGATGCATCTGTGGATGCATGACTAGGTACAGTTGGCCTTCTGTACCTAGTCCCCACATTGTCCGCCCATGTTCATTTTGGCATCAATAATGACTCCAAGATCCTTTTCTGCCTCTGCACTGACAAGAAGGGAGTTTCTCAACCTGTAGGTGTGCAGCCGGTTCTTCCTCCCCAGGTGCAGCACCTTGCACTTGTCTGTGTTGAACCCCATCCTGCTCTCTTTGGCCCACCCTGTAACCTTTCTAGATCTTCTTGTAGCCTGCTCCTTCCTACTAGCATACCCACTTCCCCCACATCTTAGTGTCATCTGTGAATTTGAACAAGGTGCTTTCTACCCCCCCGCCCAAGTCACTGATGAAGTTGTTGAATAGTGTGGGTCCAAGGACCGAGCCCTGGGGAACCCCACTGCCCACATCCCTCCAGGTCGAATAAGATCCATGCACCCCCACCCTCTGGGTGGCCAATTAGTGACCCATCTGACTGTGTAGGTATTGACACTGCTGTCTAGTCTAGTTTTTTAATGAGAATAGAGTGAGACAGTGTTGAAGGCCTTCCTAAAGTCCAGAAAGACTATGTCCACCGTGACACCTGCATCTAAGGATTTTGTGACCTGGTCATAGAAGGCCACCATGTTGGTCTGGCAGGGCCTGCCTCTAATGTACCCATGTTGGTTGCCCCTAAGCATAATCTCCCTTGTTGGTCCCTCATGGACATGAGTCAGGATAATTCTCTCAAAAAGCTTATCCAGGACCGAGGTAAAACTAACTGGCCTACAGTTTCCTGGGTCCTCCTTCCTCCCTTTTTTGAAAATGGGAACTATGTTGGCCCTTTTCCAGTCCTCTGGCACCTTGCCAGAGCACCACGAGTGCTCATAAAACTGTGCCAGGTGTCCTGCAATGACCTCTGCTAATTCCCTCAGCACTCTGGGGTGGAGATCATCAGGACCTACTGATTTATACATGTCTAGTCCCTCCAGAAGTTCCCTGACTAGGTCCACTCTGACCCTAGGCTTGGGTGCACCTCCCCAGGAGTCCCGTTGGGGGGGAAGACCCAGTCCCTACTCAGAAAAATGGAAGCAAAGAAATTGTTAAATAGATTAGCTTTGCTGTCTGGTGCGACAACCAGATTTCCTAGCATGTCCTGCAGAGGCCCCACATTACCCAGAACCTTCTTTTTACCTACTATGTATTTTAAAAAGGTCTTATTGTTGTCCTTTTTATATCTATTATATGAAGTTGTTTATGAAGTACTATATAGTCCAACTGCTAGAATGCTTTAATTCAATTACTATCTCCATCAGCAAACAGATAGCAGTTGTAGGTATTATTTAGGTGAAAGGAATATATGATTAAGAATCACAACAAAGCTTCTGTTCAAGAAGGGAAGAAATTAGGGGGAATATAAAATAGATTCAGCTATTAAATGGCTTGAGTACATCACTTGTGGGCCAAATCCAGGAGCGCTGCTGAAAAGTCAACTTCTTCCTGACTCTATACACTGCAAATCCCAGAAATGAGGCAATGTCACCACCTTAAGGTTGCCCTGATAGCACACTCCAAAGAATTTAGACTGTCTGCACTGGGCATACTTACCATTATATGCTCAGTGCCACCTTATGGCAAGTTACCCTATCTTATTCCTAAGATTTTGCACATGTGGAGTAGGAGTAAATAAGTAGGACAGGCATCTCAGGGGTACTCCAAGGATTGACACTTTCTTATTTTCAATTTTAAACATATCTAGATGAATAACTAGATTTAAACATTTATAGACTTGTTACATGGTAATTATAGGTGGCTCCTGGAGCTCTTAACATCTGAACTGTCCAGACATTAACACCTGAAACTAGTTTTAAGCACTCAGGGCATGCGTAGATGAAACAAGGGGCACGTGTGCATGACACTTTAAAGCAGGTTAAATGCTTTTGCACCACTTTAATGGTGTTGCTGTTTACATGTGTCAGCAGCATATTGTGTTTTAATTCCAGCCGTTGTAGCACATTCAACAGCATAATGCATCTTAAATGACTTTGGAGTTCAGCAAACTAAAACACCTTGAAGGAGTTTTATTTTGCCGCCCTTCAGCCACAGAGCAAAGCAACAGGCTCTATGCAGTTCAGGGGCTGTGCAGGCAGCCCACATAGGCAGCCTGACAGCAGCCCAGGAAGGCAAACTCCATCAAAGGAAAAAAAAAAGCATCCAGTCTAATCTTCCCCCCCACCCTGGAGCCTGCCTGTCTGCCTGAGCTGAGTGGGGATCTGGTCCTTTCCTCTGCTACTGCCGCCCAAGCCAGGTGCCTGTGGGTGGGTACTGCTGGGGGGGTAATGAGGGGCTTTGCTCCTGCAGAAGGAAGCACCAGACCCTGCTGCCCCCCACAGCCCAGGGACCGCAATGCCCACCAGTAGCTTGCCCTCGCCTCCCCGTCACCGGAGAGGCAGGCAAAACACGGGTGTACACGACACAGGGGTTTACTTCATCCTAAATTGAAGCAGTGTTTTTCAAACCCACCACTTCAATTTAGGGCCTCTGTTTTGTCTGCACATGCCCCTTCGCAACTTAAAGTTATCTCATTCCAGGGCAGGATTACCTCTTATCTGTGTTACCCAGCTTCTGATACACTTAGGGTATAGCCACTCTAGGCTACACCGTAGTGTGAACATCCCACCAACCCACCCCCTCCCTTGCTGGCCTAGATTGGGCCCACTTACCCTCCTGCCCTCCCCTGCCCACCCAGGATCCTGCTCACTACCCCTCCTTCCCCATTTACTTATGGCTGTCCATGCTGTCTGTCCCAGTGGGAACCCCAAGGGACAAGAGGGGAACCATGGGAGCCTGGAGAAACAGGGGGCATGGGGGAATCCCAGAATGAGGGTGGAGGGAGGATTCTTACCTTTCAGTCTTCTGGGACCCTACTGGTCTGAACATGTGACTGCTCCAAACTTGTGCTAGCACTAATACTGATCAATATTTGTGCAGCTCACCATGTGATGTAAAACAAGGTCCTTAGAGTGTTTAATATCTAGTAGCTGTGTTTTAAAGCTATACTCTGTGCTGTAGTGTTCAAATCTTCAACAGCAATAGATAGATCATGTATATCCCCATAAATAAGTACTGTTATCTGCATTTTATTTTGTCTTAACTTCCTTGTCCACATTTTGAAAATTGTGAGGTCTGTTTTTCATTTGATATAAATGCAAGTTCCACTTTTAACAAGCATATAACCAAAAGGCCTTTGCCAAGAGATGAATGATTTTTGTATGTTACATGCACAAATAATTAAAAAAAAATAAAAGACTGATTTGTTTTAGACAAGTTTGACAAAAATATATTTTAAGATCTCTGATTTACACAAATTTCAAACTCAGTTCCTTCTCAAGTGTCAAGGAAAACAAGAAAACTTTATATAGCATGCCTTATTTTTAATACATAAACCATTTCTCTAGAGAAAGTTTGCAATAATGAAGGAAACTGTTATGGACTCAAAAAATGATAGTATGTATTAATAATGGTATATTTTCCCCAAAAATAGTAAAAAAACCCCCAGATTTTATATACTACTATCACATGGCTTCTGCTTGCTGTCTACTTCTTAAAGTGAGCACTAACCTTTGCTACTGTTGGGCAAGAGACTAGATAAATTTTGCCAATGGCAGTCTAGTCATTGCAGGGATAAATGTCATTAGATGGTTGACACCAGAGCTGTCAATTTTTAGGAATATGACTTCACTAACAGATCCAGTCATGGCACTAGAGTATTTTTCCTTGCTGTCGCTCTACTTATTTTAAAAGTGTATAGAAATCTCGCTAAAAGTGCAATCAATATTTAAAGGAAGGAGGACTTTAAGACATTTTCTAGAAGTACTAATATCTCACAATGATCAAGTGGTTTATTTTCTCAATCTTCTCTTCTCCACACTAAAGAAGCTCGATTCCCTCAGGCTCTCCTTATCAGTCCCCTAGGCATTTTCATTGCCCTCCACTGGACTCTCTCCGATTTGTCCACATCCTTTGTGTAGTGGAAGGCCCAAAAATGGACAGAGTACTCCAGATGTGGCCTCACCAGCACAGAATAGACGGCAAAGTCACTTCCCTCCATCTGCTGGCAATGTTCCTTCTAATGCAGCCTGTATGCCGTTAGCTTCCTTATCAAATCTTCTTACAGGGTTCTACATTCTACATGTTAGGAGGACCTGAAAAGTGCTACACAGACACCCTGAAAGCAAAACTTAAGCAAACCCTACAAATTGAGAAGTGCTGGCTGATAACAGGTTCCAATGCAGCTGCATCATACATCAAGCTGCAGCCCACCTTGAAGAGAACCATCTTGCTCAGGAAGCTGAGAAATGGCAAAGGAGGAAGGAAAGGACACAACATCCTGGCCAACAGTTGTGCTTCCCACGAGGTACCTCTTGTCATATCTGTGGAAAAACTTGCAGAGCATAGATTGCACTCCTCAGCTACCTTAAAACTCACCAGTAATTCCTCCCTCCCCCCAGCAGACATCATCCTTGTATCAAGGAATAGCCAATGATATTCTAACTGCTCAGAATTGTTGTGCAAGCTGTTAAGAACTTTACAGATTATTCTTTAGGTACCTACAGAAAGAAGTCATTTATGACATTTGAAAGAAGAGAGAACAAATTATGGTTGAACAGAATAGTGATATTATAAATGCTGGAGCTACACACATTCAGGGTACTCAAAGCAATTACAAACTTACACAAAAAGGCTGCTGGCAGATGTGGGAAAAAAACCAAAAAACAGTACTTTACTAGAAAAGGCAAAACATTACCTGGCTCTGTAGTATTTGTATAGATTGTACGCTTTAGTAAGGGTTTTTGGTGCTTTTATCTAAAGCTGATTCAATCAGCTACTAAATAAAAGTGTCAAAAGAAGCTCCATTGAAGTATTTAATTTATACAGACATTGAGGAATCTGCTTCAAACTAACATGATGCCTCTTCTGGGCACATGCTACACTGTTTGCAGGGGTGCACCAAGTTTAAAGTAAAGCATACATTTGGGGTTTTTTATGTCTGTAAGCAGCCTAAATGGAGAAGTATAATATGAATCACTCTTTGAGTGGGTGGAGGTGTCTGCAATTCAGATGTTAAATTACATAGTAGAGATAGCAAAAAATACATAAATAAACAAACATCAGGAAACATTCACAAATAGTTTTACAAAAAAAACCTTTCCTTTTTATTTTCAAAATGTAGAGATATGCAATGTAGATATTGTACATATAAGCACTTCTCTTCCCATATTGATTTCTCCTAACACAAAGAATTCCTAAATATTATTGCAATATATATATTTAAAGCCTAGAGACTTCACTAAGTACTGTACAATTTTTCTGTATCCAGTAACAGGCCTGGGTTACTGTTTTATTCAATGACCTGCAAGTAAATTACAACAAATAATATCTGAAAATATATGTGCACAGTCCCACTGAATACAATGACAGTATTTCTACTGAGTTCAGCTGAAGCAAGATTTTACTACATCAACCTGTATCACATCCTGCCAGTTCTGAATAACATCAACCAGTAAAATAAGTGCAACAAAAAATCAAATTTGCATTAAAAAAACACATTTAAAAATGGGCAGAGCTTTCCACAATTCTGGTTTACAGAAAAATCTGCTGTCATAGTCATTTTATTATTGGATTATGATGGCTTGCAATTAAAATTTTAATTAAAGTCTTCAAGACTTACCCTTAAATTGTGAAACAATAAAAGCAATCTTTTCGCAAAAGTTGGAATGGCAGCCAAATTCCTGGAAAAAAAGTGCATCAAAAAAGGGTTTAAGACTAACTTTTTCATATAATTGCATCAAATTAGTTTTAAATTACCTCATTTACTTGCATAACATGTGCACCTTCCCCACAAAATCTGCCCTTCAAAACTGGAGCTTTGTCTTAAGCAGGGAAACTAATTTTTCTCCACAGGAACAGAAACATGGAGGAATAGAAGCAATAAGACACTGTGCTCTAATGGTTGCAAAATGGCTACTGCTTCTCTGTTGTCCAGCAGGCAGAAGAGGAGGAGCCCAGTGTTAAGCCTCTTGGAAGGGGTCAACACATGCCATTAAGGCTCAGCAGTATACTGCAGAGTTTACTGCTGATCCATAATGGCATGTTATAGATCCTCCCCAAGAGCCTTAACACTTACTGGTCCACAGTTTATTGCTCCTGGGAAGCTCCCAGGCATGCTGTTTAGACATGTGCCCAGGCCACAGTACACTGAGTTGGGCTGCAACAGCCGCACCTGGCAGAGGGCCTGGGAGGAGAGGGGTGTCAGGCTGCCAGCCCGGGGCTACTTCAACCCAACTCAGTGTGCTGCAGAGGGGCTGGCTGGGGCAAGCCACCCAGCTCCCACACTGAAGTACCCTCATGCCCCAGCCAGCCAACATCTACACATGCACTGCTGCACATGAAAAAACTGTGCAGCAGGGTGATACTTATATTTACAAGTACTGCCTTGCTGCAGAGTTTATTAGGTTCATACACCCTAGTAGGGGTGCATGTGTAGATGCTGAGATATTTACTCCATGGTTAATTAGGCAACTGCATTGTAAATATCTCCCGTAGATGTGCCCTTGCAGCTATAGAGAAACCTGCAGTAGCTATTTAATGTGCACACTACAGCTTGTACTTGAAGCAGTAGTCAAGGTGACTTAGGGAAGTGAGATGCTGCGTTCAGTCTGTAGTCTCTTAGGTCTGGAAAAGACATTGCATAAACCAGTTTGAGCCAAATCAGTTAAGTCTGATGCTACATTCAACCAGATTTATCTCAGACTGGTTTGGGCCATTTTCAGTCAGGTTTCTGTGCACTGAATGTCTGTTCTGTTACAGGTTTAAACCAGTTTCTGATCATTTAAACTGCTTTATGTGTAATGTCTGTCCCTAGCCTTAATGAGGATTGCAGTATGGAAACAACACTTTACACTTCATTATTTACAAGAATTTATATAAAGAACTATTTTCTGTTCCTGTCTTGCTACACCAGGAAGTTCTTGCTGCCTCACCTACAGTCTCCTGGGATGCCACACTTCTTGGACACCACGGCTGCTGACAGACGTGGAAAAAAACGTGATTTACCAGAAGAGGCAGCGCATTAGTTTGGCCTAGCTCTCCAGCATCTGTATAGATTGCGTGCTTCAGCAGGGCTTTTTAGTGCTTTTACCTGATAGCTGATTGGGCAAACCAGGTGAAACTAACATGATGCCTCTTCTGGGCATGCACTGAGCTTGACACAGAGGCTTACTGAACTTAAAGTAAAGCACCCAGTTTTGGGTTTTTTTTCTTATGTCTGTAAGCAATCTCTTTCCAGGAGGACTTACATGATGCCATGACTTTGGAAATGTCGTGTATTCTACATTCTCCCTTCCAGAAACAAAGCGAGTGTCTTTTTTGCATAGTGTGAAGTATATGTGAAAATGCTGTAGCTCCTTTTAAAAAAACCCTTAAAATTATATCCCATAATTAGAAAAATACTGGAGGAAAAGTGGGAAAAATCTTTGTTTCAGCTTAGAAATCCTGAACATTTAACAAAGAATTATTAGATATCAGTAAATCAAGGAAACTTTTTAACCAATTATTGACACTATTTCTCAGGTAGTTCTCACTCAACCTGATAAAGAAACTTGACCTTACAACATGTATATTTACATAATTATACAAAGTACCCACAAATATTACATCTACATTTCAAGGCCTGGTATTATATAGAGCATTTTGTAAAATGTCCTTGCTATTATGTAAAGAATAAGAAGCAGCAATTATATATTTACACGTAATTATCAGCTAACATGTCATGATATGAAGTCTTGTTCTCTCTTTTTTTTAAAAAAAATTATGCACAAACTAGAAAGCACGAATGACGAGTAATATTTTTTTCTCTAGTAAAAAGAAAAACTATGAAATCTACAATGTGGACACTGCTTTTAAGAGAATAGTGCATTCTGAAATGTCTTGAAACAACTAATCTGTTAGCCTTCAGTTTATATAGCTGGGCAGTTTAGCTGTACTCTAGTACACATTAGATTTCGATAGAATGGATGATTTATACTACAATTACATTGTCCTGAAGTTACAATGTAATTGCAATGTGATTATATTCACTGATATCTTTAATTACTACTTCATATAACTTACACATCATAATTTGTCTAAACATATACTTTGTTTTTTGTGAAACATACATGTACCAGCATATAAAAATTAATTTCAGCGTAAATTCAGCTTGTTTAGTATGTCTGGGCAGACAGACAGCAGCAGAAGTATTTCAGTTAAATGGTTAATCTTTAACTGTAGGATTCTGCATTAGGCAAAGTATAACAGATATATGACCATAAAAATTGTAGTATTACATATTAACTTAGCAATTTAAGGAGTAATAAGTAAGTCAGTCATGTAGATAACCTTTGAGTTACTTGGTTCAGGAATAGCTACTCTATAATTAAACTGGAAACTTAACTCCATTATTAGACCATATTTTAGCATTTGGAACCAATTTTAATTATAGGCCACCAAAAACAAATAATAGTTTGAATTTTTTATTCCCTCATATTTTTCTCACATCCATTTAGCTCAATAATGGTTTGTTTGGTCTTCTTCAAATTTAATACATAATAAAATTATGTATAACAAAAATAAAGTTGTACTGATTAATAAAAGTGTAGGTAATACTCATTTTTAATTAAATTAAAGGTTGTGTGAAATGTGTGATAAGAATAATGGATGGTAGTTTAAAATGTAAACTGCAATCCTGGAAAAAAATTGTACAAATTCTTAATTTCTGCAATGAACAGTTCTAATTGAAGTGTTTGTGTCAATAGATCTCAGAGGACAAAGTTAAATATAGGCACAATTATTTTCAAGACATAATATTGTCTTTAAATTTTTCATTTCCTTGCTATTATGTTTGTTGAGTGATGTGATAGGTAAGTAAACTATCATTATATTCAACAACCATAAATGGCTTTTTAAAATGACTTTTTCTTTTGTCTGTTTTTGACAGTTCAATTAGTGTTAATTACAAGTAAGAAGCATAACCATAATGTAATTATATTAGAATGAAAGTGTAACTATTATGTAATTATAATCACTGTATTATTATGCATAACATGGTATATATACCGTCCTTGGAACAGAGGGCAGGAAAGGACTTCTTGGGTCATTGAAAACAGTCCCGTGCTCAAACCAGCAACCACCTAACGATCTCTTACATAAAATTATCAAATCCTATCTTGAAATCAGTGAAGTTCTTTACCCTTAATATTACTGGCTGATGGTTAGAAACTTTTTGTCCACTTTCCTGCTTACATTTATAAACGACTAGTTTATAACCTTATATTGTTTTAGCCAACATTGTCCATTAACTTCAATAGCTCTTCTTTCACTTTGTTTTTTAGAGAATCACATTCTCTTTAGCCTTCATTTTACAAACCTATGTTTTTTTAGCTTCTTCTCATTTAATAAGCTACACATTCCTTTGACCATCTTAGGAGCTCTTCTTTGCACCCATTCCAGTTTGAATTTATTATCTTTTAACATAGACAACCAGAATTGTATACAATTTTCCAAATCACACAAACTGGTTTAAAAATGGCAGAACCTTATCTAAGAGTTGTCCTCCACCTCCTCCCTTCCCCTCCCCTCTCAGAGTGAAAGTTTGTTCTGTTCACTACCAATCTAAACTTCACCACTTATAGAAAACCACATCACTGAGATTTCACCTCAGGTTTTTTTGAATACGTAGCCAGTGCAATAAAATAGTACACCTTATCCTCAGTAGTTTCTACCTAGTGAAATTCCAATACACAGGAGTTGTTGGTGTTAGTCTTCCAATACACAATATTGCATTTTGAACTTTAGTATTCCGTGCTATTTCTAGTCTTCCATTTCTTTCCGTATGATATGCTGATCCTTATTTGTATTAACAATGCCTCCTAGCTTTATGTAATGGTCATGCCCACCTGATTGTCTTTTTAAAACAATAATTAAAAATTAATTAATTTCCCTTGGAAAACAAGAAAAAATAAGTGATGATGCATCCCTGTGGCTAGAAGCCCTGCCAGCTAGTGGAGTTCCTAGCCACAAGGAAGACCCAGCTACACGTGCAAATTAAAGCTTGATTATATAGTCAGTACATATTTTCCAGGTCTAACTTTATAGCTAGTTGGAGCTATTTATTGTGATATTACTACTCCGCACATGTAGCTGGTCTTAAGGTAATTGCAAAATTAACAAATTAATTGCACAATACCTTTAATGTATAGGGTGGGTCCTGATGATCAGAAAGGGTTTGGGTTATTTTTTAGCTACCTTATATTGTGAGATAAAAATTGAGATCACGGTAGATATTGAAAAACAAATGAGATTATCTTGTTTGCTAAGGTACAAAGATGGAGCTAAATCACTGAGTTTTGACCAAATTTTCCAAAAAAGTAACAGTATATGGGAGCTAAATAGAGAAAAAATAGTGACAAAGAAACTGCTTTAATGTTTTGGGTGGACCCATCTCTATAAAGGCAGGGCTAGGACAACCATAAGCAAAAAACTTGGTGCAGAAAAAGAAAATTAACTAAGCCACATGTGCAGCTGCAGGATTAATCACATTTGCCTTTGCTAATGGAAAATTTTAAAATTTTACCTTGGAAGGAATAAATTAAATCATAGAGAGATCAATGTCCTTCTCCTATTTTCCAAATAAACTAAAACAGTTAAAATGTGATTAAGCACCTGGAAGTACTATTTAAAATCCAACCATACTGTTTTTTCACATTATACAACAACATTTCATTAAGGTGATTGAGACCAGTCTTTACATTTAGAAAAATTCTTAGTATTTTAGTGAGACCTAAAATTTATTGGCTCACTAAGGAAGCCTATTACCTACCCAGTCTATAAACACAGACAAAAAAGTCCTTTTCTATGTTTTTCATATATGTACTCATTATAGCTCATTTTACCTACTTCGGTGAATACATTTAGACAACTACCCCAATGAATGAAAGAATTTTAGATAGGTGTTCACCAGAACCATTAGCAACCATAAAATGGGCACATCTATACATTAATTAATGCGCCTTTGCTACTGTGCATTAAGTTTAGTGCTTCTAACATGAGGTATTAAATGAAGGTGCAGTAGCTGTGCTAATGCGCAGTAGCCAAAGTAAATTTTTATTTGTGACGCTTAATGAGCAGTAGACCAATTTTGTGGTGCTTTAGTGGATTAGCATGCTTTTTTCTGTGATGCGCTAATGTTCAGTAAAACAGTCCACTGCGCATTACAAAGTCATACATAGAATGCGCATAGAGCATCCACTCTACAGAAGCGATAAGCAATCAGTATATTATTAGGTATAGCTCAAAGGCTGCAGTTTTGAAATATCACCTTAACTGGTCTTTTAAACCTTAGTCCTGATAATTCAGAGAGTTGGCAGCAACAATTCTGCACAAATCTCATCTTGCAATGATGTTGATGGGAGCCTATGTCAGAAATTCATGTAGCCAAAAAGTCAGTTTCCTGAATCACAGTTTTGTAAAGATAGGAGTCCCAGAGAACTCATCCTATTTTGCTGAGTAAATAACAGACTTCACTGTTAACCAAAAATAAAAAAAAGAGAAAAGTTAAAATTTGTCCTTGCCTTTTACTTCATGAATGAAAATAAATCATAGGTCTACCCATGGAGACCAGTCTTCAGCAGCAGCTAATGTTACAGCTTCTGTTTGAACAGGAAAGGGTAAGCGAGCTGAAGGATAGGCTCTGCCCCTGGTCTATAAAGCCATAACTCTGGAAAAAAACAAAACTTTTTTTCTTCATTGACAGTGGATGCCAGGGGGAGTAATGAACAGGTGAAAAATAACTTTAGATATACTCAAATCAATGCTTTCCCTCTAAAGCATCTACTACAGCCATTGCCAGCAACAGTACACTGAGCTAGATGAACCACTGGTTTGCTATGGGATTTCTTATGTTTTTGTTCTCCCTTGTTAAAAAGGTACATGTCATATTTAGGGACATGTGGTATGTGAGAATTTCTTCTTTCAGAAAAAGAAAACAAATGAGGAACTATAGCAACTCTATACAAAGCATATGCAGTCTTCACCAAGATCAACAGTCCTTCCAACTTGCTTTAAATCATCATTGTCCTTTCCCATCAGGCCAGCAAATGGAACGAGGCAGCAACTCCTCAAATGGTGAGGAAAAAAGACTGTTTACTTAAGAAAACATTCCATGTAACTGAGACTGTTTTCATACCGATACAGCTGTAACTAGGAAGTTAAAAACATATAATTGTAGCCCTTGCAACATTAATGTAGAAAGGTCTAAAAATTAAGGTGCCTAAGTTCTTGCAAATCACGATCTAAGGATTTACATTCTCGGCTTTGAGATTATATGGAAAAGGCCGTGGCCTTCAAGTTGTCGGGTTCTAGAGTACAGGGAGCTAGCTGCTCTAGAAGGGTTGTGTTTTTCTTCTATATTTTTGGACACTAGAAGTCTTTTCTGACAATAGATAATAACTGGAGATCTCCCAGCTGTTCAAGCATATGTGGTATTGAAATCAATTCGATATGTGAGTATGTATGTATGGTTATTGCTTATGACTGCTAGAGGCTTGTAAAGTAATAGTATAACAACTATACACCAAATTCCTTATGTTTCCCTAAGTTACATTATTTTCCATCCCAGCAAAGACTAAATATTGCCAAGATATCAAAATAAGTAGAAAAAATTCCTGTAGTACTTTAATACATTTTTCTTCTGGTTATCAATCAAGGAGTTAGTGATTTCAGTCCTGCATCTATTATTTATAGTACCAGGTAATAGGGCTGTGCAAAGCTTCAGTCCCTGATTCAATTTGACAGAGATTCAGCCCTATTTGGTAGCCAAATCTCTGAATCCAAATCAAATCAGAAGACCTTTTAATCTCTCGGAATCGAATCAGAACCCTCCTAATTGATTCAGAGGGATTCGAAAAGATCTGACAATTCAGATATAGATATAGACACAGCTTTAAATGTCTTTTCACATACCTCTATGTAGCAGGCAGCTTGTGAGTGCTGCTATGCTGGGGTGCATGGAGTATCCCACAGGAGAGTGGTGGGCTCCCCAGCACACGTGGCAGCAGACCTGGAAGTGGACTAGAAGCACATCCAGTCCACTTCTGGGTCTGCTTGGGAGCACATAGGGGCCCCCCTCCGGAACCCCCCAGCTTGGCAACTGGTGCCTTCTGGGTCTGGGGAGGCATCCAGGGTCCCTCCATGGCTGATCACTGAGCTGAGAGGTACAGGGGGGGCTCCCCATGCACTCCCTGGCAGGCACAGAAGTGGACCAACAGTACCTTTGGTCCACTTCCAGGTTCACAACCAAGCATGTGGAGGGTTCTCAGCCTGCCTCCCCACCACACACATTCCTGTGGGGCGCTCCATCTGCCCTACCATTGCAGCATTCACAAGCCATGCTGGTACCTCATGGTATGTAGAAAAAAACATTTAAAGCTGTGTCTATGTCTGAATCACTGACTCTCTGAATCAGCATTGAATCTTCAGATTTGGATTCGGCTGAATTGAATCAGGGACAGTGATCTGAATCAACTAATCAAATCACTGTCCGTGATTCGGGCTGAATCCAAATTGAGTAGGGCCTGCTTTGCACACCCTAATGGGTATGGAGAAAATAAATTTTAAGACGAAGTACATTTTCACAGACCTGGAGACCAGAAGATAATGTCTACTTGGTAGCAAGTTGCAGGTCTGGGAGAAGATTCTTCAAAACAAGAGGGATATCAATTTTTTTTTAGGGAACCAAGATAATTAGTGTCAAATTAAGCAAGGTCATGCATTCTGCCACATATTTATTATCTAACCTCTAACAGCTATTTCAAAACCAAATACAAATCTGAAACAGGATCTAATGCAAAAAACAAACAAACAGGGTTTACTGCCAATGGCTAACCATATTTATGAGACTGATTAGTTTTGAGAAAACACACTGGAGGCTGTCATCCCCATTTTACAGACTGCTAGCCTCTGCTGACCTCCAGATGATTGGTGTGTTCCAAGTCCTCACTCAAATAGGCTACAAGTGTGACCGAAGAGTCCTCATCTTAGAAAAACAACAGAAAATGTTAATCCTAGAGAAGGAACCCAAGTGATGGTTATCTCTTGGCTCCATCTTTATTGTCCCTGTCCAATGCTTGTGAATTTATCACCCCTTGTACCTGAGGGCATCCCAATTCTTGTTATAATTTTCTTACATCATATTATTCTGAGATTGTAACCAAAAAAAAATATTGTTAACCAACACTGCAATGGCCAGTGGCAACCAGTGGGGCATCAGCTGAGACCCTGTATGTTATGCCTCTCATGTGAATAGATAATAAATGTTAAACCAGCACTGGCCCCTTATGGTCTCTATTGTTGCATTTTGTAGCATTGTGCTAGATACCCACTTGACCTCCATTCACTAGAGTTCTGTGAAATCATGATTACGTTCCCACCCTCCCAGCAGTAATTCAAAGCACTGGTAGAGACTACCATTGTGCAGCTGGACTGAAATGTTTCACTTGTGGTACCAAAAATATGATCTTCATTAACCAAAGTCAAATATTTCCCCTCTTCCCTGTCATCCAGTATGGCACTAGTCTGGTTAGTATGTCTTACATAGCTTATTTAAAAAAGCCTTCAGGTAAGCTAGTCAAAATATGTCACTCTTTATGAAGTGCTACAAGATACTATGCTGATAGCCTGTAGTTTTTTTAGGCCAGATGGAGCCCACTGGTTCAGATATCTTTAATATATCTTCATATGTCAACCTTTTAGTGTTCCATTAAGAAAAATGTAGCTCATAGAATTGGTTTCTGGTTTAATTCAATTAACATAATTATGTTAGAAACTTAAAATAAAGATAACAGACACAGTAACCCCCCCATTTATAGTGTCAGTTTTAATGCTTCTCTTCACATTGTTATGAAGTAAAGTAGATATATGACTGGTCTCCTGGGAACATCCACACAGCTGACATGAAGTATGTCAAATATCAGGGTCCCAAATGGAACTTGCAACTGACAAACATCTCCCTTTTTCTAGTTCCATTACCTGTGATCCATTCTTTTTGGTTTGGGAGAGCCATTTTGGGTATCATGTCACTGAAGTTGAATAGGCAGCTGTATCCCCTTTTGACCCCACAGCCTCTCACATCCTTTCAGAAAAATAATTATATATGAGAGATGCCCCTTCAGCTAAACGCAAGAAGCAGGGGAGAAACAATGAATAATAGGGCTGTGTTAAATTTCACTGTTTCTTTTTGAAGTTGTTTCAATGCATTTCGAGCTCAAAACAGTGAAATTGATATGAAACAGAAAACATTAAAACAGTTTCAAACCAAAATGAGGGCACTTGAAACATTTTGAAAGTTTTGAAACATTTCAAGTTTTGAAGCATCCCAGTGGAGGCAAGGGAGAGTCAGGGATGTACTCTGAGTGGCTCTGAAGGCAGCATCAATCAGGAGATGCATGTGTACCCCTGTGCACTGCCTATACACAAATCTCTCTGCCCAAAATCCCTCTGTCGAATCTTCTCTCAGCCATGGCACGTATGATTACTGTGGCCCCACCCTCCACGTGGTGAAGCTGAACCAAGATGCCCTGCTACTCATCTGCATATAGATTTTTGGAGGGTCCCAGGACTTGTCACAAGAACACCTGGTTCCTGTCATTAGTAGAGGCTAATTAGCACATGGCTCCTTTGTGGAGGGAATTTGGAAAACACAGACATACTGAGTGTTGCTGATCTGTGGAGTTAACATGCCTTAAAGGCTTTTGACTCTTTTGGGGCCCAAGCCAATGAACTATGCAGTAAATCATGAGCCTTGGGCTTTTAACCAATATAAAATTCAATAATCATCACCCCTGCATCAGACTATTTCTTGAATCCTTCAGCACCAACATCTCCTTTTTAGACACTATGATCAATATCCAGAATGGTAAAACAGAGAACAAGCAATAAGCCTAAATACACCAAGGTAGCCATAATATACAATCAAGCCCTCTGATACCACTGAATTTGTACTGTGGAGAATACCTTCAATCGCCACCTCGCAAAACTCAAAGGGACACTCCTCCAGAGAGATAAATCACACTTTTGAAAGAGTCATCTGGATACTGCATGAAGAATTGCTGCAGTACAAAAAGAAAATCCCCACAAATTGCACATCATTAGTTATGACACATTATCCTTCCCTAGAATCTATATGGAAAATCCTCAAAGAATTGCAGCCCATACTAGAAGACGACCCCTTTCTCAAACAGATCTTTTCAGAACCACCCATCCTAGCCTTTAAACAAGCACCAAACCTTGCTAGCCTCATCACTAGAAGTGAACTTCCTATGGCCCAAACCACACCTAATGGATGCAGACCATGCTAGGATAAGAAATATAAAACCTGCCAACACAACTCCATTACTCCCACAATGAATACACTCTACAACAGAACCATCATCATTCTTAGATCTTACATCTGCACCTCCAGAAATTTAATATATAGCGTCCCGTGCACCAAATGCCCTGATGGAAAATATGCAGGAGAAACCAAATAGCAAGAGCTTACATGAATGAATGCACACCAAAACTCTATCAAAGATAAAAATATCCAATTACCTGTTGGTGCACACTTTCCACAAGATAACCACTGTCTCTCTGATCTCTCAATTCTAATCCTCAAAGGGAATTTCCCAAACACTTTTCATAGATGGGCCTACAAACTTCGCTTCATAGATGTCCTGGATACAAAAAATTTAGTCATGGACTAAATGTAGTCATTGGATTTATGGCATATTATAACCTGCCTGCCATCTGAGAACTCCAGGTAACCTCTCTGCAGTTCACCAGTAGCATTCTTTCACCAGATCAACATTTCTCCTCCCTCACACTGTTTGCCATACATTTGCATTTTCATAGACATGCATTTTTGCATATTGGGTTCTAATCTACCCTGGAGAGCACCCAAACCAACAACAGACTCTCTCCAATGCCTGAAGAAGGGTGTTTTTCCCCAAAAGTTTGAAATGAACATTTTTTCCAATTATTTAGTCATTCTAATAAAAGATATCACATTTAACCAAAGAACCTTGTCTGTCTATCACGCATAGCAAGATTCAGGGACATCCAAACCCCCAAGACCTCCAGGTTTGGGCCTGCATGTAGGATGCCTGCCATGGATTTAGAAGTACCTGAAGCACCAGACTGAAGAGACTGGGAGGTAAGATACTTGCTGGTGGTAGATTTGAACAACTGAGCTCTGCTTGGTTGATAGAATTTGGAATGGATTTAACTAATTGGATCAGAGACACGCAATTTAATTTTTAAAAAGTTGATACTACATACACTATTCCAGGTCCTTTTCATTGTGTATACATCTTTTATTTTTTAATGTTTATACCACATATAATAGGTACCAAAGTGCAGCTCAAAAGTGTGTTTATGGAGTCCCTGTGCTAAACCTTACAGCAGTTTCAAAAAAAAGGTAACATCAATTCTGGGTCAACTAAGTGTATGGGTAGTATATGCAAATTGCTACTGCCATGCTTAATATCAAGGTTATTGTTTTCAAATTTGCTCTTCACTTCCATGTGCTCAGGGATAGTAGGGTCTGACAGTAAGAACAGACGGAAGGAACTGACAAAAGACAGTCAGGGGAAGCAGAAAGCAAAGGGCTACCTGACCCCCACAGATTGAGCAGTGGGAGAGGGACAAATTCAAGGCAGCCTCTAATAATTAGATTCTATACTGGGAAAATTATAACATATTTATAAATTTACTGAATATAGAATCTAATTAATGAGGGGCCATTCTATAGTCAAGGTAGCTTCTATTTGAGTAAATATGGTAATTTCTGGCATTTTCATACCAGTTCAATGACACTAACTTTTGCATTAACTTAAACTGTATTGCACAAGGAGTGCCAGGTAGTAAGCTTTCTTTTATTAAATAGAATGGACATAAAAATGAATGTCGTCTCATATTAACCAATAAAAATCTTGAGAAATAACACTGAAATATTGTGCATGACTTTCTAAATACTGAAGGCATTATAAATCACCATTAGTTTGTCGTAACTAACGTGTAGACTAGTACAATAGTAATATTTAAATGATCATGTTGCCTTAAACAGGAAAAACAAGAGACTAAAAGATTTTTCTGTAAGCCAAAATGTTTAGTCAATGACCTTCTGGGAAAAAAAATACTATTTGCAGTCATGTCAAATGCATTTAAAAACTTGTGTAACTATCAAAACAATATAGTTGGTCCAATGAAAGATATCACCCTAAGAAATACTTGCCTCTTGCATAATTTTAAACCATCACAGCAACAACATCACTCTAACACTACCAATCATGTGAAAGACATTCTAATAGTCAAATTAATATTCAGGACATAAATTATCTGATGAACTCAGATTGTGAAACTTTTAAGATATATTCTTGCTCCTTATACCATTAATATTTAATTGTTGCTTATGGATATTGTCCTATATAGTCCTGTTTTCACAGTTAACCAACCCAATGTGAACAGTGTAGCTAAAAGATTTCTTCTGAAAAGTTGAATATTAGTCAAAGGTAACCTATTGCTGAGTCATATACATACTTTGTTTGAAGCAAGGACTCACTAGATAAAAGTCATATCAACCTCCAATAAATTTAAATACAGTTTATAATGACTGCCAATATAGTACGGAACTTGATGTATTTAATATTTATTAATTACTTTTATTAGCTAACTATGCAATCATTACAAAATTAAGTAAAACAGTATATATATATATATTAAATAAAGCCATTTTATGTAAATTAAGGAGGTAATTATTATGTTCTTGTCAATTCAAACAATATTCAACAGTTCTTGTTTTCTTTAGGGTTTTTTTTTTATCTTGGCCATTTTTCATAGAACTATTCAAAATAAAATTATCCTAAAATTGATGCTAAATAAGAACATAGTAAAAGTAGCATTGCAAATAAATGATATGCTGCAAGCCAGAAATAAATAGGTTCTTAATCTTTGTCTTTATAACATACTTTAATAAATAAATGAATAAATTCAAATTCAACTTTATCACCACTACAAGCAGTTAAAATGTCACATAACATACCTATTGTTAATCAATGTTTGAAAAAGCGCACATTTCTTGGGATAACTATACTATGATTTTTAATTTTTCAGGTGTAGATCCAATATGCTGCCATTTAAAAAAGGTTAAAAAAGGCCAAACATAATTCTCAAAGGCTAACAGTTACACCACTGACTTAAATTCACTGATCACATTTCCACTAAGCATTGACAAGAGACAAGAGAAAGGTAAGACTAATACCAACTCACTCTCTTTTCACTGTTTCTGATTGTTGCTGTCTTGCCTGTGGTTATAAATCTCCCAAATTAATGTAAACAATTGCAACAAACAAACTTAGAAAAACTGTAACTAGCAAAGTAGACTATTAGACTGAGTGCACGGAGAAAGAAAAAATTGCTTTCATACTCTATCAAACTTATAATAACAGTGCACTTAAAAAGAAAAGCAAAATCTTATTTTAAATGGCATTTGCTAAATCTACCCTAACAAAAGGGTTTGTGGCCCTGTCACGAAAAAACATTGACCCTTGACCTTGTCTCAGTTTAAAGAATGAGAACAGACAAAATTTTGTGTATCATTTAATGTTCAATTTGTAAACATTTCCCTCCTTCAACTAGTCCTGACTAAAAACAAAAACAAAAACCAACCCCCGACCCCAAAACCCCCATGCTCACAATTCTCAAACAGCACAAGTCTGCTTCTAAACAGTCATGTGACTTTTTTTGCTAACAGCCATGTGCTCGCGTATCATTTTACTCTGAAATAACTATGCGGATTTCAGCTCAACCTGCCTTTGCTTATAATGCATGACATAGCCTGTGAGGGAGCATGAGAACCGTCTCTCTTGAAAAGCAAGGTTCTCATAGTTGGCCTGTAACCATGGAAGCAGATGCCTTTTTTGCTTACCCCTGCTTACCTCTTTGCAGCCACGAGCTGCTCCCTATTGTTAAAAGGGGTACGCCTTGATTTTTCTTCATCGTGACCGAACTTGCCTCTTCTTCAAAGGGCATGATGCTGCAGGTCATTGGTCTAGACTGTTTGCACGGTCCAGAGAACAGCCTTGATGTAACCCTTGCGCCGTCTGTGCCACACCACCAGCCGTGCGACTGCAGACTGTAGGGGGACATTGGAGATCTGTATTTGAAAAGAAGTCCGTCCGATTTTGCCATTGTGCCTTTTCACTCATCGATCGAATGAATATCGAACCTTCTGTCGTTGCATGTGTGAAATAGATAGCTTAGCAAGCACTTTTGTGCCCAAACCTGTGTAGTCGCCAAACTGTTTTCCTTTTCCAAGTATATTCTTTTGTGATATATTAATTTTTTATTCACTTCAATGAACTAGGTCTTAATGTTAGATCAACATCTCAGTGACCAATTTCATTTACTTTGCAATAGTAGGTTCTACACAGCAGTGTATCTTTTTTAGTTTTAAAAGGTGCTTTTGTTTCAGTCATTTGTCTTTAAAGTTCATCCTTCATAAAAACAAACCACTTAAAAGTAAAAAGGAGGCAATTTTTCCATTAGATGAGAGCAAAACATTGTGATGCTTTTGTTTTAAAACTAAATGCTAATCATATATTTGCTAACTTATGTTACAAAATAGACTCCCCAAAAAGTGAATTTTGAAAGTACCTTATGTAATTTCAGGGACTAATGGAAGAAAATGTAGAACAGAAATGATAAAACTACAACTAAAATAAAAAGGTAAGGAAAACCAGGTAGTGGAGAAGGTAAGTTAGTTCTGCTGAGAATTACTAAAAAAAAAAGGAAAAAGGTAAGAACTTAAGGAATTTGGAAAACCTAAATATGACACTGAGAAAACTAAAATATTAATAGTATATTCTGCATCAAGCACCCTACCAGCATTCCATAGACATTTTCACTTTGCATCATTGGTTAGCTAAATATTTGTTTAAATTAATTTAATTTAAAATATATTTGTTTAAACCTACCAACTCTCCCCAAAAATGTAAAAATAATGCTGACGCACCCGAGAGATATATTTGAAAATTTTCTAGGAATTTGCTCAAATAAAAAAAAAAAAGAACAATTTAAAATTATATAAAAGCACCCAATGTGTAAAATGGCACATTTTAGTAAACAAGTTTTGCTCTTCTAATAGAATGACAAACTCTCTGACCATTGCCTGTCAAAAAACAATAACCTACTGACAGCCATCAGCACCTACTCATTGTAAAATATGTCTGCCTTAACTCTGTTCTGATAAAATTCGGATTGCATCAAAAAGGGCTTATATATCCTTCAGGGTGTTGCTTAGCAAGCGTTGTCTATATATGACATCAGTATATATATTTTTGAGATACCACTATCTCATACTTCAAGGCATACCTATTTTCTCTAATTGCCGCAGGCAAAGGGGAGGTGCACTAAAGAATAAAGAAGGTTATTGTGACAGATGAAACATAATTCACAATGAGTACTCTTTTCATCCAGCCTTAAGTAGCAGAGGATTACTCCAAGCTGAATTTTAGGGAAGTATGTATGATCTGATTTTATTAATATAAGGACAGGCCACAGGCTGAAAGGCAATGTAAACCAATTACGCTTTATACTTGTGCTGAAGGGTTGTGATTTTTTTTTTTTAATAGAAGAAATTTTAACCTGAAGAGAGTCTGAAGAGGCATGGGAAAAAATAAGAAATGCCAAGCAATTAAAGTTGGGATTTTCTTGGAATGGATTTTGATAAATGTTTATTCTATATTTCTCCTTCAGTTGACACTCAAATGAAATAAGATCATGCTATTTCTTCACTAAATATGCGCTGTGAAAGTAGGTAAACTGATTTTCATACAGTTACTGAACTTGTATTGCTTCAAAGAAATCATACTTGAATCTAAAGGAGCGTACATTTCACAATAAGATTTATAACAAGTGCTTTTGCAGTCAGATATCTTTCTTCTAAACATCTGTACTTTTTTTAGATTGTTATATATTTAAGCAGTGTATGCTTGCATGTATATGTTAACTCATTTATGTTTACTTGTGATATGCTTTTAAAAAGATTCTCTTAGTACAAGTTACCATATTATTTTTTGAAAGACTATTAGCTTATTTTTTATGTTTTCCTTCAAAAAGAATTTATTAAAAGTCTGAAATTATACTCAAAATATTTCTGAACAATCTGATTACATGTAAAAATATATCAGAGTTATTCGCTGGCAATTGAAGAAAATTTATTTTTGTTTACTGTAAATATGTTAGCTTAGACGCAAGGATTTTTTATAGTAATAGGTAATTTTGATTGGATTTTAATTTAACACAAATTCAAATCTTTAATCTCTGTAAAAAGAATACATACATCATGCATACATTATTACATAATATAGAGTTTTGTGACTAAAATGTAAACAAGTCTGTTAGAAAATACATCTACGGATGCTTTTCAGTAACTTTCCCTTTTTTTGTCATGTATAGTAGATGAAAATTCAAATGCTGAGTTAGATGTTTATTTTCATGAATATTGTACCATTTTCTACCTTACAAAAAACATTTCAAGCATTTGTAACTAATAAAAATGCATAATTATTAATTGGAAATATATTATTGTTAGAGGTCTCTTTATACCTTTCATATTTTTCTTTGGAATATAAAATGAAGATTAATTTGACTAGGCTCTTTCTTTAGTTGATTGCTGCTATACATCATTCTAGCTGATTCAGCTCCTCACCAGTAAAGAATATACTCAGGTAAATGGATCAGAATGTCTAAGAATATGAACATGAAATAAACATGAATTAAAATATTCTCAATCAAAAAAGGTTACAAAGTTTTTTCTGACTTTTTTATTAATATTTATCACTGCACAGTTCTTTTACATTATGACTCCATGTGGTTTCTCAAAATAGTCAAAACACTACAAGGATTGCTTAAACAATATAACTAACTATCTAGATAACGTTATGTTATTTGTGGTTAATAAGTGGCATGATTGAAACTAGTATTTCTACCAATTCTGAAGACAAAACTAACACACAGAAAAAACTGAAAATACAAGTTTGAAAAACTGGAATGAGAGCATACAATTTAGAATTATAATTTTTATGTGAGATGCAGCAGCCCAAAGATTATTCAAAGCAACTGTCAAGTAACAATCAACAAGAGCCATCAAATCAAAATATTTATTATGCTGCTATGTTAATGTACAACCTGGCATATGTGAAATAAAAAAAATAGTGTATTTTCTTCATGCTAATATAGAATAATGTTATTATTTTTAAAATATATGGAATTCAAAACATTTATTTTAAAGCATACAGTAATTTTAACCTTCATTGATCTTTTAAATACCTTAGATAAAAATACATAAATACCAAATGGAATTACATCATTCTTAGGTAAATGCATTTTCCAAATGTTTTTATTGTAGATTATTGTTGCAGATTGTTTGTTATTGTCAAGATTCAGATCCATAAGAAATATTTATCCAGTGGTTATTTAAGAAATTAAATAGTATTTTAACTTGGCATATAAAGTCATAAAACTATTCATTTAAGGAATGACTCCTAATACTGAATTCCTAGCAACGTTTAAGTTAGAGGCATTGTAATAAATTCCATTTATTTCTTCTTCTCTGTAAAATTAAAGTCAAACTTACTGTTAACATTATGGTACATAAAACATGCAGCAAATTTGCAAATAAAGGCCTTAAAATAGGAGAATACATCTAAACAGGCAAATTGTACACCGATTTTTATTTTTAGCCCACATTAAACGCTGGAACTGAATAATGACAATATTATTAATATAAAAAATAAAAATGACAAAGAAAAGAAATCCAAGAATGTGTCAGTTACAACTCATCTTCATTTCTATTGCTTGAAAACAGAATCCTATTTGGGTGAGTATGAAGCAAATTTAGTCCATTTTTCATAACAGCTACGCTACATTTTTATTTTAAAAAGTAAAACCTAAAATTAGCTTTTGTTTTACTCAAATATGAATTTGCAGGTATACTTATCTCATTGTTACACACACTAGCTGACTTTTAAAATATCTGTTAGATCTTAAGGTTTGCAATATGAAGGAAGATAAAAAGGAATACTGCAGTTCAGGAAGCAACACTGTGATTGTAAAAAAAAAAAAAAAATCACAGACTTTGATTTTATAAGACAAGCTGGATAGGAGTCAAAGCTGCCACATGCAGTGTGAAAAAATGCCACCCTGGTGTGAACAAAGGGTTTAAAATGGAGTCAAGAAGCGTGCAAGCTCAATGTCTAAGCTTTTCCTGTGAATTGTTCTGCCACAACCTGCAGGATATCAAGTGGGCTGGGAAGAATAGAGAGCCCTTGGAAACTACAACAGAGTAACATTGGCAGTCAAAAGTGTTAGGGTTTCTTTTGTTTTGTCTTCTTGTTTGTGCATCATTACAACGAGCTGTTTTAGCGAAAACAGAGAAGCAATTGTAAAGGCAAAAATAAAGTCACAAAATGCGCAAAGAAACTGTGATGTGTACATTAACTGTTATCTTTCATGTTGTATTTGTCATTTTCAACAAGGTGAAGGAATTTACTGATCAGATCGTTCATTTTATGGGCCTGAACCAGTTGCAAAAGCAGAATGTAGCCCATAAACACCCCCCCCAACCTCTGACTGAACTAATAGCTGCAAAATATATATACTATTAATAATCTCCAGAGGTTCAAGTTCTTTAATATAACTAACCAGAAATTATAAACGCATTTCAAATGCCTATAAGAACAGTGCACCTTGTCTTAAATGAGTGCAGCTCATAAACCTGTATATTTGCATATTCAATTCAGAAAACACTATCTGCTAAGAATAGCTATAAGAAAAATGTTAATTAATTCTTCAAATGGTTTGGGTCATATAGTCACAAAGCATCTGTGCTGAAAACTGAATAATTTGGGAGAAAAAATATTAAACTTAGCTCAAAGAGAATAACTTTGCTTATATTAAAGTAGCAGAATAAAGGAATAAAGGTAAAACGGGTAATTAATTTACAGGTATTTTAGGAAAATGACATACTAAAGCAAGTAATGCAAGCTCTTCTAAAACAAAATGCTATATGAGTATTAGCAAAATAAGAATTTTGATTAGAGCAGGAAGATACATTTTAACCCAATTATGAGTGCACTTTTTAAGAAATAAGGCCACTTTCAGATTTGTTATATGATAGTTTATTTTTGAGACTGGGTCTAAAGCCACAGATTCTAGAGTGCATAAATGCAGGTCAAGGCAGAAATATATTTTCTATTTACTCTTTGTAACTCTGGATAGAAATCAATCTGTTACTTTCATTACAACCACATAATCAATTCCATTTAAAGTACAAAGAAACAACCAAGTGCAAGGACAATACGGCTCTGAAAAGCCTTCATTTCATCTACAGAACTTATTTGATATGATTGCACAGTATTTATTTTCTTTTAATTAAGGCACAACAAGCTTTTACAAATAAATTTATCCTCACTACATTCAACTGTAATTCGGTATATAAAACATAAATTAACATAAATTAATTTACCAATCCCTGAACAGATTTGTAAATGTTGCTCTTCAATAAATACTATAAATCTTCACATAAGTAATATTTGTGTGGAGAAAAATATATTTCCCAAGTACTGGGCCACACTGGGTCATGATTACTGCAAAAAAGATTTGACTTTACAATACATTAGATAAGTGTGTGTACATCTTTCCTACAGCATCTATATTAAATGTAGAGAGAAAAGCAATCCAATTTACTGCAAAATACAGACTATATCACCTTGAAACACATTCTCAAATATATTCTCCTCAATTACACTTATTCTTCTATTCCTGTGCTCCATGGGGAGGGGCCAGAGGAAAACCTAAGTTTAAGTGTGATACCTGAGTTTCATGAAGGTCACAAAACTGAGCTTGTGAACTGCGTGAAATGTTAACAGTATCTCTGCCAGCGCACTCAAAGCCCTCTGTAGGATCATTTGGAAGGATGTAGTTTAGTCACGTTTATCAATGCATTTGATTGTGTTCATAATTGCTTTTATTTTCACACACCAAAACAAAGCAGCAATGTCAGATTTTAACATGATTGAAACCCAAACAACAGATTGCTTTTAATTATGCTAACATCATGCTTTTCTTCATCCTTCTAGCATTTCTTCTGTATCTTAATATTTGAAATATTTTGGTTTTATTTTTCATTCATGCCTCCACAGCAGATAAAAAAGTCAAATGTGTGTTACATTATAAGACTACAATAGACCAAAAAGGTTGTTATATACAGATTTTTAGACAATAAAACTGCCTATGTTTTCTGAGAAAACATTGTCTTGAAGAATCTTAACTTTTTTGTGTATGTTCATTGTTGCATAAATCATTTTGTTCAAGAAGGTGCCTTCTCTCAATAAAACAACAGAGAAACTGAAAAATCCAATTCCAAGTGCAGCATGGTACTTTCCCAAATTGTGCATTGAAACAATATTAAACATATTCTGTGGAAGCTACAGCTACCTTCAAATGCTGCAGGATAAACGGAGAGGCAATAGGATGAATACTCTGAATATGTCTTATGATGTCGACAGCATTTATTTATTATTGTTAAAATAATTACACTGTTGTTCTTGCCAATTGGTGGCTAGACATAACAGCAGCCATCCAAGTACAAAGTTACCAGTGAGGAGCTACCCTCACTAACTGCATGCATGCTGCTTGTTTTCAGAGCCAGTATATAAACTGGACACTCTTACAGTCCAGTATCCCCTTCTATATACCTAAAGGAGAGCTAAACTGTGCTTCCTTTAGCTACACCAGTAACAGCTGTGTTGTTTCTCTCTCCTTTAAGTCATAACCTGAATAGCTGCCATAAAAAACATACGTCTTTCTATTCAAATAATGCAAACTAACAAAGCAAAGCAAAGAAAGGCAGTTAGCTGTGTTAGTCTGAAATCAGGCAGAAGGCAAGGAAGAGTGGCACTTTATAGACTGACCAATTCAGAGAATTTTCATAAGCAACATCTGATGAAGTAGACTTGTTTAGGGCCCTGGCACATATTACATTTAGAATCTGATTAAGGTGTTAATCACACTGTAAATAGTAACCTTGTCACATGTTACAGCTAATTTATGTTGTGATAATGTAGCAAACAACTCACAAATATTCCATGTATAATCATAATATCTAGGGTCAGAAGAGGCCTAAAGCAGGCCATCTAGTCTGACCCCCTGCCAATGGCAGGAATGAGTGCCAGGGTCACAGAACCCCAGCCAAGTACCTATCTAATCTATTCTTGA